>CM076581.1:1052238611-1052884149 GCA_034641835.2 Pinus albicaulis
TATTTTGCTCCTTCTGCAAATTAGAAGAAATAAATCTCTGTTTTGGACCGAAGGATCCCGCCATATGGGACTATAGTCGTACAGATACGCAAGCATGTGAGGTGGCAAGATCAAGAGCGATATAACCAACAGCTGGCGCAAGCCATATTAGGCGGCGTAGACAGGTTGGAGAAACAGAGAAAAAGAATAAAGAACCTCGTTAGTCCGTATAAGTCATGCATAGAATATTTTGAACATAGGACGATGCCTTTTGAAAGACAGAGTAGGAGCAAGTAAGCCCAGAGAAATGATAGAGAATATGTCAGCCAGATCGGCAAAGATCGAAGCCGTGAGGGGTGATGTCAGGAAAAGTCAGGAATTAATTGGAGGATCAAGGTGGCAGGATTCGCTAGGATAAGAAATAAGATTTAGAGTTATATACCCGCCCCCAAATTCCACTCATTTGTCTTCCCCAAAAGGCAGGTTGCCACCCTTCCCCAAGGAAAATGATTTAATAAAGGATATGAAGGTCCTTGTGGAGTCTAAACAGGCAATATACCATAAATAGAAACCACTCCGGTCTAATCGGGCCAGACGTTATGGATCGACAGGGACGATAGTTAGGTGAGGAAAGTAAATATAATAATGAAACGTTTAGATAAACGAGTCAAAATTCAAATTTTCCGGCAAAGAGACTATATCGACCACTATTGAAACCCACCGGAAAAACCAGAGTGAGAGATAAGACATATTACAGGCAGCAGCAACAGCACCGGCACCCTGGAAAGGTCCACCATCTTTTGCGAAATCTATAACTGAAGCTTTTGCATGGTCTTGTGAGAGTAAAGAAGGAAGACACTTTGCTCCAAAGAATATCCCAAAGTCGTATGATTCCAGACCGAATAGAAAAAGATTCAGAGGACGATGGTTGTGAGTTCGGAATAACATCAGTGTCTGATCCTCCGACCATTTATAAAGTGAAGATTGTAAATAGAGATCAGGATGATGACAGCGGCTATAAACAACAAAATTAGAAATGTAATCTCGACAACATCACTAAGATTGTTACTATCAGAATAATACATTGTGATGGCTTCCAACAACACTAACAAACTAAGGATCATAAATCATTGCAGCGAGTGGCTAACAACAAAAAGTGATCCTGAGAAATAAATATCCAATAACCCATTCGAAAACCAATCATGGAGCATGGCACGATAGCGCAGAAAACAGCCCATTCCAGCTTGAAAAAGATATTCAATACATCAGAACAGGCCTTTCTTAATCACAAACAGTGCATTCCATCATAAGCAGTATAAGACACATCCAAAAGCGGCATGAAAGAGAGATTCACCACCACTAGCAGAAAGGAAAAATACAATGCTTACAGGAACAAAACTAGCACCGAAGCCTCCGGCCATACTCCATAATCTGTCGACTGTGGGTTCACTCCATAATAGCAGTGGTCGACCGCTTCGAGATTACTAGCTTCCGGCGATCTCCTGCTCTGTGGTTCACTCCTCCACAAAATTTAATGGCTTTGTGTAGCTCATTAAGGTGATCCCATTCGGTTTGCCTCAGGAAGCCATTTTTCTGTTCAGAAATTTAAAGTTCAAAAATCGCTTCGTTATACTGATCGCTCAATCTTAAAAGATTGATTGGCACCAGGAAGCTGAAGGGTAAATTGATATTTACCACTCCCAGCAATTTAAAGTCTGTAAATACAATTTATTAGCTAACGTTTTGCCTATGCATCTTGTTCGTTCGTTAATTTAATTAATAGCGAAGCCTACACACGGCAATTGAACATACTTTGTAGGGGCGGAAAATAGAACCAACGAAATAATTCAATAACGCATTTAAATTATAAACAGATAAATAAAATTAAATAAGATATGGATACAACACAACATCAAAATCAAAGTGGCGCAGCGGAAGCGTGGTGGGCCCATAACCCACAGGTCCCAGGATCGAAACCTGGCTTTGAAAGACCTTTTGACCTGGTGGTTATGGATCACCACCACCTGCATGCAAGGGTACTTTCCCCACAGCAAGGCATGGCTACACCACTTGGACCTGCATGCATTCTTTTGATGAAGCAGTAAGGGTACTTTACTCAAAGCTAGGTTCTGATACAAATAGATTTAGTTCCTGACATCTTTTGCACGATTTAGCCGCTTCCCCTGTATTTAATGTCATTTGCCAGTTATTAGATGAAGCTCCATACTCATGTTTGGAAGTAACCGCTTCCCCTGTATTTAATGTCATTTGCCAGTTATTAGATGAAGCTCCATACTCATGTTTGGAAGTAACCGCTTCCCCTGTATTTAATGTCATTTGCCAGTTATTAGATGAAGCTCCATACTCATGTTTGGAAGTACCCGCTTCCCCTGTATTTAATGTCATTTGCCAGTCATTAGATGAAGCTCCATAATCATGTTTGGAAGTACACTCATGTGATAAAGAGCAGAGTGTCCAGCAATGGCAGTTGCCATTATAATATTTGCTTCATCCTTTGAAGCTTCCCGACTGTGTTGTATTGCAAGCTATATAAATGAAGTATAGGCTATAATTTGAACAGGTGGGTCATGTTTGAATCATCTGTCAGGGGGTCATGTTTCCGTTGTTACTGGGACTTGTATATTTTCTAGGGTTCTTGTTAATTATTTATCAAGAAACTGCATGAAATATCTTCCCCTGCTTTCTCAAAACTCACCTAAAACGCTTGTCAATGAGCTTTGAATTAACTAAACAAAAAGTGACTGTGCCTGGATTGGTGCCTTTGAAATGTCCGGCAATCTTTGCCTATGACAAGATGCAATAGCCTGAATTGGACAACACTAAAACTAGCCCAATTTAGTGTTAACTGCCATGACCAATTCCTTAATCATCCCATTGCAGCTATGCTACAATAGTCTCACATGGAGCGAGGGTTATTTTGCACATGGACATCTCTCTTTTGAAAATGAAGGCATCATCTAATTTATGTTGCTAAGATGTAATAAACTTATGGTGTATGAGTTATCATCATTCTAAGTCCTTATGGTGTAAGATTTTTGCTCACTGGAGTCGTATCCCTCTCCCCTGAGCATTATTTTCACCTGCTGGAGTGAATTTGATATTGATCTTGGTTTTCTAAGAGGCCATAGGTACTAGACAAGGCCATACATAACTATAGGAGATCATTGGCTTTCCAATTTTCTTTCATTCCCATAAATACATGGGGCTAAAATCTACAAGGCAGAGCATTTTTGATGTGTATCCATGGTAGAATGTATTTTGGAGCATTATATTATAATGTTGTTAAATTGAGCTTCATTACTTGAGTGATTCAAATTATATGTTGCTCCACTGGTATTGGGAATCACCAATAATATCCAGAGGTTATTCTGTACTAGAATTTCCGCATTACTCATCGTTGGTTTCTTTGTTCCTTAACCAAACTGCTACCAGCCTGCCACAAGTCAATTTGCCATTCATTGAATCATCGGTGTGTGAAGTAGAGTGCCCAATCAACCTTTTATTGAGTTGAGCAGTGCAGCCTCAGACAACATTTGTGGCAACCACTTACCCTTTGCTATACATTCCTTTGGGGTATACTTGAAGGTTCGATTCGGTTGGGATATACATTCCTTTGTTAGAAGGATTGGTTATACCTATCTCCACCAACAGAACATAGAAAACGGTTTTGATCACCTCTACCTGTAAAAGAAGTATTTCATCTTAGTTCTTGTTATTTTCTTTTGGGTCAAAGTTCGGTCTAGCCATCCAAGACCATGTTCAAAATTTCACAGAAGTATAATTCAAACAGAAATTTAGCCCGTTGGCAATATACTATCCAAAACCGTGTTCAGATTTTCACAGAAGTATAATTCAAACAGAAATAGAAACTGTGATTGTATTTTTAACAAATTATAGAGAAGAAACATGGTAACTCTTAAATTTAGAAGAACAGAACAAACAGAGATAAATTCATAGAAGTTGTAACCATCTCCGCTCTTAATTTCTGGCTATTGTTTTCCAACAATCCTGCTATTAAAGATGATGGAAACAATTCTGTACTTGGAATCTAAATATTTCTTGAAACTGAGTTGAGAATTTGAACATGAATGTTGAAATTTGGTACTAACAGAAATTTCAACTGCATCTGCCGATATAAAGGTTAAAGGTTTTGAGTTGGTAACCTAGTAACCACCTCTCTTGGTTAGACTAATAAGGGGTATGTTACAAAGGCCTTTCTTAGAAAGTTGACAACCCCTAATGTGGATACACCTAGAAAGTAGATAGCATGCCTTAGCTTAATATCTATTTTTATATAGGAAATATTTGCCATTTTTTAATGTTTTCTTAAAAAATAAAAATAAAAATTGTAGGTTTGAACAATTCTGACCTTTCTAATGAGGTGACACTCTCATCGTTGGAACATGTATAACTCAATGGTGTGTCATTTATTCGTGACTTTGAAAGTTGTAAGTGACATGACATGGTGGAGATCTAGGTTGTAACATGTATAAACTCAATGGTGTGTCTTTTATTCGTGACTTTGAAAATTGTAAGTATGAAATGGTGGAGATCTGTGATTAATCTGTTATTTATTTATTTAACTTGTGTAGCTTTCTTTACAAATCTTTCATGTAATTGTGATTATCTAATTACTATTAATATTCTCTTTCTTTTATTTTTTCCCAAAGCATGATTGGTAGATGTGTAGCTTGTATAATGAACATCATAGGCTCACAAGTTTCGGAAGGAATCCCCCTCCCTTTTATTTTTAATCCCGGAGTGTTAAAAATTAGCAAGAGTGCAATAAGACAAGAAGTGCATCAGTTGTCAAAAAGAATTCATGTGTATCATAAGATGTATTGACCCGCTCTTTTAGATCTTCCATATCACAAATACATATATGTTCATTGTAGATGTTATATCAATCATATCATCAATCTAATCTAGTTTTTCCCTTAATTTAATTTGAAGAACATCAAGCAATTGGTCCTTCATATCTATTTCTTTTTGAAGATATTTTGCAGCTGCTAGTGTGTTAGCCATTTAGTCAATTATGATTTGATTTTGTTATAGTTTCCACTCAAGTAATTTAATTTTATTATGTAATTCATGGTTGCACTCTTGGAAATATTTAGTTTCATGAGATGCATTTAGAAGACACTTTCCTCAACCCATTTGTACTTAACACACTCACTTAATTATAATTCCTCACTTGCACTCTTTCCCTTGATCAAGCTTACTTTATTTTTATATTACTTAAGGGTGTTGGGTACTATCGATCATGCACCCTAAAGTATGATTTTTACAAGGATTTAATTTGATAACTCTTTTGACCTCCTTATTCAATTTGAGGCAAGTCCATTTATAACAATTCTTCTTGTCAATGATGGCATAGTCCATTTACAATAATTCTTCTTGTCAATGATGACATAGAGGACATTGATAAATGATAATATCACAAAATTTCATGTTTTGAATCGAAAGTTTCCAATGCAATTTCTTGATGTGGATTCCTCTCAATTAACATTTTATTTGAGAGGACAAGAGAGAATTTGTCTTCCCTTTATTTCTTCCTCAAATATAATATCTCAATATGGGTCTTACCAAATCAACCTCACAATAATTGGATGTTAAGAGGGGAATTCCCTCCCGTTTATTTCCTTCTCGGTGTAATTTCGGAAAGTGTTGCTTGGCCAATTAGCACTACATCCTCTTGTTACATAGTAATTTGTCACCCTGCTTACTTCCTGTCCCTGATCCTGAAATGCCCTGAAATGAATACTATGCAGTATATCCACCATGTAAAATACATCAAGGTATCCCTTGAATATTAATAGAAATTTTCCTTGAAGAATTTCTGGAGAAGCTCAACTCAAAACCTAAATTTTTGGGTCAGCACTCTTTTCCAGTTGCCTGCCCATGCTAATGGCAAGTTGCAACACTTTGACCTCGCACCTCCAGTGCAGTTTTGATGGGAAAACACACACTGAACCCTTTCTGGAAGTGTTTTCTCAAATGGAGGAGAAGCTTCGTGCACTAGAAGCTTCAAGAACGACAAGATGGATATGGTTCGGTGGAGATATGGTCGAGCTCTCTCATTTGGAGCTCTTAATCCTATCATTAGGGAATTTTCCCTTGAGAAGTGGGCCTTCCTCTTTCCTTTATTGATCCCTAAATTCTTATCCCTACCTATAAATTGAATCCCATCCTTCCACTACTAGTTGGTATTACCTGATTATTAATCCTTTGCATCTCTATGTTGTGATTATGCCTAATTTTCCACTTGGGAGAAGGATTTCTTGAAGATCCTTGGTTTGGACTTAGAAATCACCAAAGGGAGGTTTCCAACATCAAGACCACGGTTGTATGATTCCTCTTTCTATAATTAATAATACATCTGATGTTTCACTCTCCATATTTGTCTAGTTATCTATGAAAGTAGCCTAATGCTCATTGATCTGTTAGGTAGCGTGTATTCAATGTATTATATGTATCCTATCATGTTTCTTGTTGTTGTATCTTACTATCTTATAGGTATTAGAACGCCACAAGTTATGAGGAGCGAACTTGAAGGATCGTAGAATCAAGGTCTTCTTCAAAGGAATGGATGATAGCATCAGGAAGAGGTAGGTTCTTCTTCTTCTTTAGCTTTGAATACAAACTAGTAAATGGTTCATTAGATAGTTTCGTGTGTTTCTAGACCCACTCTAGGGCTAGAGAGATCACCTATGTCCGCAGAGGGGATTGTCTTCACAACACAATTGGTGACTCCACTGGGGAGCTACAACCTCTTTGTCTCTCCTTTTCCGATTTGGTTTTTTGATCAGTTTGGCCGATCATTAAGATCTGAGTCTTTTTGAGTCTCTATAGGTCTGCATAGTGCTTGATTTTTTTTTAGAGTGTCAAGTCTGGTTTGATTGTTGAAATTATTTTATTTTTTCTTTTATTTCTCGCTAAGCGTGCTTTCTATCCTTACAGAAGTGTCGACAACATTTTTTTATTATGTATCAAATATTTAAGTGAAAATTACATTCGAGCAAATTGTGTCGATGTGTTTTGAACCAACCAGTGTGGTTGCTTATCTACCTTTCAGCTTGAGTTTTTCTTTCACAGGTGGGATGATCCCATAGATTAAGAAAAAATAGGTTTTCCCTTTCAGTTTCCAGTGTGTCTTGGCCTCTGAAGTGTCTTTCTAGTTTGGAATGATCAAGTACCATTGTGTTTAGCTTGATTTCCTTGCTTGAGTGATAAGCTTGTCTCTTTGACCCTTTTTTGTATTTGAGTGAAGTTGGATTATCCTTTAGGGTTTTCTAGGTTAGTTTTCCTTCACTTGCCACTTGTGTGGGTCATCAAGATATTATTTGGCTTTGTCTGAAATCTATAATGCAATCATTTGAAATATTATTTCACATTAATTTTGGCTTGTATTTGCAAAGTTGCTTTCATTTGCACTAAGTCATTATTGCACTTTGAAATCACCTTTTATTGACTTTCAAACATAGATTATGATTGTTTGATTTGCGGGCTTGAGAGTGTATGTTTGCTTTGATTCTTCATTTTGAAAAGAAAAAGTGAAAGTCATTTTCATTCAAGTACTTTTAGAGTGATTTGTTTTCCATTCAAAAAAGAGAAAGTGAAAGGAATTTTCGGTTCAATTATTTGTTCATTTGGTTAGTTTTTTCTTTGATTAGATCATCAATTGCATTAGTTTTCATTTGAACATTTAAAGTGAAAATATATATATATGTTTGGTGCATCTTAGTGATGAAAGAAGTGATTTCGTTTTCAGTAAGATTGCATTTGGGGTTAGTGAAAGTGAATTCATTTTAGAGTTTCATTTCAGTAATTTTGAGCTAGTTGGGGGGTGTCATTGCTTGTTGCATTCTTGCTTGCACTTACTCCCTCATTAGTTTAGAGTTCATCAAAATGAAATGAATTATTTTTTGCATTTAGTTGCATTGTAGGGATTCAGGCGAAATTGCTTTGAGCACGAAATTGAAACATAATCAAAGATCAACTTTAAAATTTATTCAATTAACCTTAAGGAGCATTTGGAATTAGAAAAAACATCTAGAGGTCTAGGCTAGAGCCGTGTTCTTACGTTGTTAAGCATGAAAGTTGTTGCGAACAACCTGTTTTGCATCTTGGGGGTGATTTCTCATCCCACAGACTGAGCTCCTCCTCTGAAGGATCTCAAGGACCTCCTCCTGAGATTCCGCAATTTCCACCTGGGCCTCTTAAAGCTCAAGGTGCTGAACATGGAATTTTCGTAAGTTTCCAACAGATCTCGTCTCGACCACCACCTGACAAGTGGATTTCATCCTCATCTGAGGAGCCTAAGCTGGAAAGTCCTAAATCTTCTGCGCAATCTATGATATTTCCTCCAAATCCACTCTACGATCCGTTTATGATATTTTTCGAGTGCCCATATAGTCCTTTTGATGGTCCCAAGGTTCCTTTTGGTGCTTCTCCTGTAGCATATCATACTACTTCTCGTCAGTTATTTCCACCAGACATGGCGTCAAATGCTGACGATATTCCTTTCATGAGTACTCCTCAGAGTATTCCTTTGAAATTTTTTGCATCCCATATCCTAGAAGTTGACATCATGTTTATGTTCCCCCCAAAAGGTTTTTCGTATGGCTCTGATCCTCATGATGAAAGAAGCGGGATGAGTATTTCCTTTAGTCAAGTCACATCTATGCTTCCATTTCACCATCACATTTAGTCAATGGATGTTTCCCCATATTCCGGCCCGTTTGTCTCAAATGTAGTTGTCGTTTCACAACCTACGGTTTATGTAGGTCAAATGACTGTTTTTCTAGGATCATCTACTCCCTTATCATTATCCACAATCACTGCGGTTCCGCCTTTGAGTGTACTATATATGGTTTCATCCTTGCTTGGGGGGAAATAACATCCTTTGTATGTACCTCCCTCTTCGAGTGGGGGAAATCTAAACACTAGAACTGTATCAGGGGAGGGACAACCTACTGCTAGTCTTAGTGGAACTTTTCTTTCATTGCCAACAAGTATTGTCTGTGGGTTTTAACCCTGTACAGAAATTATCTGCAAATGAATTATTAAATACATAAAATAAATAATAGCAAGAGCATAAAACATAAAACATATATACACAGATATTTTCCCCTCTATCCCAAATCGAGACTACCAACTTGAATTTTCATTATATTCATTTTAGTGTTACAACACACACACACATATATACATGCCGAAGCATTCATAAACCCCAATCCATTAACCTTGGATTAGAACATAACCATAGTTCCCTTGACCGGATATACAAAATACCAGGGGCCGAAAACCATATGCCCCAAAACCATGTGTGAACCCATGCACAAAACCACAGGCGGGTTCACCCACCGAGAAATAAGGAAACAAAAAATTCCTAGGGCACTGCGCCGGACCCAGTGCAGGGGGCTACCCACCCCATGCGAACCCCTGCACAAGGGGGGCTACTGACCCCCCTGCTGCACCCGACACAATGTACAAAGGGGTCTATCCCCCTGCCCAGCGCGTGTGACTAATCGTGGAAAGAATATAACACATACCCAACATTCTCCCACTTGCTGTTTTCTTTCCACAGGGGGCCACATGAGAGCTTAGTCATTAGTCTAGCCCTACAACATCCATTGTTTCTCTACACCAAGATAAATTTTGAGTGCTCATAGACTTCATCAATGCATCTGCAACATTCTTGAAAGTGTCCACCTTTGACAGTAACACCTTTTTATCCTCAACCATACCTCTCACAAAGTGATATTGAACATCAATGTGATTTTTCTTTGAATGATAAGCAGGTTTCTTAGCCAAGAAAATTTCACTTTGGCTATCATAGTATATCCTTATAGCTCGCTGCACTAACCCCATACTTGAACACAAACTCTGCAACCAAACTGCTTCTTTGCTTGCATGAGTGGCTGTCATGTATTTTGCTTCTGTATTTGAAAGAGCCACTATAGACTGTCTTTTACTCATCCAAATCAATGCACCTTCAAATAGGCTAAACACATACCCACTAGTAGATCTTCTTTGGTCCAGATCTCTAGCCCAGTATGTATCAAAAAAACCATGTCCAAAACTTCGTCCAATCCTGTTCTTCCTTGGTAGCACAAACCATAATCACTAGTGCCACACAAGTATCTGAAATCCCACTTTACTATTGTCCAATGCTCCTTCCCTAGTTTTGACATAAACCTGCTCAATACTCTCACTGCATGTGCAATCTCTGGTATAGTACAAGCCATTGCATACATCAGGCTACCCACTGCACTTGCATATGGAACACGATACATATCCTCCTCTTCTTCTTGTGTCTTGGGACACTGCTCAACAGATAGATTTACACCTACAGGAATATGAACCTTCATCGGTTTACTATCCCGCATATTGAACCTCTACAATATTGCCTTGACATACTTCCTCTGGTTTAACAAGAGATTCTTCTTTGCCCGGTCTCTCTTAATTTCCATGCCCAAAATATAGTTTGCAGCAACAAGATTCTTCATGTTGAATTTGGAGAACAATTGGGTCTTCAAATCTTGGATAATTTATTTGTCATTTCCAATCAGCAACATATCATCCACATACAAGACCAAATAAATAACACGGTCACCAATTAATTTAAAATACACGCAGTGATCCTCTTTGATTCTGGTGAAGCCAAGTCCCCATATATAGGTATCAAATTTTTGATACCACATCCTTGGTGATTGTTTTAACCCATACAAAGACTTTTTTAACCTGCATACTAGTTCTTTCTTACCCTTCACTGTAAAGCCTTCAGATTGCTTCATGTAGATCTCCTCTTCCAGATCCCTGTGAAGAAATGTTATCTTCACATCGATTTGTTCTACCTCAAAATCAAATGTAGGAACAACAGATAAACGTAATCTAATAGAAGTAACCTTGGAAACAGGAGAAAAAATATCACCAAAATCAATTCCTGGCACTTGGGAATAACCTTTACTACCAACCTAGATTTTTATTTCTCCACCTTGCCTTCTACATTCCTCTTCTTCTTAAACACCCATTTGCTCCCGATGGGATTCCTTCCAGCCGGAAACTCCACCAAATCCCATGCTTCATTTTTGTGCAAGGACGCCATTTCATCAACCATGGCCTCCTTCCATAGTTTTCCATCCTTTGAATCCACTACCTCCATGACAGTTCTGGGATCATCATCAGTGATAGTTAAATAAAAATATGAACAGAAAGCAGATGGACTATACCTTTCTAGCTTCCTTCTTTCTTGAAATGATCTTCTCACTATTGGAGTTTGTGGCTCTTCCTCTTCTAAATATTGTTCTGTTGTTGAATCTAATTCATCCTCCTTTAGCTAAACTCTATCTTCTCAGGATCCTTTGGTAGGACTTCATGTTTAACAACATCTTTCACCTCTCTAAACACCACATCTCGATTGTACACAACCTTCCTTGTTTTCGGGTTCCAAATCTTGTAACCTTTTAAACCATTCTTATACCCAATAAAGATGCACCTTTCAGATTTATTATCCAACTTGTTCCTTTTCTCCTTTGGAGCATGTACATATGCATCACATCCAAATACCCTCGGATGTGAAAGAGAGGGTTTCTTACCAGTCCATACCTCACGTGGAGTCTTATCCTCCAACGTTTATGAAGGTGATATGTTAACTAGGTAACATGCAGTCTCCACTGCCTCTACCCAGAATTCTTGTCCTAACCCGGTACCACTGAGCATGATTCTTTCCTTTTCCATTAGCGTTCTATTCATTCTTTCTGCAACTCCACTTTTATGAGGTGTGTATGGAGTAGTCTTTTGTCGTGCTATACCACACTTCTTATAGAACTCTTCAAATTCCTTCTTGAAAAACTCTCCGCTATTATCTGTCCTCAGCACCTTTATCTTCTTCTTTGTCTGGTTTTCCACTAGAGCCTTAAATTCTTTAAATCTATCATAGAATTCAGATTTCTTCCTCAAGAAATATATCCATGTATTCCTTAAGAATTCATCTATGAATGAAACATAGTACACAAACTTTCCCAGTGATGGAACCGACAAAGGTCCAAACACATCACTGTGCACAAGCTCTAATATCTTGTTCGCCCTCTTAGCACCAGAAGGAAAACTCACCCGATTCTGCTTCCCATATACATAATGTTCACAGAAATCAAAATCTAAAGAGAAATTAGACATACCTTCTACCATACCATTACCATGCAGTATCTGAAGGCCCTTCTCTCCAATATGTCCAAGCCTTTGACGCCATAACATGGTCTTTTCTCTAGATACCACAAGGCTTTTCACTCCACTTTCAGGAACCACAAAATTGTTGCACCCATAAGTAAAAGTGCTACCCTGAAGCTTGTACAAAGTTACAATCCGAACTCCCCACATTAATACTAGTGCTCCACGAAGCATCTTGTAGGTATCTTTCTCGAACACTATTTTTACACCTACATCATCCATATTGCTTACATAAATCATATTTATGGCCAACGCAGGAATACGCAAAACACCAAGAAGTGTTCTAATCCTTCCACCTTGCATCTTCAGCTTGAATTTTCCACGTCTGACGATTCTGGCCTTCCTATCATCTCCTAAGAAGACATCACCACCATCATACTTCTCATATTCGCAGAACCACTCCCTATGGGGAGTGAAGTGAAAGGATGCACCTGATTCAATTAGCCATGCCTCATGATCTACATGTGTATTTGAAGAATAAGCCAAATACACATCCCCACCTTCATATGAAGTGGTTTTTTATTTTGTAGAAGGAGCATCATCGATCCCTTTCCTTTCTCAAAACATTTAGATCTGCAGTCCTTTTTGCATTGCCCTTCTTGTCTGAATATCTAGCACACCTTTACATGCTTTCTTAGAGATTTAGATCTCCCACTTGATTTTTTTTTTTTTTAATGTTATGGGACCTTCCTCATACAGATAAGGCATATCCATTTTTTCCCTCCATATTTCTTTCTCTCATTTCCTCCAACAAAATGGCTGAGACAATTTCATCAAAATTCAAGGTATTTGTATTGCTACCTATTGCAATAACCAGACTGTCCCACGAATCTGGTAGAGAACACAAAAAACTGATGCACTTATCTTCATCTAAGTTGTTAATACCAACAAATGAAAACTGACTTACCATGGTATTGAAAGAGTTCAGATGCTCTGTCATCAAGTCTCCATCCTTCATCCTCAGGTTATACAACTTTTTCCACAGGAACAATTTATTCCGCAGAGACTTAGATTGGTACAACGTCCCTAACTTGACCCACAAAGTCTTCATCGTTGCTCCCTAGATACATTCAACAATATTGAATTTGAGATACACAATCATATTGTGCTCTTTTCCTTTCGATCCAACTTCGCCCAGTATTCATCTCACATTGTCGTTGGTTTAGTACTCGGATCTACCACGGTCCACTGATCTTTATCCACTAGTACATTTGGGGGAAATTCCGACACTTGGTTTCGACGCTTTTGACCAAATGTCGGAAATTTCCCCAATTTTTTTCAATCCCGCCCGAAACCGTTGCTATACCGACGTTTATAGAAAAGTGTCACAATACCGACACTTATACAAAGTGTCGCAATTGCGACGTTTGGAGGAAGACGTCGCAATTGTGACACTATGCCCCAAAGCGTCGCTATTGCGACGAATGCCACCAAACATCGCAAGTGTGACACAATGTCTAAGTGTCGCAATTGCGATGTTTGGAGGCATCCATCGCAATAGCGACGCTTTGTCCGCTGTTGGTATAACGACACTTATATGCGCGCTACATAAAAATACGAAACTTATATGCGCGCTACATAAAATTGATTTTATTAAAAATACGAAACTTATATCCGTCGCAATAGCTACATTAACGTCTGATATCACGTGCGCATTCGCCCTCTGCTCTTGCAGAACAACATTCACCCTCAGCTCTTGCAGAAAAACATTTTCCCTCGGCATTCGCCTTCAGCTCTTGCAGAATAGCATTCGCCCTCAGCATTCGCCCTGAGCTCTTGTAGAACAGCATTCGCCCTCAGCATTCACCTTGAGCTCTTGCAAAATAGCATTCGCGCTCAACGTTCACCCTCAACTCTTGCAGAATAGCATTCGCCCTCAGCTCTTGCAGAACAGAATTTTCCCTCAGCATTCGCCCTCAACTCTTGCAGAACCACATTCGCCCTCAGCATTCGCCCTCAGCTCTTGCAAAACAACATTCACCCTCATCATTCGCCCTAAGCTCTTGCAGAACAGCATCCACCCTCAGCATTCACCCTGAGCTCTTGCAGAACAGCATTCGCCCTCAGCATTCACCCTGCATTCGCCCTCAGCATTCACCCTGCATTCGCCCTCAGCTCTTGCAGAACAACATTCGCCCTGCATTCGCCCTCAGCGTTCGCCCTCAGCTCTTGCAGAACAGCATTCGCCCTCATCTCTTGCAGAAAAGCATTCACCCTCAGCTCTTGCAAAATGGTAAGTTCTTACTGCAGGCCCTTCCTCCTATAATAGGGTTGACTCTATTTGGGGTTTTTTGGTCAATTCCATTGGATTGTGTTAGGCTGTAGGGTTCTCTCTAGATGTAAAGAGTCAAGATTCAATACCCTCTATTATCTTCATCACCCAATACAAGATTTAAAATTTTCCCAAAGAAACGCTTATTAATTTGGCAGCCATTATTTCTCCCTTCTTTAAAAACCCTACATTTAAATGAAAACAAGCATTGCATTTCAACTACAAAAATCTATTAGTGTTCAAATGTACATGTGTGCATCACTTTTGTAGGGTATTCCTTTTCCACTTTCACATTATCCAAGAATGTGTGCAGTATAGCTCATATTTTTTGTGATTTAGATTATCTTGAAAAAGGAAAGGCAAATTATTTCCCATGGAAAAAGAAGTTTTTCCCTTTTTACTACTGGAAATGGTACAACAAAGTTCCATTTCTACCCGAAAATCCTATGAAACAGAACCAAATAAAGGCCATGTCCTCAATGGACATCATTTGGATTTGAAAATGGCCATTTCACCATGTTGTTTTCTATATTGCCATCACGATAGTTTCTTAGGGTCATTTCTTGTTTCTGAGATGAAAAACAACCAAAGAAATCGTGAAGATCCTTTCAAGAAATAAATGACGATTTCTCAATCATATCTCAACTATTTTTTTTTTTATTCAAAGGGTTGCTTATCAGAAATTTGAATAATAGCTGAATTATTCACCGAGATTATCCTGATTACACACTATTTAAGTTTCATGCATAATACATAACCTCTTCTACAATTGATCATCAATATGCGGAAATAGAAGCAGTCGCATGCGCACATTAAAACATAATCAAGCACACATATAACACAGTATGTAATGGGGAAAGCATACAGCTGAAAACCCCCAACTCTCTGTATGTTATAATGATAGAGATCATGTAACAATCATTGTACAAAATCCTCACAAGCTCTCAGCACAATCTCCAATTGTTACACACTACACAAGCTCAGATCATACAAAACACATGCTCCAATCTGCTCCACCTGTTAGCCTGCCTCTACTGTGCAATCCAAGATGAATAATTGCACATCCTAAGTTCAAATACCTCTGGCATGTACTGCGCAATCCTCATTGGCATCTCCATCAATGTGTGGTGCAAACTCATGCACCAGTATAGTCACAACTGATAGTCACATTGCTCTTTCACCTACCTCTTCACTGGTCTCCACTGAAACTGTCCATGCACCGGTTAATCGATGTGTTCTTGAGTTGAATAATGAGTTACTAATTAGTGAATTAAATAATATTTAATTCACTCCACTCATTACTAGTTGATTAGCTAGTTAAACTAATCTCAACTAGTTCAACTAAGTTAAACCGAATACAACTCCACCAACTGTCTCATCAACTCCACCAAACTTCTGCCACTGAAGTCCTAACTGAAGTCAACCATGCATGAGCTCACCAAACCCCTAGGAATAACGTAATTCCTCTGTCAGATGCATGAGCCACTTCTGTAGCTCTAACTGAAGTGCTCCAAGAGAGTAAACTGAAGTTTAGAGTCCAAATATTATTAAGGGTAAATAATATTTGACTTTTCTATTTTTAGGATAGGCAGTCTAAAAATAGATTCGCCCCAACATGTCTAAAAATAGAAGTCCATATATTTTTTCCACTTGACCAACCATCCACAAATAGCATCCCCGCAAACTCATAGAACATGATCCATATGTCTAAAAATGTATTATGTCTAAAAATAGACTTTGCGCCAAAAATAGCCTGCGGGCCCACTTAGTGAAGGCAACTTCTTTCCATTAAGCTCATCATCTTGTTGCAATTTCAACACTCCCTCTCAACAAGATAAGGATTATCTGCCACCTCTATCCTACCCCCGTGGTATTCGAATTTGCTCCTGGTGAGCGCCTTCGTCAAGATATCAGCATCCTGATCCTCCGTGGGAATGTATGAAAGTAACATGATATTATGCTATACACAATCTATGATATGATGATACCGGATTTCAATGTGTTTAGATCTATCATGAAATACTAGATTAACTGAGAGTTTGATGCAAATATGATTATCACAATATATCACAGTAGGATCTAAGTGTGAACCGAACAACCCGACCAGGATCTTCCTCATCCATATAGCCTCGCATGCAGCCAAACTCGCTGCCATATACTCGGCCTCTAATCGAACCGAGTGCCACGGATCTCTCGCTTCTCACTCTACCAAGAAACTCGCACACTGACACTGAAAATCCCTCCAGATGTGCTCTTTCTGTCTGTTGGGCTCCCTGCCCAATCTGCATCCGTGAAGCCACATAGCCTCACCTCATCCTCCTGTCTGTACCACAATCCATATCCCAATGTGCCCTCCGTATCTCAATACATTCTTCCCCGCCTTCCAAAAGAGCTTGGTAGGCTTAACCATAGCTTGTGAAAGTCAAAGCAATCGCATAGCATATATCGGGTCGTGTATTGACTGCATACATAAGCTACCCCACCAATCGTCAATAAACAAAGGGCATCCACTACCCTCCGCTGCATGGCATCCTCCTTCCTCCAACCACCAGGAAGAGGAGTATCAATAGGCTTGCCCATGCATGTTGAACTTCTCCGAAGATCTCCTGCACACTTACCCCGAGAAACAAACAATCAACCACCGTTACGCCAAATTTCCAATCCTGTGAAATAATGAAGGAGGCCCAAGTCCTTCATCTCAAATCCTTTTGCAAGATCCTCCTTGCATGAGAGTACTGCCGTATCATATCACCTATCAAATTAAATCATCTACATAAAGTACAATGATCGAAGAATCCTACCCTCCACCACACCCGTGTTAGATCCGCCTCACTCTTGGAGAATCCAAGTCCGGTGAAATAACTGCTCATCCGTGTGTACCAAGCACGAGGTGCTTGTTTCAACCCATACAACGCCTTCTCTTGCTTCGCACATGCGACTCCGCCGTTGAAGATCCCGCGAAATCCCTGGCCGCTCTATGTACACCTCCTCCCTCAATGACTCCGCGTTGAGGAACACGCCTTCACATCCATATGATGAATGTGCCACCCCATCCGCACCGAGAGAGCAAGAATCACCCACAGCAATGAGCCTCATGGATGTGTGCAAAGGTCTCCTCATAATCGACTTATCCTGAAAATCCCCTGGAAACAAATCTTGCCTTGTACTTCTCCACACTCCATCGCCTTCCCCAGGCTTCACTTTGTATATCCATCTCGAAATTCCAGCCACTAATTTCCCCTCCCAGCCTTAGTACCCCTGTGAAATCGTTTCCGACTAACGAATCATAATCTTCCAACATGGCATCTACCCAAGTGGGTCCTCCACAACTTCCTCGAAAGAGGATGGCTCACACGATACACTTGCTCATAAGAGACATGTATCCGTGATACCCACAAAGGGACTATCTCCGTCTCTGCGCCGTGATGTAGGTGCTCCTACAACCTTTCTCTCCATCTTGAGCGCCGCTCAACTTCCGTAGTGCGCTCCGCCTCTCGATGGTTGGCACCGCCGAGTGGTCTTTCCACTCCATGAACCTCATATTGTGGCTGATCCACATCCCCGAGACTCATCCTTAGGAACTAATAGCCTCATCCGCATGCAAGTGTGGCTCCTCAAGCGAACACTTCATGGCTTTCCTCCTGAAATTTGATATCTCGTCGCACAACAACCTTGCGATTGTTCCAAATACACACGATAGTTGTGGGGTGTATCAGCAGTCTCACAAATATCCCAACCTCGTAGCTTGGCTCCAGCCTTCTTCTTGGCATCCTTTGTCACATGAATGTAAATAGGTGAACCAAAATCCTCAAATGGGAAATATCGTGCTTCTTACCGTAAAATGCCTCCTCGGTGTACCTATGCCAAGTATCCCGTGGAGTGCACAACGGCTCCAGGCACATATACCGCGGCATTGCATGCCTCCCTCCCACAAGTGTATGGGTAGGCCCCGATCATGCAACATCGCCCGTGCAGCACCCAAGATCGTTCTCTATTCTTCCACTCAAAGAACCCCGGCTCTCACGGTTATGAGGTGCTATGAGCTCTTCGAATCTCCTTTGCACCGCAAAGTCCTTGAATTCTCCAGGGATGAATTCACCACCATTGTCGCTCCTTAGAACCTTCACCGCTCCCCGATTCCTTTCTCAACCAAATTGCCTTGAACTCATAGAAATTTGAGTAGGTCTCTGCCTTCTTCTCGCATGAAGAAGATCTAGCACTATGAGAAAATCATCAACAAATATCACATAGTACCCGTGCTTTGTCGTTTGCTAATGTGAGAAAGGTCTACACACGTCTCGTGTGAATTTTCCAAGGATCGTCGTGGCGTGATCATCCTTTTCCGTGAAAGGTGGCTTTCACAAATTTTCCCTGTGTACACCCTTTGCACTCATCTAATCGCGCAAGAGTGCCTTTAGGAAGCCCAAGAGAATTTTGTAGTATCTTCAAAGCTCCATGGTGAAGGTGGCCCGATCTCTCAGGCCATTATCTGCATCATCCGTTCACCCACCTCCTTCTGCCTAGACTGCTATTGCTGTGTGCCATCTGCCTACAATTGATAAAGGTTCTTAACTCGAACCCCTATCCTCCGGTCTCACTCGCTGCCTTACCGTGCAGAAAGCCTTCTCGCTAAAGACAACATCATATCCCTTGTCTTCTAACACGCTACGTAGATAAGATTCTTCTTCAACTCGAACACATCACTTCCTTCAATCTGAAAGGTTTACCGTACTCCTCTCAAAGGAAATGGTACCGAGCACGCCGCACCGTATCTACCATCATCACCCATCTCGATGTGCACTCCAAGACCTTGTGATCCAAATTAGTAAACAAATCTCGATCTCTTGTCATGAAAAGACGCGCCATTGTCCGTAAAAAACCACACACCGAACCCATCACACTTGAAACCACATGCGATTACGAAAAATCCAGCTTCAAATCGCGAGGCTAAGGCCTTCCAAATGCTTGCATCTAGCAACCCGTTTATTTTTCTTCTTCGCGGGACAATTTGTGGCATAATGTCCGTGTTGGTGACAAAGTGAAAGCACTTCACCTTGGACATGTCCCGTCTCTTTGCCTTTCGCATTGGAATGAGAAGCTTTCTTGCTCTTCCCCTTCTTTGCTTTGGCAACAAAAGCGACCTTTCTTCATCATCGTAGTTCCTCGATGAAGATCCTGTCTCGGTACTCCACCTTATCTCCTCGCACAAGATCCGACCAAAGTCAAGCCCTCCCATCCCCGGCAACTTCTCCCAACCATTGACAGAAATTCCGATAGGAGTGCCAACTCTTCGGAAGCCCAAGGAGAGCCAAGCTCATCAATTTCCTCATCATCACCGGGCCACCCCCACACTTCCCAGCCTCATCCCCGCATTGGATGAACTTCGTGAGGTAATGGGCATATCACGCCTTTCTCCATCTTTATGTTTCGAGTCTATCCTTGAGCGCCAACTTCCTCTCGGTCGCTCTTGCTTTGAAATAATCTCAAGGCTTTCCACATCAAGAATGGAGAAGCCTTACCATGAAGGCTGGACACTATGTGATCCTTCACGCCCTCCAACAGAATCCTTCAACACTTTGCTGTCTTCTTTTTCCAAGCCTCAATTACTGCATCATCACTAGAAGTAGGCTTTGGGACTTCAACATCTATGAACTCCTTCAACCCATTGTCATCTAACACCTCCTCCATCCTATCCTTCCATGCAATATAATTCGAGCTTCCCTCAAGGGAATACTCCAATCGAACTGCTGAAAGACATCCTCCAACTTCGACACTAAGAAAACACCGCCGCAAATTCGAATTCCACCGCACAAACTCAACAAGCCTTCAATGTTTTGCAATTGCTCCAATGATCAATACCGCTCTAATACCATGTAGAAATTTGAATAACCGAGATATTATTCACCGAGATTATCCTAATCACACACCGTTTGAGCTTCATGCATAATACATAACCTCTTCTACTATGTGATCAATTTATAGAAATATAAACAATCGCATGCACACATTAAAACCATAAAAAATCACACCATATAAACATGATTTATGGGAAAGCTTAAAGCTGAAACCCCCAACTATTTGTATATTATAATGATAGAGATCATGTAACAATAATTGTACAAAATCCTCACAAGCTCTCGCACAATATCCAATTGTTATCACTACACAAGCTCGATCATACAAAACACATGCTCCAATCGCCCAATTCGTTATCCCGCTCTAATGCGCAACTAAGATGGATAATTGCACATCCCGAGTTCAAGTCCCTCTCGTATGTACTCGCGCAATCCTCATTGGCATCTCTCCATCAATGCGTGGTGCAAACTCATGCACCCGCATAGTCACAACCGATACCACCGCTTCACCTACCTCTTCACCGGTCTCCACTAAAATCCGTCCATGCAATCGGTTAACTGATGCATTCTTTATTGATTTATGAGTTTATAATTAGTGAATTAATTAATAATTAATTCACACCACTCACTAGTGTATCAACTGGCTAGACTAGATACAACTAGCTCAACTATGTTTAACTAGTTAAACTCAATACAACTCAATTAACTTCTCAATCAACTCCACCAAACCCCGTCGTCACATGAGTTCTAACCGAAGTCAACATGAAATAGCTCCACTAAACCCTAGGAATAGCGTAATTCCTTCCGTCACCGCATGCTACTTCAGGCACTCAACTCAAGTGCTCCAAGAGGATAAGATAATGTTTAGAGTCCAAATATTATTGAGCTAATAATATCTCGACATATCTATTTTTAGACCGGCAATCTAAAATAGATTCGCCCAATATGTCTAAAAATAGAATTCCATCTATTTTTTCCGACTTGACCAACCATCCAAAAATAGTATCCCGCAACTCATAGAACATGATCCATATGTCTAAAAATAGACATAGTCTAAAAATAGACTTTGCGCCAAAATAGCTCGCGGGCCCACTTAGTGAAGGCTAATTTTCCACTAAGCTCATCATCTTGTTGCAATCTCAACACTTACTTTGAGAGAAATTTGACACTTTTATAAGGAATATAACATAAAAACACAAAATGGGAAGGAATTGATTGGGTAGATGTCCTTTAGTTGTTGTCAATTTAAGAATTTATAATACACGATGCATGTTCTCGTACTACAACCATTCCTTCCTAGAGTTAGGACACCGAGTATTGAATCAAAGTTGTAGTTTCTAACTTGTATTGGTTCATCAATCTGAAATCTCGTATTACTGCATGTCTTCATTGCTTCATGTTCAATTTGCATCATATCGTACAATAGGAAATTAGGAATTATGATTATTATTACTTTATGGATTTGTTAAAGTTACTTAAGTTTGCATGGTTTAATGTGAAATTATTATAGTGTGCCCCTAGGCCTAGGTGAAGGAATGCCAAGGACTCGAGAACCCTAGTTTTTAAAATGGTATTGTTTCTTATACTCCAAAAACCCCTCAACATCACTTCTTATTAGTTCTTAACAATAGTAAGCTGTAAAAAATTTGAGAATTGATATAGCAAAATCTCGCACTTCTCAAGATAAAGTCCTAAAAGCTAAAGTGTGATACCATGTGTAATTCAATAACCCCATTGTCACCAACCGACCTCTTTCACTTCGGGCTATCTCTCCTCCAACTCAAGGGGGTTCTCCCTAGTAGATGTTAGGGATCTAATGGCCCAACTAAACCAAGTCAAGAGCCCCCTAACTCTCTATGTTTACTACTATCAATCAAAATATTGAACAATAGGGTTAGACATGCATCTTGAAGATAAAATTGCCGTGGTATTTTTTTGGGTAATTTCCAAAGGGGAAAGTCCCTAAACACATATAATCAAGGAATTATAACATGATTTCAAACATTAAATATCAACAAAATCGTTTTAAAGGATATTGAAAGGAAAAAGGTGATGGAAGATAGAAAGTGCCTTACTTAAATGCTCTAAGGATTTTTCAATAGTTGCTCCAAAAGCCTCATCAAGGCCTCTTCAAGATCATCTCCAACAATGCTATACTATCACCTTCAACAATGTTGCTCCAAAATGTCCTCAAGGTCTTCTACAACAATTTTACTAGAAATTTCTCCAACAATATATTCAATAAGGTCTTCATTGTCAACTCGTCTCTTTGTTTGGGTGCCTTAATGTGCAATGACATGTTTCGTGGATCGAATTCAATGCAAGGCATATTTGAAACTCTACCTGCCTTCCGGTGTCTTATTAGAAATTTTTTCAGTTTTCATTTTTATAGTTTTTCAAGTTAGATATTGTTTTCAAGTTTTTACATTTATAATTTTATTGCAATGTATGACCGATCGGGTATAAAGACAGAACAACCCCGAGATGGGATGATCACTAAAGAGGCCGCCGGAAGAACATGTAAAGTGCTAGCATTGCTCTATCTTCAGTATTTTAGTTATTTACATAATTGAAATAATATTAATTTTGTTCAAATATGCAAATAATATCCAGCCATGGTACGCCCGATGATTCCCTCTTTGAGGAAGAGCTTTCTTCATCCCTATCTCCAATGTTCTTGTTATAAAAGGCACGAGATGCAAGGTCGGAATTTAATACTTTGATAGACGCGCTCAAACACCGGCTAAGAGAGGATAAAAAAAAATTATGAACTAGCTAGAAACATATCAGTAATAATAAAAAGTCAAAAGGATATTTTTTTTTGTTCTCGCATGAGATGAATTGTGATAGTTTGATTTTTAATTTTTACATTGACTAAGCTAACAAAAGTTCTTTTGTATGTAGCGTTTCTCGGCACTTGTCGAACCCGATGTTGGTAGTGGGACACAAGGGCAAGAGATTTCCCAATAAACCCTCTCCTACACTCTACCCTTTAGGTGCCGCCCAAGAAACACACCTCTTCCCAAGCGTACACCCACCCAAATCGTTGAACGTGTTGGCAATGATGAGGCCGATATGGCCACTACATTATTGCGTTTCGGAGCTACACGTGTCAGCTCCACAGGACCATTAATGGCACGTTTTTGGGTGGAATCATGAAGGTGTCCCTATAAATCACGTACAACTCCTGTGTAAATTTTAATATTTTAACTATTTCATGTACTTTATCTAAAACATATTTATCATGATTTTTATTTTTAAATTAATGATAATATCTTTTTTTTTTTCCGTAGAAAAATGAGTTCTGCTGTGCTTTGGAGAGCCATGCGTTGGTAATTTTTGGCCCAACCATACGCACAGGTGAATTCCTAGAATTCCAACTGGAAAAGAACTTCGATTATCTAGAAGCCCGCTTTGGGGCCTGGCGACATTTGATAACAACTAAGGGTTCTCTAGCCGACAAATATTTGAAATATACCAGGGACACCTATAGGACGTATTTTGAAATTTAACCCTAGATACGAGCCCTTCGAGTTACAGAGTGAGTGGAGAGCACTCATCCATGACGGAAAATAGAAAAGGGCAAAGAAAGAAGGAAAATGCTAACCTGACCCGCAAGGTAAATTACAACTTTAATTCAATAGCTTTAATTTTCTCTATGTCTAAAATAAAAGTGTGCTACGTCACATCCGATCAATCTTTCGATGCTAGGTTTCTTGACACCTCAAAGGCAACCAAAGCTAGGATTGAAAAAAGGGCCATCACAAGCAAGCTGTGCCGTTGCGGCTACTTGAAATTAGCCGCAAGAATTGTAATTAAGCAGCTAAACATCTTATAATTAATTGTATCGCCTTCCAATGTTTTTGTAATCTCATCAAATATGATTAAAAATACACAATCATATGTAATGTAGGGTGATGACTTCGGAAATGTAAACTACGTAGGAAGAAAGCAAAAATACGCTTCATTTCGGCTATCAAGTTGTAGTTGAACGTCGCGTGCTTGGGGCAGGTCCCAAGATCCGTAATGCCTAATAAGGTAAAACATTAACCTTTCCAATATGTTTGTTTTCGTCCATAAATTTAATGTCTAACAATTTTTTTTAAATCAAGGGAGCAACACTACCGACGAGGCAAATAACTCAGCTTTAGAGCTGCATGTATATGATCCTCACGGTAACCCGATCATTGTAGTGGGGACTAGGTCGACAATGCTACTATCGCGAGGGCCGTGACTCGCACTAATTTCCACTTATAATTTTTTCTAATTATACCTTGATGGTTGTCCTTATAACGTTTTTTGTTTAAATGAGCAGAGAATGTTTCCTTGAGGATCTTACCACCAGAGAGAGGAAGACAGGGTAAATGTACCTAACGATTCATTAACCTGTGCAATTGCAAATAATCTCATTGCAATTTTTTTATTAATATTATTCTAACTAGTTCAATGATATTTAAAACCCGACAATTAAAATTTAATATTATCTGTTTTTGTAGGCGATGCCCCGTCACTGGATGAGACCAGACATCGTGACTACGCAACTAGGTTAGCAGCGACAACTGGTGCACCAGGTAAATAATCTCATTGCAATTTTTTTTATTAATATTACCGAACTAGTTCAATGATATTTAAAAACTGACAATTAAAATTTAATATTATCTTTTTTTGTAGGCGATGCCCCGTCACTGGATGAGACCAGACATCGTGACAACGCAACTAGGTCAGCGGCGACAACTGGTGCACCAGGTAAATAATCTCATTGCAATTTTTTTTATTAATATTACCCAACTAGTTCAATGATATTTAAAAACTGACAATTAAAATTTAATATTATCTGTTTTTGTAGGCGATGCCCCGTCACTGGATGAGACTAGACATCGTGACTACGCAACTAGGTCAGCGACGACAACTGGTGCACCAGGTAAATAATCTCATTGCAATTTTTTTTATTAATATTACCGAACTAGTTCAATGATATTTAAAAACTGACAATTAAAATTTAATATTATCTGTTTTTGTAGGCGATGCCCCGTCACTTGATGAGACCAGACATCGTGACTACGCAACTAGGTCAGCAGTGCGGGTCGAAAGGCACGAAACAGGAGCAGAGCATGATGATATTGATGATGTAATTAGGAGCTTTAAAAATAGGAAGAAGAAAAAGAAAATTCGATAATGTAAAATATTGTATTATTATAAGACAAACGTTACCATACTTGAACGTTTTTTGCGTTATATAAAAAACTCATTTATCATACTATTTTTATGTCAAGCATTAATTGCAATGTTTCCTTGCGTACTTTTTGTTGAATTGTTTTTTTATTAGTTATTAAATATATTTTTTTATGCTCATGAAAGTAAAAAATGAAATATAGATTGGGTATTGGGGAATTGAGAGTGATGTGAGGGGAGGGGGGAGGGGCCATAAGAGCTTCCACCTTCACGTGGTTGGCCCTATTTAGTAGAGAATAATTTATTGGAGCGATTTAATCTTGGAGCAAACCTCCCTCGATCCAGCGTAGCAATAAAAAAGTCATTGTTGACTTAGTTGCTACTCTTTCAGATCGTGGGAGGCTTGTTCCAAGTTCATGCGACTCCAATAAATTGTTCTTGAAATGAAGAGGAGCTTATTCAGGTATGTTTTTACATTTTCAACATATGTTCTAACATTATCATAAGAATGCATCTTAGAGTAAAAAATACTACATCAATTACTTGTATTTATTGTATAGATAATGATGGATTTTGATTGACTTGGCAGTGCAGGTACAAATCCTCTTGCAACATGAGCAATACAACTTGTCAACCAGGGTCATGTCCAGGATATTTTTGCTTGTGCGCTTGACCAGGTTCGTAATGTCACATTTTGTAAGTTCCTTTACAGTTCATAATTCAATATTAAGCTTGTTCATGATTATTAGCTAGGTTTTTTGTATGTGTTTTTTCATCTATTTGATTGTAAGAAACTCTGCATGTTTCTTGTTGTTCACTATGATTTCTCCCATTACCACTCCCAGGATGAATCCGACTTTATTGTTACATAGGTTACTTTATTGTTACTATGATTTCTCCATTTACGATTTCATAGGTTACATCATGTAAAGTTGTCAATCTCAGGTTGGTGATGAACTTTAGTTCTCCAGATTTGGGGATTTTCTGATATTTTCTCCCTCATGTCATTCCTGCATCACCTCGTTGTTTGAGCATGCCAATTTTCTACCACTTGTACCAATTGGCACATGTCAATCTCTGAGTGGTGCCACATTTCACCTATTTTTTAGTGAGAGTTTAGGGTTTCTCTAACATAGCTTCAGAAATCCGATTCAATGCCTACTTGAATATTGTCACATAATACTCATGGTTTGGATTGACGAGCATGTTCTGAATGGTTGGTTGATTCATAAGAACCACCCATATAGTCATCTTGATATATTTTAGAATTTTTCTCGGGTTTCCTTTTTCACTGTTTCTAGTGGGTGGGATGGTGTGGGGTGATCCATCAATACTGGTGCTTTTGTAGTAGGGAATTTGTTTTTGGGGATATAAAGGAGCATTTGATGTAGATATCCCATTAGATGCATTCATAGATGGGCACGAGAGGTCAAGAATTTAAATTAAAAATATGCAACCTCTAGCATGGCAACCTGAAGGCCGCGAGAGACACTAGTTAAATATTGTTTTGTGCTAGCCTTAATATAGTTGTGATTTATTTCTATTATCTTAATGCAAATATATAGTCCGGTCTCATTAAAATGAGGATTGTGGTTGTATTTCTCTTTGGTTGTTTCTCTCTTAATGCTCCAGAAGTTGCCAAAAGTTGTGATAGTTGTTTAGTTTGCCTGTTACAACTTAAAAGTGGTTTTTAGCAATGGGAGTCATGTTTTTTAAGGTTAATACTAATATGAAGATCTTGTAATTCTATATTCAGGATAAGAGAAGATGGCCTCTACTTTGGGCAGTAGGACAACAATTTCCACATCTACCTCATTGGGTAACAATGGAAAGGGGAAGAAGTTAGGTGCAATGTTTGATAATTATGGCAGACAATTGTCTTCTCTTTCAGTTTTTTCACCCATTTCCTTTAATCGCTCAAGCAGAAGAGGGACTCTGAGATTACGCGACAGAGAGAAGGTAGTTAATACAAGAGCTATGGAAAAGGAGTTGTACTTCAACAAGGATGGCTCAGTGACAAAAAAATTGCAGGTCAGAGAAAAGATTATGTTTAAAGGAAGGTCACCTACACGTGAAACTTCACTGCGGTGGATCTTTCCTTGTCCACTTATATTCGATTTTAATGTGTTATTTTAATTTTTCATGGAGGGTTGTTTTGGCATATGGTCTGGCATTCAATTGCACACTTACTGAAAGCATTGTCAATTTGTCTTGTAGGCGGTGTGAACAAACTTGTTGATCTTGTTGGAGTCACCCTTGGGGCAAAGGGAAAAATGTTGTCTTGGAGAGCAAGCATGGTTCTCCGAAAATAGTTCCGAAAATAGTTAATGATGGTGTGACAGTAGCTAAGGAGGTAATTTGTAGATGTGTGCTTTGGTTTTCTTTTTAACGTTGTATTAGTTCCCCCTCTTAAATGTCTTATATTTGGTAGGCATAATTTGAAAACTCAAAGGTGAAAGGAAACATATTTTTTATCCAGTGGTCTACTTGGCCTATGGACTAGCCACATTAGAATAATGCATAAAGCTTTTCACAAAAATAAAAGGAAAGGGTTATGGCTGTGTCAAATTTTATTTTTATTGACAGTGTAATGAAATGTATCTCAATGTTATGGTTTTGGCATTTTTATTGGTTGAATTAGAGGACCTAGTTGAAAATATTGGGGCCAAGTTGGTAAGGCAAGCTGTGGCAAACACAAATGATTTAGCTGAGGATGGAACCACAAAATATGTTGTTCTTTCACATGTTGGAATATTGAAAAATTCCAGAACAATGAATGGAGAATAAATCTCCCTTCCTCTAACACAGAGAAAATAAAAATTTCTTTGACAGGAGACAGAGTTTCAATACTTTGAAAACAAACTTCTATTCCCTTCAATAACTCAAAAAAAAACTATTACAATTCTTCCTCACTAAGAGGGATTACAAAATTATGACTGCTACAAAACGCAGTGCATAAAACCAACTCACTGTCTGTTCAAAACAAACATACTATGTCTCTAAAACACTCTGCTGTGTTTTTCACTTTCGCACTGTTGTGCATACACACTTAAAAAGTTACACTCAGTCTTTCACTTTTTACACACTGCTGTGTAATAAAAAAATTACGTACTGTCTATAAAAAAAACTACCAAGCTTCTTTGTCCTTTTTATTTTTATATGTCGTAACATATAAAACATATTATAATAAACCCTCTTTTAAAAAAAATAAAATTAAAACTAAATTCTATGGCCCACTTTTCATTTCGCATATTATATATATATAACATATGTTTAAAACATATGTATATATTAAATCATACATAAAATTAAACTATCAAAACATTAAAGAACCCTTTCCGTCGGACTTCAAAAGTCTGAATAGATTGAATTTCAAACCAAATTCGCGTTCTAAAATGGGATGCTGACGTCTGCCTAATTTGTAACGCGAATTCTCAATCCAATGTGCCTTATAAAAAATTCGAGTCCGGTTTTCAGGTTTTCAGATTCCCTTCAATTTCATGTGATCCAATATTAATGCTCCACGTGTCCTCCTTTTGAATTTACAAAACTGTCGGGTAAATTTATGTTTGTTTAATTTATGGTTGGTGAATTGCGTTAATGCTGGCTGTTGTGTTTAAATACAATCCTGTACAGAAATATGGCTGTGGCCGTCTACAAAAAAAACTTGCAGGAATTTTAAATGCTGAATTAAATTTCTGGATGGCATGCAAGCAACCTCCAAAAAATAATGTTGCTGCTGCATCCGTCCTTCTGCTGCAGCAGTTGAAGTTAAAATTCAACAGCACAGGGTTTAATAAGTGAGGGTGTAAAGGTAACTTTTTGTCGATAGTACCGGATTAAGATCATCTATTCATTTTTGTAGGGTCTTATGGTGTTTGGTTTTTTAGTTTTGGGTTGGGCTTATTGAGTCTAAGATAGTTTTTGAGTGAAAAATTTGCTATCAGGTATTAAAAATTTTTGGTTCTTTTGTCAAAATTTATGAGCTTGTTAGGAAATACAAAACTGACAATGGTTGTATCTTAAATTTGTGGAAAATAATTTGAAATGAAACCTTTTTTTTAGGTTGTTGCAGCAGGTGCAAACCCCATTCAAATTACTAGGGGCATTGACAAGACAATAAAGGCCCTTGTTTCGGAACTCAAAATTTTGTCAAAGGAGGTAAATGCTTGCCTTTTGAGTAGGCTGGTTTTCCTTTTTGCTAATGGTTTGGTGTATCTAATTGAATTAGTTGCCTAAGGTATTTTTGGTTGCAAAATCCTTTTCATTTTTCATACAGTATTGGCCTTGTGGAATACATTTGATTGTGTGGTCTTGTTAGATCTACAACATTTGTAGTTGTTTAGTCTTATGGCCGAGGTGTACTTTTATTATGGAAATAGTTGATGCAATATTGTCATTTAATCCTTACTGCAGGGTAGCATGTTGAGAAGTTTCTTGTGAAACATTTGGTATTCAAAATGACACTTGATCCTATACAAGATCATGCACTTGACTTCAAAATTCATATTCAAAGTGTGCCAGACAATTCTTGCAAAATTTCAAATATTTATGTTGTTTTAAACCATTATCTTTTTCATGTATTGGATGCTGAAAATGTGAAAAAGACTTTGGTATGAAACCAATTGGTGAATAATTTTCAGCAAAACAACCACTTCCAAGACATGATTTAGAAGTAGAACAAATGTGCTTATGAAGCATAGAAAGATATCCTTGATGCATTGTCAATGTTTGGCTAGGGTTATTTTTGGAGAAAATAACTCCTTATTCCTAGAATAGTTATCTTCAATACAAGTAAATGCCAGAGAAGAGAGATCATTGTGTGACATAAACCTATTAACAAAAGTGAACAGGGAATGATTATTAATTATGGCATACTAAGTTGTTAGTGATTTTGACTATTTGTCTTTAACATGTAAAAATGTTAAATTCCAAACTTACATCATCATGGTTTGGCATCATGAGCTTGAATAATTGTCCACCATGCTCATAATTTCATTGTTGTATTCATATCTATAAACAACGTTTCAAATAATAATAAAAAGTTCTATAAGAAAAATCCAGACCTCCATGCTACTGCTCCTTGTGAGACAAAGTCAAAATTGCATTACACAATCTGACACATAAGAATCTCCTATATCCCGGTGGTATGTATCCAAACTCTTATAATAGTGTCTTCAAGACTTATGTTGACATTTCCAATGAGATATTTAAGCAATGAAAGATGGAGCCTTCTTCATTGTTGTATATGTAACAGTTTTTTATTAATATAAAGATTGATGGTTTTGTCTTTCTGAAAATGAAATGTAAAAATAATTTATTGTGGTCAATTGAAAAGTTTTTTTTTAAAGCTTTTCATTATGGAAGGGCGACATAGATATATGCCCTTCTAATTGAAATTCAAACCTACCCTTAAAATTTGATCATTGTGTAGGACCTTAACAAACAATAAAACTATTCTGCTGCGTGTTCTATAAAACATATAACAAAACCTTTGTCAAAACTTCAAACAAACCCTTTAGCCGTGGGTATTTCATCACGAATTGATCATTTTACCTTGTACCTTCTTCTAGAGGAATATTCTTCCACTTGATTAGGTACTTCATAATGGTTATATGTCAAAGAGATACAAAATTTTTATTTATAACTTTTTGTGGTTCAAGAATCAACTTTCATTCTTCATCTAATTTTGGAAGTTCTATTTACATTGGCATATTTTTTCCCAAAACCTTTTTTAGGCAAGATACATGAAAAACCTTATGAATGCAAGAAGAAGGAAAATATAACTTCTATACCACTTGTGCAATCTTATGAATAATTATTTAGGGCCATAACATTTTTGCAGTGTGGAAAAAGTCGGCAAAAAGTCCCGACTTTTTGAAAAAATCCCGAATTTTTCCCGGAGTCGACTTTATTGGCCGACTTTTTCATCCCTGAAAAAGTCGCGATTTTATCCTCGAAGTCCCGACTTTTTGCCGATTTTTTCGAAAAAATCTTGAGTGAGGTAGTTTCTTTAATAATTTTTTAATTGTTTTTGAAAAAATCAGGATTTTTTCTAAAAATGAATATTTTTGTATTTTTTTAGTTTTGCCGACTTTTTCAAAAAACTCCCGACTTTATCGAGTATTTCAACTTTTGGACCCTTGCCGATTTAATCCCGACTTTGACTTTTTCCACATTGCATTTTTGAGCTAATTCTTTATTCTTCTTTTTCTTGAATGAAGATTGCTTATAATGCTATAATCTAAAAAATACCCAATTACCCTCAAATTATATTTCACTTCAATGTTGTTCCCATTGTTGTTTTATCATGTTTCATGTCATTTGAAGGTTTTCCATAATAATTCTCAAAGTTTCTTTATTATTTTCCATATGTGACTCTGTTTCCTATACTTTGGACTTATCTTGCAAAAAGTATGAGATACTAGGAGTTGGATATCCATAAAGGGCCTTAAATGGGAAATTTTAGTAGATGTGTAATAGGTATTATGATAGTATCATATTACCATTCTTCCTTGAGGAACCCACTTCATCCATTAAGATTTCTTTTCTAAAGAGTAACATTGTAGATAACCTTAAAAACATTTGTTAACTATTTTTGTTTGACCATTTGATTGTGTTTGATATGTAGAACTCATGGCAGCTAGTGTTTCTCCACTCATATTAAATAATTATTTCCAAAATTTTATTGTTACTATTACTTTAGGAAAACCATGAAGACTATGAATTTCTTTCACGGACACTTCTGCCACTTGGCTTGTTGTTTATGTACTTTGAGCTCTACAAAAAAATCTACAAAATTTGTCTATATAAATGACCACAAAAATGTAATACTTACCTTTATATTTCAGTAACCCTGTAATAAAGTCTATTGATATATCTTCTAGTCTTTTAATATGTATGTGGAATGGTTGAAGTAACCCTAGATATTTTACTATCTCTCTTTTATTTATTATGCAAACCTGACCTTCTCTTACAAAATTTTGAATATCTTTCTTCATTCCTTCCAAAAATATATTTTTGATCCTTTGAGATGTTTTAAGGAACCCTGCATCCTACCATCAGAGAGACATGGGACTCCCTTAATATTTTTTTATTCAAATATGCTTGCGTGCATAAAAATATTCTACATTTGCACCAAAGTATATCTCTCTTTCACTCCCAATGCTCCATAGAGTCCATCCCATCCTTTATAAATTTTAGTTTTTGTTTAGTACTATTGTCATTTTTCCATTATGGCAAGCTTCTTCTAGCCACCTAGGAATAGAAAATGTACTTGGATATAAATTTGAGGCCTCTTCTATTTTAGAAAGAGCATCATGTACTAAATTTTCCTTACCCTTTTTGCAGATTATCTCAAAATTAAAACTTTGCATTTTTCTCCTCATTTTTGTTAATCTTCCAATGAAATCCATAGCTTCAAAAAATACTTTATGCTATCATGGTATATCTTGACTTTAAAGTACCTCCCAATGATATACTATCCCCATTTTTTTATTGCATGTAATATTGCTTCCATTTATTTTTCATATGTAGATTTCACCAAATATTTTCTTTGAATTCCTTGCTTTTAAAAGCCAATGATATCCATTATTGTGTTAATGTTACGTAAATTCCTTGTCCTAGTGCCTCACACTCTACTATGAATGTCTTACCAAAAGTAGGTGCAACCGATGTTGGTGTAGAAGACATGGCATCCATTAAAAGAGAGAATGCCAAAGTAGCCTCATCATTCCATATAAATGATATTTTCTTCAAGAGATGTGTGAGTGGACTTGAAATGCATGCATAATTCTTAAAAAATGATCAACAATATCATGTAAGTCTAAAAAATCTTCTAAGAACCTTGATTTTCTTAGGAATAGGTCATTTTGTAATAGCTTGCATCTTTTGAGGCTCAAACTTCACTCCTTCCTTTAAAACAATATGAACCAAATACTCGAATTCTTATTTCCCAAAAGCACATTTGGATATTTTTACATAAAAATGATTGTTCTCAATAATTTATATAACTTTCCCACATGTTTAGTGTGGTATTCCCATGATTTATTATAAATATGTGTATTATCAAAGAAAACCAACACAAATTTTATAAGATGGGATCAAACAAAATTGTTCTTAAGTCGAGCTCGCCGGACTTCAAACGACGATAAACCATAATTCAAACCAAATTCGTGTTCCAAAATAGCCTGCTGACGTCAGCCAATTCTGTGATGCGAAAACCAAATGAATTCTGCCCTAATATTTTTCGGGTCCGAAGTTGGGCTGGCGTACGGAGGGAGAGTTGTGACGCGAATTTATTATCAAATTTTCCCTAATATTTTTCAGGTTCGGATTTCCACTGCGTGAGCGGCCCAAACAAAGATCCGCTCCAATCAATTTCTGCCACGTGTCCTCAATAAAAACTTGCCCTGCTCCTGGCTGCGGGTGCATTCGATGGCGTTTAAGGCGATGGGACATGGATGTGGCGATTTCATATCAATCGCATTAAGTTTTAACGCTGTTTAATTAAGTTCCAAGGTTTTCACATCAAATCCGCATTAATTAAGTTTTAACACTGTTCAAGTTCAGACCTCCACTCCTGTTAGCGATTCCGCATGCTCCAATATGATCCGGCCTTCGGCTCTCATTAATGATCAGAGATTAATTATGACGGGTGTCCTTTGATTGCATTGCAGTCGGGTCGATAAAATGACGTTTCGATATGGTTTTTCAGACGAGCCGGTTGCTGGATTACATTGCCTGCTCACTGTGATGAGAAGGAGAAGTGGCCAGCTGAACTGCTGCTTAGACCTTGCTGCATATCTGCATTTCTCTCGGTCTGGTCTGTGTCTGTCTTCCTCTGTTTCTTGGAATTCTGCTTCTTCGTCTCCTCTTGTGCCCACTGCTGAGATTGCACCCATGCCTCGCCTGTGTCAAAGGATGCGTTGCCACAGGGGGAGCACTAGAGGTCAACCCCTGCACGCTCCCTCCAGCCCCTCAATCGAGTCGACTTTCGGCCAGTCCAGTGATTATTACGCAAGTTGCTATCCAAATACTAGGAGTGGGTGGGGTTGGGTTATAGGATCTGGCCACCGTATGGATTCCCCTGCTCCTCGTTTCCCCACCGCTAGTTCACCTTCTCCCATGATGCGCACTGCGCAATTTTCCTTTAATTGCTGTCTCAACCGCCCACGAATCACAGCTTTAGTCACTATGGTTTTCTGCAAGGAGGCCCAAACGGAGGAAGAATGCACCTGTCCAGTGGGTCTGAGCTCGGAAAAAGTCAGCCAGCATTCAGGCCTTCAGGAGGGGAGCCGTGGCATGCGTGTGGAGGTAGCACCTAGCGATCCTGGACCTTCCGAAGGATGGTGCCGAATCGTGGAGGAACCACCAGAGGAGTAGTTTGGTTAATTTTGTTTTCTTGCTTCGCAGGCCCACTTAATTGGGCATGTTTTAATTAGATTATATTACTGTGCTGGACCTCTGTAATGTTTTCGAATTCTGTAAATGTTCAAGAATGTTTTCCCTGTATGAGGGTAGTCTTCTTAATTTTTTGATTTTTTGATGATAAATTTGCCATGAGTCTGGGCAATGTTTTTGACTTCGGTGTAATTTTATTCCCACTGTTAATAGATTAACTTTACTTAGAATTCTCACATGATTAGTGTTTTTCTTGATCTGTTCAAGGATTTTGGGTACTTTAATTTGTATTTGGAACAATGGATGTCGGTACTCTATCTGTTGCTTTACTGTTCTACATACTGCTATTTCACTTTCTTATAGATGCCTCGGGCATATTTGGATGCTTTCTCAGATTGTCGATAATCTCCATGTGGACCGTTACTGGATTTTATATCATGTCCCTGTATGTGACATGGGGTATTTTCTATCATTGTCTGGGGTGGGACTTCCACTTTTCTGGATGGATATTTGGGTTCCAATCTTCAGATGTGAAAATGTAATGACTTCCTGGACTGTTTTGCTTCATATAATATATTCAAAACAACGTTTTTTCTCTTGTGAAAAAAATTATTAATATTTATCACTCTGCCTTCAAAACTAGCGATGCTTGTCTATGTTGCTGGTTTATTGATATGGTCTGATGGTCTTTTTATATTTTGGACATATCACACTCCTCACATGATTAGCGTTTTTCTCTGTTCAAGGATTTTGGGTACTTTAATTTGTATTTGGAACAATGGACATTGGTACTCTATCTGTTGCTTTACTATTCTACATACTACTATTTCACTTTCTTATAGATGCCTCGGGCATATTTGGATGCTTTCTCAGATTGTCGATAATCTCCATGTGGATCGTTACTGGGTTTTATATCAAGTCCCTGTATGTGACATGGGGTATTTTTCTATCACTGTCTGGGGTGGGACTTCCACTTTTATGGATGGATATTTGGGTTCCAATCTTCGGATGTGAAAATGTAATGACTTCATGGACTGTTTTACTTCATATAATATATTCAAAACAACGTTTTTTCTCTTGTGAAAAAAAAATGATTAATGTTTATCACTCTGCCTTCAAAACTAGCAATGCTAGTCTATGTTGCTGGTTTATTGATATGGTCTGATGGTCTTTTTATATTTTGGACATATCACACTCCTCACATGATTAGCGTTTTTCTCTGTTCAAGGATTTTGGGTACTTTAATTTGTATTTGGAACAATGGGCATCGGTACTCTATCTGTTGCTTTACTATTCTACATACTGCTATTTCACTTTCTTATAGATGCCTCGGGCATATTTGGATGCTTTCTCAGATTGTCGATAATCTCCATGTGGACCATTACTGGGTTTTATATCAAGTCCTTGTATGTGACATGGGGTATTTTTCTATCACTGTCTGGGGTGGGACTTTCACTTTTCTGGATGGATATTTGGGTTCCAATCTTCAGATGTGAAAATGTAATAACTTCATGGACTGTTTTACTTCATATAATATATTCAAAACAATTTTTTTTCTCTTGTGAAAAAAAAATGATTAATGTTTATCACTCTGCCTTCAAAACTAGCGATGCTGGTCTATGTTGCTGGTTTATTGATATGGTCTGATAGTCTTTTTATATTTTGGACATATCACACTCCTCACATGATTAGCGTTTTTCTCTGTTCAAGGATTTTGGGTACTTTAATTTGTATTTGGAACAATGGACGTCAGTACTCTATCTGTTGTTTTACTAGTCTACATACTGCTATTTCACTTTCTTATAGATGCCTCGGGCATATTTGGATGCTTTCTCAGATTTGTCGATAATCTCCATGTGGACCGTTACTGGGTTTTATATCAAGTCCCTGTATGTGACATGGGGTATTTTTCTATCACTGTCTGGGGTGGGACTTCCACTTTTCTGGATGGATATTTGGGTTCCAATCTTGAGATGTGAAAATGTAATGACTTCATGGACTGTTTTACTTCATATAATATATTCAAAACAACGTTTTTTCTCTTGTGAAAAAAAAATGATTAATGTTTATCACTCTGCCTTCAAAACTAGTGATGCTAGTCTATGTTGCTGGTTTATTGATATGGTCTCATGGTCTTTTTATATTTGGGACATATCACACTCCTCACATGATTAGCGTTTTTCTCTGTTCAAGGATTTTGGGTACTTTAATTTGTATTTGGAACAATAATGGACGTCGGTACTCTATCTGTTGTTTTACTATTCTACATACTGCTATTTCACTTTCTTATAGATGCCTTGGGCATATTAATTTGGATGCTTTCTCATATTGTCGATAATCTCCATGTGGACCGTTACTGGGTTTTATATCATGTCCCTGTATGTGACATGGGGTATTTTTCTATCATTGTCTGGGGTGGGACTTCCATTTTTCTGGATGGATATTTGGGTTCCAATCTTCAGATGTGAAAATCTAATGACTTCATGGACTGTTTTACTTCATATAATATATTCAAAACAACGTTTTTTCTCTTGTGAAAAAAAATGATTGTTTATATTCGAAGCGCTGCAGGGTGGTTTATTATATTAATATTGCACGGTCATTGGAATGCCCACAATTCATAACAAATATTGGAGATTTACTGTCCTGTTTTAAAGTTTCATTTTTTTTTTTTTTAAATTGAACCCGCCGTCAGTATACCGATGCTTGTAAGCGTTGTAAGCGTCAGAATTGTGACAGCTTAAAAACGTCGGAAGAGCGACAGTATAAAAACATCGGACGAGCGACGTTCAAAACATCGGACCACATTTCGTTGGAATTGCGACATTTTACAAACGTCGGAAGAGCGACGTTCAAAACGTTGGACCACATTTTTTCGGAATTGCGACAGTTTACAAACGTCGGAAGAGCGATGTCCAAAACGTCGGACCACATTTCGTTGGAATTGCGACATTTTACAAACGTCGGAAGAGCGATGTTCAAAATGTCGGACCACATTTCGTCGAAAGTGTGACAGTTTACAAACGTCAGAAGCGCGACGGTTTGGGAAACATCGGAAGAGCGACGCCTGTTTGGAAGCGACGAAAAAGGTGTCGGTAATGCGACACTTTTTAAGTGCGTCGGAATTGCGACGACACGACAAACCATGATTTTCCCATCCTCGAACTGTCACTCTTGCGATGACTATGTGTCAGAATAGCGACGAATTGGCCGTCGGAAATTCCACCAAATTTTCTAGTGATATGACGGGAGATAGAAGCAAGTTTATAACCTTTGATGAAAAGAAATTTGGAAATGTTACTTTTGGCAATGATAAAGCAGGGAAAATCATAGGAAAAGGCTCAGTCAGTCTGGATAATGACAGAGGAAAGGCCCAAGATGTACTATTTGTGGATGGGCTGAAAGAAAATCTGCTGAGTGTCAGTCAAATGTATGATAAAGGCTGTGAAGTTATTTTTAGAGCACAAGACTGTGAATTAAGATCAAGCACCACAGGAAAGACCCTGATCAAAGGTGTTCGAACAGAAATTAATGTCTACATAGTGAAAGAAGAGAATGAAGCATGCCACCTTAGCAAACTTGAGGAGTCATGGTTATGGCATAGAAGATTGGGACACCTTAACTTCGACCATATTATCAGTCTAAGCAAGAAGAAAGCAGTCAGAGATATGCCAACAATAAAGAAGCCTTCAAATACCATATGTAAATCTTGCCAATTGGGCAAACAGACCTGCACATCCTTTAAGACCAAAGATGAGCTGTCAACAAGTAGGCCACTTCAGCTTGTACACATGGACCTATGTGGACCTTCAAGAATTAAAACACCAAGTGGAGAATCCTATTTCATGCTGATAATAGATGATTTTTCCAGAATGACATGGGTTTCATTTCTCAAATATAATTCGGAAGCACTTGAGAAATTCAATATATTCAAGGCATTGGCAGAAAATCAAACAAGATGCAAGCTAAAGTGCATCAGATCAGACAGAGGAGGTGAATTCACAGACTATGATTTTACAGATCTATGCAATGAGCATGGGATAAAACAACAGTTTACAATTGCAGGTACACCTCAACATAATGGAGTGGCAGAGAGACAAAATAGGTCTGTACAACAGATTGCCAGAGCCATGATGCTAGAAAGTAACATTCCCCAAACCTTCTGGACAAAAGAAGTACACACAGCTGTGCATATTCTTAACAAAGCTCATTTAAGACAAAATAGTGACAAGACTCCTTATGAACCATGGCATGGTAAACCAGCATCAATCAAGCACTTTAGAGTCTTTGGAAGCAAGTGTTTCATAAAAAATAATGATGAAAATTTGGGAAAGTTTGATGCAAGAGCAGATGAAGGAATATTTTTAGGATATGCATCCAAGAGTAAGGGTTACAGGTGCTACAACAAAACATTGCACAAAATTGTGGAAATCATTGATGTAAGATCTAATGAAGAACTACCAAACAAGACAAGAAGTATAGGTTGCAACAATCCTCCAGAAGATCATGAAGAAGAGAACCAAGATGATGATGAACTAAGCAAGACAACATAAGATACTGAGTTAAACTCAAAAGGTCCCTCAAGATACACTCAAAAGAACCATCCAGAAGATCAAATCATTGGGGACAAGAGTGTAGGAGTCCAGACAAGAAGACAGCTAGCTAAACAGATAGAAGAAGTATACCTAGCCATGTTTTCTCAAATAGAGCCAAAGAAGTTTGAAAAAGCCTGCAAAGACAAATATTGGGTGAATGCTATGAATGAAGAATTGGACCAAATTGAGAAGAACAATACCTGGGAATTAGTTCCAAGACCCACTGGGAAAAATTTCATTGGCACAAAATGGATATTCAAGAATATGATGAATGAAAAAGGGTAGGTAATCAGAAATAAAGCCAGACTTGTATGCAAGGGATATTCACAAATTGGGGGTCTTGATTATGATGAAACCTTTGCCCCTATAGCCAAAATGGAAGCTATCAGAATGTTTCTGGCCTTTGCATGTTATCATGATTTCAAGGTATATCAAATGGATGTGAAGTCTGCCTTCCTGAATGGAGATCTAGAGGAAGAAGTCTACATGGAACAACCTGAAGGATTATTTTTAACAGATAAACATGACTATGTGTGCAGATTAAAGAAAGCCTTATATGGTCTGAAAAAAGCTCCTCGTGCATGGTATTCAAGGCTGGACAAATACTTGCAAAAACAAGACTTTAAGAAAGGTGGAGTAGACAACAATCTGTACATAAAAGCTAATGAAAATGATCTCCTTATTGTAGTTGTGTATGTAGATGACATCATGTTTGGAAGCAATAAAGATGAGTTAGCAAAAGGATTTGCTGAAGAAATGAAATCATAATTCGATATGTCTATGATTGGAGAGATCACCTTCTATTTAGGACTTCAAATTCAACAAAAGAACACATGCACATTCATCTCACAAGATAAATACTTAAGAGAGATGCTAAAAGGGTTCAAAATGGAAGACTGAAAACCTATGTCAACTCCCATGATCACTGGATGCAAACTTTGTGCAGATGATGGATCAACATATGTAGATCAAAAACTTTACATATCCATGGTTGGAAGTCTGCTATACCTAACAGCTTCTAGACTAGACATTGTGCTGGGTGTAGGACTTGTGGCAAGATATCAAGCAGCACCAAAACAAAATCACTTACTAGTAATCAAGAAAATATTCAGATATCTACAAGAAACTATACATCATGGGCTATGGTATCCAAAAGGCAAAAACTTCACTTTGACAACATATACAGATGCAGATTGGGCTAGCTGTGTGGATGACAGGAAAAGCACAAGTGGAGGAGAATTCTATTTGGGAAAAAGTCTGGTGGCATGGCTAAGCAAGAAGAAAACTTCCATCTCTCTGTCTACAGCAAAAGTAGAATACATAGCAGCAGCATTTTGTTGCACACAAGTAATGTGGATGAAACAAACTCTCCAAGACATGGAGGTAAGCATTGATGAAACTATCTCTATCAAATGTGACAATGCAAGTGAAATAAGCATATCAAAAAATCATGTACTTCATTCAAAAATAAAGCACATCCCAATAAAGTACCACTTCCTCATAGAACAAGTAGCACAGAAAGTAGTAAAGCTGGAATATGTACCAACAAAGGAACAAGTAGCAGACATATTCACAAAACCCCTTGCTAAAGAACCATTCGAATATCTAAGAGACAAACTAGGAGTAGTGTCTGCAGATGTTAATCTCTGACATAAAAAGAAAGCATCATTCCAGATCAGTCACCAAATATTGTCACAAAAGAATCAGAGCAAGTGAGCAAAGCATGGAACGGGTCCTTAAGATCAGAATATTATGGACAAGATTTGGAAAGTGAAACCCTTTGCCATTGATGTCAAAGGGGGAGGAAAAGCAAGTAACAGAAGAAAGGGTCTTCTAAAAGGCAAGCAGAGGAAGTGTATTGCCATCAATGCCAAGGGGGAGACTGTTGGAAATATTGTCATTGATGGCAAAGGAGACAGCATAGAAGAAAAGAGAGATAGAAAAAGAGGCAGAAAAGATGTAGAGAGGTAGCAGAGAGGCAACAGAGACCTGCATAGAGCTAGAGAGATCTGAAGAGCTGCAGAGGGTCGAGCAGCTATGAAAAGGGTCATTTGACGAAGAAGCTCGGCAGAGACAGGGCCATTTGAAGAAGCAGGGTAGCAAAAAGAAGTAGCTCAGGCAGCAGAATATATAGTGAATACAGAGAAACGGTCCTGCACTGACATGCACTGCCTGTGCACTGTCATGCACAGTAACTGAATGCAGAGAAATGGTCATGTCGAATAGGGTTGAGATAATACTCTGCACATAATGAAAGAAATCAGTGTGTGTTGAATTGACTGTAATAAGGGTAAATGCCAATGTTTTGAGTCATGAGCAATTTGAATATGCCGGGGATTTATGTTACAATGACTTGATTCTGAAATGAACAAGAAATGTATGTGCGAGGGCCGCTTTTAAGTCTCTGTGTGGGAGCCTATGCTTCCTGAATGTAATTTAACCTTCACTTTCAGTAGATAGGTTGAATGCGCATTTAGTTTGTAAAGAGGTTGAAGCCCCTTCAGTCGGATCAAGGAGGGCAATGCAAAAATAGAAATGGTTTGATGGAGCAAAGTCCCAGAATCGAATCTTGAATGCATAGTGCAAGATCTGATGGAACTATGCGTTATAACATGTGGAGGCGCCATGTTATAATGTCGAGAAAGCAAGAGGAAACAGGAGTGAGAGCAGGAATTTCCTGTAATAAGTCATAAAATGAATGGTGTGGAACCTTGAGCCAGAGGGCGCAGAACCTTGCATGAACAGTGAAACCGGGGGTGAAAATACCAATAGTATCGCGTGAGTTTGGAGGTGGTAAGTGGTTTCACCTTTTTGAACGCAATATGGGTCTTCATTCGACACGTGGCAGAAAGTGGTATTTGGAAACCATTTACATCGCGCAAATTTTGAAGATTAACCACCGTGCACCTAAATTGTGCGAGATCCGTCAGATTTGGGCTTGGGGCGCGATAAGTTATGTGCCGTCAGATGCAAGTGGTACGTTAACCACTGGGGCCCGGATGCATTATAAATTGATGCGATGGTTTTTTTTTAACGTTGTGGGCCATATATGGAGGTGTGTTAGACATAATACAAATGTGTTATGTAATTGTCGACGATTGAAAGTTCTACTGTTAACTTCCCATATATATATATATATATATATAAGAGGTGAGCGTATATGATATAGGTCGATAAATCTGCGGCAATATAACAATATAATTGTTTGGTCGTGCTTTGGTTCGTTGCCCAAAGTATAAATGTGATTGTAAATCATATAGAATGGAAAGACGAGTTTATTAACCCAATGGGCCAGACATCTATGTGCATCGGATTATATAGTTACTTTGGGTTTACCGATGTCAACCAATGAAGGTATGTTAATATGCTGTGGGACCCGAACGTTCAATTAATTGTTAACATATATATGCAATTGTTGTGGGTTAACCAAGGTTGAACTTGGTATGAGTTAAGCGGATTACAATTTCCTTTGTGTTAGTTAATACATGCTGTGCGGTTCAAATTAAAGAATGAAATGGGGAATATATATATATATATGACGGTATATACATTATGTTGATGTGAGTCGAATGAATTGTGGGCCCAATATACATGCGGATTGGTGAGCACGTATGATGTGTGGGAAGTGTTGGCATATACATTAATGTATGTCTTGGAAAATATTTACTTTGGAATTTGAATGCAGTTTGTATACACCTTAAGGAAATGTGGGCCCAAATAAATATTACATTGTCATGGTCTGGATACATGGTAATGTGTTGACATATATATATATATATATATATATATATATATATATGTGCTGGGTGAAGATGTATAGTTGGTTTAATATGTGCAACACAATTTGATGTGTTAAACCTTGGTGAATGTTTGATACACTGTGAATAGAATGTGGGGCCTGATATATATATATATATATATATATATATATATATATATATATATATATATATATATATACGCGGCTGGGATAATCGGTTGTATTGCTTTATAGTCATAGTGTTGAGATAGAAGTAAAGCCTCCACCTTTACTTATTTAAATTTCCAACTCAGAAATTAAACATTGGAGGTTGCCAGATTGTGGATTTATATTGGAGGCAATTTTTGGGATGCAATTTTATATGCACAGTGAACTAGAGAGTGTGCAGAAACTGAAAAAGACACAGGGCATTTAACAGGCATGGAAAGTAGAGGTATGTAGAATAGTTATATGACAGTAGCAGAAAATACAAAACCAGCAAGCCAAGGGCCAGAAAATTAGCTGAGTGAAATTGATGTATGTAACTGAAAATGTGAATGTAAATGTTTTAATTGTTTTTATATTATTTGTGATGCATTGGCAAGTCTCCGGAGGAAAAGAAATATCCCACTGTAATATTGAAACTTGTACATATTGTTATATTTTTTCCTGAATGAGTTGGTAAAAGAAATGAGAAGGCAGAAGTCAAAGAGGCATGGTTGTCCATTTCAAATTCCCTGAGGAATGCTAACAGTCATAAGGAAATCTCTATAAATGATATCACATTGATATGCATAGAGAGGTTAGAAAGTTAGAGAATGCAAAATTCAGGCAGATAAGATAAGAAGAAGGAGGATCAGAAAGAGATTTTGTGAAAAGTCAGAGATGATATAAGACAAATGAGAAAACAGGAGGACAACAGTGAAGAAGGTACAGAACAGAGCTGATATCCAAGGTAAATCAATAAGTTTTTTTTAAAAAGGGTGAGGAAGGTGGAGCTTCCCTATCAAGTTGTAGCTTGATAGATGTGAGTTGTAGCTGACTGAGGTAGGAGCCTCCTGTAGGTTGTAGCCTGCAGAAAATAGAGGAAGTTGGTGCTTCCATATCAATTTGTGGCTTGATAGAAGTCAGTTGTAGCTGGCTGAGGTTGGAGCCTCCTGTAGGTTGGTGCCTGTAGAAAATTGATGAGAGTTGGAGCTTCCTTGCAAGTTATAGCTTGCAGAATTGAGGTAGGAGCCTCTTGTAAGTTGGTGCCTACATAAAATCAGTGGTGAGAGGGAGTTGGAGCTTGCCTTTGCATCACAACAATAGTAAGATGTGGTTTTCTCCCTTTATGGGTTTCCACTTATATCTGTTGCCTTTGTGTGTGATGTTTATGTGTTGATATGGTTTATCCAATCTACTTAATACTTGCTGCTCTCATATTAAGTTTGTTGTCACATTATCTTAATACTTGCTGCTCACATATAAATTTGATGATGAAATTGAGTTGTGAATAAGTTTAAAGGTCATTTTAAAAGCCCATGAATGGGTTAAACTGATTCACCCCCGCCCTTCTCAGTTTAACTAAGGGTTCAACATATGCTTGGTTTTGGTGTGCATAATATGATTTTTCAAAATACTAATAGCATTTGTATTATCACATAGGATGGATATGGGTGGAGAACATTTAATTTGAATATCTTGTAATGTTTGCATCATCCAGAGAAATTGTGTGCAACAAGATGCAACAACCACATATTTTTCGACCCTTGTAGATAAGGGAATGGAAATTTGTTTCTTGCTGAACCAAGATACTAATGATGGCCCCATATAAAATGCACCTCCACTAGTGCTTTCCGGTCATCAATATTTCTATCCCAGTCCACATTTGCGTAAGCATGAATAGTAAGATCGACATTTTCAGGATACCATAGACAAATCCTTGAGTTCCTTGGAGATACATGAATATTCTCTTTACTGCCTGAAGATGTGATTCCTTTGGATTGGCTTGGAAATGTCCAACAATCCCAACTGCATGCATGATATCTTGTCTAATACCTGTTAGATAAAGCGTACTTCCAACCATAGACCTGTATTCACTTTGGTTTTCAGTGGGAGAATCATCATGAGAACTGAGGTTACAACCTGTCATCGTTGGAGTACATACAGGTTTTTCGTCTTCCATCCCATACTTCTTCAAAATCTGCTGGAGATATTTTGTTTGTGAGAGAAAGATGTCATCTTTTGCTTGTTGCACTTGTAAACCAAGAAAATATGTTAGTTCCCCAAGTAAAGACATTCCAAATTCTTGCTCCATAATAGAAGAAATTTTTTGACTCATATATCCTTTGTTACTCCCAAATATGATGTCATCAACATAAACAACAATAATTAGCAGTTTATCATCCTCAATTTTTATGTACAGGTAGTCTACAGATCCTTTTGTGAAGCCTTGTTGTTGAAGATACTTGTTAAGACGATAATACCATGCCCTTGGAGCTTGTTTTAGCCCATATAAATCCTTTTTGAGTTTGCATACAAGGTTTTCATCATTCCCCAAAATGAATCCTTCTAGTTGTTCTATATATACTTCTTATTCTAGATCTCCATTAAGGAAAGCAGATTTTACATCCATTTGATAAACTTTGAAGCGTTAAAAACATGAAAAATGCAAGAAATATTCTTTCTTGAAATTTGCAAAAAGAAACAATGAAATTTGCATCCATAAACAACATGACATCACACACACAAGTGTGGGACCACAGGTCATGTAGTGATGGGTCCTAGCAATACATTAGTGTGCAAGCCAATTTATTTAATAAATTGGAAATGTGTCTAATCTAATTTTCCCTTAATTAAATTGGACAAAAAATTGTAATCTTATCTCATAAACACTTATAATAGTTAAATGAGCGTGATAGGCTCAGTTAGCTCATGAATTTCGAGTTGAGGGTGGTTGGTGAGGCATGAAAAGTGATTCTAAGTGTTTTAGAGTTAAAGTTGCAATTAAGTGCATGAGTTTAATGCATGAGAAATCAATTAACTCGGTTAAGTGAGTTAAAGTCAGTTGAACTAGTTGTAAATGTTTGTTGAACTACTAAGAGATCAAGTGAATTAAAACAGATTTAATTCACATGTAGTGATCTGTTATGTAACTGATGGTTTACTATTAATAGCTGCATGCATGTTAGTTCCAGTGGAGACCCAATTGAGACAAAGGTTAAAGGGAAGTTGAATATCAGTTGTATTATTAGAAAACTACCCAAATGCAGTTAAAACACCAAAGGATTACCCATGATAATTATGCAGTTGAGAAAGGTTGAAATTCCTAAGGAATAGGGATTGCATTCCTCATGAATTGCGAGAGCAAGGCAGGCTAAAAACAGGTTGAGAATTGGCTAAGTTTTGGCTCGACTTTATCTGGATTAGTGTGAGACGATAGGCAGATTGCAAGAGACTCTTGTGAGAATAGTGTATTGTAATTATTTCATGATTCCTTCTGTAATACATAATAGAAGATAGAGGGGTTTTGAGTAGCAAGATTTCCCCAGGAAAATATCTGTCTTGTGTTTTGATTTGATTCTTTCTTTACTTTTTGTGATTGGCGATCGTGTTTATTTTCCGCAATTGATTTGTAGAAGGATTCAGTATCTAGCTTTAGTACATTGATTGATTGGATTGAATCCAGTGATATATATATGTTTTTATAATTTCTACATAGTATCAAAGCACAAGAAATCACTATAGTGAAGAAGAAATTGAGTTTGTGACTGAATAGAATTCGAATTTGCAAAAGTATTCTTGGTGCGACAAGAGGATTAGGATCGAAATGGCTTTCAATGGCTTGAGATTGGAGTATGCACTCAAGGGAAGTTCCAACTATATTGCGTGGAAAGACAGGATGGAGGCAGTACTGGAGGACAATGGGTTGAAAGAATTCATTTATAATGAAATTCCCAAACTCGTTGCAGTAGATGTCGCAAATCTTGATGCTTGGCAAAACAAGGTTGAAATGGCAAGGAGGATCTTACTAGAAGGAGTACGAGACCACATTGTCTCAAGTTTCCATGGAAAAGAGACTCTATATGCAATGTGGAAGGCTTTGACAGATATTTTTTCAGAGAAACAATGATCATAGAAAATTGGAACTGAAGGAAAAGCTTAGGAAAATCAAAATGGAGAAAGATGACACTATTTTGAAATATTTAACCAAGTTTTTACAATGTCGAGATGAGCTTGGGAGCATCGAAATTACTATCGCGGATGATGAATTGGTGAGCCTAGATCTTCTAGGCCTTTCCAAGAGTTGGCATAGTTATCAGGACTCTGTCAATGGTAAGGATAAACTGTCAGATTGGGAACGACTTTGGTCAAATTTGGTGCAATATTAATTCAGGAAGAATACCAGGGATGGATCTTCATCCAAGAAATACGGTGAAGAAAATTGTGCCTTGGCTAGTAAGGTGAAGAAGGGAAAAGGAAGGAAATCCTATTCCAAATCTGAGACTGGTGAAGAAGGAAAGGAGAGTGACATGTCCAGAGTGAAATGTTTTCACTGTCACAAGCATGGAAATTATGCCATTAATTGTCCACAAAAGAAGAAGAACAAGAAGGCTTCAGGATCTGCAACTGGTGATGCTTTGGCCTCTCAATTTGAGTTGAACTTATCGCTGATCGAATTCATGTTTTCAAGTGCAATGGGATCAGGGTGGTACTTGGATAGTGGTGCATATTTCCACATGAAGGGAAATAAAGAACTTTTCAGTATCTTGGAGGAGAAGGACCTCCAGATGCATATCGAATGGGTGACGACGAAAGGTATAGTGCTACGGGGATTGGTATTGTTACCTTCTAGAGACATTCGGGTAAACCATTTTTATTAAATATGTAATGCATGTACCAGGCTTGAAGAAAAATTTAGTTTTAGTTGCAATGTTGGAGAATAGAGGCTATGATGTTGTTTTCAGTGAAGGAAAATCTTTCCTTTGACACAAAGAAATAGGAAAAGCCAAGAATATTGGGATTCATGTGAAGAATCTCTATAAACTTGATGTAGATGGTTGCGCAATATTGATGGGTAAAGTAGACAAAGTGGTGAGCCGGGATGAGGGTAAGTTATGGCACATGAGATTGGGCCATCTACACCACGAAGCTTTGAAGTTCATGCAACAGATTTCTACAGAGCTTCCAAAGGGTACTCTTGCACAGATAGACACATGCAAGGGATGTACCATGGGGAAGCGTGAGAAAGCCATGCAATTGTCCCTTGAGAGGGAGATTTATTTGCATGCGGATGGGGAACTATTGGTTCCAAAGAATGAACCTCAAGATGTGGAGCAGCCACATGTGGAGGATCATGGAGTGTCAGAAACCACTCAAGTAGATAAATTTCGAGCCAGATGGGTAGAGGGAGTGCATGTAGCTATACCTCGAGGTGAGAAGTCGAGATATGTGCAGAATTAATCCCAAGAAGAAATTTGGGCAGGATTCATTGAGATGGTGTGTCTCATGGATCGAATATAGCTATGAGGATCCCATAGTACATCAATAGCAATATTAGTTAGATTCATGCAGTCATATGTCAGGAAGATAGAAATCAAAGTGACAAGTGTCAGATATTGGAGCGCAGATCAGAGTTGGCAGCAGTGCAGAGTGCATGGATGCAGATGTAAATAGCATAGGGAGTCTAGTAGACATGTGCAGTAGCTAGCAGCAGTTTGAAGACTCTGATGACAGATGAATTATATTGATTTAGTTATTTGGAGGCTATTCAGTTTCAGAAGTGTTGCATACAAGAGTTGCATGTGCGAATAACAGTAGAGAAGTGTTGCATGCAAAAGTTGCATGTACGAACAACACTAGAGAAGTGTTGCATGTAAAAGTTGCATGTGAAGACAACACTAAATAAGTGTTGCATGCAAGAGTTGCATGTGAGCATACAAGAACATTCCAAGGTACCAGATTGGGACAAATTGATTCCTTTCTTGTTGAGAGGGAGTGTTGAAATTTACAACAAGAAATAGTGAAATTGGCATCCATAAACAACATTACAGCACACACACTAGTGTGGGACCACAGGTCATGTAGTGATGGGTCTTAGTGATACATTAGTGTGCAAGAAAATTTATTTAATAAATTGGAAATGTGTCTAATTTAATTTTCCCTTAATTAAATTTGACAATAAATTGTAATCTTATCTCATAAACACTTGTAATAGTTATCTAAGTGTGATAGACTCAGTTAGCTTATGAATTTCGAGCTGAGGGTGGTTGGTGAGGCATGAAGAGTGATTCTATGTGTTTTAGAGTTCAAGTTGCAGTAAAGTGCATGAGTTTAATGCATGAGAAATCATTTAACTCAATTAAGTGAGTTAAATTCAATTGAACTAGTTGTAACTATTTGTTGCAGTAGTGAGAAATCAAGTGAATTAAAAATTATTTAATTCACATGAAGTGATCTGATATGTAACTGATGATTTACTATTAATAGTTGCATGCATGTCAGTTCCAGTGGAGATCCGGTTGAGACAAAGGTTAAAGGGAAGTTGACTATCAGTTGTATTATTAGCAAACTTCCCGTATGCAGTTAAAACACCACAGGATTTCCCATGATACTTGCGCAACTGAGAAAGGCTTAAATTCCTAAGGAATAGGGATTTCATTCCTCATGACTTGCGTGAGCAAGACGAGATGAGGACAGGCTGAGAATTGGCTAAGAGTTGGCCTGATTTTGTCTGGATCAGTGCGAGACGATAGGCATATTGCAGGAGACTCTTCTGAGAAGAGTGCATTGTAATTGTTTCATGATTCCTTATGGAATATACAATAGAAGATAGAGGGGTTTTGAGCAGCAAGCTTTCCCCGAAAAATATTTGTGTTGTGGTTTGATATGATTCTTTCTTTACTTGTTGTGATTGGTGATCATGTTTATTTTCTGCAATTGATTTGTATAAGGATTCAATAACTAGCTTTAGTACATTGCTTGATTGGATTGAATTCATTGATATACATATGTTAGTATAATTTCTACATTCTTATGGCTTCAAGTCTAGATACTGGTGAAAATGTTTCTTCAAAGTATAAACCTTCTTTTTTAGCATAACATTTACAAACAATTCTAGCCTTGCATCTAATTACTTCTCCATTTTAATTCAAATTATTTTTAAATATCCATTTTGCCCCAATAACATTTTTATCATGAGGCCTTGGAACCAATTCCAAAGTATTATTCTTTTCAATTTGATCAAGTTCTTCATCCATGGCCTTAACCCAACTTTCATCTTTACTAGTTTGATTTAATTTTTGTGGTTCAATGGTGGATAATAAAGATAGATAACTAGGAGATCCTACAAGGGTTCTTCTTGTTTGTACCCCACATCCATTTCTCCTAGAATTTGAATTTATGGATGATTATTTTGAACATACCTAGATGGAGCCTTTTCTTTATCTGATGTATCTTCTTATGATGCGTCATTATTTTCTTCTTCTATATCATTGCGATTTGATGTAGGAAATAATTCATCATCATCATCCTCTCTTTTTTTTGTTACCCTTTTGGGAGTTGTGCATGCTTCATCAATCAGAACATAAATACATTCAACAATTTTCCGAAGTCTGTTATTGTAGCATTTGTATCCTTTATTTATAGAAGAGTAACCAAGAAATATTCCTTCATCTTCTCTAGCTTCAAACTTACCAAGTTTTTCTTGATTATTTTTTATGAAACATTTGCTTCCAAAAACCCTAAAATGCTTCATAGTGGGAGGCTTACCATACCAGAGTTCAGAAGGAGTTTTATCACTATTCAAACGAACATGAGCCTTGTTGAGAATATTTACTATGGTATGTGCAGATTCGCCCTAGAAGGTGTCAGGAGTTCCAAACTCATCAATCGTAGCACGAGCCGTTTATTGCATTTTTCTATTCATTATTTCTGCTACACCATTTTGTTGAGGAGTTGTGGCTACAGAAAATTGTCTTTTTATGCCATGTTGTTCACATAAATCAAAGAATTTTTCCGATATGTATTATTCTCCTTGGTCAAATCTGAGACATTTGATTTTTATATCTAATTCCTTTTCATCTGATTTTTTGAAGACCTTAAATTTATCAAATGCTTCATCATTTCAATAAACCGATCTAGCACATTCTAGAAAAATCATCAATGAATAAGATATAGTAATATTCTCCATGAGCTGACTTTTTCCTTACAGGTCCACACAAATCAATATGTATAACTTTATTGTAGGGAAAACCCAACACCCCCCATTTTTCAATTATTTAATTCAATAATGGGGACCCTTTTTATTAATTTTCGGCTAAGCATCTTTTATGATTTTCATTAAGTTAATTGTTCTAAAATTTTACAATTTTTAAATTTTGTCGGATTTCAATTTTGATTGTTTCATTGAATCTGATTTTTCACAAGCTTTCCAACGATACTTATTTCGCTCCATTTGGTCAATCGGTTTGTAAATGACACTCTTTTGAAGTTTGATCATTTGTGTCGCATGTGTTAGAAAAAGTATAAAATGTACCAATATTTCAATTTTCATAGTTAAAATAGTCATTCATTGTAAATATTAATTTTTAGTTAATTTTTACTAATTTTTTGTTTTTCACTAACGTTCCTACAAAATGACTTAACTAAATTGTACAATAGACGAAAACATGTTTCAGGATTTTGGTAATTTACTCCAACTTGTTATTTTAAAACAAATTGCCAAACCCAAAACCCCAAAATTGCAAAACAACTGAAGTCCAATTTGTAGGATGGTTAATCCCACATGGCCCCACTTCATGTCCCTTTTTCTCCTTCCAAATATGCGATCCAAAAATATTTGCGATTTTTTTATTGCGATTGTAAAATTATGATATCGCAATATCACAATTTCACTAAGCACCTCAAATTCGTCCCTTAAAAAGTTGCAATGTGCAATTTTTGGTTTTCATGCAAATTTTTAATATAGACTTTTAAAACCTCCTTATACCTCCCATACCTAAACCTCACTCGCCCTCACGTCAGCCTCACCTCACCATTCCACTCTTTATCCCTCCATTACTTCGGTTTACATTATGTTTATATGTTTTAAATTAAAAGGATTCGTTAAAATATATTATATTATATAATATTATATTATAAGTTATATTATATTTTTATTATAATTCTAATATAATTTAAATTATGATATTCTAATATTTGTAATTAATCAATAAATTAATTTTTAATTAGTTTAATTTTAATTGCAATTAATTTATTAATTAATATTAACAATGTTATTAATTAAGTATTAATTAATAGATAATTATAACTTAATTTAAAATTATATTGTAATTAAATTAGATTAATAATATAATTTCAATTAATTAGTATTAATTAATTAAATATTATAATCTAATTTATAATTAGAATTTAATTTAAAATTGCTGATTTTTAGCCCAAGCAACAGAAATTCCAGAATTTTGTCCATTTTTATATACCAACTTTGAAAGCTCATAGATTGAGTTTTACTTGACCAAATGAGGCTTGGGATGGCTCGTTAGATAGATAAAATTATGGAGAATATTTATAAAGTTGTTTCATTTCCAAATTTGATCATTTATTGGATCTAAAATTCAGCAGAAGATCAAGCTCCGAATTTTAAAAACAAAATCAGTTTTCTGAGTTTTATTTTCTACATTTTCGTTTTCCCACAACTTCTTCTGAGTGTAGATTTATTCGTCAATGATATCCTTAACCAATTACATCATCATAGGAATAAATATAAAGCTTAGATTTCCTTTTTTAATTATTTATTTAATTAAGTTTTAATTGGATTTGTTTTAAATTCCAAATTTGACATTTTGATTTTATTTTTACATTTTAATCTTGTTTTGATTTGTTTTTGCAGGAAAACAGTTGAAGAGATGAGGAAAAGAATATCTCAATCAATTAAAATGCTCCAGGAATTAAAGAATATGATTTTTTCCCAATGAAAATTGATTGAGCAGATTCACTTTTCAACAAACTTTCTTATTAAGAAATCCTTCTGTAAATATTATAAATAGTGGATTGTAGAATGTATTAAGGGCTCCTCTTCTCTGAAATTCACGAATTATTGAAGGCACTATTGTATAGAGGATTTAGAGTTGTAAGGTAGAGGAGAGAAAACTCAGATCTGGGGATTATTGGGGATTTTTCCTTTTCATTCTGAATTATGTGTGGAGAACAAAGTTTGTACTATTGCAGCTCTTGTTTTAAAAGCAAAAGCTCAAGAATTGTAAAGGATTGTTGGAGACTAGAGCCAAAGAAATAGATTCAATAAATTGGTATTTCTAATACTATTATTTTAAATACTGGTTTCATTTTATGATATCAAGAATGTGTCATTTTATTCATATTTGTACATTATTGTCGATATGAGTAATTTGTCTCAATTATATGTTATTATTTATCTCTGCTCTTATGGGTTGAATTCTGATTTATGAGTAAATATTTACTCAAAAATATGTCTTTTAATATTGATTAAATAAATAGTGATATTTTTTGAACTATTTCCGCATGTTATTGTTTAATTATTCGAATTACTGATTTAACAATCAATATCATTTTTGTGAACTACTTTTTAAATGTTGCTGGTTGATAATCTTAGTTGAGAGGTCTCTGAATAGGATGTGTTTAGGTATTCATAATGTTAGTTAATTGAACTATCTCGTTAATTTGATATTCATTATAAGCCAGACATATTTAAATCTCAATCATTTAAATATCTTGCTCTCGATTGGGTTAAATCTATATCTTCCTAATTGAGATAGGATTAGGATAATGTTCCCTTTTACTTGCATTTTAGAATAATTTTGCATTTATATGTAATTCTACATTACTATAAGTCCTCTTCCCGAAGAGGAAAAACTTTAGTTGTGGTTTGGTTGAGCCCAAAATTAGCTTAAGGATCACTCTCTTGCCTGATCGGCAAGAGAAATTATTTGACGTCTCTTTCCCATTGATAGAAAAAAGTTATATTTTAAGCCATTGGGTATTGAGAGAAGGTAACTGGAGCTAGTTAAACCAGTCGGAGCCACCATTCCAAACGGAAAAGGAATTTCTTTAAGGTCCGAACAGGGTGGTCATCCCCCATGTTATTGCAGTGAATTTTAATGCTACAACAAATTTCAAGAAGCTTACTTGTCGATCCTTCTTTGGAATTGAATTGAACTATGGTTTGATTACCAAATTGACATGACTTGCATATGGTACTTTCTGGTTGGGTGATGTTGGGTAGATCACGAACAAATTTGAGCCTGCTTGATTTTCTAATTTGGGAAAAACTTAGATGTCCCAACCTTTTGTGCCATAACTAGTTTTCCTCTACTTTTCCCAGGTAACATTGTTCTTGGACACCTTTCAGTATATACAAATTGCTTGGTGTTCTTGTTCCTTTTATTATGGTATTTCTTGTGTCAAGTTCATGAACCACACATTCTTTTGATTGGAAGACCACCTCATTTCCTTGGTCACACATTTGGCTAACAATCAACAAGTTATGCTTTAATCCATAAACATACATAACACTACCTTGTTTAACCTTTTCTTTTGGAGAAGCAGATCTTATACCCTTAAAGAAAGTAGGGGAGTCATTTCCAAAAGTGACATTCTTTTCTTTCTCTAATTCATTGTATAGAATGATTTTATCTTTATCACCTGTCATGTGTTTTGAACATCCATTATCAAGGTACCATTGATTTTATTCTCCTTCTGCAAATAAATTTGTGCCACAACTTTCGGATTGTAATTCCTTCTTTTTCCATACCTTATAATTTGTCGATATTTTCTCCTTTGATTGTACTTTTCTCCTCCATTCAGATTCCTCATGTCCAAATTTATTGCCAAATGAGCATTCAATTTCATCTTTAAGAGAAGATAAAATGTTGTAAGTATTCTTCTTGATTCTTGTCTTATTCCTTTGTTTTCTTGTTTCTCTAATCATGATGGTTTTGTATGCAACACATCGAGCAGCTTTGTGACCAAAATTATAACATGAGAAACTTTGTCCATTAGAGAAGAAATTTATGTGACCATAGAACCTTATAGTGTTTTTTACCTTTTTACTGATGCTTCTGTTATTGTTCATCCTTGAATTAGAGTGAACATGATTTACCTGCAAAGTGTTTGTGTTCTTCTGCCGAAGGTTGAAAATTTGTTGAATGGATTTTGTTACATTTAGATAGCTTCTGGTTGTGGCTGAGGATTTTTTTGTCTGTGATGCTTCACCAATGTATCCAAGACCTGTCTTCATAAGAGGAGAGCATTGAACTTTGATAATTTCATCTAAGGTTCTAGATCCTTTAGAAAATCTAAGATTTAGAGTTTTTATTTTCTCAAGTTCCTTTCTTAGACTTACTATTTCACATTCTAACTTCTCATTATGGTTCTCCTTTTCTATGAGTTTATTATTTAGAGTATATATGGCTACTTTTTTTTCTTCCAAGCATATTTTGAGATGAGTAATTTCTTCGAAGAAATATTTTTCTTCTAAAGCATCCATAAATTTATCATTAGACTCATTAGTGTTTTTCTCAAATTCCATGAATAATTTAAGATCTTGATCAGATTCCCCTTCTTCACTATTTTCAAGCCATCACTATATTCATGAGTATAATAACTTTTCATATTTTCAAATCGTCTCTCATTACCTTTTGAAATATCCTTACCCCTTGTCATGATTATCTTTATGAGGACATTTAGCAGCATAATGACCCACTCTACCACAAGCAAAACATTTGATGGAAAGCTTACCTCTGAACCTTCTGGTGCCAAGTTGAAGTTTCTTTACAAATTTTACCTCATATTCTTCTAATACATACCCTGATTCATTTTTTTCTTCCTTTTTCCTTCCTTTTGTAGTTAGTTTAAATGCGACTTCTCTAACTTCTTTGGGACCTCCTTTTCTCATTTCAAAAGTAGTCAGGATCCCGTGAAGTTGAACAATAGTAAGAGTCTGCACATCCTACTTTTCTTCAATGGAAGACACTTTTGACTTGAATTTAGGAGTTAGAGATCTTAATTTTTCTCTACTTAAGTTGTGTCTTTTATATCTTCACCCAGATTTCTCATATGATTTACAATCTCATCTAGACGTAGAAAGAAACTAGCAATACTTTAATTATTATGCATTTTGAGATTTTCATATTGAATTCTGAGATATTGGAGTTTAGCACTTTTTACCTTGTCATCACCTTCATTGCTTGGGATGATTTTGTCCCATATTTCATTTGTTGTATTTAACTGCATAACTTTGAAAAATTATGATTCGGTCATGCTTCCCAATAATGCATTGAAATTTTTTGCATTTGTTTCATATTTCTTCTTTGTCGCTGCATCTGTGGGAACTGCGGGTAGATATTGGTAACCTACTTCAACAATTTCCCAAACATCTGCTCCAAGAGACTGAAGATAGGATCTTGTTCTTTTCTTCCAGAATATTAAATTATTTTATGTTGAAGAGTGGTGGTCTGATAGATGTTGTTCCACCTTCATTTCTCATCTTGGTAGATCTTCCTTCAAGCGATCAAGCTTCTTCTGAAGAACCTTATATGATACCAATTTTTGGGAAAAATACTGAGAGGGGAGGTTAAATTAGTATTTAAAACTCACACAAACTTTTCCTTTTCTTTACTGAATTCTATACACGATTGTACTTAATCCAACTAGTGTATGTATGCGACTTTCATTCAGGAAACTAGCATATGCCCATAGAACTTATAATTCAAATAAATCTTCAGTAACTTTACTTAGACTAGTGCATTAATGATTCATCATTCATTTAGTAAGTAGTAAACATGTGTAGTGAGAATAGAATAAATCATCACACATAAGCAACACACATGAACACCAAGATTTAAGGTGGAAACCCAATGTGGGAGAAAACCACTGTTGTTGTGATATTTTTCCACAATATTTATTATATAGAAAACTGCTTATAATCTTGTAATGGCGTAGACTCATACCAGCACGTAGGAATCCACCTACAGAAGGCTACTACCTTCACTCGTTCTTCAACTATTACTGGAAGCGAGCTCTAACCCCCTAATCTCGTTTACTAGCCACCACTAGAAGGGAGCTTCAACCCCATGCTCTCATTTACCAGCCACTACTAGAAGGGAGCTACAACCCCCCGATCTGATGACCAGATTCTATTGGCAGGAAGCTTCAACTTCCTCACTAAAGGTTCCAACCCTCAGTACCACCGCGGACCACATTTCATAAATTTTTATATTGGATCCACCGAATTCAATACATCACTGCTTGTAGGCATCTTTTCTTCAAATTTTTAGATTGGACCTACTGCACCCATTTAAAACCAAAATCATACTAAAACATATAACTATACCAAATAATTCACTAAATCGTCATTCTACCAATTAATCATTGATCTGTAATCACAATCAACTAGCAGCATAATCAATACTCAAACAACCTAGATCTATATGAAGACATCATTTACAGACAACAAAAACACAGCAAAAATAATCAGAAATTTTTTTCAGCATTCTTCAACAAAACCCTAGCTTGCATACACACCTTTTAGTAGACTTATTCGCGTATGAATGCGCTTATCGATAAGCCAACTCACGTATAGATCTCAGCATATTATTGAACATATACGCTACTATGCAGAACCAAACTCATGTTTATATGTGCCTTCCTCATGTTAAACCCGAGTATAGATCTGTAAATAATTCAGGACTGCGCAATATTTCAGAACTTCAAACTTACTCAGATCATACCCTTTAGTGTAGAAAACATGCACTAGACCACAGATCTATATAAATCATAACAAGATCATGTAAATACATGGGCATATCAGGTCTAGAGATATCGATCCATCATTATATTCATGAGGGCATCTTTATTTCAAATATATCAATCAACTATATCCCATAACATAAATATACTTCAGATTGAAGTATTCATTCATTATCGCTATTCATGCACACTTATCACTTTGATCTTCACCTCCTTATATAATTTAAGCCTTATCTAATACCATGAGCCAAAACCACACAAGTGTCAATGGTCTTTTTGGACGAGATCAAATAACCATTATTGTGCTCAATATTGTGGGCTAATACCATGGTAAATACCCCTAGTACTATTAAATTAGTGTTCCAACACATACATGACTTTATTTCTTTGTACCTGTATGCATACGCGACTTTGCTTTGTGGGCGGAAACGTGAAGCTAGGTTACACTTTTGTGAGAATCGGGGGTCGAAAACTTTTTTCGGCAATAGTTCGGCCAAACTTTCTTAGAAAGTTCGGCCGAACTGTTGATTCCGTTAATATTGACGACACACAGACGGCGCGGGCAAACAGAATTTTTGCCGGAGATTGGAAAACCGACAACAAAAGTTCGGCTGAACTATGAGTTCGGCCGAACTTTTACTTTTAAAATAGTTCGGCCGAACTAATTCCTATAAATAAATCGCCCGCGAAGACTGTTCTTTTATCTGTTTCATTATTCCCGCGAATTTGTGTTTCCGGCTGCTCCCTTCGGCGCTGCTGCTGTTCGCGCGTTCCGGCTGCTCCGTTCAGCGCTGCTGCTCCTCTCGTCGGCCGAACTAATTCATCGGGTATGTTCTACGAAAACCACGAAAATCACTGTGATTGCATAATGAATAACAAGGATATGTATAGAGTATATATGTTTTCATAAATTGAGCAATCAAAAGTTAGTTTTAATTTAGTATTTTGTTTTGTAATCTTGACTTATGTGATATGTGGCTGCTCCCTTCAGCGCTGCTGCTGTTCGCGCGTTCCGGCTGCTCCCTTCAGTGCCGCTGCTTCTCTCGTCGGCCGAACTAATTCATCGGGTATGTTCTACGAAACCACGAAAATCACTGTGATTGAATAATGAATAACAAGGATATGTATAGAGTATATATGTTTTCATAAATTGAGCAGTCAAAAGTTAGTTTTAATTTAGGATTTTGTTTTGTAATCTTGACTTATGTATATGTAAAGCAGTGCTTTCAAGATGGTAAAGGATGGCCCTTCCTTTTTGTTTCCTGGTTTCTGTTGGAGTTAGGATTTTATGGCCACAATGTGAGATTGAATTGCATCTGCAAACGAGCATAATACGAATCCTATTACAGGATTTTTTTTTACTTCCATATTTGTTTATCAAAATTTCCATACAGTTGAGTGTTCCATAATGTCTATTGTTTCTATAGATATCACTGTCATTATTCACGCGTATTACAGCAGCATTGCTGACCTTGTTAGGTTTTTTTGAGTTTTTCATTAACATCTGTCACCGACAATTCGCTTTGCAAAGCTTTTTTCTGCTTTTAGTAGCAGGTAAATTCGACATTGCATGGACAGTATGAGGTGAATTTCAATGAAATGTCTCTCACAACAAAGAGGAAAAGAAAATGGCCCTTCCTTTTTGTTTCCTGGTTTCTGTTGGAGTTAGGATTTTATGGCCATAGTGTGAGATTGAATTGCATCTGCAAACGAGCATAATACGAATCCTATTACAGGATATTTTTTAACTTACATATTTGTTTATCAAAATTTCTATACAGTTGAGTGTTCCATAATGTCTATTGTTTATATATATATATATATATATATATCACTGTCATTATTCACGCGTATTACAACAACATTTCTGACCTTGTTAGGTGTTTTTGAGTTTTTCATTAACATCTGTCACCGACAATTCGCTTTGCAAAGCTTTTTTCTGCTTTTAGTAGCAGAGAAATTTAACATTGCATGGACAGTGTGAGGTGAATTTCAATGAAATGTCTCTCACAGCAAAGAGGAAAAGAAAATGGCCCGCCCTTTTTGTTTCATGGTTTCTGTTGGAGTTAGGATTTTATGGCCACAGTGTGAGATTGAATTGCATCTGCAAACGAGCATAATACGAATCCTATTAAAGGATATTTTTTTACTTCCATATTTGTTTATCAAAATTTCCATACAATTGAGTGTTCCATAATGTCTATTGTTTCTATAGATATCACTGTCATTATTCACGCGTATTACAGCAGCATTGCTGACCTTGTTAGGTGTTTTTGAGTTTTTCATTAACATCTGTCACTGACAATTCGCTTTGCAAAGATTTTTTCTGCTTTTAGTAGTAGGTAACTTCGACATTGCATGGACAGTGTGAGGTTAATTTCAATGAAATGTCTCTCACAACAAAGAGGAAAAGAAAATGAATTTTTCCTCAGTGCATTTTGTTTAATATCTCTCACAGCAAAAAGGAAAACAAAATGATTTTTTCTTAACTGGAGTTTGTTGAATATCTTTCACATAAAAAAGGAAAATAAAATGATTTTTTCCTTAGTGGATTTGTTCAATATATCTCACATCAAAAAGGAAAAGAAAAAAATAAAAATGTTTTTTTTCCTAAGTGGAGTTTGTTCGATATCTCTAGCAGCAAAAGGAAAAGGAAAGGAAAACGAATTTTTCCTTGTTGAATTTTGTTTAAAGTTTAAAATCAGCAAAAAGGAAAAGGATTTTTCTTTGGTGAATTTTGTTTAAAGTTTAAAATTGGTGAATTCTGTTTAAATTTTAAAATTTAGTAGAGATTTATAATAATCATAAATTAAAGTTTAAATAGTTTAATTTGTAAAGTTTAAGTATTTAAAAGGTTTTCTAGATCTATTTATATATTTGAAAATTCATTTAAATCATTAAAAAAAACTAAAATTTAGAACAGACAGAAAATGGAGAAAAAACTAAAAATTTAGGACAAACAAAATGGAGAAAAAAACTAAAATTTAGGACAGACACAAAACGGAGAAAAAACTAAAATTTAGGAGAGACACAAAATGGAGAAAAAAACTAAAATTTAGGAGACAAAAAATGGAGAAAATGAAAAAACTAAAATTTAGAAAAGATAGAAAATGGAGAAAATGAAGATTTATTAGCAAGAAAGCGCATACATTTAAGGTATTACAAATCTATTTAGGAGTTGGAACAACTTCCTCATAAATAAGATTTGCATCTTAAATAAATCTCACAACTTGAGTGAGACACCATAATCTCAAAAAACATCTAATAATACATTCTACAATACTCTATATTTCTTCATTAATTCCAAGTTCAAGTTCCTCTCTTAAAGGAGAAATGAATCAAAGCACAACATGAATAAGATACCCCTATTGGAGAAATGAATCAAAGCACAACATGAATAAGATACCCCTGTTGGTCTCAGTCTTAGCTACACTTATAATGGTATATAAAATAACTTGATAACTAAGCTTTCATTTTGTCTTCTTGCTAAAGGGTCCACGCTTGTTCATTTGTTAGTGAAGCTTCATCTCCACCTTTCTTGTCCAGACACTTCAACTCTTAATCTCCTTTTTCTTGATCTTGATTGCATGCTAATATTCTTTGTATTCAACATTGCTCTAGGTTCTTGGAACTTATACTTGTCCTTGATGTTTGCAATTTATTCAAGTTTTATTGCTTATTTCTAGCCGCAAATATCTCCACACTTAAAAACAATGTTAGATTCCTAAATAGAACCATATTAATTATTGTCATCATGCTCATTCATGGAATTCACATGTTATTTTATGTGATTTGTTTGATTGAAACTTCTCAAAGTTTAGATATCTTGTTTTTTGTAAATTTCTACATGAATTCATGTGTTATGTGTATTGTTAATTCTTGGCAATATGGTAATTGACATACCATTTAATTACATACTATAGTTTTTTGAAACTAATGCTCACTATAATGCCATTTTTTTACTATCTTGCCTCCCATAATTAGGTATAATGTCATTTTATTTGCCAAATGACTTGTGCCATGGGCCTAGTAGTTTTGTGGATTATGTCATAGATCCGAAACCCCTATTTCTAACCAAATAGTAACTTTTTACCTCTTAAATGGCCATGGCCTAACTTTTATCATATATCATCAACCTTAACTCTAAACTTTGTTATGCAAAAAAACCCCATGCAAGAGAATTGTGTGAATCGAAGGAACCTATTTTTCGATAAAATTCAAATTGATATTTTCTAAAAGGATTTAAATAGAGATTTACATCTCCTAACCTATAAGGATAATAGAAAAAACTTTATCATAAATTTACTACAACCATATCTACTTTCATGAAAAAGTTCTCTATTGAAGTCTCATGTAAATGAAAAATGAAGCAATGAACCTTGCTATGATAATGATTGTAAAATTGCTAGAAAAGAAATAAGAGATGCCATTAACAAACTTTAAATATTGATAAAATAAATACATACAAAGCTCGTATTAAAAAGAAGAAAATGTACTATATAAATAAAAATCAAGAGAAATTGTTGCACCTATCTAAGCCAAATCCCGAGAAACTTTGGAGGAAAGTTCTAATTTGTAATACTAAAGGAAATAATTTGATTTCCTTCAAGCATTTAAATTCCTAACTTAAAAAATTGTATGAATATCCAAACACCATGGACACTATGTTTAGAATGCTCCAATAGAAGTCAAAATCTTTCATATGGAAGACATTAGGTTTTGGATTAAGTGATTTTTAAATGGGAAATATAAATACATTAAATGCTATCAACTTGAATTTTATTAAAGAGGATCTATTTTCATCCCTCACATACATAAACTCTTCAATTTGGTAGTGAAGCAAGGCTTTCTTAACCCTAGACACAAAGCTTCATTACACCTATATTTAAAAGTGGGGATAAAAAAATTCCTTCTAATTGTGTGAAAATTATGATTAGCCACATTTTAGCTAAGTTGTATGAATTTATTTTGGAAAAAAATATTAGTCTATGGTTAGAAAGTCATGATAAAAAAATTAAATGCCAAGCCAAATTTAAGATATGTCATTCCACTATGAACCACTGTTACACAACATTTTGTCACTGTCCCTGAAATCCCCACCTCACCCATTGGAGGGTCATTTCTGTGATCAATAAGTAGTGGCATGCCTTTCAAATACCATCATTGCATCCCTTTACATGAGAGCAATATTCCTTCTATTGACAATTCCCCGAGCAGAGATTCAAAAACCCTTGTTTTTTCCTTGGCACGAGTAGTCAGTTCTGTCCTCGTGTCGATGAAGAAGATTAACACTAGGGCGGAAACGTGAAGCTGGGTTACACTTTTGTGAGAATCGGGGGCCGAAAAATTTAGTTCATACCACAAGGATTGCATAATTAAATGTATCCAATAGTAAAATATGTAAATATTCAAATTTCCTAAATGCTAAATATTTAGATACAGTTCTCTACATTAGTACCCAAGTTTCATGATGATGATGATGATGATGTCACAAATGTTAAATAAGGAAAATTCAAAAAATCCATTCTTAAGAGTTACTTCATAAAGGAACTCTCTAGGAAATTCTAGTCCAACCCATTGCTTTAATTTTATTCACTATAACTTCATCACATATCTACACTTGGGACCCAAATCTTCCAATAAGTGTATTAAAAAATAAATCAATGTAACTCTAAACGATCATCCACAAACAAAAATTACATATTGTCAACCATATTGATATACATGAGGAGTTTTCTCCGGTAATAATTAATGATCAGTGAAGATGCCTTTTCTTTTTTATTAGAGAGATACAAAGTCCAACACTTGTCTACAAGGTGACTTTTCTTATGGCAATGAGTAATAAACAATTGCAACTTATTTTCAACATCATTTTCCTTGTCCAATGGGCCTTGGACCTTTTGTCTCATTTATTTAGAGAGTTTCATACATGCATGGATATCTTCTTCCAACATCTATAAACATTATGATTATTCAAATCACAAAAGGAACATGCAAGTTCTTTTCCAAATCTTATGTGAATATTTACCATATTTATCATAATCAAAAGCAATTTGATTAGAGGCAAATTTATACCTTGAACATTCATCGTTGTCGCCTTCTTGAGAAGGTGAATTTGATGAGGTAGTGGCTCTCCTCTGAATACTAGCAATGAATTCAATGACTCTAGAGCTTTCAACATCCTCTTCTTTTACATTCTCATTAGTTGCATGATTATTAACATCTTCTTGCAAAGTGGGTGTCAAACTTTTCCATTCAACATGAATACAAACTTCACAAGCTTGATGCACCCCTTTCATGTATAAAAAGATTACGTGTGTTGGGAGTGGCCTTTTACAACTTCGGAAAGCATTTGGTTCCACATTCATTCCTCCGGCAGACGCTGTCTTGTAGATACCATACATTTGTCTAAGGTTAAAATCATACAAGAAGAGCTTCATTCCGAGCTTCACCTTTTCTACAAGCTCCTTTTGGTTGGTGGCAACCCAAACACTTTGTATCAGAAACACTCTTGCTTTGTTTGAGAATTACACATAAAAATCAAGCCAGCAAACTTATCTTTGCCACTGCCATCTTCATTGTTTGCTTCCTTACTGCCTTGTTTTTTCTTCTTATTTTGATCAACCTTTGACACAACAGGGTCAGATAAACCCTTGGGTTTGTTCTCTGTCTCTATTTTAACAGTCTTATCCACAACATTAACCTTTGACACATCAGGGTCAGATAAACCCTTGGGTTCATGGTATGTCTCTTTTTTAACAGTCTTATCAACAACATTAGTTGGTGTTGCATCCTGTAACATATATCCACAGATTTGTTTCAGATATTTGTAATCTTCCTTAGACTATCCGCAATTTGCTTCACACTATATGCAATCTGCTTCATACTATACTATCCGCAATCTGCTTCAAAGATGACCGAACAATAGATCCACACTATTTTCAAATTCTTTAAACTTCACACTGAAAGCCCATCAAAATATTCGTACTGAATCTTACAAGAATCTGTAAACTGTTTTCAGAGATTGCCGAGTTATTCCTTATTAAAAGAGCCATAGACAAGGTATATAAATATAGATAGAATTACTTCCTTTTAGGCCGACCAACACTTTGCCATGTAGGCTGATTTGTAATACATCATAATAGTTTGATTTTTCAACGTTGATGTAGAGCTGAAATAAGCCATTGGTTCATGTTTTCTTTGACTAGGTCTGGGTTTCTGGTTGAATCTATATGGACATTTCTGTCTAGTTAAATACCCCTCTGTTTGCAAGATTGATTTATCTTTTAAGATTTTTCATTTGTGTGTTGTATGTATCAAAGATATCTATTCCCAGTTTTTCTATGCACATCAATTCAACTGCACAAACAATTAAATCTAATTTAATATTATTGTTTGCTAGAAGTTAGTTTATGTTTTAAAAATGTTCAGTGTTGTATGTAGCAAAATATTCTACAAGGTGACCTTTCTTATGGCAATTAGTAATAAACAATTTCAACTTATTTTCAACATCATTTTCCTTGTCCAATAGGCCTTTGACTTTTTGCCTCATTTATTTAGAAAGTTTCATGTGCATGTATATCTTCTTCCAACATATATAAACATTATGATTAAATTCAAACCACAAAAGGAACATGCAAGTTATTTTCTATATCTTATTTGAATATTTACCATGTTTATCATAATCAAAAGCAATTTAATTAGAGGAAAATTTATACCCTGAACATTCACCGTTGTCTCCTTCTTGAGGAGGTGAATATGACATGAGTTAGTGGCTCTCCTTTGAATACTAGAAATGAATTCAATGACTCTAGAGCTTTAAATATCCTCTTCTTTTACATTCTCATTAGCTGCATGATTATTAACATCTTCTTGCAAAGTGGGTGTCAAACTTTTCCATTCATCATGAACACAAACTTCACAAGCTTGAGGTAATGAACACGAAATAAAATTCCTTCTTGGAACAACTTCATGTGCCTCCTTGGCTTTGGAGCATTCTCCATCATGTTTTCCATAACCAAGACCCAAATAATTAGGCCCTTTCTCAACAACATTTGGCTCAACTATGCCTTGTACATGTTTGCCTTTAACCCTTTACTTTCATAGCACATTTTCATCAAAAATTTGGACCTTATTCCTCTAGTGTGTCTCTCAAAAGCATGTACACATTCATTTTGAGAGGAAATTGAAGACAAAAACCAATAGCTAATTATTCTAACTAACCTTGACTAAAATGAGCTAAATTGTACTTTGATACCAACTTGATTTGAATATGGACAAACTAGTTTTGTTGGGGAAGGGGTTTATGTGTCAAGCTTTAAGTGTATTTTGTGAGAAATTTATGAGTTAATTAGATTTTAAAAAATCATGTTTACACATTTATAAAATGAAAAAATTTTATTTCTAGGAAAATCTTTTCCCTTAATCCAAATTCTGATCATTGGACATGTAAGAGGAAGAAAGAGGGAATTCACTTTTCAAATTCTAGACCTTGTCTAAACCAAAATAAACTAGAGGTTTAGTTTTCAAATACATTCACTTATTTGGAAAAGTTCTAGCTACCAAAATTCCATATGCCAATCTACCTCCCAAGAAATCCATTTAGTACACCATTGGTTAGTTTTTTGTCTTCCTATATTCTTTATCAACCTCTTCTAGTGATTCTTGAAAGGTGGACACTTAAATCCTTCCTAAAAATTTGAGCTCTAAAATGAGAAGACATACAAGGTCATTATAAGTCATTCTTCTATCCAATTATAAAAACCAAGTGAATATTGAACTACATATTGATTTTTGTCCCATAGAACAACAAAATCTAAAACCTCTTCAAGGTCTTCAATCTGCTCAAAAGTTAATTTACATGTCTTGATCAAGTCCAACAACAAAGAAACATTCAGTGACAACACCAAAATCTACAACTTATTCAACATCTTCTAAACCATCTTCAAAGTCAATATTGTGTGCATCAAATTCCTCAGCAAGGTCATTAATGGAGTCATCAATGGTGCATCAAATTCATGCACCATACTTTGAATTTGTAAAGAAATTCATAAAACATCAAAATACATGCAAGGCCTTAATTGGATAAGAAATCTAACCATCTGTTAGCAAAACAATTGCATCTTATTTTCAACATCATTTTCCTTGTCCAATGGGCCTTTGAATTTTTGCCTCATTTATTTAAAAACTCATGTTTACACATTTATAAAATGCAAAATTTTTATTTCTAGGAAAATCTTTTCCCTCAATCCAAATTCTGATCATTGGACATGTAAGAGGAAGAAAGAGGGAATTCACTTTTCAAATTCTAGACTTTGTCTAAACCAAAATAAACTAGAGGTTTATTTGAGCTCTAAAATGAGATTCCAAGCCTAATTTCATAAAAAGTAAGTTGGGGATGATCACATTGACTTGCTTGATGACATGTCTATGAATATTAACTACCTTGAACTATTTTTTTGCGTAGGGAAAGAGACACATTCCCATGTTTGAGCATGAAAACGTTCTTTGATATTGTTAATGCCTCTAGTGTTTACTTCTACAAGTTCTATAGGCAGAGTCTGTAAAGGGCCATGTAGCCTCTGGATCTCATCTTTTATGAAAGGTGACATATCTAGTAAATGCCCCTACAGTCAATCTCTGGAATGGATCTAAATAGAAGTTCTTCATTTTAATATCCGTAAAACACAACAACTTTAAGGTAAACTATGTACATGTGTCATTTCTCCCACAAACTAAAGTGTATAAGTAGTAAATTTTATACCAAGTGTGCTCCCACCATGTAAAGCGCAATTTGGTGAACATATCATTTTTATAATATCTTTTTCGATTAAATTTAGTTTCACACATGATCAATTATTGTTTTGAAAGTTGTGTTCTACATAATTTGTGTACACTAAATTACAAATTGATTTTTTGAAATCTATTTTGTGTAAATGTCGACCAATAGATATATATCATGGAGGATGAACAACGAAGATCAACCGAATCTCATATGGAGGTTCAGGGATCGGGGAATGTTCACAGTATTTAAATATAATCTTAAATCTCCATACATGTGTGTACATATGGAATTGATTTTTTTATTAACTTTGTGAGTTAATTTAGTTGTTAATAAGTTTCATATTTTAATTTTTAGGAGGTAAGAGGAGAAGGGTTTCAAATCCATTCATGGAGCGTGGCCAAGGTTCAACCGGTCGAGGTATGAGTGGTAGCAGGTTGCGGGAAGGGGGTGATATTTATTCCCCTGAAGGCCAATCAACCGCTGCTGGTTCTCAGCAGCGTCATTCTGGGGCTGGTTCTCAGCAGTGTCATTCTGGGGCTGGTTCTCAGCAGGGTCATGTTGGAGAAGATGTTAACCAACAACATCAAGGTTGCCATCAATTTCAATATTTTTTCATTAAATTTGTACAACTTTTTTGACACGTGTTTTTTCTAATATACAAAATTTTATATATATTGATGCAGAGGCCGAAAATGTTCGAGCCAGTGGTCAAAATAGACACATGGCAGTGCTCTACATTCAAGAAGAAGGCTGTCAACCCAGAATAACTTATCCGGCTGAGATTACTGATATACCATGGGAAACCAACATTGCGGAATGCACCTTACAAAGGTGTGAAAGCCTTCATGAAAAATTGCAAAGAGATCTCGTGGCTTTGTTTCTACCTGCTGAGAGTAGACAAAGCCTTGAAATAGTTACACATTCATTGGGTGAAATGGTAAATGTGTACAGAAATTTGGGGCCAACGACTGATTCGTTTGTAGAACTGGTGAGAAAGAGAAAAGAAACAGTGATAGGTCCCGATAAATGGCAGGACATAAAACAAAAAGTTACAAGAGCAGAGGCCAAGTCAATGTTTAATTATAAGGAAGGGCCAAAAAGAAAAATGTTGAAGGTGCAGTATTTCAAGCACCCAGACAAAGCAAAATATTTGTATGATCGACATCTTGCGGCCTTTGGAAGGCTTCCATGGAACGATGAGGTTCCCGTTTATTTTGCACAAATGTTTTATGCAGATTTTTTTTTGGGTATGAAACCCGACTACAATGACCTTCCTTCAGAATTTTTTGGCCCTGGGAGAGGTCGATTATGTCAACGTAAGGGCGCTAAGCGAGATGTGGAGTTGCCTCGCCCTGAGCCGCCATTGGTGAGTCGACTGTTTCGAGTCGAAACCCTGCGATCAGAGATGGATGCGACTTCTCAAATAAGTCGAGAAGCAAGAGATGTTATGATCGACAATGTTCATAGCGGATTGAGTGGAGTCGATCTTTGTTTAAATCGACAAAGAGCATGTGAAAATGCACGTGCCAATTTTGTTTATCGTATATATGAGGAGATTTACAACATGAATGTTGAAGATCTCCGAACATATGCAATAAATTGTTGCAATGGTCTGCAAGACCTAATTTTTCATGAGGAAGAGGGCACCGGAACGGTATGTGTTAGTGACCTTAGGGTTTGAAATTATATTTACATATACATGTGTACAATTTGTAATAAATACATGTGTATGTACATGTATACATTTATTTGTATGTTTACATTAATCTAACAAAAATGTATGATTATATGTTAAAACACCATTTGCAGTTCTCAGGCATGATGCGTGATGAAAATGTTAATATTACGTTTGGGACCTCCGGTTCAAACGATGCAGATGGGTCTGACCATCATGATATGTTGGCACATGTATGTTAGTGTTTTTTAAGTGACTCTAAAATAAATAATTGTTGCCACACATGTACATGTATGTATATATATATATATATATATATATATATATATATATATATATATATATATATATATAATTTGATAAAATGTTTTAACAAGTACCGATTCCGTCTCGATGTTTTTGGATGGCGTATCTTCCTTTTCCTTAGGAGATGTACCTTCTACTTCATCGAGAGATGAGCCAATGCAGTATGGACAATTTTCACAAGTTTAAAATTTATGTTTAAAATTTATATATATATATATATAACTTTTTGACGTAGAATATATATATATATATATATATATATATATATATATATATATATATATATATATATATATATATATTTACATTTAACTGTACATGTATATTGTACAATTTACCACTGCAGATGTTTCTATGGGAGAACCTGTTCATCAAATGGAGAGGGAACCTTACGAGGTATTGCATGATTTTTTTGTTATATTTTGTTTTTTACATGAAGTTGTAGATATATATATATTCTCATTCATTTTTAAAACTTCAAATTTTAATGTTCAAGTACATGTGCATTGTGTATGTAGGTTTCCTATTCACAGGATAGGGCGCAGACTAAGACCCTAGTAGGGAAGACACTAGATCCTCCATTTGATGGACATGATTTACAGTAGATTTGATTTCAAAATTCAGATGGTTTTAAAATTTGTTAAACTTGATACAGTTTGATACTTGTGAGATTTACAATTTTTGGACATATTTTATTACATTGTTATTATATAATTTGTTTTATTTAATTTTTTGGATGGTTTTAGTACTTTTGGCATGTGAATGTGAAGTAATGTTGTCATCCGAACTACATTTGGCATGTGATATTTAATGTTAAATGTTTTTGTTGGATAGTTGAATTATAATTGGCATGGCATGTGAAGTTTTTAAAACTCAAGTTTTGGATGGTTTCAATCTACATTTTTCATGTGATATTTAATGAACTTTAAATGTTTAATGTTTTAATGTTGCACAATATATAATCAAAAGGGTTTTAAAACTTAAATTTTTGGATGGTTTCAATCTACAACTTAAATTTTTGGATGGTTTCAACCTACATTTGCACATGTGGTAAATTGAAATTATGTTACTTGTAACAAGACAATCCCCATTGATTTCATTGTATATGTTGATTTTTGATTTGATATAATTACATGTATGATGGTACATTACTTGTAAAGTCATTGGATTAATAGTGTTCATTGATTTCAGTGCAAGCGCAAAAAATTATTGACAATGTAGAACGATTTTTGTGTTATAATAATTAAACCTAATAATATTGGAGAGCAAGAGAGATAAGGTACGGTGTTTACTACAAGAGTTCGAGCTAAATATTTAAATGGTTTATGATTTATGATTTTTACTTTCTTTTTAATATAATCGATACAGAAAGATGACAAAACTAATAAGGGTGACAATAAGAATAGAAGAAGAAAATAGTTTAAGATTCATCACAATAAATGTTATTTGTAAGTGATTACATTCTAATTATTCACATTCTATCATTCAATATTATTACATTGTCACTTCGCATTCAAAAATTTTATTTCATCATTTTCCATTATTAAAGTTATTCTACAATATTTATCATCTCAACAAATTGAGGTAACTAAGAAAATTTAAAATTAAAATGACTTGATAAATCTCAAACATAGTTAGCATATTTAAAATGGTTTATCAATAGTTTTTCCTTGGTTGCACACGACTGAAACCAACCTAGATCCATCTTAACTGCGGATCTATCAAGCGCCGAGAGGGATCAAATCTCTCGAGATGCAAACCTTTCCTCAAGTTTTGCACTCAAAAAAGAGGTTTGCACCTCTAGATATTTGATCCCTCTCGACGCTTGATAGATCCATAGTTATGATGGATCTAGGAAAATAACTTTCTAAAAATAAGTAAGGGAAAAGCAACATAGGGAACAATTAGGAGTAAATTTAGGAACATGTGATATTTGGGTGAGATAAAATCATATTTTAATAAAATAATGGGAATTTTTAGGAGAGGCAAATAGTGGATATGACATGTATTTTGGTGAATAATCAAATTTATGGAATTAAAGAATTAATTATTTTTGTATGTGAAAACAAGATTCACACCTAATCCTCACCTAAAAGACTAAATTAAACACATTATTATTAAGGGGACGAGGAGCTTTCTATGTTTTGAGCTCCCCATTGTTAGATGAGTGTCGTAATGGCATTCCATGTATTTTTGTGAGAACTTATGATATTGTGATATTCTAATTACGAAATAGTGATCTTGAGTACACGCTGGATAATGTAGTAGATAGGAACTTTTTGATAAGGGGAGATTAGGGATGTGACCAAATTCCTATCAGTGAAATTTTTTTTATTCACCTTCCTATAACTCCATTGTAGCTTTGGGGGCCAAAGGTAAGAAGAGTACCTTGGAATTTCTTGGGTGAAAAACCAAGTAGGTCACCAACTTTGGTCTAGTGCATTGGAATTCATTAAAGAATTGGTCATTTGAGCTGCTTCAAGCTAGGAGTGAGCATCATCACCAACCTACATTGAATATTTTACACTCCCTAGGGTGAATGAGACTTTAAATTGATTGACAGTCTAAGACTTTTAAATTTTTCCGAATGCCAAATGATCTTACAAAGCTAGTATTTATAATATCCTAGTAGGTCATTCGGTGACAACTTTTACCGAAAACTTGAAACAAAGAGAATCTATCCTTGGCTAGGACATCATGTAAGATGCCTGCCATAAACAGTAAAATTGTACTTAAAAGATGAGATTGGGCAAGTGGGGACAACCACTTGTTATCTCGTCCCTTGGAGGCTAGGCCATATGGGGACCGAATCTAACCTTACAAAATAAAGTGAAATAATTTGTACCATACGGTCGGAAAACATATACAAGAACAATTAATATACAAGAAAAATTAATTTCATTCTAGAATATATATATATATATATATATATATATATATATCCAATACATATAACATTTTTCATCAATGCACATGTATAGAAAAACTACTTTCAATTGATACTAGAGCACGTGCTTGTACCGAAACAATTTGTAACATGTGAAAACCACAAATAACATAAGTAGCTCAATTTTTAGTTGAGTACTGGAAGTTATAAAACATATTTTATCCAAAGATAATAAATTGTTGGACACTTCACTCAAAAAAATTCTAATGGAATTCCATCCTCAATAATCCGTTCATGATCAGATTTTGACATTTTCCATTTCTTAATTTTTGATTTTTTCTTTGATTGAACTTCTATCAACTTTATGCGTGCCGCACACACCAAGTGACTATATTGACAACTTATGGAATCGGGTTCATAGTCTTCAATGTAAACAAAGTCTCCACTTTGACGAGTTTGTTTGAAAAAATAACCTTTCAGTATAATAGACCCTTTGTCATACTGAAATCCGTGATCATTATAGTCTTATAATAATTTCATTTTTTGTTCAGTGCAACGCATCAAATAATATTTCACATTTTCATCATTGTCAATAGGTGCAATTACAGCAAAAACATCTCCTGCACAATAAAATAAATTTAACATTTAATTATGCATATTTAAATTTATTTCTAGATCTTTAAATCATTAGAAAGTAATTCAAATGTTACCTTCTCTAACAAGATCAAAAACTCGATCACCATCAGATGATATTGTAGTTTCCTCTGATTTCATTTCTTCAAACATTGCAACAGACATTTTTCCCTTTGTATTTAGCTCTGTATGTTTCCAATCGTTCACGTACATTTTGTTTTCACAAACGTCATTGGATTTTGTGTTGTCTATGCAAACATCACAAAAACAAGAATATTTTATTTTATCCAATGCAAACACATTTGTGGACAATTTTGTTTGAATTGAATGAAATTTTCGAGTCCCTTTTATTGTTCCAACTTCATTTCCAATTGATCTATTTACGTCTCCGATTCCAATATGCCAGAAAAACCTTTATATGGAAAATTAGAAAAGAATTTGTAAATATGATATCAAAATACAATTAAAAATAATCATTGCATGATAAATGTACAATGTTTAAAATTAGATTTCCAATATAAATTAAATTGAATGTACCTTCGCACTTCTCTTGATGGGTTTTTCTCATGGCTTAGAGCAGCGATGCACCATTGAACAACTTCTTCAACGTTCACAAATCGGCGTGCAGAGTGGTTCATTTGATATCTTCGAAGTACTCATTTTATGCATGCTCCCGCACCGTCATGTTCTCCTTTTCCATGGCCAGTCTCGAAGAAATTCCAACAATGTTTAATGCAGGTTTTCTTATGAAGACAACACAACCAAAAGAATGATCGTGCAGATTTGAATTGACCTGCACATCCGTCTGACCATATCCAATGTTCATTGAATGTTATTCCATGATCTTTCAATGAATCATAAATTCTTCCAAAACAATGTTGTACAAAACATGTATCATGTGTACGATCATCACTGATATAAAAGTGATATTCTTTAATTATATGTCGATTTTCACTCGTGCTTTCTATATGATCGACATTTTGTTCAGCATGTCTATATAGAATATGGACGAGCATGGAGACTTGGTCAAAATGATAGTATTCACTCTGAATTTCTTTTTGTGGAACAAATGTGTAGTTTTCTGCAAAATCAATCACTGACAAAATGGTCCCTGGTGGAAAAACTTCACGAGATTTTTTGAATTGCAAGTCTTTCCATCGAGCTCTATTTGAATGCTTGGTGTATTTGTAAATTTCTGCCTCAAACTTTCTCAAAAAGTCTATCAGAAAAATTTCGTCTTCTCGTAATTCGATTCTTTTAACACTATTTGCACCTTGAATCGATGTGCCGATATATTCATATCTCTTCCATTTCACTTTCATGTTGGAAAATGATTGATCATTTATATCAATACGATATTTGTTTTGAAATTTAGTCAAATTTCCACAATCATTGCATTTTTTACCACCAACACATTTTTTATTGTAAAATAGTTCATCGCTTTCTCTTTCACATAGAATTTGAGATATGAATTCACGGATAGTGGAAGGAGGAGGTGAATCCTTCCATAATGTTCTACCGAAATCAAGGAATGTGTCATAATATAACTCAAATTCCACATGATAATGGCAACAACAAGTGTCGCGTACGGTGATAGGTTTTACGTACCATGGTTTTTGTTAAACAAAAGCACTGAGTGAAACATGAATTTGACGATTCTCTTTTTTGAACTTGTTGAATAACTCTATCTGAGTGGTTTCCAAGAGATGTTTTTCATGTTCTTTGCACTGATTTTGTGCTATTCTTCTTCACATCACATGTCTTACAGTTGGTGAAACACGCAAATTGTTCTTCCAATATTCATATATTATTTTTTTAACATTTTCTCCAAGTCTATCTTTGTATGGTTGCCTACAAATAGCTCTCCAACAAGCGAGTTCATCATTTACATCTATTTGTAGTCGAAATTTTCAATGTTTGTGCAGAGTTTTTCACGAGGTTCCCAGTGCTCGTGCCATAGATGTTATCAAACGATTCTCTTGAGTACTTGGTGAAACTATTGCCATCTGTATTCCTCTACGTATATTTGAAACATCTTTATCTCTAGATATCTTAATTGACTTTATAGCACTATTCATATTTTTTTATCACCTCTTCATTCATTTTTTTATCTTTGGTTGATTTTCGAATACCCAATAGTGTCGTCGCTTCTTTTAATTTCCTTAATGATAGGAGACCTTTCAACATTTGAGCATGAACTGTCACTTGCTCATTTAAGAAATACTCTTCAAAAATGCGGTTGACACAATATCGTATAACATGGTCAGGTTTTTTATCTCCATATGTGTGAGTGTCAACATTTTCTAACACCTCATTATCGATAGTGATTTCATCTGTACATATTCGAAAAAATAGTACATATTCAATAAATCACTAAATTAATAACTATGTCAATAAATATTAGGAAAATTTTAAATATATCAATAGATCATAATATTTACATTTACATACCCGCTTCAATTTTTGCTTGAGGTTGATTTTCTTCTTCAATATTTTGAGGAGTATTTCTGTCTGTTTACATTAAACAAAATATTTTTCAAACTAGTTCATCAAATAAAAATTAAGCTTCACATTTTACATTAGAAAATTTTTAAATATATCAATAGATCATAATATTTACATTTACATACCTGCTTCAATTTCTGCTTGAGGTTGATTTTCTTCTTCAATATTTTGAGGAATATCTCTGTCTGTTTACATTAAACAAAATATTTTTCAAACTAGTTCATCAAATAAAATTTAAGCTTCACATTTTACATTAGGAAAATTTTAAATATATATCAATAGATCATAATATTTACATTTACATACCTGCTTCAATTTCTGCTTGAGGTTGATTTTCCTCTTCAATATTTGAGAGGGCTTCTAACTTTGTTTTGCGATATTGTCTCGTTTCTTCTCTACGTGCCTCATGGTCTCTTTTTCGATCATATTTTCTCGCACAAGTTCTTCGATTTCCCATGATAATAGGGTATGAAGTTCAAAAAAATTCCTTCAAAAAATTAGACAATAACTCAATTACAAAAATATCACAAAAGATTTAATTTAAAAAAATTCAATCTAAATTTTTTGTAAAAAATACATACTCCAATCCAAAACACACACCTCCTTAAACGAAGCTCAAAAGATTTACTTCAACTCAAAACGCGTACATACCTTTAAGAAATGTCTTCCAAAAAATCAATTTGCTTCCAAGAAATGTTCTTAAACCCAAACTTTGAAGAAACCTCCAAGAAATGTCTTCCAAAAAATCAATTTGCTTCCAAGAAATGTCTTCCAAAAAATCAATTTGCTTCCAAGAAATGTTCTTAAACCCAAACTTTGAAGAAATCTCCAAGAAATGAAACCTCCAAGAAATGTCTTCCAAAAATTCAATTTGCTTGCAATAAATGTTCTTAAACCCAAACTTTGAAGAAAAGTTTTTGAACCCAAACCAAAATCTTTGTAAAATGAGATGAAGTGTGCGAAATGTGCGAAAATTGTGAATCGTTTTGTGGCAATCTATATTGACGCGAAATGTGTTTTAGTAGGGGGCTCCGCAAAATTTTCCGGCCGACAGAGAGTTATACAGTAGTTCGGCCGAACTTTTGATCAAAATTTCGGCCGAACTATTAATACAATAGATTTAACGAGTCTTAAGCGAAAAACATAATTCTGCCGAACTTGGACTAAAAGTTCGGCCGAACTATCGCGTCACCAATTACGCAAAAACCAGGCTCTGAAAACGGTTCTGCAACTTTGGACTGATTAAACTCCATGAAAGGTTGTTAATTAACTGTCAGAACCAAGACAAGCATTTTCAGAATTCAATCTACTTTCAGGAAATATAACTTTTATGGAATTTCATAAACGTTTATTAATTTTAATTATTTTTCTAATAAAATGGGTGCAAACAATTTCTGAGGGTCATTGTGATTCAGTGAAATCAAAATTTTGTATCTCCCAAAATACATTGTAAAAAAAATTGAAAAAAATATGGGGCATTACATTGGTCCGTTGACTCTAATGGGTAGCTTTTAGATTTTTAGTTTATAAATTATATGTTAAGAAATTTGTTGCCACGCGAAACATATCAAAAATACGCACAGATCGACCGCTTAAAAAATTCTAGTAATTATATATAACCATTGTTTTGTAAATAGGACGTTAAAACAAAGTAGACTCCTCGTTTCCAGATTGTTGTAACACATTTGTTTTTTCAAAAACACAAATTTTCAATGAATACAACATTGCGTCACAACAGACTTCTTATGAATCCCTTTGATCATAAGAAACACACAATCAAAGAATACATATCAAATCTGCATAAAAAAATTTCAAAAAATAAGTAATAGAAAGCTAACAAAATTTCTCACAACTTTTATTTTTATCGCAAAATGAAATTCTACACAAAATTTTTTTTATAGTTTCCAGAAAGTTGAAGAACCGAAAAAAATGAAATTTTTTTCTCAAAAAAGGGCAAAAAGTGTAACCCAGTTATACACTGCAAGTTGAACCCGGTATAGATCTTGAAATATTTACCTTTAATAAGCTTCTTATTATGACCTGCAAACCTCTGTCCCATCACTTTTTCACCTTTGAAATGATCTGTGAACTTGTTACAAGTGGGTTTCCATGAAGGACAACACCTTTATCATACTGCCAACATAGTCGAACAAGTACTACCCCCCCTGAACACTAGTTGTATCTCAAAAGTCATAAAAAAACTCCAATCTATAGTAGCAGCATAAACATAGCTCATGAGCATGCAACAACACATATAACCATGATCTTTCATCATCCATGATTCACCAACCAGCATATCTATATGATAGCAACAATAATATGTCAAAAATATGTGCACTATATGTAGTAAGAGACAATCATCCACTCAATGTAGCAACAATAAAATCAACATATCTCACATCATAATCTAAGCCTAAAGTATTATGGAAGAAAATCATGAATCCATGAAACAATAAATCTGATCAACAATACCTCCAACTAGTATCAGAATATCATGTCACTAGTAATCATCAAACCATGTATGCATAATTGCAACAATTAAGAAACAACCAATAATAATCAACTTGGACCAGCTCTAAAAGCTTGTAGAAATATTTATCAATAACAAGACCAACTACAAGAATCCATAATGATATCTATAAAGTACACCATCAACATAGTAACAACAACTACACTCCTTAATGGTGCAGACCAACAAGACATAAATGATTAATCATGCAATAATGTGACCAATGCATCATATGTGGAAAAAAAATATAGTAGAACACCATAAGCATGCATATGAAGCATAAATTCCATCAATATGAAAATAAGAACTGCATGCAACTCATATATGGCATATAAAATAAAGGAAGTTATTTTCAACGTCTAATAGATCCTGCAATGGCCAATGTTAGATAAATAGATAATCATGAAAATCATAGTAACCTCCTTCAAATTATCTCATGGACCATGATGCCCATTGCCATCAATAAACCATTGGGAAATTAAAGTATGTGAGATTCTCCCCCTGCACATGTTCCATCTCTAAAACAAACAAGGGTTGGTGCTATAAAATAATAACAACCATCTGCAACATAATTATCATTCAAACTTGCCAATATGGAAGCGATTTTAATGACCTGAATGCAATCCATAAAGTTTCCATATCCTCCCCCTGAGACCATGAGGGCCTCATATTTTATTGGGAGTCATTTTCTACTCCTTTCTTCTCCATATCTTATGTGGCTTCCCTCTAGCATGTGGACTCCCTTTTAGAAAATCATGAGATGTTTCCTTGAGAAACTTTGGAGGACTGGTTTATTGTATCTCATATTCTCTCCTCAATACTTTCTTTTTCTTTAATCGATGGGCTGCACTAACTATAGGTTTAGATATGCATGCTAATTCCTTGTGACCAAGGTTACCACACTTCAAAAATTCAACATTAGTAAACATTCTACCTTGGTTTTCATTCCTCAACATCAATATTTGATTTCTTTCAAATTATTTGTATCCCATTGATCTATGTCCAAAAATATTGCAATAAAAGTAATAACCATAAAGTAAATTTGAATACCTTTGATTGCAAATTCTAGGACCATAATAACTTGGTTGCTTCCTTTTATTTTTGAAATGATGCACATAGTGACTGTGATTTGCATGTATTTGTTGATGTCTCTTCCTTTTCCATTTCTTGACTTCATTTGTGATAAGCTTGTGATTTTATACTACATGATTCTCCTCTCCTTTCTCATTTTTCTTCATTTGGTAAGATTCTCCTTCAAAACCCAATCTGATTTTGACAAGAGGAGATGTGTGACTGATAAGAATCTCATCCAAAATTATGGTGCTTTTCTCCAATTTCTGATATTGAGATGGCTAATTTTTTTTCTTTTTCAAGATCACGTCTCAAAGTCCCTAATTCCTCTTCTAGTATTACAAAATACACTTCTCGTTATAGGAGTTGGTTCTTCAACATCTCATTTTATTTTATGGCATCTTCATGTGGTATCTTTGGATCAATGATTTGCATGAAAATATTTTCACAAGTTCTCTCACTATCTCCTTGAGAGGAGATTGGATTTGTTTCTGCTATGAATGTAAAATATTCTATAATAATTTTTTTTCTTCAAGAATAGAGTGAGGGTCTACAATAACTTTTGTAATATGAGATCCACCTCTTTGGTACATACAATGCAAATTATCAATAATCTCTTTTGCAATCTTGCATTGTCTTAATATAGCAACATCATGATCTAATAGCGTACTTAAAATGATATATTTTTATTTCTCATTTGATTCATCATACGTATTGTGTTCTAATGAGAGTTATATATCCATATCAAGATTAATAAAGTAAGCTTCAAATCTTACCTTTCATAGTGCATAATTTGATCCATGATGAATGAGTAATCCATCCACTCCAAAATATCCTTGATAGCCCATGATATGCCTTCCAGTGATGAAGTTCCAACAAAAGCCATCTTTCTGTGATACCAATTGTTGGAAATGTGCTCACTACTCTTGGGGGGGGGGGGGTGGGTGAATCAGTAGTGACAATGTATACTTTAAAAATATTTTCTTCTTACTGATTCACAATCACACATTACACCATTAGTAAATTATATCATATTATGATTAACCATCAAATAAAATACCATGATCATCAGATGAAATCCATAAACCAATTAAACAATCACATGCATAAAGGACACAAGGATCTCTGGTGGAAAACCTCCCTCCAAGGAAAAAACCACACTTTCGTGTTGTTGTGGTGCTCATTATATATTATTATATGTATACAAAATCATAGAGAGTACAATATGGAAAACATCTAAAAGGATCTATTATCTCCATATCACGACTCTACAGACTCCTATGTGATCAACAAGCCTTTCCCAACAACCATTGGACTCAAGACTCTACAAACATCATCTGATTTATAACCCTTTCCCAACCCCCATTGGACTCATGACTCTACAGATGCATATTTTATTTACAAGCCTTTCCCAACATCCATTAGACTTATGAATAATTTATTTCACAATACTTGTATTTACTTAGCTCCAACCCCAATTCTCTATGTGTTTCACCTTTCATACATTTTCAAACTAGAACAATAGAGCTACTCAGAATGAACATCACAACAATAATATCATAAAATAAAAAAGAAAGAATTCTAAACACAAAACATCAATGATTCATTCAACTCAAATAATAACCCTCTCGCTCTCATCCACAACTCATATGGACTCAATACATTTTGTACAAACAAACTAGATGCAGAAACTCAACAATGCAATACATAAAATCCATATGAAAAACATGTGACACTATTGCAACCAATCTATCACAATAATATTAACTTAAACAATAATTGTGCCCCTGCAATCACAAATGCATTAGCAAAACCATTGTAGCTTTATCGCATAAACATACTCTTCTTCCCTGCATACTAATATCTCTGCTACAACTATACCTCCATTCACATTATGCTTCAACCATAACACACTCCTCACCAATGGCTCTCCAAAAAACTATCACACATTTCTCACTCAAAGAGAACCAACCTAATGAGCAACCTTTTTGCACATATTTGTAGTTTCTGAAGATGATTAAATCAAGTAATTCCAATCTTGTATTGAAACTCTGTTGATATTCCAAAAGTGCTTTGGTTCAATGATTTTTGACTCAATAAAGCCATTAACTTCATTTACTAATGAATACTCCCTTGTAACCATCATCTAGAAGAAACTTTACCTTTTTTCAACCTTTACATAAGAGCCTTGAACAAGACATGTCAGAAAAACAATTAAACACATGATGAGCGCAAGAAATGTAGAGTGAAACTCGCAAAAATTCCATAGTCACTCCCACACCACATCATCCATGTGATTTTAGCCTCTTGGTACCATAGTCCCTCCCATATTCCTATCTCCATGTGACTATAGACCTAAACCGCTCCCATGACTCAACAAGCATGCGACTCGGGTAGAGGAGACTAAAAAACATGCTTCCTCAACACATAACTTGAAAAAACTTCTTCTAGAGCTTGATAAACATTAGATAGACCTCACGAAGCCACCATAGCCTCTGAAAAAATCCATCAATCCACTATAGAATCTCCATCGTCATAACAAGTCAAACTAGTTTGACTTGTAACCATCCATCACCTGCATTAACTCTCAAGCCATCAAACTTCACAACAACTACTCAAACATATGCAACCATCAATGACAGATCATGCAACTGATCATACAAGATGAAAACCATACACAAAGTTATCACCATATTCATGACTTGATAGTCTCTAATACTATCAACTAGGTGTAGGAGATCCACATCCTGCCAAAGCAAGAATGGATAAGCCAACAACCTGCACTAACAACTCCAACCATCAAGCTAAGGTCTGCAATCCAAGTACCATATAACTAGGATGTGCATGATCACATACAACCAGGTTGACATAAATTCCAACCAACAACAATGTATCCTCCAACACCAAGCTACTATGTTTAAATCAATTCCACCAAACAACTCATCACAACACTAATGCAAACAGGTCTCGTGTAGTCTCCTTTCTAAGGGTTTTTTCATGCAAATTCTTACTAGGTTCTCCCAAAACTTGCACATTTATTGAACCTTTCCATTTTATGTTCCACCTTCCCTCACTTCAAGCATTTCCTATATTCATATCTATCACAAGTGAGTAATAATTGGACTCCTTCCTTTGGTAAAAATCCAAGAAGGGAAGGGGACTTAGGCTATGGTGAGAGTGGGCCTCTATCCCAAGTCTTGTTGCGCCCTCTAAATTTTTCCTATTTTACAATGCCCACTATTTTTTTCCACAAAATGTTTTGTTGGGGAAATCATATGTGTTATAATTTCCAACATTAAATTATCAATCTGGGGCCGTAAGACTTAGAGGCACAAGCGCAGGTAACGCATGATCGGATTGTCTAGCCTAAACTAGAGTAAGAAATCAACTTGTTATTTAAGTACAAAATGTGGTTCTAGTTTAGAATTAATCAATTGACAAATGCTCAAGAAACACGGATTTCTGTTGCAAAATAATATCAATCATCATTCAAATAATCTAACCACTATGATATCAATCCTATTGATCGGAATGTAAACAAAAGAGAAATAATTGCACAATCTAAGGAATGCAAACAAGAGAGAAAAGAACACCTATCTAAACTGTAAACACAATCTTATCCTTATAAACAAAAGAGGAACTATTGAAAAATCTTATTCATCTAAAGAAACTCATTACAACCAATCTACGAAAACCTTCAACTTGAAACTCATTATATAAATGAAATAAATCACTTGAAAGGAAACTCAAAATCATGAAACTCATAATCGAAATTGAGAATTAAATGAAAACCATACCAAATTTCTACTACTCCCAGGTCACACAGATCTACTGTTTTGACTTGATAAACAAATTCATTTCTACACTACACAAATTCAATATAAAGACTATCTTAACTGAACTCAAAGAATCAAATCTTAAACTAATGTTGTAATAAGAATTAACTAATGCTAGAAATCAAATCTGCTAGAGTTGATACTATGATAAATCTCAGAAAATCAAAGCTTAAATAAAAACTATCATATTAAAACTCGGGAAATTGAATCTTAAATAAACGCTTTCAAAATAAAACTTCAAGAAATCCAATCTCAAATAAAGCTCAGGAAATCGAACCTTGAACAGACTTAGGAAATTGAATTACAATTCAGGAAATTGAAATATAATCAAACTCAGGAAACCTAATATTAAAATGTGCCAATTTCTCAGTATGTTATATGTTTCTTTGAATTTAAAATTCCTTTCATAAGCTTATGCATGATGTAATTGTATGAGGGAAACTAATTATGCTGCTAAATAATTAACTAAACATGGTCCTAAGATATACACTAGTTTTCAAGACTTGTTTCCAAGTGTGGTGGGCCCTTACCAGTCCTGTAGCAAGCCTAGATTAACTCAAATTGCTTAAAACTCAAAAACCATAATCACTTACAACACTTTAAGTACATAATTTGGTTTATGTATTAAATATAATAAAAAAATACGTTCAGAAAATGGTACAACGGTCTTCAATGCTTTTCCTGAGCATTCAACTTCAAAAATGATTCTACTATATCTCAATCCTCCCTTTGACACATGCAAGGCAAAGCTTCAACTTTTATACATAGCAGCTAATAAAAACAATACATAACTATCAAATGAAAGTATAACAACAGACTAAAGAAGGTTGTATCAAATCCTTCTAGAGATCCTTTGAATAGCCTATGGTTGGATTCATTATGATCAATGCATGGATGGAGGAACCACTTCCATGTTTAGCACAAAGGCGTTCAAAGCCAATCTGGATTCACCCATTCAGACCGAACCTGACTTGACCTAACATTCAAAAAATTATGTACTTAAGAAGTGTTTTGACCCTAAATTCTTTTTGGTAATGAGTTTTGCTAAAAAATTTCTAGGTTACCTGAAAGGGGGTATTTTGAATACGATCCAAGCCTCATAATGTCAATATTCTTCACCATTTGATCATAAATTTTATATTTTCACCTTCAGCAATTTTATTCCGTACTCAACCTATAGTAACTAATTTAACTGACTTGTGAAGAATTTCGGTGATGGAACCCTGCAAAAAAGAACTTAGCTAAATAGTCATTAGTAAATCATGAATAAATCATCTCTAATCATATAAAAGCTAAGAAAAATAATAATAATCAACTAGGATTCATAATATATGAATTGGCGACAAGTGATGGAATTTTGGTGTGAAATGAGTGTAAAGGTGTCAGAATTTTGGTTATGGATAATGGTTTTGTATTATGGAAAACATGGGCATATCCGAGGCCCAACTTCCCCCCATGCCTGATGGTTTTCATGTCCTTGTGCAAACAAATCTCTTTCTCATTCAAAAATTCTTAACATTGTTTTGTAGATGTTGGTTCTTGTGGGACAACATTGCTTGGATATTTGAAGGTGCTAGTTCTTGTGGAGAAGCACTACTTGAATGTGTGGAGGTGTTGGTTCTTGTGGAGAAGCACTCTTCACATTTAATATTTCACACTAATTTACTTAGAAATACAATTTGAGGACAAGTAATGAATGGATGATGGAAAGATGATGGATGAAATGAGGTGGCGATGGAGATGGTGAATGGGTGCTTGCATACTCTATCTTTGTAAGACCAATATCTATAGGTGGTTTCCTTTATCATTTCATGGCAGTAATGACTTCAACTTGTCAATGGAATGATTGGAGAAGAAACTATAGAGACTGCCTTTATTAATGCACCATAAGGTGTTTGCTTTTACATGGTCTTGTTATCAGAGAATATGCATAATGAATGGAAGGAAATAGAAGCATATTAATGGTTTATGAAACATGAAATGCATGGAATGAGAAGTGGTGAATCATCAAGATTATTTAACCTCCTAATTAATTAGAAAATCATAAGCTAAATTTACCTCAATTTTTACCTTTGTTGTTGATGTGCTTGGAAGATGGACAAGTTGGAGCTGAGGTGACTATTGATATGATCTTCTGAAGAAGGTTGAAGAGAGTGAACTAAAGATGTTGAAAAGGTCCCAACAACCACATTTTCCTTAAAATGTTGATGCATGTGTATTTTTTTTATCGTGATTTCATACGGCTTCCTGAAATAACACAAGCATCATCATCAATAACCCTTTTGATGCAAATCTTATCGAAATAAAGGAAATGAACAATTACCTGATCATGCTACAATTTTAAGATACTAGCCCGACAATTGTGCAAAAGGATAGTAATAAAGATGAAAACCATGAGTAAGAATAGGGTAAAAATGTGAATTAAACATGAAAATTTTGATCATCTCTCTCCTAACATCTCTCTTCCCCATGTCGGTCATCTTGCATTTCCTCATGCAAGAAAAACCTCTGACTGAGACCAAAGTTAATTAAGGCTGTAGGGCTAGGGTTTCTCTATTATATTTATGCTTCATTGACTTAAACTCTAGGAATAATTGAGTGAGAGCATGTAAATATGTGTCATGTGACGTCAACTTCCTTTGCATGAATAAGAAAAAATTGTGACCAAGGATCCAGTGATGTCAAGACTTACCTTTATTATTCCAAAAGAGTAACTAATGCTAGGGCTACTTAAAGGAATACTAACAATGTTGTTACTGTAGGGATAATGTCATCTTAAAATGGTTACCCATAAAAATTTCAACAAAGCATCTCAAGAGTAGTCCAAAGCAGTAGGTCTTCACTTTCAGTAGCCTCATTATTATAAATAGAAGTGACCTTATTTAAAAACCAAGGCATTAAAATGGATGGAAATAGGGAAAAATAAAAATGAAAAAATGATACCTTTCGAAGATTACTGTATTACCGTTACCCAAGCATATAGTTGAAGCTTCTCTTATTCAAGCAAAGTGAATCACCTGCACTAAGGGTCTCACATCCATAAAAAACCAAATTATTTCTGAAAGATAGAACTCCAAAACACATTACTGAAATGATCTTAAAGTCATTCTCAGAGAGATATGATAATGAGTTCAGGGAAAGAAAAAAGAAACCAAGTAAATCATAGTGTAAAATTAACTTTAGTACCATAGGCATGGCCCTGCTTCTAGCAAGCGTCTATAACCTCGATAGGGATGCCTGCTAACTCAATGAAATGATTTTTTCCCACATATTAGATATATATTCGGAGTCATTTAAAAGCATTTAATTTAATTTCGGAATGAAGTGAAGGTCGATGTCTTGGCTTGGTAACCAATGAACGACATTTCCATTCAAAAGAGATAATAAGAGTGAACAAGTCATCTCGTGATGAGACCAGATTTTCAACTGAAAGGCATTACCCTGGCTTGGTGACTAGTAGCGGTAATGTCATTCTCGTTAGGACCCATGATCATAGTAGGTCAGCTCGTAATGAGACCTCCTATCCCTCAATTAATCTATTTATGTTAAAAAAAATTCTGATTATGATTAATTTCATATAGGTTACTTAATAGGTGGGGAGACAAATATACTCCTTAAGAGCACAGGGTGGCCTGAAATTTTTTTAATTACTAATCTTTACTGGTTGGTCCTGCTACCCTAAAGACTCATTTAAAAAAAAACATCTTAGATAATGACTGAAATTTTCCTCGATTTGGTCATGCTAGGGTTATTATGAGAGCTCATTATGGTTTTATAGGAGTGGTCCACCATAGGAGACCATATTTTCAACTGAAAGGCATTACCCTGGCTTGGTGACTAGTAGCGGTAATGTCATTCTCGTTAGGACCCATTATCATAGTAGGTCGGCTTGTAATAAGACCTCCTATCCCTCAATTAATCTATTTATGTTAAAAAAAACTCTGATTATGATTAATGTCATATAGGTTACTTAATAGGTGGGGAGACAAATATACTCCTTAAGAGCACAGGGTGGCGTGAATTTTTTTTAATTACTAATATTTACTGATTGGTCCTGCTACCCTAAAGACTCATTTAAAAAAAAAAATCTCAGATAATGACTGAAATTTTCCTCCATTTGGTCATGCTAGGGTTATTATGTGAGCTCATTATGGTTTTATAGGAGTAGTCCACCATAGGGGAATTTTCATTAATACCTTCAAAGAGAAACTTGAAAAAGTTTCTTGGATGACAGTCTGTTAAGATTATGAATGGAAAGCATAACAATAAAAATTCCCCTAATTATCCCAATGAATAATCTCGGCCAATAATCAAAGTCACTTTATAAAATATGTGGCATTAAGAGTGAATTTCTTCTGACAAGTCTTACCACAAGAGTGTATAGTGACAAAAATTCCAATGGATGTGCCTTAGGAATTGTAGTTTTAAGAATGTTGCTGTAACAATTTTATTTCAAATGACAATACTACCCTACCCTACTTTAGAGAGAGGAATATCTACTTCAAGTGTAGGATTACTTTATTGTAGCCATTTGTGTAGAATGCTAAATATACTCACACTCAATTTTAAAGAATAAACTTCAACAAATACCAGAGTATGAGAAACCAGTTTCTTTAATTGATATGGTACCAAGAGTTGTTGAATGATGAGGGAATAGGGTGTGTTGATGACTACTTGAAACCAGGATTCAATGAGATCCGCATATTTATGATTCTCCAACTTATGCAAGTATTCCACAGTTTGATAATCACTCTCTTGGAGGCATAAGGGATCTGGTGAAAGACAAAAGATAAATCCCTCAAGTTCAGGCTCAAATATTTTCTTTTTAGATTGTCAAGGATGATTAAAAGAAATTCTAGGGTTTTGAGCTTCAACAAAATTTTTATAACAGGTTCCAATTATATATTTCTCCTTTAATGGTCTTTGAATTATATCTTCTTGGGGTAAATGTTTTGTAGTGATAAGAGATGTTTCCAAACTCACCCTATCCCCCAACCTTGAAGATATATCATTTTTTTCAGTGGGAGAATCAACAGGAAGAATAAGTGTTTTAAATTTCTTGCAACCTCCTTGTTTAGATTAGGGTTTGATTTAAGGTTTGAACTAGGGTTTGGGTTAAGGCTTGGACTACACTTTGGATTTGGAATAGAGTTAGGTATAGGGTTGAAGTTAGGTCTAGGATTTGGATTATGACTAGGTCTAGGAGTAGGAAAAGGGCTAGGGTATGGATTAGGGTTAGGGTTAAATAAATGTTGCACAGGTACTTAAGACCATGAAGGATGATAACTTGATGGCACATTTAATGGAAATTGTCATTGTTGTTGATTTAGCATGAAATATTTCCCTGGGAAAAGGTTCCAAATCATGGGGATATATGAATTGAAGAAGAGGGCCAAGGAGAGGGCCATTGTGGCCATGAATTAGGGTATTCAATTGGAAGTGGATTAAAATTTTTCCATGGAACTAAAGGATTATAAATCTATTGAGGAACTTGCTCAAGAGAATAAACATTATTCCAAGTATAAAATGGTGATAGGTTTTTATTTATACCTGGAAGTTTATTTGATTCCTTACTTGATTTCCTTAGTACCTTTCATAATTGTGGAAGTGATGGGAAATGTTAGGTTGCATGACCATCCTCACAAATTTTGCAAACTTTCAAACCATTAAGTGGGCACTTTCCAAGGAGGTGCTTCTTTCTACAGTTGGCGCAAAAGATAAGCAGTGGTTCTTCATCCTTATTTTGTTCCTACATGAAATCATCCAATTTCAAAATCAAATATTTAATAGCATTAAATTTATGTTCAAGAAAAGTATTAAATTTATGTTCAAGAAAAGTATTAAATTAATGTTCAAGAAAAGTATTAAATTCTGCACTTCTAAATTATTCATTAGATGACTTATATGTCTCTATAGCAGCATCAAAACTCCTGATTGAATGATTCCTCAAAATACCATTTTCTTGTTCTCAACAAGCCAACTGGTATATTATGTCATCACATGGATTAGTACATAGGGGTTCTTACATCACCCCAAAAATGTTTTATCTTTAAAGAGCTTGAAAATTTTATATAAATGAATTAAAATTGCTAACTGCAATAAAAATCACAAAACTTGAAATCCTCGCTTACTTGGACAACCAGAATTTGGAGCAAACCCACCACAGTGGATGCCTTGCTCTTCACTCATGTCTTACCATACACTCTCCACCCTCTAATTTCCCTGCAACTAAGATCACACAAAAAAATTGAAAGAATCTATGCTCTAATCCCTTTAGCAGCTCCCCGACAACGACGCAAAAATGTTGTGGATATCATGTGTTATAATTTCCAACATTAAATTATCAATCTGAGGGTGTAATACTTATAGGCACAAGCGCAGGGAATTCGGGATCAAAGTGTCTACCCTACACTAGAATAAGCAATCAACTTGTTGTTTAAGTACATAATGTGGTTCTAGTTTAAAATTAATCAATTAAAAAATTAACATGCTCAAGAAACACCTATTTCTACTGCAGAAGAATATAAATCATCATTCAAATAATCTTACCACTATGATATCAATCCTATTGATCAGAACGTAAACAAAAGAGAAATAATTGCAAAAACTAAGGAATGTAAACAAAAGAGAAAATAACACCTATCTAAACTGTAAAAGATATCATATCCTTATAAACAAAAGAGGAACTGCTGAAAGATCTTATTCATCTAAAGAAAATCATTACAACTAATCTACAAAAACCTTCAATTTGAAATTGCTAATCTAAATGAAATAAATCACTCGAAAGGAAACTCAAAATCATGAAACTTATAATCGGAATTTAGAATTAAATGAAAACCATATCAAATTTCTACTACTCCTGGGTCACACAGATCTATTGTTTTGATTTAATAAAAAAATGCATTTCGACACTACAAAAATTCAATGTAAAGGCTTATCTTAACTGAAATCAAAGAATCAAATCTTAAACTAATGTTGTAATAAGAATTAACTAATGCTTGAAATCAAATCTGCTAGAGTTAATACTATGATAAGGCTCAGAAAATCAAAGCTTAAATTAACACTATCATAATAAAACTCAGGAAATTGAATCTTAAATAAACGCTTTCAAAATCAAACTTCAAGAAATCTAATCTCAAATAAATCTCAAGAAATCAAACGTTGAACAAACTTAGGAAACTGAATTACAATTCAGGAAATTGAAATATAATCAAACTCAAGAAACCACATATTAAAATGCGCCAATTTCTCATTGTATTATATGTTTCTTTGAATTAAAAGTGCATTTCATAAGCTTATGCATGATGTAATTGTATGAGGGAAACAATGATATGCCAAAGTTCATTCCTTAACAAAATACCTTCTTATCTATACTAATCTAAAAATGAAATCTACCTTGCAATTCAGATATATAAAACAGAGCGCAAGTTTTATGTACAGAATAGGAATAACAACTCATAAATCTAACTAATTATGCTGCTAAATAATTAATTAAACGTGGTCCTAATATCTACAATAGTTTGCAAGACTTGTTTCCAGGTGTGGTGTGCCCTTTCCACTCCTGGATCAAGCCCGAATTAACTCAAATTGCTTAAAACTAAAAAACCATAATCACCTACAACACTTTAAGTACAAAATCTAGTTGATGTATTAAATGTGATCAAAACATATGTTCAGCAAATGGTACAACAATCTTTAATGCTTTGCCTGAGCATTCAACTTCAAAATGATTCTACTATATCTTAATCCTCCCTTCGCCACATGCAGGGCAGAGCTTCAACCTTTATGCATAGTTATTGATAAAAAAAAATACATAACTATCAAAAGAATGTATAACAGAAGATTAAAGAAGGTTGTATCCAATCATTCTAGATAGTGTTTGAATATCCTATGGTTGGATTTATTCTGATCAATGCATGGACGAAGGAACCACTTCCATGTTTAGCATAAAGGCGTTCAGAAAAAGGTGTTCAAAACCAACTAGAATTGACCTGCTTAGACCGAACCCAACTGTGCACGATCAGATTGAACCTAACTTGACCCGACACATTGAGACGATTCTATAATTAAGAAGTCATTTTGTACTTAAGAAGTGTTTTTACCCTAACTTCCTATTCACGTGATGAATTTTGTCAAATGGTTTTTGGGTTACCTGAAAGGGGGTATTTTGAACACGATCCAAGCCCTAGAATGTAAATATTCTTCACCATTTGATCACAAATTTTATATTTTCACCTTCAGCAATTTTATTCCGTACTCAACCTATAGTAACTAGTTTAACTGACTTGTGAATAATTTCAACGATGGAACTCTGCGACAAATGAACTTAGCTAAACCATCATTAGTAAACCATGACTAAATCATCTTTAATCATAGAAAATCTAATAAAACTAATGATAATCAACCACGAGGCGTAAGATATGAATTGGCGAGAAGTGATGGAATTATGGTGTGAAATGAGTGTAAAAGTGTCAGAATTTTGGTTATGAATTATGGTTTTGTATGATGGAAAACATGGGCATATTAGAAGCCCAACAGTTTCTATTTACACAAGCTTTTTTCAGTAGATGAAGGATATACCTTCTAAGAACACATTGGTATTGAATGATAACTTTAATCTCCCCAAGACCTTGTAATGGGATTTAAAAGTGAGTTTTAAATAACTGGGTAGGAGGACTTACTCTAGTTCACTCATTTAAAGTAATTATAAGTATTGCATTGGCAATGACTAAAAAAGTTATGAAGGAATAATTTATCTGATTCATAATTTCATTGCAAGAATTTGAACGAGGTGGACATAAGAAGTAAATAATTGAGTACTTAAATTATCTATTGGAATCAATAGAATATGACATAACTAATAGTTAGGTTTTTCTAAAAATTAACCAATATATTCGAAATACATTTGCTTAGATCATGGATAAAACAAAATACAAATACAGTTCACCATCATCAACCTATTTAATAATCACATTAGGGAAAATCAGGGTTTTGTCACCTTTCAAATACAATTAATCCATTTGTCTAATTATTCATATTAAGAAATATCAAGACTATCTTATATTGTATATACAACTTAACCTTCATCAAATAATTAATATGCATACCTAGAGTTATAGATCAACCCTCATCCATGCCTTATCTACACATTAGTTACTGATATTATTAAAAAATATGGTATTATCTAACATAGTACTATTCACCACTCAATCCCATGTCCAACATAATATAGAGAGGATGTAGTTGGTTTTTCAATGTATTCCAACACAAATCTAAATTAAATAAGACCTTGATTCCTCACATACTTTCAAATATCCTTAACTCACTAGTAACCTCCTTTCCTCCTCCTTAAGCACTCTTCTTCCCTATGGACATCCAAGTAAAGTGGTTTTAGGAAAGATGAATACCTTAGCATTTTGCAAGTGATGTATCAATCCCAAGAGGTTCCCACTCAATAGAAACTCCGTAGGCACCAAAATAATAATGAAAATAAATTTAGTTGCTCAAGATAATTCAAACATAAGACATCCCTCCAACATTAGGGTGCACCCAAAAACTATGTCTCTCATAGTTTGATCTCCGTTTCTATGAGATCTTATTTTTTCCACATGTTTTCTCTTACAAATTTCTCATTTTCTAAATTTCCAAATTTTTATTATTCATTTATCCTTGTCCCACAATTTTATCAAGGCTCTCCTAAATGTTATTTCATATTTTCTAAAATAAAGCTATTTTCCCTCACTCGAAAGATTATTCCATGTTTTGTATCGACTATCCCTTTACTCCAATTTAGATTCATCTATTTTGTTGGTCATGTGGTTATTAAAGTAGAGTTTAATATTAGGTGTTAGTTTTGTGTCTCTAACCTCCTCTTGCTACTATCAATTTAAAATTTTATTAAGAGAATATATTTATATAGTTCTTCCACATGTAGGTTTCTCATGTATATCATTTTTCATATCTTTTTAATTTGGTTATTTTAATTTATACACACCATCCCTTTTAGTATTACAATTCAATCAACATTTTAATGTCATTATCTCTAAATTTAGAATATTATCTCCACATGTTTTAGGATAACTATAAAATTCAATTGATTTTAATGCATTGTATCTTAATTTTTATAAATTTTGGTTTCAATAAACTACCATAATTCCTTGTTGCCAAGATTTACCTAAAATTTTTATTTCGATTTAGATCTAAGATTCATTTCCTTTGTATTCATTACACGTTTAATCCATAATTTTTTTAACTATAATATCCTTTAAGTTTACCAATTGAAATAGTGCTAAATTGGTTGTTCTCTTTGAGAATTCATCATCTAGTTCCAAGGGTGCCACACCATTTTCCATTCAAGTGTTTTTGAGTAATAGAGGGGAGCATAGGGATGAAAATGAGCACCATTGTTCCAATATTGTCATTTATTGTGATAAAAATTATGATTGGTGGTTAAGGGATGTATCGTAATTCACATCCCTTAGTTAAAGCTCATGATTGACTGATACTATGATCCACCTGAACAACATCATGCAAAAGTAAGGTGAAGGTGCTCAACACTTTCCAAAATAAGGAGAAAAATCTAATAATATGTCATCAATATATATATATATATATATATACACCAAACATACTCGATAACTAATAAAGAATCACTATCACTTCACACACTTACACATCATGATGGTATCCTTCTACACTAAGGAAGATATTAGTAACTCCAGATCTAAACTATTAGTCAACACAATATATGTATGATAAATAACATCGAAGTCATCAATATAAACTAATATCATACCTATCATTGTAATCTGGAGTAATGATAAAAAATGATAACCATATAAAAATATAACTAGGTCATCGATCTCTAATTCCCTAGACGGGTAGAGTGTATCTCATAGTATATGTATGAGAAACCAATGTAAGATTGAAAATTTCTATCTCATAGTCAAGATAAAATGGGGCACTTCACATCAATTACTTCTTAATGAGAGAACCACTTTGCAAATCATTCTTATTATAATAAAATATCCAGCTCATGGATGTGAGTCTGTATGTGTGTTTCATGGCATAAGTGAATTATAAAGTGGACAAACTTGAATTTTTAGTGAGCCTATATTCCTTTTTTTAATAGTGAGGTAAACTTCTATAATGGTACACTCCTTTTTCTTCAAATCACAATAATAAAGGTTTCCTTGCAATTCCCTAACACCCATAAAAATAAAGTTCTATGGTCAAATCTCTCATCATTTATGTGAATGTACAACATATAACAAAATACTTATTGTATATAGATAAATAAATTGAACATAAAAATGATTGAGTTTGTCCATATTTTAACTTACTTCATTCACAACTATCTATATAAATTTTATCATTCATTTTTATATTTAATACTTATTAACTAATTCTATTACTTAACAAATTCATTCATACATGAATAACTATTGAACCTTATTAGATAAATATAATTATATTTATTCTTAAGTTTTTTTAAGGTTGTGTCTCTCTAAATATAAAGCATTACAATAATCATGATCTCTAAATATTTTACATATGTTATATGATTAAAAAATTCATTAATATATACTAATTAGAACATCTTCTCACATATATATTGTATAATAAATAAATATATATCAAATGACTTGGGAATAAATGCTTTAGCGTGACATTCATTTAGCGTAGTCTAAAGAGCCCAGAAAATAGTCTTAAAAATAATAGAAATTATGGCAAGGTTATGACAAAATTAACATTTTTTTTTGAAAATATGGGTTATAACTATCAATATTAGGATTTTGGGTGGCCCAAGAATTCTTGATGGTGTTGAATATATTCCCATTCTTATTTTTTGATTTTTTTTACGAGATTCAAACTAGAAAACAACCCCTCATTTAATATACATTCCTCTAAAATATCCATAAAATTATCTAAGTTTATTATTATATTTTTTTTACAAAAATTAGAAGGGTTTTCTATTATTTTTGTGCCCGACCATACCAAAAAAGCTCGGGGAATTTTACATTTTGAATAAAAGTACAAATTCTTTAAAAAGAGGAAAGAAAGGAGAGGGAATTCGAGATTTCCATCAAGAATTTTTTCGGTAGACATATTCAAAGAAAAAATAAAAAATATTGTTATTGTAGGTTCGATAGTACTAGTTGCATAATTGGTCACGCTTCGGTTCCCCTCTAGATTTATCTCTCCTTCTAGGTCTATAATATGTTGAGGAATCTAATCCACCTCATCTTCTCGCTAGTTAACTATAACTTGTTGAATTTAGATTTCCTTTATAGGGGAGATAATTATGCTAGACTGTAGGCTAATCTACTAACACATATCACTGATTTCTTCTTGCATGTCCACTGAGAAGTGCGAGAAAAGGTTCCAATGTGTTGAAATGACAAAGGCATTGACAGAGAAGGGAGGAACCTGACTTTCCAAATCTTACAACATAACCCTCAGATTAGGCTACATGAATGTTGGACGTAATTCTAAGAGCTCCTACGTTGCTAGAGATGACTCTATCACAAAATTCATAAGATTAACCCATATCTTATCCATAAGGCTTGGTACGAAGGTAGATACGAGAGAGCAGAGGAGTCTGGATTCGATGAACGTGCATGTCTTGGAGCCTACCACCTCATATGACCAGACATGCTTAATACACCACCTCTTGATCCTCGATTTGCACTCTGAACAGTCTAATTTTGAAGGCTTAGAGGGGAGGTCATCACCATATTCCTTGCCACATAATTTAATCAAATTAGTCCAAGCCATTATGCAAGCTTCATTCCTATGTAGAGGGGAGGATATATGATCATCATTCGAAATTATCAGGGAACAACCTTCCGACTAGGGGGGCCTTTGACATCACATTTTCCTTCTTCTAAATGGCATGCAAGGTTGTCTTGAGCATCAAGGTAATTTTTTTTACCATGGAGGACAGGATAATAGAACTTGTGTGTGAATGACTCAAGGATGCAATTGGTTCTATTGAAGAGAAGCTAAAGGAGATTTATTTTTAGTAGAGATCTTGAATGAAGATGTTGGATTGTGAAAAGAGAACCCCTCAATATGAAAATGGGTTTTGAATGAAGATGTTGGATTGTGATGAGAGAACCCCTCAATATGACAATGGTTGGTTAATTTTAGGTAGATGTTGAATGAAGATGTTGGATTGTGATGAGAGAGCCCCTCAATATGATAATGGAAGAAATGTCACAATATTTGACCTCAAAGCTAAATTAAAGTCCATACCTCAGGCAAGATTATTCGTTCTTTGACCCTATCCTAAGAAAACTTAGCTTCTTGATTTCCATCTAGATTTAAAAGAATCCATTCCTTTGCTATTACCCCTACAAAGTTATTCTATTCTTAGGTGTGAACACATGTTTATTAAAAATTAAATAATAATATATTAAAATAAATTACTGATTTATAATAAATTTACTAATCTACTCTAATTAATTTTGAGATACTTATTGTTGAAAAAAAACATCAATTTGATTGTATATTAGATATTTTATAAATAATTTAACATTTCTCATTATTAATTAAGTAATTTTATTATAATATTTTTAGAAATACATATAAATATGAATTTGAATAAATATTATAATTTGAATAAATAATCAAATGATTTTCATTATTAATTATATTTTTTATAATCTTCTTACTATGTGTATTTATATAAATTATGAAGTTGATACACTTAGTTCTAATAATTTTTTCCAAAATAATATTGAAAATTAGTAGTAACATATTATTTAAAAAAAAATTATTGATATTTTATAGTTTAATTATAGTTATTGAGTTGAGAGCCTCATTTAATTAAGAGACTCATTCTACAACCTGGTATGAGGGTGATGTGTAAGTATGTATGTGCTCAATATGGAGTTGACACTTGTCATCCTTAAAATAAAAATAAAATATTCTCTAAATAGAAAACAATATCTGCTATAATTTAAAAAAAAAAAAAAATTGAATATGTTATGCATGTTTAGTTAGTTTTCCATATGACATGAAAAGTAATTGGAAGTAAAAAAATGTTAAAAGAAAATATTTTGATATTGCACATTATAAAAATATTCATATGAATTAATATTGTTGTATACTTATCCCTCAATCGAGGTGCCAACTGGCATCGCAAGAAGCCTTACGTGTGGACGTGGAGGGCGTACGTGGTCGACGCACACGACAACTGTCAAACCCAAACCGTTGATGATGCGAGCTAACAACAGTGGGCAGCTCCACCCACAGAGCTTAATGACGACATTAATGTGGAATGCAGAACAACAAGGCACAGTAGGTGGGTTGTCAGGAATGTTCGGGGGAAAGAGTTGGCGTGCGAGGTGGACGCGACATATGTACATTCTCCTTGTCTTTATTTGGTGGATAGTAATCAGTCGAGCGCAAAGCACCAACAAGTAGTTAAGCAGTCAAGGGAGAGCTTCGCCACCGTCATCGTGTCATTGTGATGAAACCAAATCCAAAAAAATAAGAAAAGAGAGATCAACGCCTTAGAAATAAGCCACTTCAAGGGGGAAACCTCCTTTACACTACATAAATGAACAATTCTTGGATGATGCAAATGGAAAAACCTCCTTTCTATATATAGGAGTCCATGGGGTCACAATATAATCCTAGTTGACCTGACAATAATAATGTAAGGGCACAATAATAACAATATTTGGGTTACAGGGGTACAAAAATAACAATAAGGGAGCTACACTAACAACAATAAGGGGATACACTAGTATTATAGGGACCTAACATGCCCCTCTCCTTCAAATAAGTGTTTCCCTCAACACTTGATTATTTCTGAATGCTTTTGTATAAAATCCGCATCCTCCCATGTGGAATCTTCAATGGGTAAGTTCTTCCACTTTATAAGATACTGTGAAATTGATCGATTTGGTACTTGTGGAGTTCTTGTTTCTATGACTGCTTCAGAACTTCTTTCGTTGCGATGCTCATCTTCCTGTTGTTTCATTTGATTCTGCACCAAATTTAGGTTATCGTTTGAGAGTTGGAGAACTTGTTGTTGATGCTCGATGTGATTTTCCACTACTTTAAAATCCATATTAGCTTTCATTTGATCCTTCAAACCGTCCAACTTAGCCTACATTTTTGCCTTTAAACCATCCATGTCATCTTTTATTTCTCTTTGTAAGATCAAAATTTGTTGCAGTTGGTACTGTAATTTTGATATCTCATACTCCAATTCTTCCTCTTCATGTGTAATAGTAGAGATTTATGAGGGATGAATGGGTGTGGAAATATTTTTGGGAGGCATTACATAACTAAATACTGATATCTATGCTTCAATATGCCCTTGGAATCACTTCAAACTTATTTTTTAAACAAACATTATGAAAACTTGTTTAAAAAATACACACCTTTTTCTTGCTTTTGAGGAGCTCGATAATGAAACTGAATTATCTCTGTGATTTAGGATCTTCAATATCTGAAATTTAGTCTTGTAGTATCCCTCTAAATCTTCTTTCAAATACCACAGGTCTGACCTGATTTGGATTCTTCAAGACAAAGTTATGCCCAATCTCCGACAATAACCTAATTATGGATTGGTTCAGTAGAGCGAACTTGTACAATGTGCCATGTGTCAGTGTTTCCTCCTTCAACTCTGGAATTGATACATAGGAAACTACAGTCTGTGTACTTGGGGCCAATTTTTAAATAATTCCAATCTGATGCTTAGAGAGAGAGAGTTATGATGATTTTTCCACGGTCACCTCTTTGAGATGAAATTCGGGAGCCTAAAAAAATCCTAAGTTCCACAGATCATATCTCCAAAAATGTTGTGAACCAAGATCTGAAATTTTTACACGATGTTCCTCGGGATTTAGGCTTCGCTATGTAAACATTTCAGCTTATGAACCTTTGTAAAAACAAATTTATAGATAAAATTCCACAATGACCTGTTTGGAGTAGGAAAACCCTAGAATCCAAAGCTCTAATACTAAATGTTATGAAACTAACTCCAAAAATAGAAGAAAAGAGAGATCAGTGCCTTATAAATAAGCCATTTCTAGGGGGGAACCTCCTTTACATTACGTAAATGAAAAATTCTTCGATGATATAAATGATAAAACCTCCTTTCTATAAATAGGAGTCCATGGGGTCACAATATAATCCTAGCCGACATAACAATAATAATGTAAGGGAACAATAATAATAATATGGTGGTTACAGGGGTAAAAACATAACAATAAGGGGGTTACACTAACAACAATAAGGGGATACACTAGTATTATAGGGACCTAACAGTCGTCTATGAGGGTATGTATCAAAATCTCTTCTTCTCTTTTCCATGAAACGTGTTTCTGGTTCTCAGTCTGTGGAAAAGAAGGTCTTGGTTTTTTTGGATTACTTATTTCGTCTGCATTGTATAGCTCTAGATTCCATGGTTTTTTATAATGCCATCATGGAAAGTCTAGTTTTGGAAGAATATAGCGGTTCTTTGTTCTGAATTTCAGTGATGGGGTTCCTTTGAAGGGAGTAATTCAGAGCCGCCTTCCTCATTTCATGGTCGTCTCTGTTACTTTTGTTTGTTCTGATTTATTTTCTGGCTTTCCATGGTTGTACTATTTTCCTGTCGATTTTGTAGCTTGGTGTTGTACTACTTCTGCATGGCGCTGTAATGGTCTTGCATGGCATTGTAATGACCCTATCTATTCATCTCTTGCTTTGAAGGGATCCTATTCTGACCAATTTGGGTATCCCTCTTTTTCCTTGTCTTTGCATGTCAATAACTCGTATTGTAGTCGCCAGCTTTGGAAAATCGACCGTATGGCCTCCAGTGATATTTCTGTGGGTGGTGGGTCTATAAAATATAGAAGCAATGGCTCTGGTAGTCAGTGGGTCAGTTTAGGTTGTTGGTTGGGCAATCTTATTAAATTTTCCATTTTTGAGGATATATGGTCTACTGTTATTTTTTATGGAGTTTTCTCTACAGTCGAAGTTACTTCTATGGTTTGGAGGAGTCTGGTCCATTGATTTAGGGGTATGGCCAATAACTTGAAGATTTATGTTGTGTCATGTTGGTTTGTATAGGCGTTGTCAATTGTTGTAAGGTCGTGTCCTCCTTGTCTATCAAGGTTGGGTCCAGTGCAAGCCGGTAAAGACAACCAATCTCTGGTGCCTCCCGAACAACACCATGCTCGTCTTTATATCTCTTGTAGCTTTAATATCGCCATGATTTATACTATTGCAAGTCTTCCTAGAAATTCTCACATGCATAGAAATTTGTTAAAAGACCGAGGTCTGAAGACAATGGCGAAAGCCCAGTCAACTAAGAAGGAAGGAAACGCTAAGGGGAAAGCCAAAGCCCCTAAAGTTGATCCAGCTAAACGAGGTCGGAAGTTTGGTAAAGAGGTAATGGAGAACTTATTCTAGGTTTATTCAGATGGTACACCCTGCTATATCAAGTCCTTGATTCACAGGTCAGAACATGACATAAGGGTTAAAGAGGAAGAGGAAGTTGAATTGGCTGAAGAAGAATTGGACCCTATTGTAACTAACCCAGGTAATACCCGTGGCAGATTGTATTTGTTTCATCACTCCATTCGCACTTACTATATCCTGAAATGCCTCTTGGTGAAGGCAATTGTCTCTGCCCAAGAGATAGGGGGAGACCTGCACGCAACATCAACTTTAGCAGACATTTGCAGAGACATATAGGAGATAAACCTGCAGCAACATCACCAGAGTGTCCGACTTGGACGAATTGACAGACAGTTACAAATCATGCACCAAGTTGACATTCCAGGATCAAGTGTTAAAAACTCATATCCTATAGAGTCTTCTGATGATTGATTGTCCTATATTATGTTTTTTTATATGATAACGGATAGCATTTAATTTTTTCATATGTTTATGAAATAAAAGATAGATAATAGTCTCTTCAAGACAGCAAGAGACCGATTTAAGTTGTTTAAGTTTTGGATGGCCTACAACTATTTAAGACGGCCAACAGACCTAGTGTCCTATGGGTAGGTTGAGGTCAAAAGGTGTAAATTTTTATAACCTGCATTTTGTTTTATGAATAGAAAATAGCAAGGCTCTACTAAGTTTACAAAAAAAAAATATTGTTGTATACTTATATAACAAAAATAATCATTTTAATGTGCTCATAAAATGTCTAAATGTACATGTTATGTAAAATATTTTAATGTCAGCTATGTATAATGTACATGGTATATAAAATATTTTAATGTGAGATATGTATGTATTATATATTGTTTGAAAAAAATTATGTATATATTAAATAAATTATAAAGTTATTGAAAAAAAAAATGTTTTTTTATGGTTAAAACTTTTGAATTATTGTGGGCGCTTTATTGTTTGGTCCATTTTGAGGTATATGTTCTTTTTCTAAATCTAACAAATATTTTTTAGACTTACAAGTTTAAGTTATGCATTCTAAATAGCTTTTAAAAATACAACTTAAATAATAAAAAATTACATATTGTATGTTTGCACATGAAGAAATTTGATCCCTACCTCAAGGTTAAATCTGTAATTAAGATAAATTTATACTAGTTTATTAAATTTAATATTTTATTAATGTTTATTTTTTAAAATTACTACTTATAAAATATATGTTTAAATTTATTTAACTAAATAATCTAACATAGTTGTAGATTTCAAATATTATCTTTTAAATACATTAAAACATTATATATAAATGGAAACATAAATTAGAAACTGATAATATGTAGAAAAAGTGGGAAAACGCATTGCTTTTCTAATTTTCAATCAAATATTCGTTCCCGTACTTTACATGGTTAAAAAGGGTTTGAATTTGTAAAGATTAATTTAGTTTTATAATTTCAATTTATTACATTTGTTATATATAATTTATTGTGGCTGCAACAAAAATTCGGAAATCAAGAATTATGGTGAAAAAGGGTTTGAATTTGTAAAGATTGATTTAATTTTATAATTTCAATTTATTACATTTGTTATACATAATTTATTTTCGTAGCAACAAAAATTCGGAAATCAAGAATTAAAAATAAAATTCTAAATCTGAGTATAATATACCACACTATTCCCGCCTCCCGTTCTATTATATTTACTCTCCATTTCTAATTGAGTTGATTAGGCTCATGTTTATTATCATTTTCGGCAACCGTTCAGCGGGAACGTATTCAACAACCTTCGGTATCGTCTCTAAATATTGTCTTCTGACCTAGTTCTGCAAACGCAAGGAATCAATGGTGACGGAGGCATTTTCTCTTATTCTTGAATTCAATGGATGAATGTAAACTCTGCCGGCCATGGCTGCCTTCTCCCTCTGCTCTATTCACGCTCTGGTCCTGTGGCCATGATGGAGGATTTCTTCACACGGAAAAATTAAACTGCAATTACTCTTGTAACACAAAAAAATATGACAGTCATCAATTTACTGAAAACGTAAATTGACAGGCACAGAAAACACACACCCGTCTTCAAATTTTCCATTGACAGGCAAAAATTATTTGAAATTCCAGGCCTGCCCTCAAGTCTCCTATAAATACAGAGCGTGTACACTATATTCGTCATCCCATTAACTTTGGGACTGGAAGTTAAACAGTTGAGAAAAAAAATGGCGGAAACACAAAAGCTCAACCATTCGGTTCTGGTCATTGGCATGTTGCTGTTAATAACGAATATTGCAGTGGCATATAATGTTGCTGCCGAAACAACGAATGCTACTGGTAATAGTAAAAAGGATTCAGTAGTTTATTTCATTCATTTCTCTATGCATGCATGCTTTCTATTGAATTTTTTTTTTTAAAATTATGAGGATTATAAATAAATTAAGTTTTCTTGTGTGTATATACTGCATGGAATCGCAGAGACGACTTCTTCGGCGATTGAGGACTCGAAAATTCACTCCAACGCCTGTCGAGGCGTTCAAACCTGCCAAGACTGTAGTAATATGGAGAAATGTTTTTTACTTCACAATGTCACGGGTGTCACTTACGTATGCTGCAAAAAATAAGTTTAGGCTCCTCGTTAATTGATAACATCCTCGACGCCACCCTCTTCTTATTCTCTACTTCAAAACTATAATAATTATAAGCTCTTTCGGAGCTGTTATATGATTATATCGTGTGGCCTTTATAATTTTTAATGTTATGTTCTTTTCTTTAAAGGTGTATTATAAATTTTAAAGCTTACATGGAACGAAATTTGTATTATAAATAAGCTGCAGCAAAGCTAGATAGCCTGGTAGTACAAAAATAATGTCCACCGAAAACCAGTGTAACTATCAAGTAACCTAGCAAACTTGGGTAGGTTGGACATGAACGATAGGATCTATATCATTTCAAAATATATTTTGTAAAAAAAAAAAATCAATACTATTTCATATAACATAAAATATTAACTAAAAATATACATGATGAGAATTTCATCTTGCTTGATCAATATGTTTTATTGAAGTTGTTCATAGCACAAGTCCATCTCTTGGATCAATATCTCATAGTGAAGTTGTTCATAGCAAAAGTCTATCTTTTGGATTATTTTATGAATTTTTTTTATTATTATTTGAGATTTTTAAATGTTAATTTCATTAATGTTATATAAGTGAGTTTTATTGAGATTATAAATCATATTTTATAATATTGAATATTTAGTATCTAGAAATTGGATTTGAAAGAGTGTCTCTAATCACTCCATTTTGAAGCATGTAGTAATGTTCATTTTCATATACCTTATTTGGCATGGATAAAATAGACTTCTTCTTATTTGTAATAAAACCTTCGAGTCAATATTCTACCCATTTCCCAAATGTCTCCTTAATCCATGACCCAAAACTTCCATATATGACCAAATAAAGTTAAATATAATTTGAAACAATTCTAGAAGATCAAATTGAGCTTTTCCATCTAGCATGGCACAAGAAACAAGATTGAAATGACAAAGCACAAGAGAAAATACTCAACATATATGAGATAATACATATGACAACCCAAAAGAGAAAATACACAACATATATGAGATAATACATCATACACAAGAGAACAAAGTGATGGTAACTTAGTCAAATAGTTCAAATTTCCTTTCTTGAAATCTATCAGTACTCAAAGAATGGGATTCATAGCCTCCCTCAAATAGAATCTAAATATAAAATGGAGTCTAAAACCCATGTTTTCAAAGTTACAAAACAAATATTCCCAAAATATACTACATTTCGAATAAGGATAAAAAAAACTCTAAACAAACGTAGCGCATAGCAATAGACTATGATAGAAATCGCTAGAAGTTAAGCCAAAACCATTGAAATACAAAAAATCACCAATAAAAATTGAAAAGGAGGGTCTATATTTTTCCAACAACCACCAATAAAATTTTAAAGAGAGAGCTTACCCAAAATATAGTTCAACCAAAGTCAACCATCATGAAGTCTCCTTGAGAGACTAACCACCACTTTGAACCATTATCCCACCCATTTTGTGTCTAAAATCTTTACAAACTTCAAAATATTATAAACATAAGGATAGAATGAATGGATACGTGTGCTTTTCATCCCACCTCCCTCTTGTTGATGTGCAATAGATTATGCATTCCACCTCTCTCTTGTTGATGTGTAATAGATTATGCATTCCACCTCCCTCTTGTTAAATTGACATGCATTCCACATCTCTCTTGTTAAATTAATAGATTATGCATTCCACCTCCCTCTTGTTAAATTGACATGCATTCCACATCTCTCTTGTTAAATTGACATGTATTGATTGATGAACTTGATATGTGCCACCATACATAATCGAATTTGAAAGTGAATCTTAAAAGGGAATGCCTTTATTTTTCCTTGGGCTTCATTCAATTTAGAACCCAAAAGTCCCTTTTTTCTATTCTTGGAATGAGACAAGTTAGCTTATTATTAAATGGAATTTCCTTATTATTTATAATTAATAATTATTCTTCAATAATCAATAACAATTAATGTCTTTAATAGTACCTATAAAAAGGAGTTCTTAGAAAAGCACATATGTATAACCCTTATTGTTTGTGACTATTTCTAAACCATACTTATGAGATGTTTTTGTTTTCCTAAGAATCAAAGAACACTTATTACCCTTTTATATAATAATGTATAGTTTAAAATTTGACTTTCATAAAATGAAAACGAGTAATACATAGCAAGACCAACATATTTACACTTGCTTATGGCATTTGGTTGGAGTGGAATCAAGCCATCTTCAAAGATAAGCCACCAAATGCACTCAAATATTTTATGCACAACCTTTCCATTTTATCTAGGTATAAGCCCTCCTCTAGAATAGCAAATCCTACGAACAGAGACAACCCCCATTAGAACAAAATTTCCTTGGGGAATTTTTGATGGGGTGGCTCAGGGAACCTCCTATCAAAACAAACTTTATTTGGGAGTTTTTTGATGGGGTGGTTCAGGACTCCCATCTATCGGTGGAGTTGGAGGTGTTTTATATCTCTCAAAATCCCATTCTATATCATTTGCTGCTAATGTGGGGCTTGCTACAAACAACTTAACCCTCAAACTTCTTCTATGTTTGGCCTTGGTAAACAATATTACAAACCTACATGTTTATGATGACTCACTCTTAGTTATAAATTGGATCAATGACCTTTACAGATTGCAAAATTATCTTCTTTAACCCATTTTTCAAGTGATTCTCCTTCAAAAGCAATAGTTCTCTCATATCACTTTTGAACACATTTACAAGCATAGAAATGTGGTAACATACAACCTATCTAAGTTTGGACTGGAGTTGGCCGCTTTTTAGATAAATAGATTAGGAAACATAGATGGTAAGATTCAAACTGCCTCTATAACTCTTGGCATATATTATCATCCTTTTTTCCGAGCAACTATTATCATCCTTTTTGCCGAGTCAACATTATATATTTATATAGGCTTTTTATTGAGCTTGTATTGCCATATCAGATGTATAATTTTTTATGTAACTGTTTATGAGCCTCCTCACATGTCTATTTAAGATCCTTGGCTAATATTTATGGACAAATTTTGGACTTGCCCTCACTAGATGAGGCCTTGTTTATGGGTTGTTTTTCCACTAGTTTTTATTTGTTATGCATACTTACCATCTAATTTTATTTTCGTTATAAAACAAACTTTTTTTCCTTAGGAAAAAAAAACCAACCAACCTAGTGATAAAAATTTTTGTCATTATTGTTAAACACACCCCAGGAATTCTACATAGATATTTAACTAACTATTACTATTTATTTTGTGAATTTTTTTCAACAATTTTTTTTTTTTTTTTTTAATTCAATTTATCATTATGTATGAAATTTTTTTCCTTCCTAAAGTGTATTATGAGATGTTATTGATTTTTTTACGACAACGTTACATACGAATAATTTAATGATTTTTATGTTATATTTAAATAAATGAATTATTTAGAATTAACATTAAAATACTTCAGCTAAATTAATTGTTAATTTTTCCAGAATAATAACATGAAAGTTGTATTGGAATTTTGAAAATGGCAATAAAATAGGTAAGACTTAAGTTATACTACACAATTAAAGGGGTCAAGAACATAAGGTATGAAATTGTGCCTCGATTATGTAGAGACAACAAAATGAAAACTAGGGTTCTACGCAATGGAAATCATCGCGGGGGATTCATCCCCCGCCCCACTCTTCAGAATCTCCTCAACCACACACCACGTCTTCTCCTGCAGTAGTTTCCTTCAATGCACTAGTTTTGAATGAATGTAAAGAGGTTAAAAATAGGAATGAGAAATTTTTGAAGAGATTGGAAAGCATTCCAAAGGTTCAGGTAAGTCCCATATATCCAGGGCTACAACTCTCAATCTTGTTAAAAGGGGCTTGGTAGGGAAATTTATGGGAATTTGGCCATCCTTAATTCCCTCACGAAATGGGTGGATAGGAACTAGAAGCCCTTGGTTAAGGGAAAATTTGAATATGTTTTTTGTGGGAAATGCTTATTCACTTTCCTTTTTTAGAACAAAGAAGATAGGGATATGATATTTAGAAATGGACTATTTTTTATGGGAAATCAAGGGTTGTATTTGGAGAGTTTGACATTAGTTTCTAACCGAGAGAACGATGTCCCATCTATTTTTCCGGTTTGGGTCAAATTACCCCATATCCCTCTTCATTGTTGGGATGAATATACTTTGAGAAATGTTGGAAATGCATTGGGAAAATATATAGATAGGGCAACGATTAAAGATTCAATGTATGCATGTGATAGGATTTGTATTGAAGTTGATTTAGAGAAAGGTATTCCTAAAGAAATCCAACTCTCTGTAGATAATTGGTCACATATCCAACTTGTAGCTTATGATCATATTTCGTTCAAGTGTAGGCATTGTCACAATTATGGGCACTTTGCAAGAAATTTACTCAAAAAGGTGAAACTGCAAATATCCAAGAAGATGAAGGAAAATAGTAGACTCAAATGAAGAGGAAGGGCGTGAAATTGCAAGCATTTAAGAAATTTCAAGCCCTCGAGTATCGAGAGCCTCACACCTCCTCAGGAAATAATCTAGTTGATTTGATCCTTCAAGAAAGAGAAGAAAACTTTGATAAAAATCCTAGATCAATTAACCCATTGGCCTCTTTGGAGCGTGATATTGACATAGGAGATACAAATCAGGAAGCAGTAAAGGAAAATGATCATAGGAGGCAAAAATATGTATATCAAATGGAATAAGAAGGAATCCCAAATCTAGGTGAGGGCCCTATGATCCAAGTTATAGAGGAGTAACTAATATCTAAGGAACAAGAGAATTTAATGTCTCTGAAAGTAGGAACCATTCCACAAGAACATTTTGTTTCAACAAAGGACAAGTCATAAAATGAGGTGGAAAGAGATGTTGAGGTTCCAAGAAAAGAGGTTTTGCGTTCACCTAGAAACACTAGGAATCATCAAGAATCTTCAGTTTTTGGATTTACAAATAAAAAATGAGAGGGTGGAAAGGTAATCCATGAAAAACCACCTAATAAATCAAGTCACCTCACAAATAAAGATACTAGATATGCACATGCAGAGAAGGATAAATAATTAGGTTCTTAAAGGTCATTTGAGTAGGTCTTTCATATAGTCCATAAATAAGCCTAAGATAATGAATTGGGGATAGAAATAGAAGCCACTTTTGGAAAAAAAAGGAGAGAAAGATGGATGGTGACTATGAATTTGCAAATAAGGTTGACTAAAGTAATGCTTCCTCATCTCCATCCTTCTGAGAACTGTTAAAGAAAAATTTAGGTCCCTGCCACCCATTCATAAGAGGTAAGAAAGACCGCAAAGAAAAAAATTCCATCTCCCACAAAGCTCCAAGCGTCATTGATTTAATAGGAATGTATCCTAAATATTTGGGAATCGGCCAAAACTAGGATCAACAAAGGGGAGATCTCTCCAAACACTAAATAGATTGAATTAATATGTTGAGTAAATTTTTAGGTCGATAGGCATTCTTCTTTTTTTCCAAGGACAAAATCAAACTTTTTATATATTTGGTAAAAAGTTACATCATATATGTTGCAACATTCCATATGTTTTTTCATTGCCTTTGAGGGCCGCAGTGTTACCTGTCCAGCATAAACAAACGATAAACACAATACATCAATATACCAACACTCATAAGTGTCACAACAAAAAGTATCTAGCCAAAAAACGAGCAAAAAACATGAGCTTCAGGGCCTCCCTTAGGGGAAAACATCCCAATAGGCATTCCTTTTGAATTAGTTCACCTCCAAATTTCATTTACCCTTTTCACTGTAATTTAACACATGTCTCTTGGGTGGTGGTGGGATGAGATAAAACAACGACGGGAAGGGGTTCTAACATCTATTCCACTTCATTGACATGTGTTTAATTGTTTTTCATCACGGTCTTTAGATACGAGCGGAATGGTGGGAATTTCAATTATGGGCGGAGAGCTCCCGCCAAATGAGAACCCTCATCTGTGTTGTTACAAGTAAAATATTTCACTCTGTTGTGTTGTGGATGATGTTACAGGAGATACTGTATAAGGTAGCTACCTCTCAGCTCCCGCACTTATCAATTGAGAACTCTCATCTATGCTGAGGTAAACTCTGTCACAACTTCATGAAGCTCTACCAAGTTATATTATCTTCACAATTTTAATTATAAATAATGAAGCTCTACCAAGTTATATTATCTTCACAATTTTAATTATAAATAAGATTCTAATAATGTTTCTTCATTCCTTATTGGGAAACATTACGGTCTTTGTTGATCAGCTAGTGGAAAACAAAATTGAGTGTGTAGTTCTTGACAATGATGCCATGTATGACATTTGCTTGAGGAAACTCAAGCCCACTTATCCTAGATGGAAGTAGCATTGTATCTCACTTTATTTCATCTTTATGCTTAGGTATAAATTTATGCTTAGGTTCAAGGTTTTATAGATGGGTTAATTGAGTTTAGGGTTTAGTGTCTATAGATGAGTCAATTGGGGTTAGGGTTTGTTGATTTCCAATCTGGGTTTTTGGTTTTGCAGTCAGAGATTTCTTGGGCAACTAAACTCGAACCTTAGGAATCTTGCAATGAACATGATTCTCTTTTGTCTTCATTTCTTCATTCATGGTGATATTTTCTCCCTGACCTCTTGAGGTTCCTAGCAATATAGAGCACTAGTTGTTAGAAATGTCACGCAGCAAATGTGGGACTCAAAGAACATGACGTGCAAGGAAAACATGCCATGAAGTTGGTGAGCTTCATGAGCTTGGACCATCCTATTGGTGGACCTCGAAACTTAACTAGTGACGAGCCAGGTTTCGTAGGTGTCCTGACCCAGGTAATTCATATGACACTGACTTCTTCGAAATGGAATCTAAACAATGAACACACTAGCACCCGACTGCATGCGAGATGTCTGCCACCTCGACAGAATATTTAATGCTATGTACTCGGTGCTTAATGCTCATTCTCACTGCACACAAATTTCCTATTATTTTTTACACTTGATATTAGCTAAAATCTTAAGATTGAAAACGTCCAGGAATCCAAAAATTCAGAAATCTACATTTACTCTTCTGAATTTTACTAGATATTTTTAGTTCTGCAATTAATAGAATTGGTCTAACTGAAGAAAAAAGGAGGAAATATCAGCATTTTGTATTCCCTCGCTGCGGACCTTCTCAATGATCTAGCTGCTTTTTGTTTTTTTTTTTCTTTCTTTTTTTTCTTTTGTCTTTTTCTTCTCTTACTTTTTTGGTATATAATTTGCTGTGTAAGTTGATGTTTTTTTTTAATGATATATTAGTTTCTTTTGTGTAAAGGAAAATAACTGTGTGTTCTATCACTCATATGTTGGTAGAAGACTTTTGTTTTCCTTCTATGATGAATCTTTTTTTGGCCTTTTTCCTAGAGAAAGCATAATGGATGGGAAATTTCTGTTCATGAACATGGCTCTGACAACGAGCCTTGGCTATTGCCAGTAAAACATGTACTCATAGTTAATGTACTGTTTACATAATATTTTTTCTTTCTAAAAAATACCTCATATTTATCAATTTATTTTATTTTGTACTTTTATTTCAAATTTAAAATAAATGTGGTGAATGAAATGCTTTGCAATTATTGGTTTTGCCATTACGCCTTGCATCCCAAAGAAAGATTCCATGAGTGTGCATTTTTATTTTTTATTTTTCCAAGGATAAGAGAACGATATCCAACAAAAAGTTTAAACAAAAATCTTACCATCACCCAAAAACAAGTTTGAACAAAAATCTATTAGATGTTAACTTATAAATATGTGATAAAATCTTATGTTTGACTTTATTAAATGGATGGAAGTCACATGAATAAATTTATGGAATAAGGAAGAGGTTAGATATTATTTTTTTAGATTCAATTTAGTTAAGTAAGTCATTTATCAATTTTTAATAAACATGTGTTCACACATAAGAAAAGAATAACTTTGTAGGGGTAATAGCAAAGGAATGGATTCTCTTAAATCTAGATGGAAATCAAGAAGCTAAGTTTGCTTAGGATAGGGTCAAAGAACGAATAATCTTGAATAATCTTGCCTGAGGTATGGACTTTAATTTAGCTTTGAGGTCAAATATTGTGACATTTCTTCCATTATCATATTGAGGGGCTCTCTCATCACAATCCAACATCTTCATTCAACATCTACCTAAAATTAACCAACCATTGTCATATTGAGGGGTTCTCTCATCACAATCCAACATCTTCATTCAAAAAACATTTTCATATTGAGGGGTTCTCTTTTCACAATCCAACATCTTCATTCTAGATCTCTACTAAAAAATAATCTCCTTTAGCTTCTCTTCAATGGAACCAATTGCATCCTCGAGTCATTCACACACAAGTTCTATTATCCTGTCCTCCATGGTAAAAAAAAAAACCTTGATGCTCAAGATAACCTTGCATGCCATTTAGAAGAAGGAAAATGTGATGTCAAAGGCCCCCTTAGTCGGAAGGTTGTTCCCTAATAATTTCGAATGATGATCCTATATCCTCCCCTCTATATAGGAATGAAGCTTGCATAATGGCTTGGACTAATTTGATTAAATTATGTGGCAAGGAATACGGTGATGGCCCCCCCTCTAAGCCTTCAAAATTAGACGAAGTCAAGCCGACTATTGCAAATGGTGGATCAAATACAACAATTCAATATTGGGAGAAAAGGGAGATGAAGGCAAAGGTGCTACTCAAATTATTAGTTAAAGATTGCATCATCCCTCATATTCGAGATTGCAAGACAACAAATAACATCTGGATAGTTCTCAAAGATATGTATGAGATCAAGAACACCAGCCGAACCTTGTACCTTAGGAAGAATATCCTCTCAATCAAGATGGAGGAGAATGAGTTTGTTTCTTCATTCATATCTCGGATAAAGGAAGTTAAAGATAAACTATCTGATATCGGTCAAACCGTGGAAAATGATGATCAGGTGACAATTATCATGAACGGCATGACAGATGATTATCATATGTTTATAACCGAATTGAATGCAAGAGAAAAGCCTCCATGATTTGAAAATCTTACTGGGATTTTACTACAAGAAGAGGAAAGGAGGTTGTCTCTCAAACCTCAAGATTTATACCTTGCATTGATGACAAAGTTCAAGCCAAAAGGGAAAGCAATGGCTGATCACAGGAGAGGCAGCGCATCAAGAAAAAGGACACCATAAGGTATGACCTCGCATAAACATGACTCTGCTCCTAAATTCTTTTATTGTGGTAAGATAGGCCATATTGCTAAATTTTTCCATAAGAAAAAGGCAAATGAGGAGAGGTACAAGCAGAGAAGACATGTAGGTCATTTGGCTGATGCAGATGCAGATCAGAATCTGGATGTCAGATTGTTTACGGCTAAGGCTGAGACTGCTTTAGCTACTAAGGAGGATGAATCAAATATTTGGTTCGTAGATTCTGGAGCCTCCTCACATATGTCAGGTAAAAAGAAATGGTTCAAAATTTTTAGAGAATCCAACACTAGTGTAAAAGTATACCTTGGAGATAATAGAGGGTATGAGATCAAGGGACATGGAGATGTCCTTGTTACTCTGCCTGATGGAAAGATCAAGAATATATCTGATGTGTGGTATATTATTGGTATTAATAAGAATCTGATTTCTGTATCAAAGATTACAGATCAGGATCTCAAAGTAGAATTCTTTAAATCTCATTGTATTATTAAAGACTTGTTGGACCAGATGAAGCCTATTGCTACAGGTATTCGCATAGGAGGACTCTACAAACTGGATGTGAAGAGTACGCCACAAAAAGCCTTGATGTAATTGGATAAGTCTGCTAAATTTTTTTGGCATCATTGACTTGGGCATATCAATTTCAATGACCTCCTTCAGTTACAAAACAAAGGTATGGTAGATGGTCTTCCTGTTTTGAAAAATTTGCATATTGATTGTGAAGCATGTGCATTCGGTAAACAACATAGAGATGAATTTCCCGCCATTAAAGATAGAAAATAGAGGGATATACTCGAACTTGTACACACTGACTTATGTGGCCCGATGCAGACAAAATCGTTAGGTGGGGCCTATTATTTTTTAATCTTTGTTGATGACTGTACAAGATTCACATGGGTATATTTTCTTAAACAGAAAAGTCATGTTTTTGAATATTTCAAGCAATTTAGAAACATGATTGAGAAGCAAACAGGAAAGTTCATCAAGATTCTTTGATCAGATCAAGGCGGAGAATTCAAGAAAGGAGTTTTCATCAAATACTGCAACGAGCATGGGATACAACAAAAATTCACAACACCTTACACTCCTCAGCAGAATGGAGTTGCTGAGAGGAAAAACAAAACACTGGTGGAGTGTGCTCGCAGTATGTTGAAAGGTAAGAATCTAACCAATGGTTTTTGGGCAGAAGCTGTTAATATTGCAATATATTTAAAGAATAGGAGTCCTACTAAAAGTCTTGAGTGTAAAACTCCTTTTGAAGCATTGTTTGGATTCAAGCCTGCAGTAAGTCAGCTTAGAGTATTTGGTTGTAAAGCTTTTGCGCATGTTCCCAAAGAGAACAGGAAGAAGTTAGATTCAAAGGCCATTAAATGTACCTTCATTGGATATTGCAGTGAGTATAAGGCTTATAAATTGTTTGACCCTTCTACTCACAAGGTGTTTGTCAGTAGAAATGTAATATTCCATGAACAGGTTGATGATGGAAATCATATTCAAAACAATGAATAATGGCATGTACCCTTACTTCTAGAAGAGGATAGTGAAACAGGAATCAGTCAGCAACAAGAACAGAAGTAGGAATGGTAGCAGCAACAACAGCAGCAATAGGATAATGTGGAAGAAAATGAGTTCAGTCCACAAAGAGAAGAAAGCAACAAAATAATTGAACCTCCATCACTTAGGAGATCGAGCAGGCCAAAACAGTTACCAGCTCGATATAGGGATTGTGCGCTCATGACCGGTATGTTAAACATTGCAGAACCTTCTAATTTTTATGAAGCTAGTAAAAGTTCTAAATGGAAGGAAGCTATGAAGGAGGAATATGAATTAATCATTAAGAACAATACTTGAGATCTAGTAAAGCTTCCTAATGATAAACAACCCATAGGTTGCAGATGGTTATTTAAGTTGAAATTTAAAGCAAATGGGTCTATTGATAAGCATAAAGCAATGTTGGTGGCAAAGGGTATTCCCAGAAAGAAGGTATTGATTTTGAGGAAACATTTGCCCCTGTTGCAAAATTAAATACTATCAGAATGATTATTGCTTTAGCCACTAAGCATCATTGGAAAATACATCAATTAGATGTTAAATATGCTTTCTTAAATGGTGACTTAAAAGAAGAAGTATATTTAGTGCAGCTTGAGGGGTTTGTTAAGAAGGGAGAAGAGCACTTAGTATGTATATGTTGTAGCCGCTACAACACCACCCAAAATTTTGGGTATATTTAAAATTTCGGGTTCCCCCTCTGCTCGCTTAGGCGTTGGAGTCTTTAACCTGATCTGCAATCGACTACATCCCAGTGACCTATCCCCACCCCTCATGAGTTGTCTCGCCATCATGATCAGATGTCCTTATTGCAATCACGCCATATGTGGGGAGGATCATCCAGCGTGCGCCCGAACACTCTTGTCGCAGTCACGCCGTATGTAATAAGATTGACATGCATATGTTTGAATAGAAACCTGTCTTGTATCGATCATTAATAGCTCCCTCGCCATGGGTCATTAAGCAAGTTGTTTGAATACCTCTCTTATGCTCATTGGTCTCATATGTTTTATCTAGGGACACCTTTCGCGAAGAATAACTATGAACTAATTAATGTGATGTGTTTATGCAAGTCAATCCCCGACAAATAAACTCATCAATGATTGTCATGACACTGAGGGAATAAGATTAAGCTCAATGACAAGGATGCACCCACAAGTGTGGTGAAAGAGCAAGTTAACATTTTCAGAGGGATGATGATGTGTCGTGTGTTCATTCCCTCAAAGAAACAAGGAGGCACTGGGCACCAGGAAAATCTTATTGATAACACCGTTGATATTAAAAGATAAGGGTTTCTCGCGTCATTAACGGAGGTGCCATCTCAAGAACGCACATTTTGATGTTGGCAAGACAATGCGCAGCAAAAGGGGTTTCTTCTATCTTCCGCAGTTGAATAAAATGGTTCACGAGTTTGAAATGCGTCTTGATAAGCATCGAAGAGGTCATCACTGTCAATTTGGTGATTCAATTTGAATTTTCTCCTTTCAGTACCTCCTCATCCATCGAAGTACAAAGGTAGAGATGATTGTTCAGGAAATGGGTGCATTAATAGTGTTGGCGCAATTTCAAATATCTAAATGTACCTTTGAGAAGCAAGTTGTTGTCAGACCCCAAGCTACAAGGCAGGCGCCAATGTGTGGACCAAAGTTATTGGTTTATACAATTTAACCAAGGTAAAATCATATGGGTTCAAAGCCATAAGAAATGGCGGAGCAAAACCATGTCAAGACATTATGAAGTGGCACACATTCGATCGGCCTAAGTGGTGTTGTATATGAAACCAAGGTGCCAACCATATGGTTTTAAAACCATATAAGGTTAAAGGAATGATATCACGTGAACTCAAATATCGAAACCTATCTTTAAGGGGTGAGGCGGAGTTTGATTCTTTAGAGGAGATATAAAATATGTGGGCAAAAGGGCGTTTTTTAAAACATGAAGTAAAATGTTCCAATGGTGGGTTTCAATCTATAATGAAACATTTGGAACGTATACATATATAATGGTCAAATTTCTTTGTTTTGTTTTAAAACATAAGCGCGTTGCATGGTTGAGCAAATACATTTGGTCTTGGTGCGAATTGCAACATGGAACAAAACTTTTTAATAAACCCACCGCGGCAACGTTGTAACGTGGCGCATTGGTGGTCAAAGCTGCATGGACACGCAGCGAACGTCGATAACAGTCAGAGAGTTTCGTTCAAAGCGTGGAGCCAAAGGCTCATGTATGGACGCAATTCTTCCATGATCTACGTGTGTGGTGAATGTATAGCGGTATGCAAAGGTTCGACGGTAAATGTGTGAGCAAACGAATATTGTGCAGTATCACGATAAACGGTGGAACAGATGTTGCATGCACACGTTGCATGGAGCCCATATGGACGATGCGCGCAGTTTTAATTTATGATAAAGCATGAAAGGCAGATGTAAGGGGGTGGTCGACTTCACATTTAAAATGGCGGGTCACAACTTTATGAAGACACGTTGCATGCGTGGCATGAAACCACTCGTAAATACCAACGGACAGCTCTTAAGACACATATCAGTACCATTTAAAATTGCATTTCGTGGACTTAAATATTTCGATGGCCAGTTTGGACCTATGCTGATAGTCCTGGAGTAGATAGCTATGCATATTCAGTGGTCGAAGATGCTGTGTACACACGGCGCCATGCAATCGACGTGACTGAACGTTCAACGGTCCAAGGTCTGGTCTACATGCATGGAGCCAAAACGTTAAATGATTGCGTTCCATTGAGCTAAACGTGGATTCTTATATATATAACGGTCGGAGTTCAAAGATGGAGCGTTACATGTGATAACCGGGGTTATAATGGCGGTGTAGAAAACTGGTGCGAGTGCTTCTACATTGGAATTTTTAAATTTGGAGCGTGGATACATATAGCACTCATTTTGTGTTTAAAATCCAGAACCAAACATTGTTACGAATCTATAGCAGCACGTTATATCAACTATAGCTCTTACAAATTCCCGCAACCGTGTCGATGGTAGATGTCCAAACTATGGTGAAACGTTGGAGCATAAACGATCACGGTCAAAGTTTACGTTAAAGCTCGGAGCAGGGTTACTGATCTTGTCAGCACCAACTGCGCTAGCTGTTTCCTGCCCTTCAACTGTTGCCAGTATGGAATGGCTCGTGATGGAGAAAGTTTCCCACTGCCGACCGTTACGTTCAGCGCCTCCCCAGGATGTATTGAATAATGTTCAGTCACCGCCCATATGAAGGTTTCGACCATGCCGGATACCACGTGGAACGTGTCACTGACCAGCGTTTTACCAGCTGTGACAGTGTGAGAAGTGGCATATTATTCCGTCCTGATTCAGCCATGACAGCAAAGAAAAGCGGAAATATAATTCCAGGTCGAATGCATGCACGTGAGTTTCGCTGTGACAGCTCTATCAGTGCCGTTGAATATTGATTTGTCCAGGAAAAGGAGAAACGCTTGGGAAACAACCATTTGTTTCTTTTGATTCAGTAGAAGAAAGGACTGGGCGCCACTCTGCTGAATTATGGATGAGTTTCGTGCATGATACACAGAAGGATTCAAGGAAGGAATTTGCGCCCAAGATTGTTTCTTGACCTGAAAGCTAAACGAAGATGCAAGCATATTCTGTCCAACATCGCACATGGGCCATGTCGCTGTTGCATGAAACTTTGTGTAGCAATAAGCTGCTCTGCACTTATGCTATCCTGTGGTTGCTAAGTCACAAGATTAGACACCAGCAAATCCGCTAATCACTTGAACTGCAGGGAAACGGTTGTATGAGCATATTATAAGTGTATGGCAATGAACAAATATCAATCTGGTTGGAGTGGCTCTGAAAATGCACTGCCGGCTATTGCCATTTTCCTGACCTGCTAAGATAGCATTCAACAGGAGATGGCACAAACAGGAAATCTTCGATCCTATCAATAGTTTCTTCTACAAACCCTCAGAGCTTAGTGAAGACCTATAGCGAAAACTGAGAACGTGAGTGAAGAGAACCTCGTGCGTGCGGAAGATGATGATCCTGATAGAAAAAGGGCACAGAGAAAGCCTACACACGCCATTATCTCTGATAAAGTTTTGACCACACAGGGGTCTAAATTCATTGTTTTCTCTTTTGCAAATTAATTAAAGTGCCCTTAGCATTATTATTATTCAGTCTGTGACCTCTGTTATTTCATTGCAGGAGGAACCACTCTGTTACACATAAGAGCCAAGGTTTTCCCCAGCGCACAAGGAGACATTTTCAGAACAAACAGATGTTGGCGAAACTCCAAATAACTCGCAGATCTGGCGAGGTCGCAGGTCGCACGTCTATGTTTTTCTCGCCTTTTGCGACCCCGCGACCCAGCGACCTAGTCGCAAGGTCGCAGGGTCGCACCTTTTCAGTTTTTCCGCCTTTTGCGACCTAGCGACCCAGCGACCTAGTCGCAAGGTCGCAAGGTCGAATTTCTTTGGTTTTCCTCCTTTTTGCGACCCCGCGACCCAACGACCTAGTCGCAAGGTCGCGAGGTCGCATTTCATCGGTTTCCCACCTTTTGCGACCCAGCGACCCAGCGACCTAGTCGCAAGGTCGCAAGGTCGCATATCTATATTTTTTCAACCTTTTGCGACTCTACGACTCAGCGACCTAGTCGCAAGGTCGCAAGGTCGCATCTTGGAAATTCTATTACAACCTGCGACCCCGCGACCCAGTCAAGTCGCAGATCGCAACAATAGCAGCTAGGTCGCAGATCGCAACAACACCTCAGGTCGCAGGTCGCAACAGCAGCTCAGGTCGCAAGTCGCAAAAGGAATAGGTCGCAAGGCAACCCAACGGTCAAGAAGGTGAACAGTCAAGGAAGCCCAACGAGCAGTTTTGGCATTATAAATACTCCTACGGGAGCTTGTAAAGGGGCTTTTTCTTTTGGAAGACTCAAGAGCTACATTGTATTGTATTGAAAGACCATATTCTTAGACATATGAATACGAATACTTGCTAAATCCCCTTTGTCGGATGATGTATTTTGCTGTGACAGTACTATGTGTATTTCCTGAACAGTTTCAGAACATCCTATGATTAATGAAACTGCCCTTTTGATAATATCATTTATGCATCATGTTTATCTATGACTGTGTTGATGATGTTCAGTTGTATCGCTTTCTAAATGAATGTTAATACCTTTGTCTATTAGCATTTCATTTTACCTTTCAGAAGTAAGGAGGATCTTGCCATTAAGAACTATTTCTTCTGTGGTAAGATACCTTGCAAGCATGACCCCAAAGACGTGCCGTTAACTGCATTTCTTCGGGCGTATGTGTTTTATTCGTTCTCTTGCTACGCATAGTGTTGTAGACATGTTCCATGCATCAATCATGTATTTCGTATCCTATGAATAAGTGTGTGTCCGCAGGTTTGATCAGGTTCTTTTGAGACCAGAAGGGAAGGCGTCTTAGGTGGTAACCGAACCCACACCCCGGATGGGATCCCTACTCCAAACGGTTTAAGGTCTAATTGGGACTTTTCACCGGGGAGATCCCCTACTGTTGGCCGGACAAATTTTCCCGTCAACAGTATATTAAAGAAAGCTTTATATGGTTTAACGCAGGCTCCTAGATCCTAGTACGAAAAAATTGACTCTTTTTTCCTCATGCATGGTTATAAACGAAGCAAAAATGATCCCAATTTATATACCGTGTTTAATGTTGAAGGACAGATAGTGTTGATTTATTTATATGTAGATGATCTAATAATGACAGGAAGTGCAAACAATCTCATTGAAGAAATCAAGCAACAATTATCACCGAAATTTGAGATGAAGGACCTTGGAGAAATGCAATACTATTTGGGTCTAGAAGTTTGGAGAGATTCAAGCCAAAATTTCTTGTCTTAGGGTAAGTATGCAAAGAGTTTTTTATCTAGGTTTAAAATGGATGAGTGTAAGGCTGCATTTTTACCTTTACATCAGAACAACAACTTCAAATGAATGATGGTTCGAAATATGCAGATGCAACATTATACAGACAATTGGTTGGTAGTCTTATTTATTTGACTACAACAAGACCAGATTTAGCTTATGCAGTGAGTGTTTTAAGTCAGTTTATGACTCAACCTCATGACAACCATTGGTGTGCAGCGAAAGGAGTATTAAGGTATCTGCAAGGAACATCAGACTTTGGTATTTTGTATTCTGACTCATTTGATGTTAGTTTGACAGGTTATACAGATTCTGATTGGGCGGGAGATTTAGATGATAGAAGATCAATTATAGGTTAAGCCTTTAGCATTGGTTCCGGGGTCATCTATTAGTGCAGCACGAAGCATCATACTGTTTCCTTATCCTCAACAGAAGCAGAATATCAAGCTATGTGTGCAGCAGTATGTGAGGTAGTTTGGTTGCATAGACTTCCCCAAGATGCAGGAGAAGAATAGACAGAAGCTACGATTATCAATTTTGATAATTAGAGTTCCATCAAACTGGCTTACAATCCCGTGTTTCATAAAAAGACCAAGCACATAGACACTCAATTTCATTTTGTCAGGGAGAAAGTGCATTCCAAAGAGATTTGTGTAGAGTATTGTAATTCTTGTGATAATATGGCTGATATATTCACTAAGCCTATGGGAAGACTGAAGTTTGATTTGTTTAGGGATACATTAGGTGTGTTTAATAACCCCTTTCTCCATTAAGGGGGAGTGTTAGAATTAATGGAGATTAGGTATATTATTACTTAGTTATGATTAAGTTTTTTCTTAGACATTCAGTTCCTATTATTCAGGGATCTATTTTACTATCCCTAGCAAATGTATCTATTTATTATTGGAGTTTAATGTGAAGCCCAAGCGGGTGCATTTGCTTGTAGGAGCTCCTGGTGATCTGCACCTGTGAGCTCCTTCTATTTTGTTTTCCAATTCATGTCTTCCCTGTGTAACTGTTGACAAATTTCATCAATGGATTACTAATATTAGTTTGTCAATTCATTATTTTAAAATTTCAGGTTTTAGTAGTAAATTTTTGTTGAATTTTAGCATGTGTTAACCGAGTTATTTTGAGCAGATTTCACTTGGATTGAAGTCCAAAATCATTCAAATTCATAATAAAATTTACCCCACAACAATTTCACTTAACTAAGTTAAGGATTTTGTTACCTAGATCAACTTACTTTTTCGTTGTTTTGAAATTTATAGTTGTTTGCAGTAATTTTTTGATAAATTTTATCACGTGTTAGTGAATCTCTTTTGAGTTTATTCCACTTGGATTGAAAGCTAAAAATGTTCAAATTAATACAAAAAATTACACCACAATATTTTCACTTGATTAGCTTAGACATTTGGCAAGTTAACTTGATAAATAGGCTTGCTAGAAGTTTCCTTAGCAAAAACGAGTTTCTTATAGTAGTGTGTTTTCTAGTTCTTCCTTTGCCCAAATTCACTCCAAATTCATGATAGAAGTATATTTATGTCTTATATGTAATACCCCTATGTCTTGTTTTTTCATACATGGTTATTTTTATACTTTAAGATTTTTGTTGGACTTGATGGCTATGGAAGCCAAGATGGAAACTATATGACGATCTAAGTATGTTTTATCTATTAAGATAATAAATGAGATTGTTTGAGAATATTGTGGAAAGAGAACTTGAGTATTAGAGATTTATTTCCATATTATTAAAAAGTTGTTACTGGTTAAAAGTACACATAGCGGAACATCTCAAAAGTCCCCTAAAAATCCCTAAGAGAAAGTTGTTAAATATGTTAGCATATTGGGATAAAAAAAAATTATTTTATGTCAGAGAAATGTTAAGTTGGGTGAAAATAAGAATAACGCAAAGCCGCAGAGAAAACGAGCTTTAAATAAAAAGAAAAGTTATTTTTTAAAAGGTCTAAGAAAAAAAGGTGGGAAGAATTTAAAGCACGACACTGATAAAAGTATAATGGGAAAAATCGATAAGAAAATCACTCATGAACCCAAGAAGGTTGTTGATTAGTGAAGGCAAGAAGGTTTGAGCTTGGGGGGAACTGTTGGAGATAGTTCATGGTTGGGTGGAAAGTGCTCTATTCCTTAATATTCCTTAAGAATTTTATTATGACTAGATGAAATTATGTTTATGTTGTACATATTGATTATGAAATAGTTTAATAGTGTTACAGAGAAAATTTTAAAGTGTGTTGAATTTATGGATCAACTATAGAAAAGAAAAATTGCATGCATAGATAGAACATTTTCTAAGTTAATAAATTATGAAAATACATGGTTATTTAGTGGATTATATGATTTATATGAGAGGGGTTTTATTGTATATAGTCACTACTTTAATGGAGATACAAAATAATAAAACTACTTACTGGATACAATATGTTTAATTATATAGATTAATTCATTTATATATGCCTCATGTGAGTATATTGATACACACATGGAGAGAATTATTAGAAACCAATTTCATAATTCTGAGTACACCCTTTCTTATCTCATGCACTGAGACAAATAATATAGGGTGATTTACTACAATATTTCAACAAATAACTTAACTAATAGATATAAATATTATAAAATATGCAGTAAAGAGGAAAATAATTAACTAAACTTGAGTTACATGCAAAAGATGGTTTTTCGAGGATACTCTGGTACCTCTTAATTTATATAGTTGAATGGAAAATTGTATTGAAAAAATCTGATCATAATAAGACTATGGAATTGTCTTTAACATTTCCTTAAACTAATGAAATTGTGGTTAAGAAATAACATGGAATATCCATGTTATTCTTATAAAGTAAATAAGCAAATTCTATGTGAGTCTAGTTGTAAAGGTGATAGAGTATAATGCATCTCTATATTTTCTACAAGAAAAAAAAACTCTTTATATATTTATATATAAATATGGTAATACTCCTCCAATTTTACATCTTTTGTTCTTTCATCTTGCGTATCAAGCTAATCACAAAAATTTCCTATTCAAAATCAAACCAAATCTAATTTATATAAAACCTTTTGTATGTTCTCCTTTTTCATTCTAAAACTAATTTACATCATATTCATCAAAACAAAAACATCAAACATCTACAGTCTCCATTCCTACATATTTTTTAAAATACCTGAAAATGATGTTGAGGTCCTTGCCTCCCATCTCTTGTTTCCCACCAAATAAGCTCACCGGTCCTCCAAAGTAATGCTTCTTTTGAGAGCATGTATGCCTCCATATTCAACTCTCGGAAGATATGTATTGGATAAATAGAGTTAATTTTTTTTTTTCCAAGTGTCTAATTCTCATTTTCCACTAGGAAAGACCCTTAGCTTGCAAATCCACAAAACCCAAGAACCAGTTAATGATGATACGAGAATCCCCCATAACCTGTAACGGTTGGTAACCTTCTCTAAAAGCAATGAAAAATGTAGCCCATAAAACCATTAATTCTACTTTATTGTTTGTCCCTCTTCCAATCCCTAATTTCCATTTTAGCTTCCTACCATCAGTTAACTAAAGGACAACTCCAGATCCACATACTAAGGTACAATATTTTGCAGCTCCATCAAAGAAACAACAAATATGATTTTCAATATGTGTCAGTTGTTTTAGTGTTCTTGGGTTCTTTTTACCTTTTATTCCAAAGTAAAATTTTCCATTATCTAATAAATCAATCCATTAGTATTCCCCACGACATTCCTGTCAAAAATAAACTTATTTATGAAAAGAAAAATACATCAAGCAACCCAGAAGGGAAGGCTTTTATGCTCAGGGAATATTAAAAACCATCTCTCAAGCTGTGTTGTAAAATCCTCCTGTTCCCAGCTAAAAACAATTTGATAGTGTTGCTTCACTGCTTGCCAAATCTGACGTGAGAATTCACATTACAAAACGAGGTGGTTTATAGTTTATTCCTGATTTTTACACATAACACATATGCCTGACCCAGCATAACCTCTTTTTTTCAAATTATTCCATGTTAATATTTTCCGTTCCATAAGAAACCAGCTGAAACATTTTATCTTAAGTGGAATTTTAAGTTTCCAAAGAGATAATTCCCATCACTGTCCAGTCTTCCTCCATTTTTCCCATGCCAAAGCCTCATATGCCCCCTTTACAATGATCATCCATGAATTCCCGTTCCATGGCCAGCAAAGCTTGTCCTCTTCAGAATTTAAAAAAATTCCAGAACTTCCCAAAGACTCCACATAGGCATCCCACTCAGATTTGTAGACCCCAGTAATACCCAAAGTTCTGGCTCGAAGCCAATAATTTCCAATACCATCTTGATTATATTTATATATATGAAACAGAAAATGGTACCTTTTCTTATTTAGAATTTGAACCAGTTCCTGAGATAAGTAGGACATATCCGTCAACACCCGAATTCCATCAACCCCTATCCGAACCACATAGCCTTTTTGCTAATTTTGGACAACTAGGTCCAAAATCCATGTTGTGATTCTCAGATGAAGATACCAATATTTTTATTGGATTCCTCTTTCGAAGAGGTGCAAGATCAATCTAAAGATCATCTTGATCCAATGAGCAGAACATGTATTTTGATTTTATTCCACTTGTGTGCAGGTCGGCTTTAAGGTTTTACACCCCCAAAAAATGTGTCACACACCCTCACTGATGGATATATGTTAGTCAACATTTGTGGCCTTTTTCACTCATCATCACACATATTTATCTCTCCTCTTCTGATTGGTTCGAGCTACTTGGAGGCAATATTATGTTCACACGTGGGAGAAGGGCATTGACTTTTCTGTTGCAGCTAGGGCTTCCACCGCAAGTTTGAACAACATTGAATTTGGTCAATGCATAGTTAAACAGAGCTGAATTTTGGCACAAAATTCAATTTCTGCAGTCCGTACTATTTGGCACAAGAATTGAGGTCAAAGGTTGATCGTTGACCTTGCTGCGTTGACTTCCTGGATAGCATTGACTTTCTGGACAACATTGAATTTTTTGGGTTGTGTTGATTTTTTTGGGTTGACTTGTATTGTCTGATGAGGGTGATGTGACACATACTGAGTTGGCTAACTGATAAGACTTTGCTGGTTGAAGCATCCTGCTGATTGCTGTAATTCACAAAGACAAATATATATTTCTAGATTTTCTTCTGTTGATCTACTGGTATGTTCTATTAGCATTTTACTTTATTGTTTATGTGATTGTTGTCTAATATTGAAGAGAAAGTAAAGTTGCATCAAGCATAGAACATCTACATAAATTTACATGGTATTAGAGCAGAGGTGAAGACAAGCCCTAATTTGTAGCAATCACCGAAGAAGAGGATGGGTTCCTCAAACTACAATGGCTTCAAGGCTGATGAAAAATTGACTGGGAAGGATGACTTCCATGCTTGGAAGATGACATTGGATCTTATGTTGGAAAACCAAGATGTCATTGACTATGTGCAGGGTAAATTCCAAGAGCCTCCATCCACTAAAACTGCTGCCGCCAAAACAAAGTATAAGAAGGGGGATATCAAAGCAAATCTGATGATCAGGGACTCAATTCACAAGAGTCTAGTTTCCTACATCTCTGAGCTCGGCACATCAAAAGAAATGTATGATAAGTTGGTCCAAATTTTCAAGGCCAACAATGCGAATCAAGTCCTATTCTTCAAGAATCAATTGAATAATTTGAAGAAAGGCAGGGATGAGTCTATTCAAACATATTTTCTGAAGCTGACCGAGATCAGGAACAATATGCTGGCTATTGGGGAGACAATAGTTGATCAAGATATGGTACTCACTGCACTTGGAGGGCTCTCATCCGAATGGCATGTGTTCAACACTACCATTCTCAATAATAATGTGATACCTGACTTTGACGAAGTACTATCGAGATGCATTCAAGAAGAGACAAGAAGGAAGGAGTATGAAATGAAGGAAATGTTGCCTACGTTGCTCATTCTAGAAAGAAGAACTTTGGTGGTCTAAAGAAAAAAGGAAGAACAGGGGCCCAAGAAAAGAAGGGAAAGTGTTACACTTATAATAGGCCAGGTCACTATGCTAGAGAATTCCCTTTCAAGAAGGATTCTCCTGATGGTGATGACAACAAAAACAACCGAAGGAATGGAAATCAAAGAAACAAGTTCAAGGGAAAGAGAAAGTCTCCCTCCGGAGGAAATGAGAAACCTTTTAAAAGATCGGTTTCCAGGTATGAGGAATCAAATGTTGTTAATTAAAAGCAATGAATTTATTCTTGTATGTGCCCTCTCTGCTATATCTCCACCTGACACTATGAATGTTTGGTTTATAGATAGTGGTGCCTCAAGGCACATCACTGGGTTCAAGGAAGCAATCTCTGATATAGTTGAGAAGGATACTAATATGGAAATTATCCCTGGAGATAATGCCACATATCTCGTGAAAGTAACAGGGACGCTGACCCTCCACCCTCCACTTGTCTCAAGGTCAAGTCCTTCGTTTGCAAGATGTACTATATGTACCCGATTTGAAGAAGAACCTTGTGTCTATTTAAGCCATGGAAGACAAAGGTTTCAATGTGGCATTCATTAATGGGAAGGTGTGTATCTAGAAGAAGAGCTTGAAGGAAGCTATCACAATTGGGTCTAGATTTGATACACTCTACCAGGTTAGAGGAAGTCCACTGGAAGTAATGACATTTGATGCTATCTGTTAGACCGATAATGGCACTCAATATGAGATGAACGAGTTCAAGAAATTTTGTAGAGAAGCTGGCATCAAGAGGGAGACCACAACTATCTATACTTCTGAGCAGAATGACATTGTTGAACTAAATAACAAGACCATTGTGGAAGCTTCCCATGCCATGCTATGTGACCAGGGTCTACCGAAGTTTCTATGGGGAGAAGTTGTGAACACTATTGTGTACATACAAAACCAATGCCCGCATTCCGCTTTGGACTCCAAAACTCCCGAAGAGGTTTTCACTAGTAAGAAACCTGACGTCTCACATTTTAGAGTTTTTCAATGTCATGTTTATTTTCATGTGCCAAAAGAGAAGAGGAGAAAGCTGGATGCTTCTGGGAAGAAGAGAATGTTTGTGGGCTACAATGAAACTTCGAAGGCCTATAGATTCTATGTGTGTGGTCAAAGGGAAGTGGAGGTATGCCACGATGTCACTTTTGATGAAGATGCTTCCCTGAGGAAAGTAGTCAATCTTCCGAGATCTGAGGAAGATCATGAAGCAAGGCATAAAAATCAAGAAGAACTGAAGGATAAGACGATACCCAATGTTGAAGGACCGATGGACCCGATTAATCCACCTCCTTCACTGGAGAAGAGACCATCATGGCTCAGGGACACTCTCGAGGATGCCGAGGGACATATGGCCCCAAGGGGGGAATTCCGTGAAAGCAAGAAGTCGAGTAGATATCAAGGGTATCTAGCAGCCATGAGTACTATTGTAAAATCTGAGCCTGGATCTTTTGAGGAAGCCGTAAAGCATCAAGTCTAGAAGGATGCTGTGCATGAATAATGTGAGTCTATAATGAAGAATGATGTTTGGGATGTGGTTCCAAGATTGAAGGACAAAGAAGTTGTCACCTCAAAATGGTTCTACAAGATCAAGCAAGGATCTGATGGAAGTGCTGAAAATTTCAAGGCAAGATTTGTTGCCTGTAGCTTCTCTCAAAAGGAAGGCATAGACTATGATGACATATTTGCACCTGTGGCTCGATATACCACCATTCAATCTATCATATCCCTTGTTGCTATGCAAGGATGGAGTCTTCATCAGATGAATATGAAGACCACATTTCTGCATGGTGCGATAAAGGAAGAGATGTATGTAACCTCTAGGGTTCGAAGTCCAGGATTGGGACACCCATGTCTGTAGGTTGAAGAAATCCCTCTATTTTCTGAATCAAACACCTAGATCTTGGTACAAGAGGATAGATAGCTACTTGATGAAGCTAGGTTTCACTCATAGTAATGCTGATCCGAACCTTTACTTAAAGGTTGATAGAGAAAAGCCTCTCATTCTGGTGTTGTATGTGTACGACCTCTTCCTGATAGGTGCTAACCCTCTCATTCATCAGTGAAAGAGGGAGCTTGTTTTTGGGTTTGAGATGAAGGACCTAGGACTGATGCACTACTTCCTAGGCCTAGAGGTATAGGAGAGACCTGGTGAGATTTTCCTTTCTCAAGGAAAATACATTGTGAAGCTTCTAGAAAGATTTGGTATGGTGGAGTGTAAGTTAGTGTCGACACCGATGGAGCTCAACTTCAAGAAGTTAAGTGGTAGTGCTACTGGGCCCTTGTTAGAAAATCCTACGGATTATCGTCAACTCGTAGGGGCCCTGATGTTCTTAGTGAACACCCATCTGGACGTATTTTGTGCAGTGAACTCTTTGAGTCAACACATGGTTGATCATAACATTCACTGGGTTGGTGCCAAGAAACTCTTGAGATATCTCTGTGGCACAATAGACCATGGGTTGAGATACACTGTCGGGAGCATGACACTCCTTGGATATATTGATTCCGATTGGGCTAGCATTGTGGTGGATCTTAAGAGCACATTTGGATGCTGCTTCACATGTAGATCTGCTTCGAGTAGGAAATAGAAATTGGTATTCGTGAGCACTGATGAGGCTGAATACATTGTAGCAGGTATGGCCCATTGTGAAGTCACTTGGTTGCGAAATCTCTTCAGTGAGATGTTCGAGCATGTGCTAGATGCCACCGTTATCCTTTGTGATAGCCAGAGGAGGATTCATTTTTCATAGAATCTCGTGTTTCAGGAATGATCCAAGCATGTTGATGGTTGGTACCACTTTATCCAGGATATGGTACAGCGAGGCGCCGTAAGGCTTGATCATATGGGGACTGATGAGCAGGTCATAGATATTCTCACAATGCCCTTGGGGAAGGTCATGTTCCTAACCTTCCGTGAGAATCTTGGAATCGTGGAATGACACTATTCTGAGGGTCATGTTCGATGATGAGCTCTTGGAGCTCTGGGGGGCTTTGGGGATAGCTTCTCGGAGCTACAAGCAACCACAAGGCTAAGCTTTCCAAACCTTGTTGGTGTGCTTCTACCCCACCGTTGTGATGATTGAGTTGGTTCACCTCTCATTATCTGTGCCTCATATGCATCCTACCCATTTGAGTTCCAGACTCATGGGAAGTACCTCTCATTTGGCCAATGAGGTGGGAAAATCTAGAGACTAGTAGCAAATATTAATGGATGCATCAGAGATTGTCGCACTCCCTATCTAGGATGGCACAATCCAACCACTCGATCAAGGATCAAGTCTAGAGAGGTTTCAGACCTCCAACTGACTTCGGGTCAATGAAACTAAATTCGGGTTAGTATATGACACTTTTAAAGTGAGGTTTCGGACCTCCTACTGACTTCGGGTCAGATAAACCAACTTCAAGTTGGTATGAGACTCTTTGTGAGTCCTATAGAGGTTTCGAACCTTTGGGCTGAATCTCTCAACCGAGAATGATGTCTTTGTGACTGACCCACTTCTGTTCTAAAATAAAGAAGCCAAAAAAGCAAGTTACGGCAGGATGATGCACGATGTTTGGATTGCACAAGTGGATGGAGTTCTCCCTAGTTGAGAGGGAGTGTTAATTTTGGACAACTAGGTCCAAACTCCATGTTGTGATGCTCATATGAAGATAGCAATATTTTTATTGGATTCCTCTTTCAGAGAGGTGCAAGATCGATCTAAATATCATCTTGATCTAATGAGCAGAACATGTATTTTGATTTCATTCCACTTATGTGCAGGTCGGCCTTAAGGTTTTACACCCCAAGCAAATGTGTCATACACCCTCACTGATGGATATATACTAATCAAAATTGGAGGACATTTTCACTCATCATCACACATCTTTCTCTCTCCTCTTCTGATTGGTTCGAGCTACTTTGAGGCAATCTTATGTTCACACGTGGGAGAAGGAAGTTGACTTTTCTGGTGTAGTTAGGGCTTCCACCGCAGGTTTGACCAATGTTGACTTTGGTCAACGCATAGTCAAACGAAGCTGAATTTTGGCACAAACATCGATTTCTATAGTTCGTACTATTTGGCACAAGAACCAAGGTCAAAGGTTGACCATTGACCATGCTTCGTTGAATTTGACTTGCTATTGTTCGGCGTTGACTTCCTGGACAATGTTGACTTTCTAGACAACATTGACTTTTTGGGCTATGTTGAATTTGGTTGACTTGTATTCTCTGATGAGGGTGATGTGACACATACTGGGTTGGTTGACTGATAAGACTTTGCTGGTTGAAGCATCCTGCTGATCGCTGTAACGCACCAACACAAATATATATTTCCTGCTTTTCTTCTGTCGATCTACTGGTATGTTCTATCAACATTTTACTTTATTGTTTATGTGATTGCTGTCTAATATTGAGGAGAAAGTAAATTTGCATCAAGCATAGAACATCTACATAAATTTACACTTATCCTGGTACCCAAGCCAACCAGGCTTCAAGGATGGAAAGGGCACGACACAGATTCCTCCAAATCGCCGAGGCGGTAGAGTGCATTTTTACCGATCTGCGTAACCAGATGGGCACCAACGCCCCTTTCAGATACTTTCTACGAATAATTCTTCCCCAAAGTCTAGAATAAAAAAGGACTCTCCAAAGTGACTTTGCCAGAAGGGATAGATTGAAAGTCGGAAAATGTTTAATTCCCCAACCACCAAAACATATAGGTTTCTCCAATGTTTCCTAGGAGCAAAGATGTATACCTTCATTCCGTTTTTCCCCTGTCCACAAAAAAGGGAAGAATATTTTTCTCAAAGTATCCAAAACCTGTGTAGGGATAGAATACAGGCTCATCCAATAAACCAGTAGAGCATCTAAGATAGATTTTACCAATATAAGGCGCCCTCCCAAAGACAACCACTGATCGGTCCAATGGTTTATACGTATTTCCACTTTAACAATAAGCCATTTCCAATCATGATTAACATAAAAATAAGGTTTCAAATAAACCCCCAAATACTTTAAACCATTTGAAAGAGGTTGACATTGATAACCCAATAAGTTTTGGAAAATTGCCACTTCCTCCTCTTCAAACCCATTCCAAAACATTTCAGTTTTCTGTGTACTTATATGCAAACCCACAACACGGAAAAAAGAAGACAAAACCTCCTTTATCATGTTCCACTCTTGAAGATTCCCCAGATTTAGGATAAGTACATCATTAACAAATAATATATGAAGCAATTTACTGGTCGCTTCCACTTTTACCCCACTGAGTGTACCATTCTGAACTTCTTTAAGAAGTGCTAGACTTAGCCCTTCCATCAACAGGATAGACAACAAGGGAGACATTGGGAAACCTTGTCTTAGGCCCCTGGATCCTTTGAAAAAAGGCGAAGGGATTCCATTAATAAGTACAACAAATGTTGGAGAAGTAACACATCCGAGAATCCAATTCACCATGTGGAGGTTTAAACCAATCTGCAAGAGTACCAGTCTCAAATAGTCCCATTTACACAATCATACACTTTCTGCAAATCCAATTTTAGGAAAATGGCCTTTTGTCTTTTTACTTTTACACTATGGAGTGCTTCCTGAGCTGGCCCTATGGCATCCATGATCTGCCTGCCCCGAAGAAACCCAAATTGCTTCCCACTAAAAACCTTTGAAAAAAAAGGTTTCAAATGATTTGAGATAATTTTGGTTATCACTTTATAGACCAAATTGCATAAAGAAATTGGTCTATACTCATCAAAAATACCAGCGCAGTCACATTTTGAAATTAGTGCAATAAAAGTGGCATTCATACCTCCCCAAACTGATGTTGTTTTCGTTGAGTCTTCAATAACTGCTAGCAAATCAGGTCCCATGATCTCAAAAAAATAAAGAAATAATTCCACAGTGAAACCATCCAGTCCTGGGCTCTTTTCTTTAGCAAATATTCGAAGAACTCCTTTTATCTCCATCAATGTCACCAGGGCCTCCACCACAACATTGTCTTCCTCCTCAAACATCCGTGGGTACAATTTTACAAACTCTAGCTGTTCAAGTATCACATTTTCCCTTGGATCTAATAAAAGTTTTTTGAAGTAGTCCACTGCAACATGTTCCAAATTTTCCTGTCCCTCCACCACAGTACCCAAACTTTCCTTCAACCTCCAAGTGGAATTCCTATTTCTACGATGTTCTACAAATTTATGGAAAAAAGTACTATTTGAGTCACCCAAACTAAGCTAAAGAACCCTGCTTTTTTGTTTTAACGAAATTTTTTCCAACAGTAGTAATTCCTTCCTCTTTCCTTCTAAGTGGATTAATCTGTCTCTCAGATTTACCTCCCATACAAAGTGGTTCAATTTTGCAAAAATAGAAGATATCTCTCCTTCAATTTGATACAACTCTGCCCGATTTTTTCTCTTTTGTGTCTTTTCCCAAGAGATAATCTTCGACTTCAATCCTTTTGATTTTGCAACAAGTCCATGCATAGGATTGAAACCCGTCCCTAGAAACTTATGTACCCAGAAATCACAAACCAAATCATCAAAGCTTTTAAAACCTAACCAAGCAGAATTGAACTTGAATGAAACTTTTGAATATCTCACGCCTTCTCCGATCTCAATTAAAACTAGCAGGTGATTATAAATTACAAAAACTTCAACCCATGTCCGATGGAAATTAATAGAATAAAAGAGAGGTTCCGCCACAAAAAAATGATCAAGTCTCTTCCCTATGTATGAACCATCCTTACGCCAATTTTCCCATGTTGGCACCAACTCTCCATCCCAAATATCCAGCAAATCAACAGAGTGAAAAAGCATTCTGAAAAATTTTTCCAGGGGATTAGGCCTAGTTGAGAGCCCCCAAATCTCTTGCTTATCAAGACACAAGTTTAAATCACCCCCAATGATAAGATCTGGGTCACTAAGAAAACCAGAATTAAATAAATTTTCCCAAAAACATGACGCTCAGAATAAGGAGCATAACAATTTAGAAGCTTCAAATTAATCCCCATCTCCTCACTAAAACCATCAAGAAAAATCCCTGCCTCAGTTAACAAAGGGCAGAAATAAAAATAATAATTTCTTCCATGCACAGAAGAGACCCCCGAAAGTCCCTTTGCACTTGTCAAACAGAGCTCCCATCCCAGGAAAAGACCCGAAAAAACCTCCCTAGATTTTGTTGCCTCCACCATAGTCTCTTGAAAAAGTACTAAATCTAGACGAACAGAAAATAACAGTTGCTTGAGAGTAGCAAGTTTTGGGACCCCCTCCCACCCCTCGCGTGTTCAAATATAGAATTTTCATGAATCCACCAATTGGTGGCCAATACCTCTAAGCGGCCTAGGAGTAGAAGAGCCAGATAATCCCGATGCCTCCCCAACCATTTTTTTCCTCGTGCTCTGGGTCTTAACAGGCGAAAAATCATGTTGAATCCCCAACCTAGCAGCCCCTTTCCCAATTAGGAGCGGGGAAGAATGTTGAGTCCCATTCACCTTAAGCTTCCCTCTAATTGAGTCAACCTCAAATACCTCCAGGGGCTCTCTCAGAACTGCATCCCGGTAAGTCGGAACAAGAATATGAATAAATTCATCCATTTTTCCTCCCGTCCCCAGCACCAAGGACATTAAACCGATATAGCTTCCATCTTTTATAGATTTTGTACCACTCCCACTCACCTCCACAGCCATACCAAAGGACGTTTGGGCACCCAAAGCCAAAGGTGATGGAAGAGTGCTATCAAAAACCTCTCCCGCCACAGTGAAACCCTCCCCCAGCACACTTGGGTTTCCCAAAACATCAGTGTTATCAGTGAATGGCACCACATGCCCCAAACCAAAATTTTCCCCTTTCAGGATCCCAACATCCACATTCGAAAATCCTAAACCCTCATAAAAAGGATTTCCAAAGAACCCAGATGAATTAAGAAAAGGCGAGCTCTTGAGAAATTCAATCTCAAGCATAGAAAGTGAATGAAACAGAGAGGGATTTATATTTCTAAGCTTACCTAAAAAAGGCGCCTCCGAGTCCACATCATTCCCAGGAGAGATCGTGAGAGGACCATCATACATGTCCTGATTCGGATCCGAATAAGCATCAACCGGTTCCTCGCCAAATAAAGACTCCTTCGGTCGTCCTGGACATTTTTTAAGTGTCCGACACAGTGGAAAAATGCACAGCGAAAAGGGACTCCAAGATAATCCAACTTATGTCTATACACCTTATTCCTCCAAGTCACCTCAATAGAATCAAATAAGCCCCCCGACACATCCACCTCCACATATATCTTAGCAAGGTGACGCTCCATCTTCTCAAAAAGCTTATCCTCCACATAAAGGAACTTCCCCAGCCTATTTCCAATAGTTGTAAGTGCCTCCCGATTCCAAAATTGGAATGGGAATCCCGACAGCAGGACCCACAGATGCCGAAAAGAGAAAAAAGCCTTTTATGGATTGAAACCTACCGTCCAGTGCCTCAACATAAGGTTGCCCTCCCCACAATGCCAAAAACTAGCAAGTACCCTAGTAGCATCTTCTAGGGTTTTTAGAAGAAAGCTAAACCAGCCGCCCTTCATAGACTTTACAATCGGCTGATAGCCCAACCACAAGCTCCAAATTTTCTCCACCTAGCGTAAAATCTCCGCCTTGTTCATTCACCAATACGTAAAATGCCCTACTAACACGCAGAGCGCATACCCAAAAACTTCCGCAAGCCCTATGTCATCGCCTAAAACCATCTTGTAGCTATCAGGGCGTCTTTTCCAGACCCGTCGGGGCTTTGTCTTCCGTTTCAGAGAAATATATTTTTTTGAATGTAGTGCAGTGACCTTCTACTTTACACTGATAGTTCCTTCTCCATGAGACTCTAACACACCACCACCAGAAGGAGCCTCAAACCCCCAAACTCCAAAATGAGGGTTTCCCAGTCCTCCTAGACTAGTTGTTGGAGAAAATGTCTTCTGACTGCCCCATATCTCAACATAACACTTTTTTCCTTTCTGATAAGACAACTCAATCAACTCCACCATATCCTCTTTTCTCCAGAAAGCCCCATCATCCTCATCCAGTAGTACCTCCTTCTCCATATAGCCTCCAGGTAAAAGTAAAACCAATCACAAACAGCCAAAGGAGTACCACTCTCCACCAAATCCAAGGTTAATTAAAAACAAATAAACTTAAGAAAATGGGACCCATTATACCTCGCCACCTCGACCTGTCACATCAGAAAACCCAGAACTCCCAGGCCTCTCCCCCACTCACACTAAAAACCAAAACCTACCACATCGTCCACCAAGCACAAAACCCTACCTCATGCCTTCTAGAACAGGTCATCAGAAAACCCAGACCACCCAGGCCTCTCCCCCACTCACACTAAAAACCAAAACCTACCATCGTCCACCAAGCCTCCCTTTTCTTATCATTTTAACATTATTGTGATATTTTATACTTTAGTTTTGATTGCGATAAATATGCAAAATATCACGCAGATTTTTGCATTGATCTTACTGCCAATCTCCTTTTCTTTGTGCTACGCTAGTATTTCATATTATATATTCACCTATGTAAGTAGTTGAATAATTTCTTAAATTATATTATTATATATATGAAATCTAGACATCGGTATGCTTCAATGCTTCATACCCACATAGAAAGTGTTGGAAGTAATAATAAATGAATAATGAGGTGAAGAGTAGTTAGTAATTGAACAGAGTAAATAAGGTCGAATAATAGAAAGGTATAGGAACTAATATAAAAATGTAAGTGAAATCACAAAGTATATAGAATTAATGATAGTAGTACGTGAATATTACTTGCAACAGTATGGTATATATGATCATTTAAATTAAGTTCAATATTATATATAATCCTCCAATACAAACCTCTAGTACCAAATAAATTTATAATATAGAGAATTGAATATATATATATAATTAGAAACTTAACTTAGATATATTTCTCTAAAGAATTAAAAAAAAACATTGTGACAAAGAATTCACAAATAATATATATGTATGAAAATTTTTTGAACAAATTAAAAGAAAGATCCTTTTCATTATAATTAAAAGGGAAGTATACAACTAGGTCTATTGCAAGTATGCGTTTAACTAGAATGGAAAGAAGAATATTATCATAAGAATAATTAAAACAATATTTTTCACACACGCGCATAGCCAGAGTATGCAACGAAACGAGGTATGGTTCACTAAGGCTAAGGCTGAACCATATAAATCATAACCCTGTAGGGTCAGACATGTAATAGCAAGAGAAAACCCTGATTTCGGTTATGTCTAATAAAGCCTATGCGTAGTGGTACTCTCTGAAAAACTTCATGAGGAATCGAGAAATGAAGGTATGCCAATATGTAAGAAAATGAAGTCGAAGCTAACTTTGGAATATGTAAACCACCCTAATGTGAATCGACAAGATACTAGTTCACTAGAATGCCATAGCTGAAATCGAAAAATAAAATTCGATAAGTTAGAGTCAAGGTCTTGGACTCTCATTACATGTATTTAAACAAAGGACGAAATGATACACTAAACCGGAAACGAAATGAAGCAAATAGATATACCTGAAATGTATAGTTACAACACTTTCTTTCAACAGTTGCGAGCACAAAAGAAACACTGATTGTCAACAAAAGTCTAAGAGAAAACAAATCCATAAAAAAATACAACAATTTAAAAAAAAAGGGATTCTAGCGTTCTAACAAAAACCCCAAGGGTGAAACCCAAAAATTAAAAGAAACGAAATCCATAGAGACATCGTCAAGCCTTAGCCATTGACATCCATGGCTTAATTAATCTCTGGAATATTCATAGAAAGGTAATTAAGTCACAACAGAAAGGAAATATCAAGATCTTAAACTAGAAATAAACCAAATCCATGCACTCACCTTGTAATTAAATATATCTTATGAAAAATCGGCAAGAGAATGGGTGACATGGTTAAGATCCCCACCCTACCCCAGTAATCTAGTCAGGGAGATCAATGTGACTTAAACGAAAGAAAAACAAAGCGGAGAAGAAAAAATTACTCTAGTTTTGCGTAGAGACCAAGTGAGCTTAAATGTGGCTGAGAATGGTAAGGTAAGTCGATTAGGTTTAACTCTAATCAATCTCCACCCTCCAATCTCACAAGTAATATCTTCACCATCAGAAAAAGGAACAAGTACAAAGAGCCACATGGGTTCACATGGAAAGTGAAAATGTGGGCCAGTAAACAAAGCTACATTCATATACCCCACAAGAATACATCGAAGGATCGACATCATAGTTAAACGGCATTCGTAGTTGGACTTTTAATATATGTATTAGAACATGACAATGGATTAGGCGTATATGTGGTTATAGAACTAGGACTATTGAACTTATGGAAAGGATTGGGTATGCTACCATTATAAGGTCTAATTATTATAGCTATAAGGACTAACATAGATAATACAATACAAGAAGTTAGTTCCACCAAAAAAAATGTATGTACTATGAGTGATAGTCAATAAGTACCTTATCACAATAATAAGAGATCACATTTTTATATGTCCAAATGGAAAAGGAGAAATGGACGGATACAAGGACTAGGTTCAAAGGAGTTCTTATTGGAGTTACTTGAAGAATATGCAGTGACACCGATTTAATAAAAGTCTCATGAGATAAAACTTTTTCTACATTTTGATATTTATAGAAATAAAAAAATTGATGTTAAATTAAGGTACATGTTACATTAGAATAGTCCATGAATTCTCTATGACCACTTTGGTTGAGCCGAGGTTTGGTTAGGTCACCATTTGGCTTCTCTATTGCTTGTTTCTCAAATGTTGATTTCAAAAACTTGTTAAGATATTATTTCCCACAATTTACTTTAAGAAAAATGTGATTTCTTTCTTGCAAGAGTAATCTAAGACTTTTATTCCCTTTACTATCATTTTATTTGAAACAAAATATATTATATTTGCTTCGTTATCATTTTCTTATGTGTGTTTTACAATTTTGCAAATATAATATATTTCCTATCTGTCATTTAATTTCCAACAAAAGTAGAATATGTTTGTTTATTTCTATTTACGTTCTGCAACATAGGAATGGATTGTTTCCTAAATCTTTGCATAATTGAAGTTATGTCATTTTGTTCATTCACTTACGACAAAAAGAGTCGGGCTAGGAAAATGAATTCGTTTATTTCACATAAAGTGTCAACCCCTCTTATGTTTGTACAAGCCTTGGGTTGATAATTAAAGTTGATCCCTCAAGAGTTCTAACATTCTTGTTTTCATGTTGATAGTCATCAATTTTTGGCTTCGTTGCTAGGGAGGGTGTCAGAGTAATCATTCTCTTGCTTTTTGATTGATTCCTTCTTTATTTTTTGTATTAATATATTTTGCAAAAACATAAAAATTACAGTTGGCATTTTTCATTTCAAAATTTGAAAATCGAATTGCATTAAAATTATTATTCACAAACAAATTATGAAAAAAGAAAAATATTTTTCCAATACCCCAAATCTCCCCACTAAATCATGTGATGTAATAAGAACCACATCACCATACACTTTTGCAGGTAGAATAAAAAATTTAAACTTTGAAACGGGAACTAATACGAGTACCCACTTTAATGAGGTGGCAAAAAACATCTGATTTTGAAATATGTTGATTCAGAATACAACTTTTTTTTAGGTAGCAAAAAATCGTCTGATTTTGAAAAGTGTTGATTCAAAATACACATTTTTTTAAGTAGCAAAAAATCATCTCATTCTGAAAAGCGTTGATTCAGAATACACCTTTTTAAATTTTTAGCATATTTTTGACACTTTAAATTTTCTCATGTATCAGGTATGGACATTTTTTTTAAAATTTTTCATGCTAATTTTGAAAAGTGTTGATGCAACATGAACCCCTTTTTTTAGAGGGCTTATTTTTTACAGTTTAAAATTTATAGTGTATGAAGTGTGGATTTTTTTTAAATGTTGAAGATTTTCATGCGAATTTTGAAAACCATCAATATTTTTTTTCAAGGCATATTTTTGACACTTTAAATTTTCTTATGTCCTAAATATACATAATGTTTTTGGTAAATGTTAATTATTTAACCATTTTTCAAGCGGTCTTATTCCTCTTCATATTTTTTGTCCTAAGATATTTGGTTTTTAAAGGTTTCCAAATTTATGTTTTTTTTTTCCCTTTGATATATATATATATATATATATATATATATATATATATATATATATATACACACACAAAATAATTGTCACCAAAAAATAATACTTTTAAAAACTCGATAAAAATATACATTTTGCAGATATAATTTAAAAAGTATGTATGTTAAAACATTTTCACTAAAAAAGACACGTTAAATAAATAAAAATTATGGAAAATTTGGATAATTTTTTTTTGAAAAAATAACAAATTTTATAAATTATATATAATAAAAAATGACATTTCAAAAATAAAAATTCCAGAAAAAGGATTTAGATAACATTTTAAGTATTAAAATAAAATAAAATAAAACATAAAATATATATATATATATATATATATATATATATATACTAAAAAAAAAAATCATTAAAAATAATAAGTAATAAAAAATTTAATAATAAAAATACATTTAAAAAAAAAAATTAAAAAAAATGAAAACAAGAAAATGAAAAAAAAAAATACATGAAATAAAACAATTTAAAAATATAAACAAAACATATATAATTTTAAAAAATATAACATATAATTTTTAAAAATGAAACATATATAATTTAAAATATTAAAATTCAAAAAAATTAAAAATTAAAAATTAAAATAATAATAAATAAAAATGAATTATTGCATCCCTTGATCCATTGGTGGCTTGAGGGGCCACCTGTCGTGGGCGGGTGGAGCTGTAGCAGCTTAATCTGCCTATGGCAGGCAGCCACCAACGACTCAAATCTGATTCTGAGAATCAGATTTGAGCCATTGGTGGCCCGAGGCATCGTCTGTTGTGGACAGGCGGATCTGCCACCAATGGCTCGAATCCGATTCTAAGAATCAGATTTGAGCCGTTGGTGGTCCGAGGGGTCACCTGCCATGGGCGGGCAGAGTTGTAACAACTAAGGTCACCTGTCGTGGGTGGGCACTGTTGCAACAACTACGTCTGCCCACGGCAGGCGGCCCCTCGGGCCACCAACGCCTCAAATATGATTCTGAGAATTGGATCTAATTCCAATAATCAAATTTCAGCCATTGGTGGCCCGAGGAGTCGTCTGTCATGGGTGGGCATAGTTTTTGCAGCTCTGCCAACCCACAGCAGGCAACCCCTCGGGTCACCAACACCTCAAATCCTCAATTCCTCATAATCGTATTTGAGTCGTTGATGGTCGCCTACTGCGGGAGGGCGAAGCTTCAACAGCTCCGCCTGCCCATGGCAGGCAACCCCTCAGGCCACCAACAACTCAAATCCAATCCTAAGAATCCGATCCAATTCTCAAAATCAGATTTGAGTCATTGGTGGCCCCCTGTCGTGGGTAGGCGGAGCTTCAGCAACTCCCCCCGCCCATGGCAGGCCACCAATGACTCAAATCCGATATGATTCTCATAATCGGATTTGAGACATTGGTGGTCCGAGGGGCCACCTACCATGGGTGGGAGGAGTTGTTGCAGCTCTGCCCATCTACGATAGGCGACCCCTCTGGCATCATCTCCGCTCGCCCATAGAAAGTGGTCGCCAACAGCTCAAATCCGATTAGATTCTCATAATCAGATTTGAGCCCTTATTGGCCCGAGGGGCCACCTACTGTGGGCGAGAAGAGTTGTTGCATCTTTGCCCGCCCACAGCAAGCGGCCCCTCGGGCCACCAATAGGTCCAAAGTTGATTCTGAGAATCGGCTTAGCCTGCAGGTGGCCCAAAGGACTAAATTTGAATATATTTTTTATTTTTTTAAATTTAATTGTTATTTTTTTTAATCAATTTTAATTAGTTTTAGTTATTTTTTTTTTAATTTTTTAACACTTTCTGTTTGTTATTTTAGTTTTTTTATATCTTAATTTTTTTTTTTAATTTTTTTCTTATTTATTTAAATATTTTTTATAATTCTTTTTTTTTTTAATGTTTTCTATGTTTTAGCTTTTCAACATTTTTTATTTTTATTATTTTAATTTTTTTAAAGTTTTTTAAATTTTATTAATTAATTAATTATATATATATATATATATATATATATATATATATATATATATATAAATTAAATGTATAATTTATTGATTTATTTTTATATTTTTATATTTTTTTAATTATTCAATAAAGCATTTTTTTTTCTTTAATTATGTTTTTTGAAAATAATGTTTTTATATTATTTTTTATTTATATTTTGAATTTGTTTTTGTGTTTTTATCTTTTATAGGTTAATATTGTTTTTTTTATATTTTTATGTTTGATTTTTTTGTTTTGCCTTTTTATATATTTTTATATATTTGTTTTTTTGTCGTTCTTATTTTTATTTTTATTATTTTAGGTTTTTTTCTAATATATACTTTTATTTAATTTTTATTGTTATTTCTAACTTTTGTTTTGTTTTTTTTTTTCCTCATTGTTTTATTTTTTATTTTTTTCATTTTTTTGGGGAAATTTTAAGGTTTGTCGGAGTCATGATATTTTATCTTTTATGTCATTATCTCAAAATTTTGAAAACCTATCCTGAAGAAAAAAATTGTATTCCAACATCAACACTTTTTGTTTTCAGTGAGTTTTTTGCACCAAAAAAATTTGTTTTCACTGCCATGTTTAAAACATGTTGAAAATTTACCCCAGAAAAAAGAAAAAAAAAATTAATATTCCTGCATTAACACTTTTCAATTTTGAGCTGTTTTTCTATATTTCTGGGATTTGTTTTCTATAGTTCTCGTTTTCAGTGTATAGTTCCCGATTCATAGTTTACATTATTATAAGAAGATGTTGCAAAGAAATCAGAAGGAAGCATGAAGAATCCCTACTTTGTCAACCCATATAAGCAAGGATTTTAGCCTCCCCAATATGCCATTTTTCCTTTTCAATCATATCAACACCAACCTCTTCATCGAGGTGATTCATATTTTCATTAATATTTATAATCCTCTCCCTACTTGTCATTTCTCCTTTTCAACCACATCAACACCACCCTCTTCAACAAAGTGATCCATATTCCCCTCAATATCCTCAATATACTCAATTCCAATATCAACACCATCCACCTCCACCACACAGTAGCCTCAACCATATCCATCTCAAAGATCCACTCCCATACAACTACCTGTAGAACCATTTTCGAACCCAAGCAATAAAGTAACTTAGCCTATTTACGATGTTGAGGTATAAAATTTTGAAATAGCTCTTGTTTATCTCCATCTTAGATCTCGAAGAGTATTGCAAAAAATAGATTCTCTTGCTATCATTGGAGAAAAAAAACTAGAACAAGAAGATTCAAAGGATATTAAAGAATCATGGGCCACATTTGAGGGAAATCATCCATTGGGTCCTCAGATTAAATAATTTCTACTATGCCTATTATTAGATCCTTTGTAAGGTACTAGTCAACAAATAGTAGAATATTTGAATTGCATGGAAAAGGAAGACATACGAGATTATCCAAATAAGAAAGTGAACTAAAGGCATCAAACCAATATTAAATATTGGTTGTAGACAAGAATTAAGTTGGGGCACCATGATCATCTTCAATATTTCTTGATATCATCTCCATCAAAGTAGTTGATCTCTAATGTTCCGGTATATATCAAAGTATATGTTTCACACCTGCATATGAGTTTATTTTCCATCCTAGTACCCACATGGATCCTTTCGGAGAATTTCTATACTTGAAATAGATTTTATTTATTTATTTCAATTATAATATGATAGAACAAAGAAACAAAAAAGGAAAAAAGAAAAAAAAGGGAATAGACAAAGAAAAAAATCTCAGTTGAAAACCTTATTTAAGGCACGAGGTTGGCACATTGATTGAAAACCACTATTAGGTGGTCAATGGGTATTAAAATGGAGAGAAAAAGGAGAAAATAAAATAAAATAAAGGGGAAGTAAGATCCTAGGTGATAACCTCCTCTAAGGTGCCTAGACATACATGTTGTTTGAAAACCTCATTGAGGTAACCAATAGACCTAGGCAAAAAAGAGAGAAAAAATAAGAAAATAAAGTAAAAAGGAAAAATAAAAGGAATTTTTTTTCTCTAGGTATACCTCTTGGTTTTTATGTAGGTACTCTCCCACCTATACAAACAAAAAAATCAAGTTAACACCATAAGATGATGTTTATTAGAAAAGAAGGGATCTTGTCAAGGGTAGCCAAACTTGAGTTTTTACCTTCTATGCCAAGATGGTCCAACAGGGCCAATACCATGTCAATCCATATATTTTCATCCTCATAATGTATCCCCATGCCATTTCCCACTCATCCTCATTCATTTTCAACTCATTTGGAGTCCTTCCGTAAAATGCTACACAAAACTCCTAAAATGCTACAAGCAACTCTGTGTGTTGGTAAAAAGATACAACAAACACTTTTTTTTCAAATTTTCAGTGGAGGAAAGGCACCCACAGGTTCAAAAAAAATTCCTACACCACCTCCAAGTATCAAAATATGTGTCCCATCACCTTGCATCACCTCTACAAGTTCGTTGTGTTCTTATTTATAGGCATGTTTTAGCAAAAAGATACAACCTCAAATTTTTTACCTATTTGTATGGGGGAATGTGTCACTCGGCTTCTAATTAAATACCTCATCAATCCCTCATTTCAAAACTGGGATCGGAGCACTTTCAAAAAAGGCATAAAAAACCATGGCAAACTCCATACATTTAAGATTGTTCCACAAAAAAAATCATATCTTACTTTTTGCACTTTTTAAGGAAAAGTAAGCCACCACCATGTCTCTAATAATCATCCTCATTGTTCCAATAAAGTATAATAACATTTCCATGACTTTCAAAAATTTACATCTTTGTATGGCATAATTTCTTACCTCCTTGCCACCGCCACAAATTGACTTTTCCATTTTCCTTTTTCCACCATTTCCACGTGCAAAACACTCTTATGTGATCCTTAGGAAGTATCCATAGTGATCATAACTCCAATAAACAATGATTTATGGAGCACTTGTGACTGCTACAGGAAACTCTCTTTCATGTAGCATCCTTCAAGGGCCTAAAAAAGTTAGAATGTTCCATCAAAAATTCAAGGAAAAAGGTCAGGAAGGCCCTGGGATCAGCAGATTGACCATGAAAGGACCTCAATAATGAGAGGAATAAGTTTGGGAAGTAATGGAAGAAGAAAATATACATGCAACTAAAAATTGGAAGCAAATATCCAAGTAGTCATAAATGAAAGAAGTGAACTTCCAATGGAAGCTACAAACATTCATAAGCTCCAGCATACCACGAAGCAACTCCAAAATGATGCAGGTATATAATAATTATATCAAGTAGTCAATAAGATCAACATACAGTCCAAGAACTCACCTTCAAGTCCTTCAACTAGCTTCTCTACATCCATCTCGCTCATTCTTTCACTTTTTCCAAGCTTTATCCATCATTTCCAAGTCACTTTTATCCATTTTAATCACTATCCTAAAATTCTACAAGAAACTTTATGTATTTCTATAGGAAACTGCAAAGCATGGAAAGAGGATGCCGAACTAAAGTTTTCAATTTGTGGGCAAGAGAGGAGGTCTATAGAAGTTCCTAGCACTTGCACATTCAATCCAGCTTAAATTTTTTCAGCACCATTCTACTTACCACCCATAACAATCCACTTGTTCACCTCTTTTTCAACCATCTCTAGTAGAGAATGCCTCTCCACCACCACAAGAAGAATCCTATTAAATTATCATAATTTTTGAAGGCCACATTCAAAGGAAATTGTGAGACTAAGGAGATTATGTGGCTTCTACAAGAAAAAAAAGTCTTCTAGCATCCTAGAGAACCCCTACAAGCCCAAATTTTCAAGATTAATGTGAGGAGCTTCAAATACCACCATATTGCAGGAGGTTCGTAGACAATCCTAAATAGTAATTGGGTCTCTAGTAGATTGCTACAGGATACTCAATCATCAGTAACCAACAACACCAATTTAGCTACAACAACAAAAACACTTTGAAAATCTGAATGAGAGAAATTTACAGAAGGAATAAAAACTATAATACACCTCTAAAACTAATGAAATAAATATTAAAGTTTCCATGTTGCATCAAAATATGTTTTAGGACCACCAAGGAGAACTCTATTAGTCACATCAACAACCTCAACATCCACACCAATAACATCCATGACACCTATAAGAAACTTATAAGGTAGGGCATAGGTATGAAACTCTTGAACCTCACCATTCGAACCTATTCTAACTTGAGAAAACATTAAAACTATCATAATGAAAGGCTTTTTATAGCCATTTTTATTTAGCATGCATCCTTAGCCATATATAGTAATGGACTTCACTTTTCCACCAAGACACCCACATGAGTGGGAAAGGATCAAGACAAAAGTAAAAAAGGACTTGATAAAGTGGGTTTTTATCATCTACTCATGCTAGATGATAAGGAATGTTAAGGGGAATGTGGGGGATAGCTCAATTAACTCAAAGCACTCAATGTTTATTTTGCATGCAATAGTTTTTATATAAAATAAATTAAAATTAAAAAGAGTAAAAATAAAAAATGAACAATCGCTACAAATTTCTTGGTATAGGATCCTACAGGCATTGCTACAAGATGCTACATTCACTACTACAAGAGATAGGAACAATACTACATGATCCTACAGGTTGCTACAAGAAACTGACAGAGTGCTACAAGAAGGCCAATTTCACCAAAAATAGCCATCAGAGCCTTGAGAATCAAGAAAATATTTAGAGGAAATGTAAGAAAAAATTCCTCATATTTGACATTTAGCATAAGTATTCAAAAAATACCTAAATCATCAAGAAATGACACTATTAATTTTATAGTTTAAACACTCTCAATTTTACAATTTCGAATTACAATATAGATAACAGTTGAATGTGCTAAATACTTTCTTAAGAACATGGTGTGTCAAATAAGTGAGGAGTGGATGATGTAATTTTTCCTTTCCCCAACCTCAAAGAAACTGTAAATTTTTCTCTAATACCACATGTCCCACTCTATAGGAAACCCTAGCTCTTGTAGTAACAGAGACAGAGTAATAAAACAAAATAACAACCAACAAAATAAAATATGTATAAATAGAGGAAGAAACGTAAGAAAATATAGGTAGGGGAAGAGTTGTCAAAGATAAAAATATAGACAAGAACAACTGAAATAGAGTTGGTTAAGCTTCATTTAGAATAATTAAAGGTTCAAGTTGAAATCCCAACACCACAAATAGAGTCTCAAAATCCTCAAAAGAACATCGAGATAGAAATAAGGCCAACTAAGAAGAGGATTGAGGAAGCAGAAGGCCCTATGATACACAAAGAAATGGAAATAAATTGATAAAAATGTAGGCTTTCATCCAGCAGGGGTAGATACATCAAGCACAACATGGGATGTCATATAGAGCATCAAGGAAATGAGTGAAGAAAATAAGAAAAAAGTAGATGAACAGCTTTCTCGGAGGATGAGTAATAGTTTCAGTGGGGTGGTATAATGGGCCTCCAAATTAATTACAAATTAAGGCCCATATAACCTTCCCTAGGAACATTTAACCTTTCCTTCTACACTTAATTGTGTGTGTTTCGAGTTTAATATGCTCTTAGTAATGTTTAGAGATGATTTTCTTATTCTGTGCCTAATATTATTTATTTTTGCTAATATTGTGAAAATATTGGACAAATTTTGAAGATCTACAAAATGAGATAATTTAGGGGCTTGCTCCCTACTACAGGATGGCCTAGAATTGGATAATAAATAAATAAAACATTATGAAATTATTGAATAGATATGAATACGAAATCATTGAGAAAATATAGGGATGTGTTCTCTACTACAAGAGAAGTCATAAATCAAAATTTAATGAAGATTCCTTATGTTGGGGACCATATCCAATTTTTAAGGGATTTTGGAGGGGAAAGTAACACTCCTTTCAAGGAGTTTGCCTCCCCAATCAACTTGTATAAGTATCATTTGAATTATCCTCTAGGGGAGGGAAATTTTGGGTGTTTTGTGAAGAAAAATTCTTGTTTAGCACTTCTACTTTCATTTCCAATACAGATGTATTTGAATTGAATATAATAATGAAGTTTGGTTTCATTTTTAGTGTCTAAGGCTTGGTTTTATTCATAGGACTACATGTATCCTTGGGCTTGGCCATCCGGAGAGCCTCAGAGCCCTATTGTGTATTTTATTTCTCTTCTTTCCAACATTTCTTTGCTTAGTTACATTTATCATTTCCACACTTAGTGTTCATGCTTCATTTGCTTTAGGTTAGAGTTATTAAATTATTGAGATGAGTTTTTTTCAGGATATTTAGACAATCAATAGTGTGATACATCACTTGCATAGGATAGGAAAGTCATTTTCATCATTGAACTACTTAGATTGGTTTTCTAGCTCACTGTTATGAACTTTTTGGTTTTAGTAGTAAATTTATGCTAAATTTTAGCATCTGTTAATGAATTCCTTTTATTTTTATTCTACATGGATTGAAGTTTAAAAACATTTAACTTAATAAAAAAGTTTACCCTAAATTTGTTTCTCTTGATTAGCTTAGGCATTGGGTTATGTTAGTCATCAGTATTTTCCATTATTTTTAGATGACTATAGAATGGTTCTAGATTTCTAAAAACAACATTCTTTGAATATTGTGAGTTTTAGAAATCTCACTGCCTTCATTATCCTTTTTAAAACTTTTTCACTATTCTATCAGCTTTCCATTCCATGGTCACCCTGTCACCCCTACAAACTCTTCCTAGGCTTATACCTATCATTTTCTGTCTCCTTCTCTTCTTATAACCTCATTGGCCTATTTTTTCCCTTGTACATAACTTCACTTTCCTTCTAGGGTTTCCTATAGGCTACCCTTTCCCATGATCTCCAGGGTCCTCAAGCATTGATGGTCTCAAAACTATCTCTGTAGGCTCTTTAGATAAATCAAGTACATTGGATTTGGATCTTCAATACAACACTTTGACAAATAATCTACTTTTCACTTGAAGACTCTAAGCCAATTTTCAGTCAAAGACCAGGTCAAAGAATCCCCCCACTAGGTAAATTAGGGTTTCATCTGTTCCCAGGTCATCATTGGTGTTTCAGACACTGTTTTTCTTTGTTAGAATCTGGTTCAGAGGTATTGAAATTTTGAGATATGGTTATTCAAGAAAAGATCTAAAATTTTCCAAAGAAGACTACCTTATCAAATTCAAGTTCTGCAAGAGGTAAATGTAAACCTTGACACTTCTGAAAAGTGTTAAAAGGTATATCAGTAGAAATTTGGTAAGGTAGGAGGTCTGCTCTTGAATGAAGACATCTTGCAGCAAGGAAGACAGGAAACACTTGGTCTTAAGAAGAACTAGGGTTTTTGAGCTTCATAGTCCAACAGTGCGCCAAGAAGGGATCAAATGTAGAAATGACCTGGAGAAGGTACACCAAAAAAAAAAACCAAACATGAAGGGAAGTCTATCAGAAATGAATGAACTTGAAAGGGCTATAGAGAACTTAGAAGACAACACTGATGATTGTCTTAAAGCACTCCAGTTGCCTAGGGTTTTGGAAAAGTAACCAGAGAAGGTGAAATGATGATGTTAAACCCTATGGTGCAAGCAAATGATGGTTTTGAAGATTTCACTGTTTGATCAAATCCCAAACTTGTCAAAATGAGTTCGTCATGTCTAAATGAGCAAAAGATGAGGTTCAGCCCCAAGCTGTAAGTGAAAGAGGTTTTTAAGGCTGCTGTTGTGTCAAAAAAAACATATCAAAGGCTCTAGGATGAAAAGAAGAGCAAGTTTCATAACTCCAGCAACATATAAGAAAAAGTTCAAGGAATATCAGTAAAAGAGTGAAAAAGACTTAAACATTAAACAAGTGAGTTTTCAAAGGCTGAATCAATTTTCCTAGTCTATAAAGGCTCATTTTGCATCTCATATCAGTCATTGTGCCCTTGCAAATAGTTATATGTTTCAAGGAGAGGAATTTTTTCGAGTTTCCAAGAAAATTTGAGCAAATTATTGTGGTGTTGCGCGCTCAACTTGGTGTTATGCCCTTGGAATTGAGCGTTGTGCATTTGGAGGTTGCTCCCCGTGAAAATTAAAAAGGCATTGCGCACTTGGAACTGGGCATTGCGCACTTGGCAGAGCGCTGCGCTCTTGCCCGAAAATTACCCGGTGAAGAAAATTTGAGCGCTATGTGCTTGGGTTGAGCGCTGCGCCCTCAGACTGAGCGTTGCGCTCTTGGCCAGAAGGGCCTTCAAAGAAAAAACAACATTCAAACCACCTAAATACTGCTTCAAATCATCACCAAGGCTTCTCCAAGCACTAGCAGAGGTAAGTGAAGGCCATCAACTCATCTCCAAGTATTTTTGTCATCATTTGATTAAAAGAATGGAACCCTGAGGAGAAACCATAAATTTCACGCTTAAAATCATTGTTTAAGCCTCATTCATCTGCCTACTAAGGGTATCAGTCAAGACAAGGGTGAAATAGGGTGTTGTGTAAGTTTTCACTCATCTAGGTTTCCCCCCTAATCCATTTCCTTCATAACCCTCATCTAGGTTTCCCCCTAAATCCATTTCCTTCATAACCCTTTGTCCCTCTATTTGCAAAAAGATTCACTTTCCATTGCCCTCCTTCATCTCACTTTCATCTTGATTTCACATGTAGCCGAAGTGTTTCAAAAACAGATTTTAAACAGATGTTAGCAGAGGGTTATCATTGAAGTGTCAGCCTATTCTTCATTCTCATATACTTACACCCTCACTCATTCATCTCATTCACTTGTAAAGGTTGCTATTCCACCATCCCTTCATCTCAGTTCTATTTGCAGTCCTAGGATTTTCTCAAGGCAGAGTTTTCAAAATGTCAAGAGAGGGAGACATTGACAGTGGAGGAGAGGCTCAAATGCCAAGGAGGCATGAGCACAAAGGTGGAAAAATAAATAGATTTTAACCCCCAAACACAAGGAGTTAATGGCATCTCCCCTTATTTTTCAATGTTTCAGGCATGTAGGATGCTTTGATTTTTGTGAGAAGGTACAGTAGGTGTAAAACCACCCTGAGCTAACCAGGCTTTTCATCATTAACTTGCATGAGAAACAAGTTAACCTTGCAGGGGTAACCTTTGAGTTGTCTTCAGATGCTATTACTAATTCCATAGGCATACCAAGTGTGGATGAGAAATGGTTCAAGCAAGCCAATCTAGACATGAGCTACTTTGAACCCTATTTAAAGCCTAGATACAAAGACCACAATAAATCCATCTTTCATTTCTCACATTTTCTTGACAGATATGCACCTATGATGAGAATCATTATGAAATATTTTACATGTGAAGGAAGATTCTCCCGCATTTACTCCTATCACATCAGGCTTCTCATGCACTTTACTAGGGTAAGGATGCTGCACCTACCTATTACCTCTGTAGAAGCATTGAAATTTTTTTCTATATTGTACAAAAGAGAGACTATCCACAGCAGATGCAAAGCCTTTTTCACCACTCTCTTATCAAAATGGTTGTTATGCATCAATTGCAGCAAAAGGGTATTCCTTGGGAGACCTTCATTTCTAATGAGGTGTTCACCAATCCACAAGGCCAACAGCAGCAAGATGTCCCTTCTTCTCATCCTCCCATTCCTCCATCCACTCACATTCCCTCACCTCATGATGATTCTCCCACCTCACCATCCACTCATAGTCCTTCACATCATGATGATCCTCCTCCTTCATCACCTATTCACCATCCCTCACCATCATCTCATGGTACTATTGTAGAAATAGGGAGGCAAGTGGCAATGAGGTAGAGAGCAGTGAAGAAAAGAGCAATGAGGGTAGTGAGGCTCATATCAGTGAGGATGATGGAAATGAAGCATAAATCGGTGAGGATGATGACAGTGGGTCAAAGAGCCATGAAAGCAATGATGGTACAAATGCAGATAGCAGTCATGATGGCAACAATGATGGCAGTGAAACAAGTGGCACATAGATGATGAAAATTGAACCTTTTCCTTTGACTTACCAAAGGGGAAATAGGCATGTGTTTTTTGCCTTTAAGAGGCAAGGGGCCATGCCTTCTACATCAACCAAGAATGAAGAAGAAGAAGACCATCATGAGACTGAACAAGAATTTCAACTTATTCATGTTGATAGTGATGATGAAAATGAGCAAAGGATCACAAGCATGTTGCTCAAAAGAAAATATGCTCAGATCAAGGACCTGCAAACAAATCTAGGTAGGGATAAGAATGTGATTCACTATTTTGAAGTTGAAAATAAGCAGCTGGAGGCACATAAGGCCATCTATGAGATCAGAGCTATCAGAGCTCGAAAAGAGGCTGCAAAGACAAAGGTAAAGCTATATGAAGTCTTGGGCACTTATGATGACATGGAGGAAGAGGAAGGACAACTTCCTAGGAGGAGGCCAAGAACAATTGGCTTAAGGAAAGCTTTAGCCAAGGAGAGAAAGCAAGAGGAAGCCTTGGCAGAGTAGCTCACTCCAAGTGAGCTGCTTGCCATGGAAATAGACTATCATCGGGAACCTTGTCTAGAGAAGGAAAAAATACACTTAGAGGGTCTGTTGGAGAATACCAAGAGGGACCTTGACCTCCAAAAGAAGATGGCAAGGCATTATTCCTTAAGAAACAAGATTGCAAGGGCCAATCTCAAAAGAGCCCTTGCAAAGATTCAAGAAATAAAGGAGGAAAAAAGAAAAGAAAAACATGGCATCCTTGTTGATGCATCCCTACAAGCATCCCAGACATAATTAGCAAGGAAAATCCCAATTTTGAAAACTTTTTGCAAATTTTTGAGTTTTTGGAGTTTTTCACTGTTTTGGAGGGCCAAGCGCGCAATGCCACTGGCGCTGTGCTCTTTTTTGGGGCACCCAGTGGAGGAATGGCTTAAATTTTCAGAATTTTTAGTCCAATGACATTACCCTCACAAAATTTCATATCATTTGGAGCAGAACTAGTACTCAAAAGTGCCAAAAACATGCAAAAAATCGACTTTTTGCCCTATTTTCAGAGTTGGCGCTCCGCCCTGAGAAGTCTTGGGAGATTGAGTTTTTGAGAAGGTAAATGGAGTCCAATAAGAATACTAAAGGAATATTTGGAAAGTATGCGAGACAAGCTTTCCAATGAGCTATCATGGAGCTCATTTGGAGACCGGGAAGGCCTCCAAAACTCAGTTGCAAAAAGACTTATTTTCCCAGTGTTGGTGCTACGCCCTTGGCCTTGGCGTTGTACCCTTGCCAGAAAGTCAACAAAAGACACTTGGAGTTATTGAAAAATATATTTTGAGGGGTTTTGAGGCAAATCACTCCACATTTATTTGAGGAGTCATGTTAGCATTTATTTTTGCATTTATTAAGTTAGATATTTTGTGCCTTGGGCCTTGCATGGTCTCTTTGGACAAAAATGGCATTTATGATGTAATTAATGGTATTTTTGAGACCTAGATAGAGTTTTTGTCTTCTCTTGAAAGTTAAATACTTCATGAAGGCCTCATTGTAGATGTTGGTTGCTTCTTAGACTTAATACATAGACTTGGAGTTGAGGAGAAATTGGCTTTGGACTGTTATGAATGCTTTGATTTGGATGACAATCGAGCCAAGCACACTTGTAGGATTCATGAGCATGGCTAATGGTGATGTATTTCTAAATTAGTGCTTGTTTTCCTATGTTTTAATTTTGTTTCATCTTTCTCATGCAGTAGAACAGAAAATTTAGGTTAAGAAATGTTTTTTAGAGGCACCTTAGCTTTGTCTGCTTTCTATTGCTTGTATGTTTTCCTCTGCTAGGTTAGTTTAGAGAATTCTTAGTTGCTCTCTAATCCCACTCAACTTGTTTATCTCAAGAATTATTTAATGGAGTCCATGTCAAAGAATTTTATGGCTAGCCCTGCCCTTTGGTATCACTTAAACATTGTTTTTGAGGTCTTTCCTTCAAAGTATTGCTAAACAGGGTTTGACTCAAGAGGTTTATGGTTTGCCCTGCCCTTTTGTCCATCTTGAATGGTTGATTTGAAGATTTTAGTAGTATGATTAAGTAATTTTAGGATTTACCTTTATTTGATCATTACTATATGTTATCTTTTATGTTTTCTTTGCCTGAAGGTGAAATCACTAGAGAATTTGAAAGTTTGTTGCTCTCTATGGTTTTTTGGACTGTTGTGTTAATGTTTAATTGTTAGGGTTTAGTCAAAGAAGCTTATGTATGCCCTGTCTTTGGTTATTTCTCCATGCATAGTATCCATTAAGACTTTTCTTGTTATAGTACATGTTAAAGGATTCTTAATTGCCCTTTAAACCAACTTATTTCACAAATTAATGTTCACTTCACTCACATAAGCCTTGAAGATCCATTTGGCTTTGTTATACTTGCCCTCCGAGACACCCTTGACCTATTTTTGTACTTATCAAGACCTTTTTCAGACTCCATATCCCAATGGTCTAAACCTCGCTTACTCTATTTGTTCTGCTTGAAAACCTACCCAACCAACCAAACAAACAAACAAACAAACCCTAATCACTATAAATAGCCTAAAATCAATTAAGTTACATCTTATACACATTTATAGAGAGAGCCCTCTCTAAGTCAAGGAAGGCTAGGTCCTAGGACTCCAAATATTGGTTTGATGTTACCCCTATACATTTGGTCTTTCCAATCTGACAAATTACGGGGACCTACCAGGTTACTTAGGTCAACTTATTAGTTCACTGTTATGAAATATTTGGTTTTTAGTAGTAAAATTTTCCTAAATTTTAGCACGTTTTAATGAATCTATTTTGAGTTCATTCCACTTGTATTGAAAACTAAAAACATTAAAATTAATAAAACATTTTCCCCGAAACATTTTCAGTTAATTATCTTAGGCATTTGGCAAGTTAACTTGACAAACAAACTTGTTAGAACTTTCCTGTAGCAAAAGAGAGTTTGTTGTATCAGTTTGGTTTCGAGCGTCTCTTGCCCATATCTACTCCAAAATCATAGTAGAAGTATATTTATGTCTTATAATAGTCCCTGAATTCTCTAAGAACACTTTGGTTGAGATGAGGCTTGGTTAGGTTTCCATCTAGCTTCTACATTGCTTGCTTCTTGAATGTTGATTTATGCAACTAGTATAGATTTCTATTCCCATAATTTTCTTTAATAAAAATATTATTTCTTCCATGCAAGAGAAATATAGGACTTACCTTTCCTGCAAAATATAATATATTTCCTTTAAATTCGCTTCCTTTCCAGGAAGATAAATTATATTTCATTTGTTGTCATTTTCTTATGTGGGCTTTAAATTTTTACATATATAATAGATATACTTTCTATCATTTACTTTCTAGAAAAAGATGAATAGATTTGTGTATTTTTATTTACCTTCTGCAACTTAGGAATAACAACTTCCTAACATTTTTTCTCATTTGAACTTGTTTCATTTCCTTCTTTCACCTGCATCAAAGAGAGTTTGACTAGGAAGAGGAAAGTGTTTACTACACATATAGTGTCGGACCCTCTTAATATTTTATGAAACCATGGTTGATAATTAAATTTGAGCCCTCACGAGTTCCAAAATTCTTGTTGTAATATTGATGTTCATCAATTACCATGGTTGACTAGGAATTAAGAGGATATATTTTAGTGGAGAAAATGTGACCATGGAATACCATGTTGACTATTGTTTCCCATGTTGACGATGGTTGACTATAGTTAACATTGGTTTTCCATGGTTCACCATGGTTGGATGGTTGATAATTATTAACCATGGTCAACAATTGTTGGTTATGTATACCATGGTTTACCATGGATTATTGGGTTATATTAAGTTATTCTAAGGGTTACCATTACTGACCATGTCGCCTATGATTTCCCATGGGGACCAGAGTTCACAATAATTTACTCTGATTTACCATGGAGGCCTTAGTTGAAAATGATTGTCCATGGTTTCCCATGATGACCAGAGTTGAACATTGTTCACTATATTTGACTATTTTGACCATGGTTGACCATGGCTGACCATGGCTAGGCATGTAGAGTATGGTTCGTTGAATATGGCTGTATATCACTCAACCCCATGTGTGGCCATGTATTATCATAGATTCCCATGGTTGTGCTATGTTTGTCACACTTTGTTGTTGAGTTATGTTTATATCATCGCAATGTTAAACAATGTTTGTGACATTACAACACTGGATACTATTTGTAACATTTCAATATCACAACATGTTTTTCAAATTGGTAGGTTAGTTTATTTTTCACGTTAGTTCATTTTTCAAAACATGACACAAATTATTTTTCATCACGTTATCCAAACATCTATTTTTGTATCAATTTCACATAATTTCGTTTACGCAACCACATTATGTTGTTAGTTTTGTAGTATCACATTTTGACAACCATATTTCAATTGGATTTTATTTGCGTTAATAGTATATTGCTAATATTTATTAATATTATTATATAGAATTTAAAATATAATAATTTATCTAATAATAAGAATATGTGTTAATTCTCAATTTATTGTTTCAAACGTTCGCACAATATTCTAAAATTTTTACGTTTTTTTATTTTAATATTACTTTCTATTTAGTATCAATAATGTTAACATCCTCAACATGATAAATAATGTTAAATGTGTATATGAGGCATGTGTAATGTTAATTTCAATATTTAATGCTAATATTTATGCGAAATGTTTAACATGTTTATTATCTTTTCTAAGATCACTAATGTTTAACATATTTATGAATGTTGTTTCATATTATTTAAAATAATAATTTGTTGATACCTTTTTTCATCATTACATAATGGGAAATATTTATTTTGGTTCAAGGAAATCTATTGGGATGAAGGGGTGACCCACAATTCTTATGTAGGTGAAAATATCCCCCTTAGGTATTGTTATTTTCAACAACTATTTAGAGGTGAGGTCTCACCCTAGGTACACTAACGGGTTTACAACAACATTTGAAGGTTATACAAGGGAAAAGGGGAAATAAGGATACTCTAGTTCAGAACAACCCTCCTCGAACTAGTGCAATTCCATATGTCATAGATATATCCATTAAAAAAATGCATTCAAATTAGTTTAAAGAATTTATTGAAATATTCCATGTAAATTAAAACATGCATCAGTAAAATGAAAATACATCATTTAACCAAAAAAGTGAGCATTTGGTAGGAATTTATTATGGGAGTACAAAATAAACTTCGATGCAAAACAAAGGAAATAATTTTTATTCATAAGCATACACTATCATTAACTAAAATTATTGATTCAAGGAATTATCCATAACTCTTTTCCAAAAATCCATCATTCATTCTCCCATTAATGTCAAAGTACAATATACAAAGTCATAAGAGGCTAGCCATAAACCTACAAATATTTTATGTTGATAGAAAATGTCAAGAATAAAAATACAAAGGAGTCCATACAACTAAAATGGTGAGAACATAGACCATGATTGGCCATACTATATTATTCAACCAACTCTATTACAACTAACATGATACATATTAAAAAAAGTACCAAAGTTATTAATAATTAACAAATATAGGATTAAGTTGAACACATTATACAAATATCATTCATTGAGCCAACATACAATAAAAAAAAGTAGGATGATGGAAAAAAACAATAGAAGATCAGTTTAGCAACACAATACTAGAACCCAACAACTATAACAAAACACTACCTTCACTTTGAACTACTATGGAATAGCAGTACCATAAAAAACATAGAAAAATATAGCAATAGCAGTAGTTCCTTATATAGCTTTAATCTTTATCATCTTTTTCGAAGGAATATTTACCTATCTCACCTAGCCAACTCACCCTGATGAGCTATCCTCCTACATGTCAATTCAAAACCAATTGTTGGACCATAATGGGCTTAATCGCAATATTTTCCTACAACTAACTAACTCTCACAACTAGAGGGCGTGTTGTCGACTAAAAAATATTTCACTTATTGTGTAGTTCTCTTGACATCCATCACACATATGCTTATTCTATCAAACATCTATGAAGCATGTTGTGTGAATTATCTACCATCCTTAGCATGGTTTCTCCATTCTTAGGAAAAAATTAAAATTTTTTCTCCTCTTCCTCCTTTTTCCTCTTGGTCCCCAGAAAAATCCTTTAATTTCATTAATGATCAAGGAATTTGGAAGTTTTTGCCATAATATTTCTTTGGTTTCCATTCGATATTTTTGTCAATACAATGTGACATATATTTTTTGTTTCCCTCATATATATGCATATATGTGTTGATCGTGTCACAACAAATCAATTAAAGTAAAATATACATAAGGAAAATTAGAATAGATATAAAAAAGAGTGCAAAAAACATATAGTCATGATTTTCTTGAGTCAGTTATATTAATGCATAACATAATATCCATGTATAATCATAAATTTATGATTTATTTAAGAGTAATACTGTATATTATGCATAATATTGTGTGTTTCTCTTATTGAGGCATTAATTTATTTTCATGGCATTGGAAAAAATGAATTGCAGAAAAAAGAGTTGAGGAAAATGGTACAAAACAAATAATAGATTTGAAATATATCTTCTAGATACAACAAATAAAGATTTAAATTACCACTATAAACAAAATAATTCAAGTTGTTAGACTCATGTATTTTCCAGTATCACAAGGTGATTGATAATTTCTTATATTTCTCATGCTGAAAATAATATTCCATGACTATCATTTATTTTCAGAAAAGAAAAGGAGGTCCTGGTTATTAGAAGGGTCAAAAGAATCTATCTGCCATTTAAATTCAGTTCAAGAGAAAAATGTCACTGATTAAGTGTGTTGATGAGCTAAATCTCACCGCCTTCATTTATTCTCATCTTCCCCCCTTCTTACCTTTCATTTTACCTATTTTTGACACTCCCATGCTCTAAAAATCCTTTTTTCCCTCAAAACCCATATACATAACCTTTATCAGACTTACCGCTTCAATCTGAAAAAGTCTAAGCTTTGCGTGCATTCCTTAACCCACAAGTTTCTAGTTTCTCTTTGCAAATCATTACTGAAAACTTAAAACTTTGCTGATGCGATATGGTAGGACCTACCTAAAACCTTTGTAAATGGCCAGATTCCGCAAATAAACCTTCATAAGGCCTTTTCCCTTTACCTTCTGCCTTTTTTGCACTTGCCAACTTTTTTTTAGCGCATCATAGACCGTATTTTTCACAATTCATAATATATCCATAAGCGCCCGCAACTTTAAAAGTTTTAAGTGCGATGTGAAGCGATTGCATATCACGCATTGCAAGTTTCAAAGTTTACCGCGGGAGTTAAATGTTAAAATCATCGACGTGCGATGTGCAATACGGTGGGGCCTGATCGCACTTCACAGATCGCAAATGATAAAGGATAAGTGCCAATGGTAAAAGAAAAATAGATTGATGTGCGATGTGCAATGCCAGGTGGACCCCGAGTGTAGATCGCAAGTTCAAAGGCAAAAGGTTAGATGCTCCGATCGGTGACCTATGATGACATGGAAAATGACGTGGCAGATAACATGGCAGATGATGTGGCATGGTGATGTCATCCCACATACCATACATCGTAATTTTTACAAGTTAGCTGCAAAGGTAAATGTTAAATTCGCCGAAGTGCAATGTGTGATGCAGTGGGACCCGATCGCAAATCGTGCATCGCAAGTTTTAAAGTTTAAAGGGCTAAGGAAAAGTTAATTTTTGCGCCATGCGAAGTGCGATGGGGGCCCAGATGTGATGTGTTTTCGAAGGCATATTTCAAAGAATTTAAAATCCGTGTGCAAGTCCTTTTCTGTGTTAAATCCCATCATAGGAGGGAAAGGAGTTTATAACGTAAAATCCGTGGAGCGCAGGGGCAAGTTGGACGACGGTGGGACTCGATCGTAATCGCTAAACGAAAAAAATTCAAATCAACGGGATAGAGCTCTTGTAATTATATATCAAGGATTTGGAGCCCACTTCAGATCTATGGAAGAGATCCACTTCGCACCCCTCCACACCCCCCCCCGATAGTTTCTTGGGAACATGGGAGAGGGTTCCACACACTCGGTATTCATGAGCTGCCCAGTTCGTGACGTGTTTTTCTCTCGTGAGTTCGCACACCTCCCCTCTTATTACCACTTACCACTTCGAAGTGCAAAATGCTGTTGTTCTCTGTCAAAACCACTTAGGGCCATTTTTTAAGGGGAAGGGAATTCCTGCTAAAATAAAAAAGGGTAAGTGTTCTGAGAATCTGCTAAAGCCACCAGGAGTGAAGACTCATATGAACAGAAAACGGGCCAAGAGGGGCAAGTCAGGAAAAGAGGGGGATCCGGGACATAACAGCAGAAAGCGAAGAAGCAGCGGCATAGCCACTAATCAATGAGAGTAACCAACACTGCATCAGAATTTATGATCCAGATAAGGTAGTCCAAAAGGAGGGCCAGATGTCGAAGTCGTGTTCCTTTCTCTTCGTAACCACCTCAACCACCTTCAGCCTACTTTCTTGGTGTACGAAAAGTTGCAAAAGTTAATGTTACAGTCGGTGTGCTGGAGATATTTTAATATTAGGTCAGAAGTTAATGCAGAAGTCAATTTAACAGTCGGTTTTCTAGAGATATTTTAATGTTAGTTCAGAATTTATTTCAAAAGTTAATGTTATAGGAAGTTTGTCTAAGATATTTTGGTTTGGGCCTTGCTTGGTCACAATTTTCAAATTTTCATTTACTCTGTAGTAGAGGCAGACCACCGACCTAGATTAGGGCAACCACCTCAGTTGCAGTTAAATACTGCATGTTTTTTAATTCTCAAGTGTTAGAAAGAATGGGCCCTGCTGAAGCTGGCATTGTAAGAACTATCAGAGTTCTGTAACTGTTTTGAGTTGGGCATCAATAATAAAATGCCGTTCACAGGATCCTTGAGCTATGTTAATGGTGATGTTATTTTCTCTGTGTTAATGTTTTCTTATGTCTTTTCATATTGTGCATCACTTTCTCTGATTACAAAACAAAAGTTTTAGATTAAGATATGTTGAAAGAGCACCTTAATTCTGTCTGTTTTTGTTATCTTAATGTTTTCCTCTGAAGTATAACTAAATAATTATTAACTTCTCTTTAGCTCTATTGAAATGGTTGTCTTAAAGGTTTTACTTTGAGGTATAGTTAAAGAATTCTTCGCTACTCTTTAGTTGTACTAAAACTGATATCTTAAATGTTTCCCTTGTGAAGTTTAGTTAAAGAATTCTTAACTGCTCTTTAGCTATTTTTGAACTCACTACTTTCTTTCATCTCATATTCACACTGCCAGTAAGATCCAATTTGCATAGTTAGCTTTCCCTGTGAATCCCCCCTTGAAAAATTTGATGCGCAATTCAGCCTCTTATGACTCCATAGCCAATGGATTAAGCTTCACATGTTCTATCTGTCCAATCATCCAAACCAAACAACAAAAACAAATATCTATAACTAGCCTAGAACCAACATTATAAATCACCAAATTTAAATCCTAAATCGTAAAGATACAAAGAGAGCCCTCTATGAGCTCAGGAAGGCTAGGTCCTGGACTCCAAAGTGGTTTGACATTGTCTATTGCTACTTGTTCTTTCCAATCTTGAAAATTACATAGGGCTAACATAATGGCAACCATACTGGGGACTGAGTTGGTGAAAAAGCTTAATATTTCTTTAGAACTCAGAAACCCCAATAAAAATTAGATTATCTGACTATTTTCTGAGATTGGTATCTAGTTGTTGATGGTGGACAACAACCAGCCACAAGAAAGTTGAAATCATCCACCTGCAACTCCACAGTTTTCAGTTGACCTAAAGACTCCACTGGTAGAAGAATCTAGATTGGTTGTGAATATACAGTGACCCCATTCTCTGACTTCTTGACAATATGGATTCAAGGATACAACGTAGGCATCTCCAATGAATAGAAGAACATTCTTGGATTCCTGCACAAAATGCTTTTGGTAAATTGGGACAGAAATCTTCCTATTTTTCAAGATGAGAAGGTTGATGATTCTTTGTTACATCTCGTTAAATTTCATATGCACTCATGGAGGTTTAAAGTCAAATGGCGTGAGGACTGGATCATGAAGGTGTTCATGGTAACATTAGAAGGGGAAGCAAAGGAATGGTATGAAGTTCTGAACACTGGTAGTTTGTTTTCTTTAAAATATTTCTACAAGGTGTTTTATAAGCATTATAAAGAAAATTATCCATCTTTATCATTAGCTAAAAATTGTTGTGATCAATCTAAGGATCTCATATAATACCTTGTAAATATTGATGAAGATTTAGGAAAATGGAATCTTGAGGATCTCTTAGCAGCAATTCATGAATTTCATCCTCAATTTAAATCTCATGATAACCAAGAGAAGTTAGTTAAAAATGAAAGCAATCAAGAAATGAAATAAGATCCACAAGATCTCCTGGTGGGGACAAATGATAATTCATCTACTCTTTTGTGTGAGGCTAAAGAAGACATTTAGCCTCATGATTGTTGGGTACGTGTTATATTCTTTCCATGACTACTCACGCGCGGAGGGGTCACAGGGGGGCGATAGCCTCTTCTGTACATTGCGCCAGGCATAGTAGGGTGGTGAAAGGGGGGGCGGCAGCCCCCCTGTTCGGGGTCCAGGGCAGTGCCCCAGGAAAAAAATTTTGGTCCTTATTTTTTGGTGGGTGGACCCATCCATGGTTTTGTGCATGGGTTTGCACATGGTTTTGGGGCATGATGGTTTTTGGCCCCTAGTATTTTGTAGATCCAATCAAGGGAACTACGGTTATGTTCTAATCCAGGGTTAATGGATTGGGGTTTATGTATGCTTCGGAATGTATATATATGTGTTGTAACACTAAAAGGAACATAATGAAAAATCAAGCTGGTCATCTCGATTTGGAATCCAGGGGAAAATCTCTGTGTATATTTGTTTTATGTTTTATGCTTTCGCTATTGTTTATTTTCTGTTTTTAAGATTTGTTTGCAGATAATTTCTATACAGGGTTAAAACCTACAATGATTAGTCTTCACAAGAGAAAGAAAACAATTGTTGTTCAAGCCAAAGAACACAAATAATCCCTCCTCCTTTAACTGAAGAAGAAATCAATCAAATTCTAAGCATGCAACGAGCCTCTAAATTTTTATGTAATGAAGAGATGATTTATATTTGTTCTATTGCTGATTTATGTACTGAAGCATTTCCTCATGAAGAAACAGAAGAACAGATGGATATTTATGTTGTTATTCCTTCTCAAGAAGGTTTATTTCCAGAGGGTATTTCTATTCATCAAAATGATGGCCCTCAAACAGAATTCAGCCAACTCAGTTAAGACATATCAGGTTTGCTCGAGGGAAGCATAGTGGTATATTATGAGGATGCCATGTCAGATGACCACGAAGAATGTGTAGATATTCTCTTTATGAGGATCCTGAGCATGACAAAGTGGAACAAGGAGCAGCCCTAGATGAAGTTTGTTATTTAAATCCTCAGGACCAGGTATTGTTCCGAGATCCTTTTGTTGGTTTCTTAAAATCATCTAAAGAAGGAGTATGTTATGCCAGGAATGGTTTGTTGTAGATTTTAAGAAAAAGTTTGAGCATTTTTGTTGAAAGGCAAGTAAGATGGGAGTGGCCCTTTTGTTTTTCCAGCTTACTCAAAGAAGTGAACAAGAATCAATCATGTAATCATTTACTTGATTGGTTGCATTGGAGCAAGGAGTTCACTTAGTGTATATATCATCTCCAAGTTAGAGTAGGATAGGTAGGTGTGAAAATAGGCTCAGTACTCTAAGCATCTTTCAAAAATTAGTTTTAGATTGATTTCTAGTTTTCAGATGAAGTATGTGCCAGACTTCAGTTTGCAGAGAGTGTTGACTCCAACTTGAAGGTTTTCAGCCACAGAGATTTTAGCAAATCGGATTGCAGAGTGGGATCAACCCAATGGATCAGGCTACTAGTCAAACGGTGTTCTTGAGACCTCCTAAAGAAGATACCATCCCCAGTTAGAGCCACTGTTAGACTCCTGTATTTTACAGTACCACAAGGTGAATAATAATTTCTTATATTTGTCATGCTAAAAATAATATTCCATGACTATCATTTATTTTTAGAAAAGAAAATGAGATCCTGGTTTAGAAGGGTCAAAAGAATCTATCTTCCATTTAAATTCAGTTCAAGAGGAAAATGTCACTGATTAAGTGTGATGATGGGATAAATCTCACCACCTTCATTTATTCTCATCTTCCCCCCTTCTTACCTTTAATTTTACCTATTTCTGACACTCCCATGCTCTAAAAATCCTTTTTTCCCTCAAAACCCATATACATAACCTTTTTCAGACTTACCGCTTCATAAAACCCACTTGTGTTGAAAAAAATACGAAAAAGTCTAAGCTTTGCCCACATTCCACAACCCGCAAGTTTCCAGCTTCTCTTTGCAAATCATTATCGAAAACTTAAAACTTTTCCGATGTGATATGGTAGGACCCACCTAAAACCTTTGTAAATGGCTAGATTACGCAAATAAACCTTCATAAGGCCTTTTTCCTTACCTTTCGCCCTTTTCGCACTTGCCAACATTTTTTTAGCGCATCATAGACCACATTTCGTACAATTCATAACATATCCATAAGCGCCCCCAACTTTAAAAGTTTTAAGTGCGATGCGAAGTGATCGCATATCACACATCGCAAGTTTCAAAGGTTACCACGGGAGTTAAATGTTAAAATTGCTGACGTGCGATGTGCGATGTGGTGGGGCCCGATCGCACTTCACAGATCTCAAATGATAAAGGGTGAGTGCCAATGGTAAAATAAAAACATAGCGATGTGGAATGTGCGATGCCAGGTGGACCCCGAGCGCAGATCGCAAGTTCAGAGGCAAAATTTTAGATGCCTCGATCAATGACCTATGATGACATGGCAGATGATGTGGAAGATAACATGGCAAATGACGTGGAAGATGATGTGGCATGATGTCATCCCGCATACTGCACATCGCAAGCTTTACAAGTTAACAACAAAGGTAAATGTTAAATTAGCCAAAGTGCGATGTGCGATGCGGTGGAACTCGATCGTAAATCGCGCATCACAAGTTCTAAAGTTTAAAGGGCTAAGGAAAAGTTATGTTTTGTGCCATGCGAAGTGCGATGGAGGCCTGGATGCGATATGCTTTTGAAGGCATATTTCAAATAATTTAAAATCTGTGTGCGGGCCATTTTCTGCGTTAAATCGCATCGAAGGAGGGAAAGGAGTTTACAACGTAAAATCCATGGAGCGCCGGAGCAAGACAAATGACAATGGGATACAATCGCAATTGCTAAATGACAAAAAGTCAAATCAGTAGGATAGAGCGCTTGTAATTTTATACGGCGGATTTGGAGCTCACTTCAGATCTACGGTGGAGATCCACTTCGCACATCCCCCCCCCCCCCCCTCGACAATTTCTTGTTAATACGGGTGGGGGGGTCTGAAGTTCGGTATTCATGGCCACCCGGATCTGTGACATGTCGTTCTCTCATGAGTTTGCACACCTCCCCTATATTACTACTTACCACTTCCGAGGTGGGGGGGGGGTCTGAAATACCATTTGTTCTTCGTCAAAACCACTCACCGCCATTTGTCCAGGGGAAGGGAATTCCTGCTAAAAGAAAAAAGGGTTTGTGTTTTGAGAATCCGCCAAAGCCACCAGGAGTGAAGACTCATATGAGTAGAAAAAGGGCCAGGAGGGGCAAGTAAGGAAAAGAGGGGGATCCGGGACATAACATTAGAAAGCGAAGAAGCAGCGACACAACCACTAATCAATGAGAGTAACCAGCGCCGCATCAGAATTTATGAACCAGATAAGGCGATCCAAAAGGAGGGCCAGATGTCGAAGTCACGTTCCTTGCTTCTTCGTGACCACCTCAGCTGCCTTCAGCCTATTTTATTGGTGTACGAAGAGTTGCAGAATTTAATGTTACAGTCGATGTGCCAGAGATATTTTAATATTAGGTCAGAATCTAATGCGGAAGTCAATATAACAGTCGGTTTGCCAGAGATATTTTAATGTTTGTTCAGAAGATATTTCAGAAGTTAATGTTACAGGCAGTTTGTTAGAGATATTTTGGTTTGTGCCTTGCATGGTTGCAATTGTCAAATTTTCATTTACTCCGTAGTAGAGGCGGACTACCACCCTAGATTAGGGCAACCGCCTCAATTACAGTTAAATGTTGCATGTATTTTCATTCTCAAGTGTTGGAAAATATGGGCCCTGTTGAAGCTGGCATTGTAAGAACTATTAAAGTTCTATAACTGTTTTGAGCTGGGCATCAATAATAAGAGACCGTTCACAAGATTTTTGAGTTATGTTAATGGTGATATTCTTTTCTCTGTGTTAATGTTTTCTTCTGTCTTTTCATATTGTGCATCACTTTCTCTGATTACAAAATAGAAGTTTTAGATTAAGTTATGCTGAAAGAGCACTTTAATTTTGTTTGTTTTTGTTATCTTAATGTTTTCCTTTGAAGTATAATTGAAGAATTCTTAACTGCTCTTTAGTTCTACTGAATTTTTTGTCTTAAAGGTTTTCCTTTGAGGTATAGTTAAAGAATTCTTCACTTTTCTTTAGCCTTACCAAAACTGATATCTTAAATGTTTCCCTTGTGAAGTTTTGTTAAAGAATTCTTAACAGCTCTTTAGCTATTGCTGAACTCGCTGCTTTCTTTCACCTCATATTCACACTGCCAATAACATCTAGTTTGCATAGTTAGCTTGTCCTATGAATGCCCCCATGAAAAATTTGATGCACAATTTAGCCTCTTATGAGTCCATAGCCCAATGAATTAAGCTTCACATGTTCTGTATGTACAATCATCCAAACCAAACAAACAAAAAAAATCTAACTAGCCTAGAACCAACATTATAAATCACCAAAGTTAAATCCTAAATCGTAAAGATACGGAGAGAGCCCTCTCTGAGCTTAGGAAGGCCAGGTCCTGGAGTCCAAAGTGGTTTGATGTTGTCCTCTGCTACTTGTTCTTGGGCCAATATTGAAAATTACAGAGGGCTAACACAAGTATCTGAACATTGATAATAGTTTCGCTTCCATATAAGGTTAAGATTTCTAAATAGAGGGTTTTTTGAGTTTAGTTAAAATTTTACATTAAAATTAAAAGAAAATGCTTACTTTTCTCCCATATGGATTTCCACTTAAACATCATGTGTCTAATTATTTATGTGATTGATGCACTATTGAATTATTGAATTCATTTTATTGGATAAATATTTATTAAAATATATATAATATTGATTCACCCCCCCCCATCTCAATATCATTCTAGTTTCCAACAATATTCTCCCATTTTAAAATTTTCACCACCACAACCTTCAATTCCATTTCCTTTCCCATTAGCGGGTTGCTTAAACCCAAACTCAATGTCTTTAAAAGAAAATATATCATCCTCTACAGTGGCATTGTTGTCCATGTTGTTGGGGGATTCATAGAAGTTTTTAAGGTAAATATTCTAGTTCTTCTAGGAAACCAAATGATTTTCTTTAGTCCCATGAATTAGAATTCTCCTCCAAAACTTTCTAGGATTGGAATTAGAGAGGTATATTAACTACTCTTGCTTTTTAGTTATATATTATTTTTCTTTGTTTTAATACGATCTTAGTAAATGTTTATCTTATAAAGTTTTAAGGTTTCATTATGACAGACCCTAGTCATTTTTGCAGAAATTATCATATGAAAGGTAGGTATTTCTATTATTCTTTCTATATGACATCTTGATAGATAACTTTCTTGATGTAGCATGAAGAGATGTAGTGAAATTATTATATAGGTTTTCAATGTTATCCTTATAAGTTAAAAGATGTAAATCCCTATTTCAATCCTTTAAGAAGTTATCATTTTGATAGTTGTTATGTCTGCTTCTCAAAAAAGACAATTTGATGAACTTAAACAGAAAGAAGGTAGAGCGAAGTCTTACATTTTAATTATTCAGATGAATCTATTTTTCCTAAAATCACTACTGCTAAGACTGCTAAATCAATATGGGATACACTAAAAATTTCTTATCAAGTAATCAGAAAGTAAATATGGTAAAATTACAAACTCTCATAACTCAATTTGAAACACTTAAAATGATTGAATCAGAAACGATTGATCGGTTCATGACTAAAGTTGTGGGTGTTTTTAATCAGCTTCAAATGATTGGTGAAGAACTAGAAGACCAGATAATTTTTTAAAAGGTTCTTAGATGTTTCCCCAAAAAATTGACATGATATTTACTGTTTTTAAAATGAAAGAATTAACAAAATTGTTTGTGGAAGAATCAATGGGATATTTATTGGCTCATGAAGCAAGAATTAATTTATATGTCAATACTTTAGAGCTTGCTTTCAAATCGAAAGTTTCCATGGATAGAGGTATAGGCAGAGGTTTTCATGGCAGGAAAGGAAGAGGAAGAGGACAGTCTAAGTCAGATGATAGATCACAGGTAACTCAAACACATTTAGAGTAGTCTCAAACTGATCATGGTGGTACATGGATAGATAAATCAAAATTTAAATGCAACTATTGTAAAAAATATGGCCATTATAAGTTTTAATGTCGAAAATTACAGTTTCTTTTAAGTAAAAACAAATCCAATGTTACAAACATTGAATTTGAAACATCGGATGCTTTGTTTCTGACATGCCAAATGACTGTGCAAGTGCCTAGTAAGGATGTTTGTTTGGTTGACAGTGGATGTAGCAATCATATGACTGGTCATAGTGAGTTTTTTCATACCTTGATACATATTTAAGTTCCTTTATTGGTTTGGTTGATGATCGTCAAGTCAAAGCTTTGGGAAAGGGTGTTGTGCTTGTCTACCAAACAAAATGTTGTGAAGAATATATATGATGTTTACTATGTACCCAATTTCAAGCATAATTTGTTGAGTGTTGGTTAGTTATATGGACGTGGTTATGATTTTAGCTTTCACAACACTACTTGCACGATCTTTGATCAACATAAATCTCTTGTTGCAAAGAATCCTATGACAAAGAACAAGTGTATCAATTACAAATGAAAAGTGAGAAGTTGTATGCACATAATGTTTCAACACCAAATGACACTTACTTGTGGCATTTGCGATATGGTCATTTACCTATCAAAAGTATGAGTCTATTGCAAAGGCAGTCTATGGTGAAAGGTTTGTCTACTTTGTCTGACCATATCTCTTCTTGTACAAGTTGTATAAAGGGTAAACATATGCGAGATACTTTTTCATCAACCCCTTATAAAGCAAAAGAACAACTACAATTAGTGCATACATATTTATGTGGTCCTATGCAAGCACAATCAGTAGGTAGCAGTTTATGTTTTCTTACATTTATTGATGCCTTTAGCAAGAAAATTCGGGTGTATTTCATCAAATACAAATCCGAAACATTTTCCAAGTTCAAGCAATTCAAAGCCAACGCTGAAAAAAAGAGCGGCAATTTTATTAAAGTTCTTAGGTATGATAAAGGAGGTGAGTATGAATCTAATGAATTCATTGATTTTTGTAAACAACATGGTCTTAAAAAATAGATGACAAGAAATTATACTCCATAATAGAACGAAGTCACGGAAAGAAAGAATCAGACAATTATGAATATGGCTCGAAGTCTGCTCAAAACATGAAATTTATCTAAAGATTTATGGGTTGAAGCAGTTAAATGTTTTGTATATATTTTGAATAGATCGCCAACTTCCAGTGTTCAAAGTCTTGTACCTGAAGAAGTATGGAGTGGAAAAAAGGTAATTGTTTCACACTTTCAAGTATTTGGTTGTATTGTTTTCGCTCATGTTCCAGAAAAAATAAGAAATAAACGATGCTGTTAGTTTAAAGTATATCTTTATTAAGGTATAGTTCAGCATTCAAAGTCTTGTACCTGAAGAAGTATGGAGTGGAAAAAAGGTAATTGTTTCACACTTTCAAGTATTTGGTTGTATTGTTTTCGCTCATGTTCCAGAAAAAATAAGAAAGAAGCTTGATGATAGAAGCGAAAAGTATACCTTTACTGGGTATAGTGGCCAATCTAAAGCATATAGATTGTTTAATCGTATAATTAACAAGTTTGTCGTAAGTCGATATGTGAAATTTATGGAAGACAAATCGTGGCATGAAATGGAGAACAATACTTGTGCTAATCCTTTTATTATATTAGACGAACATCAAGCACCTACAATGAACACTCCAAGATTACAGATTCAAGACAAAACTAGCAGTTTTTCATCAAGTAGTAGCATTTCATCATCATTAATTGAGTTTGATTCTAATAATCCAAAAACGAGAAGTTTAAGTGATATTTATGTACAAGACGATGTTGATGATGTTGCAAATTTTTCATTTCTCTCATTTCAACCTACTTGTTTGAAGAGGCTATAAAGGACAAAGAATGGGTAGATGCAATGAATAATGAAATCGATGCTATTGAAAGAAATCAAACTTGGGATTTGGTCGATTTACATATTGATAATAATTCTATACGTGTCAAATGGGTTTATAAAATTAAGTTAAATGAGAGAGTTGAAGTTGATAAACACAAAGCAAGATTAGTTGCCAAAGGTTTTTCACAACAACCTGGCATAGATTATGGTGAAACATTTGCACCTGTAGCAAGAATTGATACTGTTAGATTTGTATTATCTATTGCAAAAAAAAACAGCTAGCAAATTTTCCAAATGGATGTAAAGTCTACCTTTTTAAATGGTATTTTGAATGAAGAATTGTATGTTGATCAACCACCTAGTTTCGAAATAAAAAATAAAAAACATAAGGTGTACAGGTTGAAGAAAGCATTGTATGGCTTGAAGCAAGCTCCAAGAGCTTCGTACATCTGAATAGACCATTACTTGTTATATAATGGTTTCGGAAGGAGCGACCATGAACCCAATTTGTATATCAAGTATGATCATCAAGGTAATGTGTTGATATTGTTTCTTTATGTTGATGACATAATTTATACAGGCAACATGCAGTTAGATGAATTTAAAGCTGCTATGAAAAATGAATTTGAAATGAAATATCTTGGATTAATGAGATACTTCTTAGGTATCGAAGTGAAACAAACACGCAATGGTATTTTTATTGGTCAACAGAAGTATGCTATTGATGTTTTGAAAAAGTTTAAGATGGACAGGTGTAAACCAATGGATACTCCTATTGAGTTTGGTACAAAATTAAGTAAATATGATGTGGGTACTGCTATTGATTCGACTTTGTATAAGAAACTTGCTGGTAGGATTATGTATCTAACTGATTCTGGACCTGATATAGCACTTGCAGCTAGTTATATTTCCAAGTTTATGGAATGTCCTAAGAATTGCCATTGGCAAGCTGGAAAAACGGTGTTAAGATACATTGCAGGAACAACTACTTATGGTTTGTGGTATACAGCCTCTATTGACAGTAAGCTTGTTGGTTATACAGACAGTGATTATGTAGGATGTATTGATGATCAGAAAAGCTCTTCTCGATATGATTTTCTATTTGGAAGAAATTTGATTTCATGGTCATCCAAAAAGCAGCCCATAGTTGCGTTATCTTCAGAAGAAGCTGATTACGTTGCAGAAAACCAAAATCATGTCAAGCAGTGTGGTTGAAGAGACTTCTCTCTCACTTCGGATATATATAAAATGAACCTATTTCAATATTTTGTGACACCACTTCCGCTATTTCCTTGTCAAAGAAAAATGTCTTTCATCAAAAAAGAAAACATATTGACACTTGTTTTCACTTCATCCGTGAACTGGTTAAGAATGGTGATATTGTTCTCAAATTTTGTGATTCCAAGGAAAAATTAGCGGATATCTTCACCAAACCGCTAGAAAAAGTTAATTTTGAATTTCAATATAAGAAGTTAAGTATTAAAATAATGTATCCCTCAAGATTAAGGGGGAGTGTTAAAGATTAATCTTAGTTAAGAGTTAGTTTCTAGAATTAGTTAGAATCCAGCTGATATTTTATTGTTTGTAACTGATTATCAAACATGTATATATACCTCCATAATAAAACATATTCGTGTGTGGTGTGTTCTCATAAAATAGTTGTTTTTCTTCTCTCTCTATTTCGTAAATTTGTCAATAAAAGGGTATTAAACACTGCTATGTTATGTTCTTGAACCATATACTAAAGCATGCTCTCAGATTAATTTGTGGCCCCAAATGCTTTAGTTGTAGAAAATCCATTACCTTTGCCCATACCTCCATAGCAAATGGACAACCTAAAAATAGATGGTCAATCTCCTCAAATTCCACGACCTTGAAATCCCCTTAAATGAAATTTATCCCACGTGAGCACTCTATTATGAATGGCCAACCATCCAAAGTAAATGAGCTTTAGTGGAGTCTCCTACCCCATGAAGCTTGGAACCAAATATTACAATCAACTTCTCTCGAACAAAGGGGGACTCTTGTAAATATCCTTAACCCTTGGTTGACAGTTATTTGTTGCACCCTCGCACTGCAATTTGTCTTCATCCTCAGCTATGTAAACAACTGCATAATATAGCTTTGCAAAATAATTTTCCCATTCAATGGTCAATTTTCTGATGCAGTCAAACGTCAATAGCCTTCCGCCATGATTGTTGTGAGATGAAATGGTTATTTCTTCAGTTGATATGTACAAAATATAATATGTCCATATCATGTAGGGTGTTAAGAAGATTAGTTGATAAAGATTGGTTACCATATAAGTCCTTTAGTGCATCCAAAACTACCTCCACCAATCTACCATCCCCGAGTTCCCATCACAAAAAACCCATCATCCAATGTCAATTTTTAGTCATATCTCTCCAAATATAGAATGATCCCAAAGTTCTCCTTACCCCATGCTGGGTCGAGATGGTAAATGACTATCCATTTATATAATTATCTCTTATGATGAGTCCCCAAATACCATTTTCTATTGTGGCCCTCCCCATGTTCTTGATAATCAAAACCCTGCTAAAATTGTGGGTGTCCAAGATACCTCATTTGGTCTTGTTATCACTTTCCATCTAACCAAATGAATCTTCCTCGTCATTTCGTTCCCTGCCAAATAAATGATTTTCGTGGAATCCTGATGTTTGTCGTTGTTAGGATATAAGACCATAATCATTGTTATGGTTATTATTACAGAATGGGATCATACACAGCAAAAAGAGACACTCAGGTCTATTTCAGATGATGAATCATGGGCTGTGTACAAAGATAAATGGAGGCCTACATGGCAGCTCCGAAATACAAAAGTACTTGATGCAAATCTGCAAAGCCATACCGATATTATGCATCTCGTACCTGAAAGGAGATTCTATCCTAAAGGGAACAAGTGGATACACGACATGATATATTCCACAAGTATGACAGCCTCCTATGAAGCAGAAAGATCCCTTTCACAAGATTTTTGTGATTTGTCAGTCATTTGTACTGGTGGAAGTGACAGAACAAGAATCTATTATAAATCCTACACTATTAACTGCACAAGATGGCCGGGAGAGTATACAGGAGGAAGATACCAGACATGGCCAGGAACAATCCTGACTTGATTTTTCCTGATACTGTGTATAATTTTGCAGGATATAAGCAACTTTGGTGGGATCTGCTGAATAAAGATGGGCGTGGTGAAACTCACCACACCAAGCTCAGATTTGGGCCAACTTGGATAAATCAATCCCACTATGCATGCCCCTGGACATGTGACTGGTGGTTTGATTATGGACTAAGAGCATATGGCATGGATCCAGTGTACTACGAATCATATTTTCAAAGCCAATGCAATGATTGTCTAGAGAGCTCATGGGGAGAATGTTTTCATAGTCCATGTCAAACAGTCCGTGATTTGAGCCAACTTGAATATAAACTTGTAAACCCAATATTAAATTGCTACAAGAAGAGGCAATTACAATGGTTGGTTCTAACCAAAGTAAAACATCAGATCATTTTAAATAAACCCATGATTGTCAGAAGAATTTATACCAAAGCTTGGGACGATGATCTGTATCCAAGACTCCTGTTTCCCGGAATTACTATCCTTGATTAGGCCAAAACCAGTACAAGCGGTTCTAGTGGGCTCCGCTAAAACAAAAGTATCCATAGTGTAATGATACCCAGTCACGGGTTTACAGTGACAGGTCTTTTCTTGAGGGCTTTTTCACCTGTCTGAAAAAGCATCCTCTCTGTATATAATTATTCTGTTTCCTCGTGGGCCTTGTACAGAAAAGGTATCCACAGTGTAATGTACACACACTTCACATGTTAGTGTCAGACGGACGAATCTCGGTGCGAATGTCACTTCGGTGTTACCCGAAAGCCATGATTCTCCTCCACGTGTCAATAATCCGACGGACCGAACGAATGTTTGTCCCCCCTCTTTTCCTATATAAGGAGGGTTAAGGCTCATTGTTTGGCATTCGCATTCGGAGAGTCTGGAGTCTAGAGTCATTTGTGTTTGAGTCGAGCCAAAGCTCCCTGCTCTGCATCTGCGCGAAGTCTCGCGATCTGCTTGCATCACGGTGCTAAGACTCAAGTCCTTAGGAGATCTGAGAAGCCTGCGTGTCTATGTGCTCAGCATAGGCAAGAACCTAAAGTGGCCAGATCTATAGATCGAGTCTGTATTCTGTCTGTGTGTTTTTAGAGCTCTGAGACAGAGTCTACACGTTGGCCAGGAAGCCTCCAGTGACGCTCACTCTTTATGAGTAGCCAAAGTCTGGTAAACGCCACTGCAGTCTATCTCTGGAAAGAGATCTGAGTCCATAAGTCTGCAATCTGATTGTAAAATCCTTTTGAATATCAATAAAGAGAGAAGTATTTATTCCGCATGATAAGAATTGTAACTCTGAGCTTTATGAATGTCCATTGAGGTAGTATTGCTTTCTTTTTGATCGCCGAAAGTTCGCCAGACGATTCGCGAAGTCACCGAGGGACACGGAGTAGGCCAGAAAAGGCGAAGGAAGCCGCAGAAAGAGCCGAAAGAAGTGTGAACGTGATATTAGGTTCGTGTATGGGTTCGCATAGGGTCTCTTAAAGAAGCAAGAAGAAACTCAATGAGCCAGTCTGCCTGTTGAGCAGTTTGCAGTGCAAATCTGTGTGAGAGGTCCCTGCAGTAAAATTGGTATCAGAGCCAGTACAGTTTGTCAACTGGTTCGTGAAAAGGTCAGTTCTTATAATCATTCTCTCTTTATTTTCTGAAGTAAAAATGGACCCATTCAGAAAATCTGTATCTTTCCGTGAACTTGAAGAGCAAGATATAGCTCAACAAAACCCCCTCAGGGATATGTTTGCTTCTAGTAGTAATCATGTTACAAATGAATCAGATCATTTGTATGAAGAAACTGAGCCACAGGCTAAATGGGTTCTACCCAAGATCTCTGCATCCCAAGTCTATAATGATCTTGGTGTCTGGCACTTGAAAGCTGCCACTAGAATCACAATAAAAGAATCCATTAGCTCAATAGAAGAAAATTCTGATCGTGTCCAGTTAATACCTCTGTTGAATCCAAAGGAGCTCCAAGCAGAAGCAAGAAAACTGGGGACCCAATTCCTACATCTCGGATGCATCAGAGTAGGAATCCAGGCCCTTGTCCATCAAGGTGTTGATTCATATGTGTTAGCTACTGTCAGAGATCTAACACATAACAAATATACTGATTCCTTAATTGGAGGAATAGTTGCACCATTGTCTAATGGTCCAGTGTGGTTTGATTGTTATCCTAACTTCTCTGTGTATGTGTTTGATGAAACATTGGCCGATATTCTGTAGTTGCAAATCCAGACCACTGGATTTGACATGAGGAAAAAGAGAGATAATATCGCCATACAATTCAGAGGTTGTTTTAGACATACCACCACACTATTTCTTGCAGTCCTCCATGCCCCCAACAGAGAGTCAAAAACTAGTGTCGTAGTTATGACAGATCCTAAAAATCAGAAGGTTGAACACCAGGCTATAAAGTGGGAGGATCTATCTTTTCCTGAACACTGGGTCGTGCCAAATCCTAAGCCTCTCTCTGTTCAAAAAATCACTTCTGCTAATATCACAGAAAATCAATCCACAGCCACTTTGTCTTTCCGAAGAAGATCTACAATTGATAGGCGTCGGATTGAAGCTGAATGCAAAAAGTCTCCTTTGTACATTACTCCTGATTGTACAGATACTGCTTGTTCCAGTATTGTAAATATTTCTTGTCATCATACAGCTTTATTTGAGTTTGCTTTGTTAGTTAACTTCAACCCTTTGCAAGTTGAATGTCCTCAATGTCATCAGTCTGTAAATCTTAAAAATCTTGCTGAATTAGTCATCAGACATCAGAACCATAATCCCAGAATGGGTGATGCCCCTCCTTCTACGTCGGTCACCCCCTGTCCAAATCCAAAATGTTCTGATATCCCTTTTCCACATGAAGATGATCATGTTCTCATGATGCATCTTGTTCCCTCTCTGCAAGATGAAGATCCCTGACTGACTGAGATGTTTATGAATATGCAATCCCCTAAAGACAAACATTGACTAGGGTATTACAATCAAAAAGATTTCCTGATCCTAGAATGCAGATTTAAGGATCTTCCAGAAGATGTCAAAAGACCATCTGTCCCAGAAATCCAGAAGTTTTATACACTTATGGATGGTTGTGAGAAACACAGAATCCCTGCTCAATGGATGAAGCAGATGATAAATTGGGATCTGTTTACTCACCTAGAAGCAGATGAATTTGTTGTCAGCCATACTCCAGAGCAAAAGAAAACTTTAGCCTTAGAACGGAAACAATATATGGAAGAAAGAAAGATTTGGATTTCTTTCTATTCCTGGAAAAAGGCTAAAGAATCAAAAGTTGTATTGATGAATGAGCCCACGTCCTCTTCGGGTCATTCATGGACAGTAATTGATGGTAGTAAAATAGAAACACCTACCAGCTATCCTCCTTTCAAAAGGATAGTCATAGGGGAAGGAGAAAATTCAGCCAATGCCTATCCCCTTGTGCAGAAAGAAAATCTGGTAGGAATTGAAAGGAGAATCCAGACTGTAAATGAACAAATAAACTGGACTAATACTGCCATCACAGGATTAGAAAAGAATGTTGCTAAAGCTTTTGTTGTAAAGAATCAGATGGATCATTTACAAGTTTCTTTGAATGATGTAAATAAGGCATTAAATTCTGTACAGTACAATTGTTCAGTAGTTAAAGATTTTTCTTTGAAGTCTTTACAAAAGGTTGGTGAAGTAGAAAGTTGTATCATAGACTAGTCTATTTCTACTCGACAACTTGTGACAAAATTGTCTGAACAAGCCCAGAAGGAAAAAGAAAAGAAGATAGACAAGCCTGTCCCCTCAGGATTTCTCCACAAAGGGAAAGCTGTGCAAATCCAGAAAAGTGTTGATAAATTTCCCAGCCTATTTCCCAAAGAATCTGTTCCAGAGTCTCCAAAGTTTAAAGTGACTATTGCCTCTCTGTTCCATGAGTCAGAGTCTGAAGAGCATGTCCTACCTGTATATGAGCCCCTTGAGGCCCAATATACTAGGTACTCTCCTCCTGACTTAAATGGCCTTGGAAAAATTCCTGCAAGAGAAACCTTCTTTTCCCAAAGCCATAAAGAATGGAACATAGATAACTTATCCTCTGCCCAGATCAAACAAGTCATTGATCAGATGATCACAGAGTATAAGTTAATGTGCATAGATGGCAAATATGAAGTTGAGGCATGTAAGTCCCTAATTCCATGTTTTACAGGAACTCTAGCCAGATGGTGGGAGCTAGAGTCTTCCCCTGCTCTCATTGCTTCTATGGAAGCCGAGGTGTTAAAATATGAAAATGGAGATGTCAAGTTTCATGAAGATGGCAAAGCCATGAATAATATGATTGGTGATCTCACTGCACTAATCCAACAAACATTCTGTGGAGATGACCCAAAAATTTCAGACCAAAATGAAATGATTCTTATGAATGTGAAATGTCGCAATATCAACCAGTATGAAGATTTCCATAGAGATTGGATGCAAAGAATCTTCCTGGTTAAGGATCCCAAGAACATTCTCTGGAAGCAATTCTACCTTGCAGCATTGCCTTCCAAGCTGGTAGACATTCTCAAATTACAAGATGCTTTCCAGTTGCCAATGGAAACATATTTATGGGGTCAGATGTATAGCACAGTAACCAGAGTATTGATTACTCTCTGTACCAGTTCTAAAATAAATAAATCTATGGATAAATTGAATAGATTGCCTGGTACTAAATCTTTTTGCAGCAGGTATGGGATCACAGTTGATGACCCACTGGTAAAAAGGCGCAAGACTAAGAAAAGGGCTAAAAAGACTTCCAGAATTTATCTGCCTTATACTTATCACAGGCATAGCAAAAGACTATCTACAATAAAAAGGTCTGGAAAGTCCTACAGAAAGCCTGCTAAAGGATGCTCATCCAGATATGTCCCGAAGACTCATTTCTATGAGCCACATGATATTCATCCCAAGGATGTTAAGCTGAAAAGGATGCAACAGATAACTTGCTGGATTTGTGGAAAGACAGGACATACGACAAATTTATGTCTTGATGCCAAGGAATCCAAAAAGGGTTTGGGACAAAAATCCCAACAAAGATATAAAGGCAAACAGCAAGTTAAGCTAGAAGATAAATGTGGTCAATGTGGCTCCAAATTTCACAAAATAGAAGACTGTCCCCCAGACAGAAGATTTTTGATTCAACAAGCTCAAGAAGAATCTTCTTCTGTTTCTAATTCTGAATATTCTTCTTTTGAGTCTGATATTGAAGAAGTTCATGCTTATTGTGAATGTCCTGATTCTGAAAATTGCCAATGTGAACATTGTTCTTCATCAGATTCTGGTTTTTCCTCTGATGAACAGCTTGCAGAGGAATTTACAGGGAAAGTAAAAGTTCTCATGGCTCAAACCGCTGAAGATGATATGAAGATTTTCTCTCATATCCGAGCCATGGAATATGGTGATTTAAAGACTCGGCTGCTTGATGCTTTTATGCAGTCCTCGGGTGCTTCCTCCTCTGCAAAACCCACTAAGAAGTCCTTGTTCTTGGACACTTCTTATGAGCAAAACACACGCAGTTATCTCCGTCAACAACAACAAAGCAAAGTTCGTGCACTCACTTTGGGGGAGGTGAGTAAGGAGATACACTTGCTGAAAGGTGAAATTTCTGCCCTCAAATTCAAAGTATCTGAATTAGAAAAAGGTAAACAGGACGAAAATCATCCTGTTTCAGGCAGAAATACTAACTATATTATTCATGGAACTCCTTCATATTCTGCTCCTGAACAACCAAAGGTTGAAATTGCTGAAGGAAAAGCTGATCCTGTTTTTGGATTCAGAGAAATGCAAGTTCTTACGGTTCAATACCAACATCATCATGTCAAGGTTAATATTTTGGTGCATGGTAAGACTTATAATGTAACTGCATTAATTGATTCAGGTGCAGATGTAAACATCCTTGATAAGAAGGTTGTCCCCTCAAAATTTTGGGCTAAGGCAAAAAGAAATATAGTGGGATTGGGGGACAAAACTCTTGAATATGAGATTCCAAAAGCTATGGTTTGTTTTGATTCTCATTGTTTAAAAGCACAATTTGTTGTAGCTGATATTCCTTTTGAATGCATCTTAGGAAATTTTTTCCTTGCAGCAGTTGAACCTCATGGTTCATGGAGAACCAAGAATAATAAGGCAGGATATTTCATTACGATGCCTACTTCTGATAGAAAAGGAAAAAAAATTGAGTTGCCTTATGTTTCTAAGCAGAGAATATCTACTATGGTACAAGCCATGCAGGAACTCAAGAAAGAAGAAGACAGTCTTGCAGAACTAAAATACCACAAGAACTTGATCAGAATTGAAGATCAGTTGAGTTCTGCAGTAGTTCAGAAGCAAATTACTGAGCTACAGAAGCAGTTTGAAGAACAATGTTGTGCAGAAGAGCCAAATGCATTTTGGCACCGCAAACAGCATAGTATTGAACTGCCCTACAAAGAAGGATACACGGGAAGACCATGCAAATCCAGAGCAATTCTAATGAACAAAGAATACCAAGAGCTCTGTGAAAAAGAAATAAATCAGCTACTGCAAAGAAAGCTGATTAGGGAGTCAAGCAGTCCTTGGAACTGCTATGGCTTCTATGTGAATAAAATAAGTGAACAGATAAGAGGCATCCCCAGGTTAGTCATTAAATATAAACCTCTTAATTCTGTTCTTTCAAGTATCTACAACAAATCTGTATATATATCATATATTTAGCATTATGATATAGTATTTATCATTTTCCGCATTTAACCATATTAAAACATTTGCTCATAGCAATACATTATCACAGCTTTTAAACTTCATTCATAACACAATTTTTGAATCCCACAGTAACTCAAAGAATGCTATTTGGCATATTGGCTGTAGGACCCATCACCTCGCATCACAAGGTTGCAACACATTTACTACACCATTCTTACTCCAATTCATCTCCTGAAATGCGATTTCATGGATATTGGTTGGGACCCATCATCTTTTCGCAATCGCAAGTTCGTAAATATTACTTACCACTTGCACCTACTTCCACCTCATTTCATATGTGATTTTCGATTTGCATAGGACCCATCACCTCTTTCGTATCGTGTTTGCAAATCCCACTTACCGCTGCACTTACTTTATGATTACCTCGATCTCCGATATTGCGATAAGTTTGACTTTGTGATATGCTTATGTTTCCCTCTGTCAATATGCGATATGGGTTAAGAATTGTGATATATGCGATATTTGACTTTGCGATTTGCACACATAAAATTGCGCATCGCAATACTCCACCTTCTTCCATTTATACCTCTACCATCCCTCCGCTTAAATGCCATTTCACCACCAATCTAAATAACTACAAATCTATCCAAAGGTTTATTTGGCTGACAACCAAAGGTTTTCCGCCAAATTCAAAGAAAGGTGCCATTTGTACCCAAAGGGATCTTTACAATAATCCTAGAAAAGGGTTTTTCTAATAAACTAATTCTACCATGCAAATATTTAAATATTAATATAGGAATACAATCCAAAAGTGAGTCAAAGAGGGCAGAGGCAATAATTTTTGATAAATACATTGCAACAATAATATTAGATCGTGCAGCAATTGTTTCCTAAATAAAATTAGAGCCAGATGTCATAGCCCCCCATCGTTGCCTCTTCGTGACCATCTCAACCACTTTAAGCTTATTTTTTGGATTCATGAAGAGTTGTCGAAGTTAATTCCACAGGTGGTGTTTTGTCAAAGATATTTTGTCTGGGCCTTGCATGGCCACACTTGTCAAATTTTTCTTACTCTGTAATCAATGAAAATTTGTCAAAGTATATAGGGAAATCGACATAGTTTTTAGTTAAATACTGTATGCATTGGAAATATCAAGGGTTGGAGGTTGGACCTTGTTGGACCCTGCATTGTAAGAACTATTGTGTTAGAGCATTGTAATTTTTGGAGTTGGGCATCAATAATAAGAGACTGTTTACAGGATACTTGAGTTGTGTTAAATGGTGATGTGTTTCATATCTATGATAAATGTTTCCATTTTTTTCCTTGCTTTGCATCCATTTATCTGATTGTAAAAAATAAATTTTGAGATTAAGATTTGTTGTTGGAGCACCTTAATTCTGTCTCTATTTACCATCTGGATGTTTTCTTCTGAATTCCAATTGAATAATTCTTAACTGCTCTTTAATCATTACTGAATATCACTCTTTTCTCCATATAATAATTCATGTTTCCTTAGAGATTCTTTTAGTACAGTTAGCTTGCCCTGTAATGCTCTTCAAAAATTGATGTCGCAAACCAACCCTTTTGACTCCATAACCCAATGGATTAGCTTTTTCAGACCTACTCATCCAACCAACAAAATCAATCAAAACAACCAATTTTCACCATCACTATAACTAGCCTAATATCAACATTCATAACATTAAAGATAAATTTAAATCATAAATAGAGAGAGCCCTCTATGAGTCTAGGAAGGCTAGGTCCTGAATTCCAAAGTGTTTTGATGTTGTCCATTATATTTTATTCTTTCCAATATTATAAATTATAGAGCCACAAAAAATCCAATCCGATGAGCCTCTAACTCGAGTGACTTACAGGTGACCAAGGAAAATATCACGCAGTACATAGTGGAACCAGTTAGGATATACATGAAACTGGCAACCTTATCCAACCAAGTCAACCCCAAGAATGTCACGTTGATTCCTAACATGTTGCAATGCATGCACAGACATGGGGAAGACATGTCTCAGCTAGCCCGGATAGTTGTAGAATATAAGGCATGGCAGAACTACCTTAGGGAGCAGTTACAGATTGATGCCCCAACCTTATCAATCACCAGATCATTAGCATAAGGTTGATGCTTGTAATAGAAAATCTCATTTTTGTTTCACAACATGATAGCTTAGGGGAAACTGAACCAGATCTCAATAGAAACATCAGGAAATCCATAGGTCGCAACCGGCCATAGGTCGCAATTGGTTGTAGGTCGCAATTTTCCATAGGTCACAAGCAACCCCCAAATGCATGTAATCCCAAGAGTCAATGGAAGGTAAAGGGCCACGGGAAAATTAAGGGTCATCTCGACCTATATGTACATGCTAAAGTGATATTGAAAAGGTCATTTTTTTTTTGTTTTGGGACTTTGGAGAGAGATATGTTGTGATTATTGAATGTATGTGTTTTTTGGAATACAAGAAGTGTTATTGGATCTCACTATTGAACTCGACGGAGGTCTCTTATTTGATCGTGCTGTGAATATTGTCTTTTCCACTGAATGAATACTTCTTTGAGTATTGGTGCACCTTTCTACTCATGTATTCTCTTGTGTTATGATTTCTCTTACAACACGTGGATGGTATATGATGCTCTAACTTTAAAGATATGTCAATGACTTGCTTTGTTGATATTTTCTTTAAATCATGATTGGAATGTGCAAAGGTTATAATTAAAATACTTATCCATCGTGAACTATTTTCTTGTTTGTTAAGTAACATCTTCATAAGTATGATCTTGGTAAATTTTTTGCTAACTATGCTTTTCTTGAGTTTCATTAGGGGAATTTTGAGGTCTAAAATGGGCCTCATAAGAAAAATGTACAACAAAAATAAACTTTATAACAACCAATAGGATTCAAGATGATGATGTCAACCATGGAGGATGATTCACCATTTTTTAAATAAAAGGGTAAAAATATTAAAAAATAATAAAATAATAAAACTACTTTTTCAACTCGTATTTTCAACTTATCTCCCAAAATTTTTACTCAAATTTCGAGCGGGAGTACTCGTTGGATGCGAAATTTAATTCCTCATCCAAGGAGTACCCATGTTGCATAATTTCGATGAACTCTACTACACGAAAAATGAGAAATACATAAAAAACATGATTGTAATCACGTTTTTTATGTATTTCTCATTTTTCGTGTAGTAGGACCCATCAAAAGTATGCAACATGGGTACCCCTTGGATGGGGAATTAAATTTCGCATCCAACGAGTACTCCCGCTCAAAATTTGAGTAAAAAATTTGGGAGATAAGTTGAAAATATGAGTTGAAAAAGTAGTTTTTCCATTTTTCCCTCTAAAATTTGATGATGTCATCAAATCTTATTTAATTTTTTCCACTATTATTTTATAATTTCCTTAGGAGGCCCATTTTAATTCCAAATTCTCCTAATGCATGCTTTGAAATCCTCTTTTTATTCATGATATTATGCAATTGGTTAAGTCGATCACTAACGTGTTGTTGATATCATTGCATTCTCCTCCAGTGGTCCCCTCCTCGTCCAGAAAACTATCTCTACCAACTTAACGAAACCAAGCCAACACTCTTGGATGGTTTCAGGCGGGATTTGAAAATTTTGAAAAAATTTGGGGAAATTTCCAAAATTTGGTCAAAAGTGTCAGAACCAAGTGTCGGAATTTCCGCCAAATGTACTAGTGTACATACGGAATGGGATCCTCAAACCAAACGGTGTAGATTTTAATTGGGATTCTTCACCAGGGAGATCCCCTACTGTTGGCGATACATTTCAAACTGTCAATATATTTTACATTAGAAGGAGGGTTGAATGGAAGGTATTGATGCATGCCCTTGCCCAAAAAGTTCCCAACAAGCTATTAATGCTACTCCTCAAACCATCTAGCACCCATTCATGGATCCAGCTTTCAGATATCTTGGGCTTGGAAACTTCGGACCTTCCCCCCTCGAGGATACTCCTCCCAAGGAGGATTCCCCTTTCTATGAATTCACGACTAATCAATTGAGAGCCTTACATCCAATCACTTGTTAGTTCATCAGGAGTCTCTAGAGCCTCCCCGCCACAAGCTCATTGTCAAACCTACGTACCTCTGATCCACAACACACCTGTCAGGGCATCCTAATAAATTCAATACCCCAACTTATAAGTCTAATGCTAGAATATTATGTGGATGTAGTCGAGCGGCTCTCGGTTGAAGGTCATGAAAGCCCCCCCGCAACTGAAAGGGTAGGCCCGAGGAGCACCGCTACTAGGGTCCCCAACCAGATCCAGAAAAATAATGTTCCCCCGAATAACCAACCATTGTCGGAAGACTTCTAGACAAATGACCCCCCACCGGGAAGGGGCCCCAGAGGGGGTCAGGAAACCAAAAATCAAGGGAATGGTTGAAACACATATCAAAACCACCACGTCAACCAACCCCAGAATAAACGACCATTTATTTTCCACAAGAATTCTAGCAGTTTTAGAAATATCAGGAATTATAGGGATATTGAAAATCTAAAGGTTCCTCGAGATGATGATAGGAATTCGCAACACGATGGCGACGCTTCCAGGTTGGGCATAGGAAGTGAATCTAAAGGTGAAGCCGAACCTCTCGTGATTTGACCCTTGCCTAGAGCTAACCGAGTGCAGCCGTTTTCCTGGATGGCCCAGTCCCCTCTAGGCATGTGAGGCGCCCTCCATGACATGCCTCAACACCTCGAAAAGCACTTGCCCAAGTTCGACCCTGAGAGGGGGACATTAGCTAAAGACCATATTAGTAACTTCTACCTCTCCCTATAGATGATGAGGGTACAATATGACAACGTAGCTGGAAATTTGTTTCCCCATACCTTGGAAAACAAATCCACTACCTGGTATCACTCTTTACCCATTACTTCTATTCAGACATGGGAAGAGTTCCGATAGACCTTTCTCGAGAAGTTCTCGGAGCATAAGACCCTTTCTATGCTCCTCACAAAGTTGAGCACGTTGAAATTCCAGAAGAAGGAAAAGGTTAATGACTTCAATCATCGATTTTCTACTATCCTGAATAAGTTCCCCCTGAACATGGTCCTCATTAATTCAATCACCATAGACTATTACACAAGGGCTCTTCTGCCTAACATTGTTTTGTTCACTAAACGCGAAGCCAAGGTCACCCTAGCCGAAAATTTCACGTAAGCCCTTGCTGTTGAGAAAGATATACTCTTCATAGGGGCCCTTGATCATGACAATCGTGATGAACTCAAGTCCACAAATAAGAAATCGCAACCTTCAACCAGTAATCCAGGAGACAAAGATAAGGACCCCTTTGACTTTAAAATGATTTCTAAGTCCTTGAAACTTCTAACGAATGAAGTCTCAAATCTAAAAAGGAAGGCGACTAATTCCTTCAAGTAGTAAACCTCTGTTAAGCAGGTAAATCATCTCTACAGACAAATACAATCCCTCCAGACCTAGAGTGGGTCTAGAAACAAAGGGACATGCTAAAGTGTTTCTTCCTAATTCATTAGGGGAATTTTGAGGTCTAAAATGGGCCTCCTAAAGAAATAATAAAATAATAACTAAACCAATAAAATAATATTTATGAATTTTCAATTCAATTTTTACACCACAATCCACGTAAACATAGTTAAATTTAATTCAACAGTTGTACCAAAATAAAATTAATAAAATAATTGTATTGATGTGACTATAAATAAGAATGAAATTTTCAAGAAAAATTCATTATCATTGAACAACTAATGCATTTTTCCTTTGTACCTAAATAACTTAAAATAAAATTTAAATTTAAATTTAAATTCTTAATTATATTATATGGTATCAACTAAAATTTGAATTATTTAAATTGTATAATAACAAGTAATTAATATACTATATAAAAATAATATAATATAATAAATGTATAGGGATATGCACCGTTTCTTTCAAGAAATATGAAATGACAATAATATATTTTTATTCAAAAAGTGTGAAATGAAATTTATTATGAGTACTTTAATTTGACTTTAAAAGTATTATTTAGAGCACTACCATGGTTAACCATGAGTTTTTATCCACCATTGAGAATGTGACAAGAAATTACTTTTAACTCGGACAATGCCACCTCAACCATTAGGCATGATGGCATCCCCTAAAATGTGATTAGTTCTCATAAAGTGAATTTTGATTGTACATTTTCCTTAGGAGGCCCATTTTAGACCTCAAAATTCCCCTAATGATTGAATGAACAAAGGACATGGTAGATCAACCTACCTGGAATCCAACGCTATCATCATTGTTGTAGTGGTGGTGGCCTCTCGCTCCTGCCTCTGCAAGTCACAATCCTTTTGCAATCATGCTCGAATACCTGCACATAGAACAAGAAACAAGAAAAACATACGACATAATGGTTTCACTCATAACTACTATCCAGTCAAAGAGGGCTAAGAATGTTTCATTAAGAATCTAACATAATACAAAATGGGAACCAAACAATAGTCATGTATATAAATGAATAGAAGGAAGAGTTACAACCAATGCTTTGACGTCGCAGTATCCTCCAACGGGGTTCAGTCAAAGCGCGTTTCAGATGCTCATCAGGGAATTTGGATGGGATGAAGGCATGGACTCAAGCTCTCTCAGAAGTCATGGACTCAAGCTTCCTCAATGTAATTCCTTCTTATTCTATCTTCTCTAGTAATTCAGCTATAATATGTTTAATTCTCCGAGTTCAGCTAGCTTGTTCTAAGAGAGATAGTTTCTTTTATAGAGGAAAAGGAGGAGGTTAGGATCCCTACAAAGATGGGAGGGAGACATATCCTTTAGGGAGTTCCCATAAGAGGTGGAAACCATAAAACTAAAGGAGGGAGTCTGTGGTTTTTCAGTTCAACCACTCCCAATGACTCATCCTCGAGGTAGTTGGAGTGGAATCTCCGCCTCTATTTTTAAAAAACATTCCATAAATAGCTTAGCGTGGGGGGAAAACTGGGATAGAGCGCTAGCTGGCACGAGGCCCAGTGTTAATTTTCCTCTTTGGCACGAGGGCATAACTGACTACCCACGCCAAGGCAAAAACAAGGGTTTTTGAGTCGCTGCTCAAGAAATTGTCAACAGAAGGAATATTACTCTCATGTAAAGGGACACAATGATGGTATTTGCAAGGCATGAAACTACTTATTGATCACAGAAATGACCCTCCAATGGGTGAGATGGGGATTGCAGGGATAGTGACAAAAAATTTTGTAACAGATGCCCTCTAAAGCATGAGGTCCGAGGGAGAGGGAGGGGTGAAATTCTTAATGAGAATGCGTACAAACCAAACACCGCTATCTAAAAACTTGCAATTACGAATACAAATGATATCTCTGATACATGAACATGTGGTATGGGCACAACCATCCATAATAGAGTGTATATAAAAACTAAGATCTGAGGTATGGACGCAGCCATTCAACAGTAAGGATCAACAAATAGACTCAAGTAAGGTCGTAGCCATCTGATCAAAAGAGTCATGTAATAAGTCATGATAATCCACCAAAATCCACAACCTGGATTTTATCAGACAAAATCCAGGGTCTTGCGCTCCATCTCGACCCAAACATGTATAAATTCAAGCATGCGAATATATTAGCTGAAGTCGAACATGCAAGAAAATCACCTGATTACCAACCAATGATGAAAGTTGTTAACAGGCACGAGAGAAACCACCAATAATGACAATGGCTCTCAAGGTACAACCGATACAATCCATGGAGTTTGAACAGTGATATGGTGTCGAAAATTCGCAGAATCACTCAATCGAAGGCCAATGATGTGGGCCTTGTGTCCAATGTGAAAAACCTGCCATTAAGGAATGCAGGCTCCAAGGTACCAGAATAGAGTCTCTAGATCAAATTCCCGGATAATGAGCTGAAGTCGATAGGAAGTGACCTGATCAAAGGTGGGCCATAATGTTTCCCACATCATCGATACGAGACAGAGGAATATGATGATGAAACAAGACCAACAGAGAATCAGAGGGAGGTTGAAAACTACAGAGGCAAACTTCTCTTGAGCACGACACTGGATTTGGCAGTATTTGACATCAAAGGATCTGAGGTCATGATGACATGGCAAAGAGCAGATGAGAGGTCAAAAGATATTACGCAAACCCATGGAGGAAAAAATGACTAAATGAGATGTTCCCAACCCGACACAAATGCAGAAAAGTGCTATGTTCAAGAGTGACATACTGCCAACATAACTAAAACTCGGTTCCATTTCCCCCACCATTTATGGCGAGTACCCTAGTTATTATTTTTTAAACAAGCTTGAAGGGGATAGCATATGCTTGTGTTGTAAGTTTTTCCTTTGGACAAATCCAACCTAGTACATTTTACGAGCCCTAGGAAGGAGTGCTACACAGCATTTTGTCACTGTCCCTGCAATCCCTCGTCCCGTACATTGGAGGACTATTCCCGTGAACTGTGAACAGTAAAATGTCCTGAAACCACCTTCGTGACATTCTCTTGCATAAGGAAAAACATTCCCCTAAAGAACATTTCCTCTGAAAAACCCTAAAAATAGATGTTTTAGCCTTGGTGCGACTAACCAGTTCATCCCTCGCACCAATGGGGGAAATCCACACTATAGAGCGCGCCAACTGGCACTCTATACCTGTGTTTCACTCGTGCCAAGCTTATTAAGGGATGTTTTTTAAAAATAAATGGCGGAAGTTTGATTCTAACAAACTCCTGAATGAATCATCAAAAGGAGTTGAGTGGTTTAGCTCTGGATCTCCATGTATAGGAAGTGGTTTTCCACCTCTCATGGAACCTTCCTATGAGATAGGACCTATCCCATGATTATAGGGATCCCAACTTCCTTTCCTCCATCTATAAAAGCTTTCCCTCTCCATTAGCAAGCTAGCTAAACTTGTAGGAAGGAAACTATAGCTGGGTAACTATTGAGAGCTAAGCCAAAGAGAATCCCGTAAGAGAGAGAGCTTTGTCCAGATTCCCTACAGGCTTTGTTGAGACACGCTCTACTGCAAGCCCCACCGAAGGAAGATCATAGCGTCAGAGAATTTGGTTGTAATCTCCCTTTTGTCATTTATAATATAAGCGACACTGATTTTGGTTCCATTCATGTGTTCATTTCTTTATGTAATGCAATGAATTATATCCTCTCTGACTGATATATGGTTACGTGCTTTAGATTTTACATTGTATGTCGTTGTTTCCCTGCATGTGTACAAGTTTTTGGACATGTGGAACGGAAGGATTGTGATCTGTCAAGCGAGGGACGGGAAACATCATCTTTTCTCCAACGAAAACTGCATGGGATTTGAGGTAGGCTACTCTTCGCCATATTTGTCTTTTTGTAACTAGGAACGAATGTCATTGCGTGACATGATTGTTGTTAGACCCGATCTGGGCTAGTGGGATCACCTCTATCCGTAGAGGGGATTTACCACCACAAAAAATTGGCAACTCCGCTGGGGAGTCAGTTGGAGTTAGTCCTTCCTCTTGTGGTTTTTTTTTTCTTTTGATTGATTTGTTTGCTCTTCTAGTTCACCTCCTTTGGTGTCAAACCCCTGTTCAGCCCCCAAAATACCTGATCCAGTCTCTGTTTATCCTTTTTCATCTATTTTCCATGGTAAACTCGATTGGCATGGTTTAGCTCTTGAAATTCGTGCCAACTGGCACTAGTTGATAGTTATGCCCCTGCGCTAATTCTTTTTTGGCACAGATTACAGCCAAACAAGTGCGCCAACTCTGTTTGGTGTTAGGGTTTGCTCGCTTTTGGGCTCTTTGAGCTTGAGTTTTGGTCCTGGTGTCATTTTCCTGATTGATTGAGTGCCTTGAAGTCATTGTTGACTATGTTTGGCCCTTGTCCTCTGGTTATTTTCCCTTTACTATCAGTTTTTCATTCTACCCCTAGGACTTCTAGGTGCTTCAGTGTGTTGAGCCTCACATGGGAGTTTTGGGTCCTTGCTCTCCCGATCAACTTCGTTTTTGCTTCTTTGCATTCGTTTTGTTGGATTCAATTGTATCATCACGTTAGTTGAGTGATTATTCTCTCTTTCATTCAAGTTTTGCTTTGTCTCACTCCAAGCCCAGATTACACGGTCTGTGTGAGTCTTTTTCGAGATTCTTCTTCACTTTGAGGGATTTCGTCATCAGTTTGAGTCTTGATTGTGTGTGTTTGTATTGAGTGAACTTGTTTTTTTCAGCTCTCTCACTGTCATTTCTCGAATTGGTTTTTTCATTAGTTTTTTCATTCATTTAGTGCATTTTCTCTAAAATATTGAAAAATACAAAAACATATTTCTTTGCATTTTGATTAGCCTAGTGAAAATTGAAAGCTCTTTCACATTACTAGTGTTATATAACTCTAAGAGAGAAGTTTTCTAGTTTCATTAGCTCGCATTGGAAACAGTAATGGATGTTTTTGTGCCTTTCGTTTTGTTGTCATTTGAAAAGCTCTCAACTCTCCCGTAGATATCTCTTCATTGAACAGAATGATATTTTGTGGCATGTTGTTTGCATTTAGAGGTTTTTATTGAGATCCAACATTCGATATGGCTTGGAAATTGAAACGTAAATTGAATATTAACTTTAAAATTTACTGAATTAACCTAAGGCAACATTGAAACATTAACAAAATATCTAGAGGTCTAGGATAGTGACGTATTTTGGCGTCATTAAACCTAGTAGTTGTCGTTCGCCATCTGGCTTTAGACAGCGCTAGTACAGACTTGTGCTCCGATACCGTCGAGTATATAAAGGGATACCCCATTAGGTTGCAATCCTTTATCCATAGGAAGCCTAGTCTACCGAATTTTACCCATGATACACCGAACAAAGCATTCGAGGAGATTACATGCACATATGTTAAGTCCTTGGTTGATTTCTCTTTCATTTTTACCAAGTTGTATATGGCAGTTCACGGATATCTAGTATGCCCATTTACCTAGATTACCAGAGCAGTGAATTTGATCTTTACTAACTCCCTAAATTTGAAAATATCATCGAGCTCTTGTCCTTTCAAGCTCGTGTCGAACCTAAAAGCGATAGAGTCATCTTTTACTCATTTCTTGACTCTTAAAGTATGAAATGGTAGAGTTTTGTTTCAATGTTTTAAAAATTAATTGCCCACGAAATATTCCTGGTTAAAGTTAGTTTCCTTAGGGTGTTGTTCTAAAGTTGTTTCTAATGGAAACTTTTCCAGAGTTCGCCAACCAAGGAATCCCCTCTAATGGGAATCCTGGTCATTTTCCTCCTTTTGGGAATGTTGGTGCTCCTTATATGGCAATGTTGTCCCTCCCTAGGTTAACTATTGGATTGCCTGTTTGGTTGTTTTCAACCTCTATGGTCTCGAATGTTCCAGCTACCGTACCATCCACTCCTCTACCTGAGCAACGCCATGTTGATTCGAAGGTGGACCTATCCCCTTCTTCGCATGTTTCTTTGTCCTCATCTTCTACTTTGCCTGGTGAAATTTTGGATTCTAGTACCCAAGTGGCTAAGAAGAAGAAGAAAAATACTAAGAAGAAGAAGTCAGATAAGCGAAAGGCTAATTCTGTAGTTGTTGCTCCTAAAACACCTGCTCTCGATAAACCATCCAACCTTCCACAGAAAGTTAGATTCCCTTGCATGTTGTGCAAAGGTGACCATTTTCTTCGAGATTGCCTTGGCATTCCCAAGGTACTTGAAGTATGGTCTGATGATTTTCCATCATTGCCTTTGACTTCTAGAAGTCATATTGGGGGCACGTCTTTAGCTAGTGCTGGTAAGACTCTTAAGAAGCAAGGTAAGATCACCAATCCCTGTAAGTTATGTGAAGGGCATCATCCCATTAACTTTTGTTCGTATATGGATGAAGCCAAACGAGTGTTGTACAACCCGACTGTTTCTAGACCATGCCTTCCGACTGGTTACAAGCAGCTTTCTTTGAGTCCTCCACCAGCTGAAGCCTCAATTGGTCAAGAGACATCCTTGCCTGATCCTGCTCCCCCGGGAGTTCACCATCATGAATCCATCCCTAACTGACCATTAGTTGTGGGATCGGTTGAGCTGGCCCCGTCTACGGTGCACCAGGTATTTTCCGTTGAGAGTGGATCCCACATCCCTCGGGTTCTTCTTGTTTCTTCAGATTCCTTGGACTTGGAGAAAGATTATCTTGTCCCTATACCTCAAGAAATTGCTCCTCCACCTCCCATGATGGAGGTCCCAAAGAATACCCCTCCCGAATCCATGACGGAGGTCATGGAGGATGCTCCTTCTTCTTCCGTAACACTAGGGGAAGACCATCTCGGTTCAATGGTAGCCCCTCCAAGTAGTTTGGTCGTACCCAGCACCATTGTAGATGAAGGCGCGTCTGTTATTATTTTGTCCTCCACTACTTGGCAAGCTTTTGGTTCTCCACCACTTATGCCTGTTACCCAAAATATGTTGGCTTTTAACAGAGGAACCAGTCAACAGTTAGGGATCCTTCCAAAGTTGCCTGTTACTTTGGGAGGAAAAAATTTCCATATGGACGTGATGGTTGTTCCTGGCCCCTTGGAATTTAATTTAATCTTGGGTCACGATTATACTTATGCCATGGGTGCACTTGTCTCCTCCCTCTTTTGTGTGATTTTTTTTCCACACAAAGGTCGGATCATGACCATTGATCAACTTTCATTCTTTGGTCCCGATATGGCAGCTGGCCCACCGTCTTCCCTTCTCGGTCTTTATCCGTCGGTTTTATCTTCCCCGCCATAGGTTAATTATGTGGCTACCTGTCCTGTGCCTACATTCAGTGATAGTGCCATTGTGCATTGTGTGCTGGGGGCATTGGGTCTTGATTTCCGAGATGTTTTTCTCCCATCGGATGAGAAACTCTTGGAAGCCATGACTTCTTATTCATCATGATGAGTTGTCTTTGGAGCAGAGTTCATTTTCTTGTGTCAAGCTCATTAAAAAATGAAACAAGGTGTCCAGAGCAGAGTTCGTTTTCTTCTGTCGAGATCCTTAAAAAATGAAACAAGGTGGTCGGAGCACAGTTCGTTTTCTTATGTCAAGCTCCTTAAAAAATTAAACAAGGTCGTCGGAGCAGAGTTCTTTTTCTTGTGTCAAGCTCCTTAAAAAATGAAACAAGCTCACGAGGATAGTTCTTTTAATGTGTCAACCTCGTTAAAACAATGAAACACGTTCCCGTTCAATTCAAGTCTTTGTTTAGTTCTCGTAAAATACCAGTTGAGTCTTTCTCTTGATCTCATAATTTGAACCTTCACTCCATCTGCCTTTCATATGGACTGAATCTTGGGGGGCATGTACCTCAGATTGAGTCACCGTGCTAGGGGGCATGCTTACGTTTTCAAGTATAGTTTGTTTCTGTTTCAAGCTTGTGTAAAAATGAAACTTGAGTAACATCATGGCGACGAAATCTGATGTCATTAGGTTTTAACGAGTCTGACAAAGGGAGAACTCGGCATCTTGTCATGTTTAGAGAGTTTGAAAATAAGACAGAAAAGAAAACTCCATCATGGCACTTTTCGTAAATAGTCTCTTAGATTTGAAAAGGTAGAAAACAATATCTAAAAGAAACTCTTAGTCATGATAGGCTAAGGTATTCCTTTTTCATAAATAAACTATCCTAGCCCGAAAAAGGGGTAAACATATACTGGGTAGATATTGCTTCGTAGCCATTTAACGAGTTCGAAATGACAAGAGTCTCGACAATATTTTCAATTTTAGAGAGTCAGAAAAGAGCTGAAAGATGAATCCAGTAGTGAATTTTTCGTGTTTTTACTGAGTCCGAAAAAATATAAAATTTAACTCGTTACTTCACCACCATGTCCTGAAAATCTATTGCTAGAAAAGAGATACATTTAAAACACATTTCTTGAAAATAATATAATAAAATAATCGAAAAACATGTCTTAAAATCTAATTAGGGTTGTAAAAAGTTATAAAATGCCAAATATGGTAAAAATAACTACTTTTTACTTTTTACCTCTTGTGGAGCAATAGTTACCCATTTTACAGTGTGATTTTGTGGCGATGATAGCGGAAAATCCAACAAAACAATCTCAAATCCGTCAGTTCCAAGTAAGAGCCGAGATCTCTCCCTTCATTTTGAGTCATTACTTACTACCTGCAGTTTCCAATTTTGAATTCTGGGGGAGGAAATATGAAAATTAGGGCACAGCAGTTGGCGCGGGTTTCAGGGACAGAGTCATGCCAACCGCCCAATTTTCTACACTAGGGCGCGCCCATTGGCGCGATTGTTTGGGAAATAGTCGTGCCAACAGCGCAAACCATTTCTTGTGCAAAATGCCAGTCAAAAACCCCAATAATTCAAAAATTAAGCTTCAAAATGGCTAATACTATTCATATGAATGTGTCTACAGGTAGGAAGTGGCAAAATGGTGATCGAATGGAAAGAACGGGAACACAAAGAAGAAGACGAGCTTGCCATGGAGAATGAGAGATGCATGGAAGCTCTCAGAGACTGTGGATAGAAGAAGTTATTCTAGACACTGTGTCTCCATGCTCAACCGAAGTTGCTACAATATTTGATCAGCATATGGGATGAGGACTAGGAAAAATTCATCCTTTGAGATCAGGAGCTTGAGATTGATGTTTCTGACATCTATTTTATCACAGGATTATCGCGGAGGGGAGAAACACTGATCCTAACAGGTACCTGACCTTGCATGAAGAGTATGTCCATGGTGATGGACATAGTATGTCGAGGGGCACAGAAGGGAAAAGGAAGTGGGAAATTGGATATCAAAACTCTCCCATAATTAGCACTAAAAGTAGTGCTACATACCATCACACGAGCTGCAGGATCGCAAGCATCACACGAAGCAAAAAAAACACAGTTGCTTCTTGTTGTATATTTCTTGACACCGACCATCTACAACTGGGTAGAGGACGTGACAATAAACGTGAAACGCCAGCTAAAAAAATGCAAGAAGGGAAAATTGAAGCAATTTGGTTATGGGTCTATCTTGGTATCGTTCTTCCTGGAATGACTACCAATTTTTCAGCGTCAGGAGGTCATAGTCCCAACACTACCAATGAGAGAACCACATATGGCCCAATGGGCGGCTTTGATGCCAAGGGCAGGGGGCGGCCAAAAGATGTCCTGGAGACTGGAGTTCTTTGATTGGCTCCGCTGATAGTTGATCGTCATGGAGGACTGGCCCTACTCTGAGATTTTACTGGTGATCTGGATCTCCCACTCCCGGAGGGAGAGGATTGGGATGAAGATTTGGGTAAGACTCATTTTTAATTTTCATGAGTGTTATGATTTTTTTAACTATGTATTTTCTGACATTAAATCCATGTATTTAAAGATGTCAGCCCAGAGAGACCCGCAGGCATGTCTCCGATAGCGAGGTGAATTCCTCATGATTTTAATCCTCATGGCGAGGGAAGTGAGGACGATGAGCTCGTGTGCAACCTAGAGGGGATCACACATGGAGTCCCAGATTATGCACGATTCGAAGATGTTCCTCGTGCCTACCAGAGACATACTGTCAAGGTGCCAAGCTGTATTCACCGCTTGCTGAGGCAGCTTATACGAGCAGTGACATGCTACCATGAGCATCACACCGATTAGACACCTAGGCTTTATATCTGCATATTTTGAGAGACATGGTGTCTCAGGATGTAACAGAAACACACATATTTTTTGAATGTATGATGCACACTGATGCAAACACGCGATATATATATATATACATCTATTTTCCTATATGGATATTTTTCACATGCTGATGATTTTACTGATTACGCAAATGTCTATGTAATACAATGTTAGCCATTGTATCAGTTAATGCATTCATTCGTCTAAGAAAATGTTGATATGTGATAAAATCAAAATGTCTTTCCAAAAAAAGAATACCTAAATATAATCTCAAAATGTATGGGTTTCTGACTGAATAATGACCATTGAGTTGTAGAAAAACAAGCTGTGAAACTAGATTTACAAGCAATGCGTGTATGCCGATATTGATTGCCTCGGTTAATAGTTCAAGGACAGCACTATATTCAGTGACATTGTTTGTAGTTTGTCCTAGACAAATACCTTGCAGTTCTATCAACTCACCAGCAGGATCATAGATTACCCAGGCTGCTGAAGACAAATTCCTGGTACTGCGAGAGGCACCATCCATGAAACCGACATAAGGGGTAATAGGCATCTGCATAAACAAGCAAGACCCAAATAAGCGGAAAAACACTCGCAAAGCACACAAAATCAAACATGTACACAAAATGAAAAAAACACCTATGTACACAAATCATGCATGGATGACTCACACATAATAATTTTTAAGATACAAGCCATTTCTGGGTTGCTCTAAAGGATGACCTTCGTAATCAATGAGCTCATAGGCCCCATTCTATAATACACGTTTAACAGTGTAAGGCCCATGCCACATGGGTTGAATTTTCCTGCCCCTAGCTTATCATGAGCTTGGTCATACAGGAGGACGAGATATCCTTCAATGAAAGAACGAGGGGAAATTGATTGGTCAAAATGGGCTTTGACCCGCTTTTTTTGTGCTTCAATAACTAGAGCAGCAAAGGAGTGGGTTTCATCCAACCTTTCTAGATAAAGGAGACGCTCTTCTTCTGGTGAAGTGTTCGGCAGTAATTCAACAACCAACTTGAGCGAAGGTATTTCACATTCAATCAGAACAGTATCTTCCAAACCATAAACCAACTAAAAATGGGTGAATCTGGTTTCACTCTTAACTGAGGTTCAATATGCCCAAAGAGCTGAAAATAACATGAGATTCCAATTGGATTTATGGATCCCAATCATATGCTGAAGCATGGTAACAAGAAATTTTTTCACGGCCTCAACCTGGCCATTAGCCTAAGGATTTGTAGCAACGGAATTTGTAATTTTGAATACTGTAGCAGAAGGCTTGTATGCTTGCTGACTTGAATAGCAGAAATAGCTTTAATTATAAAAATACACAAGAGGTATTTATAATAATAATATTTTATTGATAAGATATAACATGATTGAATGATTACAATGAGGTCCCGCTTTTATACCCATGCAGGTACCTTTTCACGAATGGGCATGTCTTTTATACATGCCTTTTCGTTAACCTAATGCTTATTTAACCTAATCCTAATTGATTAGCTAATAATTACATTTATTTCTATTTATTCTATTAATGACTATAGTTATTACTTTAGATATGAATTATATTCATAACAGGATTGTACGGCGTTGAGTTGTTGTGACTCAGAACCAACTTAGAAGTCAACTCGGCCACCATGTAATGCCAAAAATGGGAACCATGATTGGTAATGATGGCTTGAGGGACACCAAACCTAGCAATGATGTGATTGAATATAAATTGAGCAGTTGTCTTACCATTAGCGGAAAGTGTAGGCATTGCTTCGGCCCATTTGGTGAAGTAGTCCACGGCTACGATAATATAAGCATGCCCCCCATCTGACTGATGGTTACACGTCATAAAATCGATGCCCACTTTGCAAAGGGACCAACAGTAATGACAAGATGAAGAGGTACAGGTGGCTCACGCATATTGCGTTGATAAATCTAGCAATCATGACATTTACAAACCGCGATAATGCAGTCTTTGAAGATAGAAGGCCAGAAATAACCTGCACAAAGAATCTTTTGTGCAGTGGCATAACCAGACATGTGACCGCCAAAGGCACTACTGTGACAATAATTAAGGACTTTCTCAGCTTCCTCGAGGTTCAAACATCAACAGAGAATGGAATACACTCTGACACGATAGAGGGTATTCTCGAATATATGATAAGGTTGCGACTGATGACGGATGCATCGGCGGGCATCCTTCGTCAACTCGGATCTGAAAGTAGAAGTCTGGAGATAAACGATGATATCACCATACCACAGATCGAGGGTGCTAATCAAGAAAAGTGTATCGTCTGGAATGTATTCCTAAAAACGAGACGGAGGAGAGTTTGAAGGGAGGGAACAAATCAAATTAGAAAATACTAGTGACTTCTTCGACTTGGTAGCAGTAAATTCCAAATCGAAATCTTGGAGGATGACGATCCACTTTGAGTATTTCCCCCCAGTAATTTTCGAGACAATATATAGGTCATGGGGTTGCAATCAGAAATCACAGTCACTGTACGCAAAAGAATATATTGACGAAAATGTTGAACTTCTTGAACTGTAGCTAACGCTAAATTCTTGACATGTGCATAGCACGTCTCAGGGTCGAGAAGGTTATGAGACAAGTAATAGATAACATGCTCATTACCATCATCATCGTCTTGTACCAAAACCATGGCAATCATGCTGAAAGCGGCAGCTAAATAAAGGGAAAAATCACGATGATAGTTAGGAGGACGCAACAGAGCGTTGACAAGCAACGTTTTCAGGGCCTCAGAATACTTTTGAGCAATCTCATCCCAACAGAATGGCACGCCCTACTTTAATAATCGCGTGTATCCTCGAGCCACTTTTGCATAGTTAAGTATAAAACAGCGTAGAAAATTATTATTACCTTACAAACTCTGCAACTGATGTAATGAGGAGGGATAGGGGAGATTGATAATAGCCTCAACCTTGAGTGGATCAAGGCGAATTCCATCTTTGGACACGATAAACCCTAAAATTCTACCGAAATCAACACAGAAGATACAATTGTGTGGATTAAGCTGAATGTTGTAACGTCAACAATGAAGAAAAAACTAACAAAGATGGTCAGGATGGTCCATGCGCTTAGCTGAATGAGTGGGAAGATCATCCAGATAAGGTTGAATGATGTGTCAAATATCGTGAAAAGCATATGACATCGCTCCCTGAAACGTAGCCCCAGCATTCTTGAAACCAAAAGGGAGCTTCTTATATGTGAAAGTACCCAAAGGATAGATAAAGGAAGTCTTATGTTGATCGATCAGGAGAATGTTAATTTGATTGTAACCAGAAAAACCATCCATTAAGGAAAATATCTCACTCCCGGCACAACCATCAATGATTTGATCGATAAAGGGAGTAGGATAATTATCCTTGGGACAAGCTCGATTAATATCACGATAATCAACACAGACGCGAATAGTTCCCTGCTTCTTATCTACAGGAAAAATATTAGAGACCCATTCTTTCAAAGGAATCGGATAAATAAAACCAGCTCTAAGAAGTTTCTCAACTAAACCTTTAATGGTGGTAGCTTTTCTAGGGTGCACCGGATGAAGACGTTGGCGAACAGGTTTCAAGCCGGGGTAAGTAGGTATTTCATGCACCACTATACTAGGATTAATGCTGGGCATTTCTTCGTAGGACCATGCAAAGACATCACGGAATTCGCGAAAAAGGCTAGTATAAACTTGCACTTCATCGGAAGAACAAGTGACCCCGATATGGATGTTCTTGACAATTCCCGGTTTAACGGAAATGTCAATAGGCATTGTTTGTGTAATATTGCTCAAGTTACCTTCCGTAAAGACATCGTGTGTCAAAACAGGCAATTAAATTGGAGGAGAAGGAACCTGAGATGCAAAACGCTCGAGACAAGTAGACATGGCCCCGAGGCCAAGCATAAACGAGGAACGATGATGACCATCATTCCACAACAGATCCTCAAGAGACATGGTTTCCAAGATAGCCTCACCGGAAGGAAACACTTCTTTCAAAGGATCATGTGAATCTGAATCACCAAGCCAGGGGGATTGAGAATAAATGTCAAGAGACATGCTCAAAGGAGCACAATTAAAGGATGGAGATTCCAAAGAAGCAATGAGTTCACAATAATCAATCTCAATCGGACTCAAAGGCTTCGAATCTCTGAAGGAATCAATTTGTTTAGGGGAAGGAATAATCCATGGGTCATTAGACCGAGAGATCATATGAATCTGAACAATATTCGGTGGAGGAAGAGTAAAAATACCCATGAGGGCAGGATCTTTAAAAAGACCCAGCCCTACGCTCTCGTACAGAGTAGGAATATGATCCACATATGGAACGTTGTTCTCAAAAGAAGAGGTGAAGAAAGAAAATTGATCAATAATAACAATCTTTCCTTCATGTGGAAATTTCAAAACACGAAAGAGAGTGGATGGAACACATAACATGGCATGAGTCCAACTACGACCAAGGAGAAGATTATAATTAAGTTTAGCGTCAACAACTTCGACTTTGACATTGACTGTCTTCCCTTTCAAAGTAATCGGTAAACTAGCGAGAACACCTAAAGGTTTTTATTCTCTTCCGTCAAATGCTTCTAGAGCATTTAGTGATGAATTCAGGGCTAGAGAACCAATATATTTCCAACACGAAGATGACATGACACAGGTTGATGCACCTTCGTCCACAACTACTCGATGGATGTCGAGACCATTAATAACAACTTGAATAATGAGCGCAATCTAATGCAGAAGTCGTGGAGCGAAATTCTCTAGATTGAAAGAAAGAAGGCTAGTATCGGTAGGATCAATCCAACCAATCGCAGATAAAAAATCTTTGCGCTTCAACGGACAACTTTGAAGTACTTCTAACGTAGACATCGTGGACAGCGCCTAAGCCAAATCCTCAACAATATTGTAATGGTGAGCGGCACGGGCGTTGGGATTATAAGAAGACTTGCGGAGTACACCTTTGGAAGGAAGTCACACAACGAATTCAGCATTGGGCCTTTCAATTTCAAGAGGACCAGTATCAGGCAGTAGAGGAGGACCATCAGCGATCTCCTTCCCTATGGCCGAATGAGATCCAATATAATATTTTGACCGAGTAGAAATAGAAACGGCTGAAGAACCATTCATTATGAACACCTGAGAGCCAAATGGGGCAGAGGAATGAGATTGATATACCATCTGAGTCTGTTGAGATGGGAAAGGTTCTTTAAGAATGGTCGGAGTTCCTTGAGTGTCTGTGAGCAATCAGCTTACTTCGGAATGTCGAGGACAGTCCTTGGTGAAGTGCTCTTCATCACAAATCAAACAAGGGTACTTTGGTTTGCGTTGATAACCATCGCCAACACGACGTTTCTGAGAATCCTGTTTTGGGGTATCGACTTTGGCCTTACCATTACCCTTCTTTTTGCCTTTAGAAGCATTATCCGTAGGATTGGCCTGAACGGAATTAACCTCTACGAGTTTACCAGAATTCGAAGTAGAAGGAGAAGCAACATTATTGGAAGAAGCAGACTTTAGCTTCTCAGTGTTTGAAGATGAAGACTTCTGAGAAGTCTGAGATACAGAACCAATAATACCATCGACGGATGGAGTCGCTAATGGTTTAGAAGTTCCAGGTTGGGGAGCATCAGGCAAGATATCATATAATGCGCCAGACTAAGAGTACACAAGATCAAGGTACTGGGCGTAAGCAATGGCTTGTTCCTTGGTTACATATGCCCCCATAGCGATGTCTTTGGCAATTTGATTGACAAAGGAGATGGTGAACCAATGAGTTATAATTTGATTAGGAATTTCAAATTTGATCATGTGACGACGACGTTGCCACTCATGAATATGATCCGAGATATGAGTAGTTGCGTCTTGTTTCAATGAAGTGAGGAGGTGTGTCCTAGTCTCATAGCGGACTGGTAATTGGAAATGTGTAAAGAATTTCATGGCTAAAGAATTGAAATCTTGGAAGACGACACGAGATATTTCAATGTACCACTTTGCAGCGGAACTAGTAAGAGTTTGCTGGAAAAGACGGAGTCTAATAGAATCGTCAACCCAAGAGTTAGTGATAGCAGCCCAAGCTGCTAATACCCACATTCACACTTTCAATGCATATAAAAACACGAATCATTTTTCAATCAAATTAATTCTCAATCTGGCAACTTTAAAAATCTGTGGAAGCTACCTTTCTACGAATCTGATGGTTATAAAACCATACAATACAACCTAGATTAACAAATTCTTATGCGGAAGCTTTCTGTTTAAAACTTATGGTTAAAACCATATTTCATAACCCACTTCATGGAAATCGAATAACATTCGATTTTGCAATAAAACTCAAAATACAAACTTCACTCTCACCTTATCGATACTCAACTTTGTAATAAAACTCAATATGTATCCCTCGGGTCAACACATACCTTAGTGTATGTACCAACGTTCCACCATATAATAATACCCAAATGTTAAGAAACATTTTACTTTATATCCAAATCATATTACTATATCGGTCCACAGCTTACCGGCCTTCTTTTCACCATTCATATGACTTTGACCACCATTCATTAAGATATATATATATATATATATATATATATATATATATATAGATATATATATATATATATATGTTTGCCAAGTTAACATTTCAAACTTTGTTTAAACCCATATATCAACGAAATATTTCATTCGTATCAAAACCCGACTCCATTAACGTTTAAACCAAATGAATCACATAATATTTGGTTTGGCCCCACAACATAACTTACCTCGTTAACCTCCACGCAATTTCTCTTGCGAACACCGTCAGATTTATTCCTCCCTTAATCGGATGGATATCGCATTAATTTTTCTCCAGTCCTTTACTGACCCAAACTAATGCAAAATTGATGGTATTGGAATACCACCACCATGTGAAGTGTCAAACGCTGGCTATTATCGCGTTCATTCCAATGAAACTACTTACCATTCCAGTGTTATGCGAAAAACATTTGTTGGTTTTCGAATCCACCTTAGTTGTTTAATGTTCACGATTTCCATACTCACAGTTTCATCTATGATTTGACTAGTCTTCAACCTTCTCATCCAGATTTGCATCCTCCGCTTGCTATTTCACTGTGCTTCACTTAAAATTTCGCTTCTAATTCTGTGCCTTCGCTTCAAGGTTCCATGGAACTCGGATTCCATTATGCTGTTGTTTAATTCAATAATTCAAACAGGTTTTAAAATCCTCTCCATATACATTTCTCGCATGATCTTAATCCTCAACACCTGTGATCTTATCCATCGATCATAAAAATCTCCAGTATGACTTCAAAACCTTGATTTACTGTGTATGCACAACAGAGTTCGTATTTTCTCCTTATGATGCTTCATATGAATTCAAATCATTCCAAAATACATCTAAACCATTTTATGCCTAAATTTAGACACCCAAGCAAATTCTTGCAAGGAATCGATCCATTCTGTGATCGATTCACACAAATTCACAACCACAAGTAAATACACAGCCTTCTAAAATCAACAATTCCGTAAACATATAATTTAGGAATGAATATGAAGCCAGAAATGAGTTCTTTGTATTTACACACATAGTAATTGTTATCACCCTAGTAATTCTTAGGTTGTGGGATGAGGATTTTTGTAGTTAAGAAAACCAGGGGTAACCAAGAACTTCTTTTAGAATTCAGGATCTAGCCTTCATGAGTTCCGGAGAGGGATCTCTCCTAAAGATTTAACTTTGTTTTATAATTGGGTTTTAGACTAGCTATGAGTGAATAGTGGGACTTGTTTTGAAAGTGTGGTGGGAATAAAAAGTGTTTCAAGGTAAACCAAAGGGATCTACCAGAACATTGGGCTATGGAGTCCACTTTCTAGGCAAGCAGAGCTAGGAAATAAGACTTAAAGATGCAAATGTACTAAGTGCAGGGTAGATGACCTTCAAAGGCTTTGAATATGCTTTGTTGATGGAATGGGTGAAATCTAAACAAAAGGGCACTTAAGAATCCTTAAGTTACAAAAAATAAGATTGAAGGAGGGGATCAAACAGGGACCTAGAGCAATTAAGAATTCTATAGTCCGGTTATCAAGCAGAAAACATAGCAATGCCAACTAGTAAAAAACAGGGAGCTTTTTATCACTAATCCTATCTAAATTATCCTAGTTGATCATTAAAGATAGAAACACATTAAAATGAATGTATGGAAAATTTTGAAAGAAAAACAATGAAAACAGAACAAAAGAAAAGACTTATCTGGTTAGCACAAGAATCCTGAGTTATGATGTCTTTAATCTCAATTCCAGTCTGCTGCTTTGCTAATTGACTCACACCAACTTCAATATATCCAACGAAATGACTATATTAGTCTTGATAAATTTTATTCCACACTAAATAATTCAAGGAGTGAAGTATTTATACAAATTCTAAACTAAAATATCTTGAAAATTTTCAAGATTGGTTTACAAAATATCTCTAACTGTTTTACATAAATAGAACTTAAGTAAAGGAAACTCAAGACTAATGCATCTATTTGGCACTATTTATTATGGATAGTTGATGACTAAGAGGAGAATTCAAATTTGATCCAACTCTTAGTTGATGATGAGGCATCCAAGTCACTAACTGCTTCCTTTCTTTGTGCATTCTGCTCCAACAATTCTGCAAACTTGGGGTTCAATGATATCTTTTTATTTATCAATCCGTAATAGATATGTAAAAAGTGAAAGAGGTTATTGTATATAAATAGGTTGGTGAGATAAACCTCTTTTAGTTTCCTAAATTCCTCTCCAGCTATCCATAATAGGTTCTGCAAAAATATGTGTAAAACAGAGTTTTACAGAGTCTGCAAAATAGGCTGTAAAGATGTGCATGTATCGCTAATTCTGAAATCCTTGTGCAAAAAGTGAGATATTTTTTTGTATATGGGTCTCTTAGGAACAAAAACCTCCTTCAGTTTTTTACGGTGTGTTTCTGATTGGCCACAATCTTCTCTACAAAAGGATCACTTAACAGGAATTTTCTGCAAAAAGTGCTCTCCAATATTATTTAATATGTCCCAACCCATAATGGTTTCTAGAAAGTTGAGAGAGGTTTTTGTAGTTGAACCTATTAAGAACATAAACCTCCTTTAGTGTTTAAAAATTCATCTTGTATTGGGCACAATAGTTTCTGCAAAACAATGACTTAAACATGAACTTCTGTAAAAAATATTCCTTCTTGTTGTGTTTTCATCTTTTCACCTTTTTGTTCTTTTAATTGTTTTAATTTCACTTTGGATAAACTTCATTGTTGGTGAAAGTATTTTCATCTATTTTTACCATTTTACTGCCTCTTTATTTACTTTTACTGTCTACCTTTGACTTCTCTGTAACTTTGTTTTGACCTTTCACTCTGACTTTTACCTGATACACTTTATCCACTAATACTCTTTAACTGTTATGATTTTCTTTATGATTGTGAATTTTGATTTCATTTTTATCATTCACTGTGAAAATTTCATCATTTTGATCTCTCCCTGACTTTATTTTACTCTTTCTTTGTATACAAAATTGTTTGTTGAATGAAGCTTTTGAATTAAAATCCAAGAAATTGGAGCAAACAATTTTGTCAACTAGTATTGAAATTGTTAGCCCAATTTCTTATTCTGACAATAACTTGCAAAAATCAAACAATTTTTTAATGAAACAGAGGTCTGCAAGGAGTTGATTGAAGTCTCTTAAAAGACTTGTGGAATGAGATCATTATGTGGAGGTTTAACTCTGTTTTTTAGGCATTGTTAGGCTTACTTCTGCAAGTTTAAACAGTTTGCAGGAGTATTTCACTTTAACAGAGGGAATTTTTGAGCAATTCTTGGGTAAAGATAGTCTCAATGGGTATTTTAGTGCTCAATTAGGAATCCAAGAGATGAAAAACTGGGTTAAGATAGGAAACAAGGGTTTCCTGAATGTTTGAGACTATAAAAGATGACTTGTTAGGAGATCTGTAGGTTCAAAGACCTTTTCAAGCCATGGAAATGTTTTTTTTTTTTTCAAGGCTTTATACTAAATATTGAACTTAAAATAGAGGCTTTTGATGTCAATATGTTGCAGTTGAAAGGTGTCTTTGGCTTTCAAACAGAGATTATGTTGGTCAAAATGGAGCTTTCAGGCGCATAATGGGTCTTTCAGGTACAAAATAGGCACACAGAGGGTAAACATCGGATTCGAGAGCCGAAAAGGATTTACCAGAGGTTTACCAGTCGGGTGGAGCTTATAACGTTCACATAAACCTTATAACAAAGGTTTTAACCTTTATTATAAACCTTATAAAACGTAATATTGGTGAGTTACATATCTGGCAGAAAAATTTTATTGTTTGAACCATGGAAAACCGCTGGTGGTTTTCGCGTTGGCTGCAGGCGGTAAGTTGTTTTTGGCTTTTGGAATGAAATAAAATGAAAAGGGGACACGTAGCATTGGGTTGTATTGGAAAACAACTTTTATCACGCGATTTTCATAAAACGTGGGTCGGGCACTTTATTTGCGCGATATAAGTTTCGGGCCGTTAGATCTGCCATCAGAAAGCGAACGATCAGGATTAAATGAAAAGATGTGGGGAAAGTATAGTGGGACCAAGGCATTGATTATTGACCGTTGATCTAGCGGATGGAAGATCAACGGTGATCGCTTAACACGATGAGTTGTGGTGGGGTCGGGGACTGGAGTTGTCGAGTTAAATATGAATCATTAGATCTTAATAGTAAATGTAGATCCAACGGTTGACATACAATGCGATGGGAAGGTTAAGATTATGGAATAGAACTATCGTGTTTAACAAGAATCGTTGGATTGTGAAGGGATGATTGAACGGCTATAAAGCAGCGTGATAGGATGTGCAGAGATATGGGGATAAGAATATCGTGTTTGTTTGGAGCCGTAGGATCAAATGAGTGTTAGTGATCTGAGGTTCAATATTGAATCCGATAACTGAAAGATATATGAAGGTTTTTATATATAAAAAAGGTGGTCGGGAGGGGTAAAAGGGCTTTCAACCAGGGTTATTATTTGCGGAGATGGGATATATATCGCGGGGAAATGGTTAGGTTATAGTTTTAACCTTGGTTAAAGGGAGTCGGGAAATAAACAAAGGGATGGGTTTTGAAGTTTCGTTTAAACAAAACTTCGATATTTTTGTTTTAAACACATAATAAAACATGTTTAAAGTTTTTTTCACATATTTTTATTATATAGTAAATTAAATCAAAGTGATTTAACTACCAAAGGGGCGGGATATTTATCTAACGATATATTTAGCCAAAGGGGGTATAAAGTGGGTTTTTTATTTAAACATGTGGGAATAAATAACTTTGGCTAAAATTTTATTAATGGGTTTTTAGGGCTATTTTATAAAAGGGAATTATATCATATAGAAAAAGGTTAATCTATAGGGAGTTATTATGTAAGTTAAAGTTAATATGACAAGGGGACAAGGTATACTCAAAATACATAAACATAACCAAGAAAAGTGAAGTTTAAAAGACAATTTGCATCATATTAATCTCATCACTTTAACTTATGATATAATGTAATTTTGAGGGTTTAATGCTCTCATGTGATGAAGGAAATTAGTCAAATGGGAGTTATAGTGTCTTTAAGTAAAAATGAGGTTTTACTTAGGATTATTCAGAGGAATGAATGAATGAAATGGAGTAATGATGAGGTTTTTAGGGATTAATATAGAAATTTAACATTTTTAACTAATCAGCCATAGAGCCTTGGGTCCGGTCCCAACAAAAGTCAAGGAAATGCCTTGAGCCTTTCTAACTGATAGTTTAGAATGTTTAATGACTATGGGAAGGGGAAGTTAGTTATTTTGCAGCCCTGGTGAATGATATTTACATTGATGCTTCTCACCTTCTTCTACCTACCCAACCTACCTTGAATTTAAGCTAACAACCTTTACAGCATTTATTCTTTCTAAAAGCAAATAAAACTATCTAATTCTACATTTATTTCATCCATGAATCCAGATTAAACTGTTCGATTCATTTATTTCTCTACCTAACTACTAAATTTTCATGATTAAATTGTATGAAAATTATTTATTCTCTATCTACAACATTTGAAATTGAAAAGTGACAAGTCAAGATTAAATTGTTCAACTCATCACGGACTATGGAATTTATTGACACTCTGCCATAGTCAAAAGGTAAAAGTAGTGGCATTTATACTTGCACACTTTCATGTTTTATTGATCTTTTTCTTTTGGGGTATATTGTTTTTTTTTAAGTCCTTTGGTTTTTCTTTTAGGACTTTTCACCCTCTTTTTGATTTTTTGATTTTTTTTGAATTTTTCATTTTTTACAAAATATGCGAATACAACTTGCAGAAGGCAAAGTATGAACAGATTTAAAAAATTACCATCAGTAAAGTCAAAATTATGAATCCTATATTTATAGGTTGCTAATAGTAATTACGTATGAATTCTTCCTCCTCGGCCTGATATTCAATCAGTGGCCTTCTTCCCTTAGTTGCCCGAAGGCTTACAATCAAAACCCTGTTTCTCAATCCTAATCTACTCAAATATCTCTTTTATGCCTTTGAGGCTTACATTTTATACAAAAAATATCCAGAAACTATTTTTGGTTTCAGTTCCTCTATTTCCTCAAAAAAATCCTAAAATCACTATTTAATCCTTAAGGATCCTCTTTCACCACAAAACCATGAAACCAACTCTAATTTAGGATTTACAAAATTAATTCCTAAATCTCTAAATCCCTATGCACTCTTAACTAGTCTAATTCTCTCATGTTCTCAATCATTTGAGAACATTTACAATTTCCTCACAATTTTTAATTAAAAATCATTAAAATCACTCAAACCATTACATAAAAATCCAACTCCTTTTGAAAACTCAAAAACCCCTAATTTTGTTAAATTACAAGGAATTTTTTTTTAGCCTAATGCCCCTGCATCAAACTCCAAAGGTCAAAATTAATCATGATCTCCTGATCATGTGATTTGAATCTTTGCCTCCTAGATCCTATACTCTGTTTTGTTGTTGTCCATAAGCTGCATTATTTTCCTGTTGTACTTATCTAGGTTTCCATATATTGTTCTGCAACTTGCCACTTGCTATGCTTTCACATTCTGTTCTTGTTTTTCTTTTGCTGAAATTTCTTTGCTTCCTTATTGTTGTTTTCTTCTTCTGAGACACCTTCATCATCAGTCTTCTTATGTCTTCAATCTCTCTGTCCAGTTTATCTTCTTTCTGGAAATTTTTCTGCCTTTTGTTGTTGCTTTCAATTTCAGTTGATGTAGTTATTTTTGCTTTTGTTACTTTAGTTGTTGTAGTTGTTGTGGATGTTGCTACCATTATTGTTGTTGTAGCCATCATAAATTTTGTTGATGCCAATGTTGCCTCCTCCTAAACTTCCTGAATATCTCTTAAGATATTTCCCTCTGCAACATTCTTCTTTTGTTCATCACCTGCAAATTGACTTTCAAAAACTGAATTATCATTGGGCGGAAACGTGAAGCTGGGTTACACTTTTGTGAGAATCGGGGTGCGAAATTTTTTTTCAACAATAGTTCGGCCGAACATTTTACAAAGTTCGGTCGAACTCTGTAATAGTTCAGCCGAACTTTCATATAAAGTTCGGCCGAACTCATGTTTCCGTTTAGATTGATGGCACACTGACGGCGAGGGCAAACAGAATTTTTCCTGGAGATTGGAAAACCGGCAACAAAAGTTCGACCGAACTGCTAAAAAAGTTCGGCCAAACTATTTTCTATAAATAAATCGCCCGCGAAGTTTTATGGTTTACCGTTTTCATTTCGCACGCTATCGGTGTTTGTAACTGTTTCGGCTATGTTGCTCCTTCCTGCCGCCCGGGTGCTCCTACCATCCGCCCTGGTGCTCCTGCCGTCCACACTCATCGACTGTTGCATTGGGTATGTTACGCTCGAAATTTTTTTCTGCTCCGAGTTAAAAAAATGTATGAAAATTTTGTGGTGTATGAAAAATGTAGTAAAATGTATTTTTGTGTTGTGTGCGTCGGGTATGTTACGCTCGAAAATTTTTTGTGCTCCGAGTTAAAAAAATGTATTAAAATTTTGTGTTGTGTATGAAAAATGTATAAAAATGTATTTTTGTGTTGTGTAGTGTAATGTATTAACTCTGTAGTGAATGTAATGGTTAATGGATTTCATAATCATGCAGTGAACTTGTCACAAACCCAATAGGTCTTAGACTCAAGTGCTCATCGTTTGCATTACTTGCTGCAATAGTTCAACAAGGAGTCACCCCCCCATGTGGACAAATTTTCATCATCTACAAACTATGTATAACCTATGTCCAAGGAGGCTAAATTAATGAAGGCAATGGCCTCCACCATATATAGTTTTATCAAGCGAATTTACCTATGCTGGAATTCCGATGACAGTGAGGACAATGTAGCCCTCCTGTACATTATAGTATGCTTACCCCACATACTATACACTTCAAATTTCACCCCCCAAGTTACACTAAAGACCAGTACAAAAGGCATTCTCTTAAGCTCTGTCATTGTATAAGGAAAAAACTTAGGCAAATTGCACAGCTAACCATGGTGATCTGTTATGCAACTGCGATAGGAATTGAATGCAGCCCTTGTTAGCAGTTCTAGATATAGTAGAAAAGCAGCATTTTTTCTTCAGCCACTTTCATAGCAGTAGGTGATTAATATGCGTAGATACTATGGGTGCAGGAGATGTAGTAGAATCCCATGTAAAATTCTTATTACAACAGTTATTCTTCAACAAATTATATATATAGTTCATTGAGACTGCGTGTTACAGGTGGTTGGCTTCAGAATTTTTAAGGTGGCAAGATTCACTTGCTATCTCATTGTCTGTATGCAAAGAAATTCAAATTGTAAGCATAGAAGTCCATTCATCAAGAGCCCACTGTAAGTAGGCAAGTTTCCTATTGCATAGTCTTCTAAAAGAAACACATATTATTATCATTACCAGATCACCATAAATCTTCTTAACATGACCCTGATCTTACGGTGTTTGGTTCTATGAACATAATGTCCCTAGTTCTCCTCTCATCCTTTGATAGTATGCCGTTAATGCAGCAAAATAAAAGGACCAAAAAACAGAAACTCAGTAATTATGTATGGAAAAACTTTTATGAATAGAAATTTGTTTTGTTTGGTTCTTTGAACATAATGTCCCTAGTTCTCCTCCCATCCTTTGATAGTCTGTCGTTAATGCAGCAAAATAAAAGGACCAAAAAAAAGAAACTCAGTAATTATGTATGGAAAAACTATTATGAATAGAAATTTGTTTTGTGTACATTTGTTCCATCCTCTCATCCTTTCCATCGATTATCATGCTAGCACTTTGTAACAATGCTTCTAGATGACTCTATGAGATCCACAACGTTTTGATGTGGTAGCATCTGAGATCTCAACTCTGTAAAATTTTGAAGTTGTGTCTTCTTTGAATTTTGTTAGCATGGTGTTGGCATAGTGTTGTATAAGAAGGAAGAAAAATGCTTATTTGAAATTTTGATAGTAGAGGTTTCAATATATTTAAAATATTAAAAGTATTTTTTTAATGAATAATATTAATTTATATAATGATTGGAATGAAATTAAAATTATTCAACATTTTTTATATTATCATTCACAACAGTTCATTATAAACATATTTTATTGTTAATTTTATTTATAAATAATAAAATAATAATTATTTTGAAATTAAATATTTTTTTAATTATTATTTTGAAAAATTAAAAAATATTTGTTGTACTTTAAGAAGTAAGAGATTAGTCTGAATTTTTTACTATTTTGTTTTTATGTTTAAAAAACAAGAAGAGTTTTCATAGATCAAATGTGAGTATATGATAGATAATATAAGAGAAATTGTTTTTCATTTTCAACTCTTTGAGTGTGGCAAATGTATCAAATGCTTCCATCTCACATTATTTTGGGAACTGACCAATATTATTGAACTAATATTATTTTTAATATTATCAATATACTGCAAAATGATTTCTTACTTTATACCTAATCATCTAGCCAAAAACTAACATCAAGGATGCTACTTTATCTTAAAGTTTAGAAACCTTGGTAATCTTACTAGTCCCTAATATGAAAATTCTGATATTTTTGTAGAAATATTTAGATTTCCAATGATTTTATATTAGTTGAGATAATATTTTTGGCAATTTTTAAGGTAAAATAATGGTTTACTATAAAATTTTGGCAAATCACTTTAGAAAAAAAAATGAAATTGGCTAATCTTTTTTTGGAAAAAGCATGGAAAATTAGCCCACCTACTAATATTAGCCCCTAAAATTTTGCCTGATGTCATCTCCTCTTGAGCCAAAGGTGGGGGCTTTGGCTATAGTTAAAAGAAATTTTTTTGAACCTCTTGGCTTCGATGTGGTTCAACTTCCTTATTATACATAAAATGCCTAGTCATAACCATGTTTTCAATGGGCTAAAGGCTTGCTTCAATAGGAAGATGTGAGAGGGAGTAGTTTGAGAGGGAGAGAAACTCGTTCTACCTCTAGAAACTCTCTTTGGAGACTCCCAGCTACTCGCACTCTTGCCTGCAACATGCACTGAATAACTGGGTTGCATAACACTACCACTAGGGAACTTGTTCTTGCTTCTTTTGTTGGAAATATTTGCCTCCCTTCTTGACTGGAATGTTGGAAACCTGCTCTGTCTTGAAACCCTTTATTGGAGTCTCTCTCTAGCTAGAACTGCACCTACACTCTGCAACTAGCCAAAAAACAAATTTGAAATATTTGACTAATTTTTTATATGATTGAAATTCAAAAATAGATGATTTTCTCCATGCTAGATGCAGTCCTACCTAATAAAATGTGTAGTACTACTTTTGGGAAACTCGTTCTACCTCTAGAAACTCTCTTTGGAGACTACCAACTACTCGCACTCTTGCCTGCAACATGCACTGACTAATTGGGTTGCATAGCACTACCACTAGGGAACTTGTTCTTGCCTCTTTTGTTGGAAATATTTGCCTCCCTTCTTGATTGGAATGTTGGAAACCTGCTCTATCTTGAAACCCCTTCTTGGAGTCTCTCTCTAGCTAGAATTGACCTACACTCTGCAACTAGCCAAAAACTAGATTTGAAATATTTGACTAATTTTTTATATTTAATTGAAATTCAAAAATAGATGATTTCCTCAAGTTTTAATTGTTTCAAATATGACTGTTTGAGCAACTCTTTCTCTAGGATACAAGGAGGCTGAAAGATTTTTTTTCTTGTATATTTGAAGCTCTCCATTATTATATAAAAGGATTTTTTTCTTACATATATTTTTATGTTCTTTGCCATAGTAATGTCATAGTGTATGAAGTTTTAAATTGTTTTTATTATTTTTATTATATGTTGGATGTGATTTTGATTGAAAATGCTTCTTTTTTATTTATTAATTAAAAAAAAAATTATTAGAAAAATTATTGCTTTAAGCCTTGGAATTTACAATCAAAATTTATATCTAAACTATTTATGAAAAGTTTAATATTGTTTGATTTTCTCTACCATGTCCTTTTTACATATATCTAGAATAGTATTATTTGTAGTTTCCGGTTTTTTGTAACATTTTACTACCATAATCAAAATCTATAGAAATAATAATCTAACATTATGATATCTTGAAATGGAGCTAGCCAACTCAAATATAGTATTGCAAATCCCTGGCTAAGTTAGATGAGGAGGCTATGTATTACTTAGTATTGTATCCATATTGGGGTTGCAAGTTCTATGGGTTCAAAAGAACACTTGCAAACAATTTGTTTTCTATATGACCTCTCTTTTTCATAGATACATTTCATTCTTTTAGCCATTATGGATTTGAGAAAAATACATCCTCATAGACCAATAAAAAGCATTAACAATGAATTAAACATGAACAACTATTAAATATGGGTAACCAAGCAGCATCAAAACAAACAACTAAATCACCAAGGCTAGTAGTGATAAATAATAAACATTCTAGAATACTTCAAAATTCCATGTAAATAATTTTTTACTTAAAATCACTAGATGGTGAGGCCCACAGCAACAACTACAAAAGCAATGCAATATAACCAATCAAACTACATCAACAAAACATATGGTCTTGAATGAGGTTTTGGACTCTTTAGATATAAATGTACACCGTGGCAATAGGAAATGTAAGAAATATAAAAACATAATGAAACACAACATAAGAAATAGAGAACATAATGAAACACACACATACATATCTCTAGACAATCAACACAATTATTTTCCTAGGAAATCCTTATATGGGAGACAAGGAACCCTAAAAATTAATGATGCTCTAGACTCCTTTTTCCCTAGGAAATCCTTATGGGAGAAAAAAAACACTAAAATGTAAACATGCTCTACTCTCTCTTTTCTGGTATGGAAAATATGTGAGTACAAAGAAAGAGGTAATCTCTCTAGAGTTAGCTAAGACTTTTAGCATGTAAGGTTGCTATAAAAACTTAACTTCATACATTTTTCTCTTTAACTTCACACTCCTAGTTGTATTTTCAACTATGGAACAAAATACAATAACACAAAATGGAACTCTTATTCCTCCTAGTGGCCAAGTATTTAACATGTAGCGTGATAGCCAAATAGGTGTAAGATTTGACTCTGTCAACCATTAACGAGGTTTGTGATTTTAGACCTTTTGGAGTCAAGTGTTAAAATTCCACATGTAGCTAGCTTGCCATGCATGAGTAATGGGGCTAAAATGTCATTCGCTCATACCATGGTGGTCAACATGATAGGTCAACTTACTAAAGGCATAAATTTTGAATGAACTTCGTTTGATGTTTTTCTTGCACCATTGGATATGTCTTTAAGTGTAGAATAATGGTCAAGATTTCGGCAAAAGGGATAATCGTTTGACCCCCAGAAATGTCATTTAATGCCTCAAAATGTCTCCAAAAGGTTTTAGACCCCAATTCTCCACCCACCATTAAAATGACCCTACAAGTTGATTCTTTCAATTTTTTCACTCTATAAGCATCAAAATATATGAAAAATAATATAATTATCCAATCTAGATCATTATTTAATAATTTGTTAAAATTATGAGTAAGATATGTACATCATGGAATTTAAATAAATAGCGTTAATTCATTGAACACCCTTGTACATGTTCCTTGTTGATACTTTGAAAGTAATACGTTTTGAAAAATAATTTGTTTATGGATTCTATTTTCCACATTCTCTCAACCATATCAAAAACCTTCTTACAATATTTGAAACCTAAGGTCTTTCCCATACCAAAGTATGTTCTTTTAAAACATGTTTTCTTGGTGATATGGGTGATTTAGAAATGATTGGGAGAGCGAAATTCCTCATTTAATACATGTACAATATGTTTGGTTCATGCCACTAAGACAAGAATTTTAAATTCAACTGAATTTTAATATAACCAACTAAATCTTGCAAAAAAAGAATAAAACAATTTATGTTAGGGTTGTGGATTCAGGCATTGAAACAACACACCATGATATTTCAAATTTAAAAATAATGGTTTGAGTCCTAGGTAGCTTAGAATCCTATTTGTTTTCAAAATAAGGATGCACTCCCATTTTATTCTCATGATTAGGTTGTAATCATGAGGCTCTCGCTCAAGAGTGGACCTTCCCAAAAACTTGTGACGTCTTGTCACAAACAAAACAATAAAACTGAAAAACACATCATGCAAGAAACATAGCTCGCAGACATATCATTTTTCTCCTTCAAAGAAAAAAAATTCACATCATGTGAATATCTCCATGTACTCTTACATATTGGTGTACAAAACCATCAACCAAACACAAGTCGACAAAACATGCGTCTTCAAACAACTGACTCTCAAGTCAAATAATAGCTCATGTACAAATTTCCATATTTGTTGCATTTAAGTGTGTCAACATAACTCTACTTTCAACATCTTGCTTCATGCAACATGCACCATACTTTGAATTTTCAAAGAAATTCATGAAACAACAAAATACATTTAAGGCCTTAATTAGATAAGAAATCTAACCATCTGTTAGCAAACCATTTCAATGGCGCTTGTTTTAGTTGCACTTCATGATCATGTGAATCATCCTGACCCTCATCGATTATGGAATCCTCTTGTCCATTCTTGTCGTTATCTCTTTCCACCTTCTTCAAATGTTGTGGATGACTTGTTGGATACAAAGTCCAACACTTGTCTACAAGGTGACATTTCTTATGGCAATGAGTAATAAACAATTGCATCTTATTTTCAACATCATTTTCCTTGTCCAATGGGCCTTTGATTTTTTGCCTCATTTATTTAGAAAGTTTCAATGTGCATGGATATTTTCTTCCAACATCTATAAACATTATGGTTATTCAAACCACAAAAGGAACATGTGCAAGTTATTTTCTATATCTTATGTGAATATTTACCATGTTTATCACAATCAAAAGCAATTTGATTAAAGGCAAATTTATACCTTGAACATTCACCGTTGTCGCCTTCTTGAGGAGGTGAATTTGATGAGGTAGTGGCTCTCCTATGAATACTAGCAATGAATTCAATGACTAGATAGAGCTTTCAACATCCTCTTCTTTTACATTCTCATTAGCTGCATGTTTATTAACATCTTCTTGCAAAGTGGGTGTCAAACTTTTCCATTCATCATGAACAAAAACCTCACAAGCTTGAGGTATTGAACACGAAATAAAATTCCTTCTTGGAACAGCTTCATGTGCCTCCTTGGCTTTGGATCATTCTCCATCATGTTTTCCATAACCAAGACCCAAATAATTAGGCCCTTCCTCAACAACATTTGGCTCAACTATGCCTTGTACTCAACTGGTTAGTTTTTTGTCTTCCTATATTCTTTATCAACCTCTTCTAGTGATTCTTGAAAGGTGGATACTTAAAGCCTTCCTAAAAATTTGAGCTCTAAAATGAGAAGACATACAAGGTCATTTTAAGTCATTCTTCTATCCAATTATAAAAACCAAGTGAATATTTCTACATATTGATTTCTGTCCCATATATGTGGATTTGCCTCGCCCTAAGCGAGATGTTTAACAAACATAATAATAGAAAAACAATTAGTGACGTCACCAAAATATGTAGCCTCTTCAAGGTATCATATCCTCTCATCAAGGTCAAGAATCTATTCACCAAAAATGTCCTATGGAAATGATGGTTTAAGAAACAAAACTAGACAGAAACCTTCAGTGAGAACAACAAAATCTAAAACCTCTTCAAGGTCTTCAATATGCTCGTAAAGTTAAATTACATGTCTTGATCAATTCCAAAAACAAAGAAACATTCAGTGACAACACCAAAATCTACAACTTCTTCAACATCTTCTAAACCATCTTCAAATTCAATATTGTGTGCATCAAATTCCTCAGCAAGGTCATCAATGGAGTCATCAAAACTACTATTTCAAACTTCAATGCCAAAAATAAGTCGAAAGAATTCAATTTCTCCTCCAAAACCTTCTTCTCTAAGCAAAGCTAGCATGATGTCGTCGAGAAATTCAGTAATTCCATGAGGAAATTCTATCAAAGTTAAAAAAAAATATCCTTTTCATCCATACTTAATGCCTATTTTTTCAGGTGGAACACCTCCAAATTTAAGGACCACAATGACATAAAATATGTAACTTTACCTAATAGGTGTAGACCTAGAACCCCCAACTTTGCGTGACATGTACAATTGAAGATCTTATATGGTAAGGAGTGTGAGAAGAGAGTCATGGTCACTGAGTTGAGCAAGAGAAATAGTTTGGTATGACAACCTTATTTGTGATAGGTCTAGCTAGCATACTACCAAATTACATGGTAATGGCATTCAAAATGTGAAAATTCCCATTTCACTTGGAAATAAGATGGTAGAGAAAGGTATAGATGAAAGGAGATATCCATCTATGGTAAAGAAATCAAATAGTTCTATCGATTCCACCTTGCAACTCTAAGAGACATTGAATTAAATTTCATCTCAAGACAGGGCTTTGAGAGGACACTCTCAAAGCCAACCTTCGTTATGGCTTTGAAACACATGGTAAGTATCAAGACTTAGCAACTTTATTTGCATAATTTTTTCTAGCATGGACCTTAATGTCATAGCCTTATTTTGCCTAAATGAATGCAAATTTCCTTTCCATTTGGCTTGCGACATTCATAATTCATGCTCATGGAACATGATTGTGTTGCAATTGTGATAACATTTTTTGTATGCAGAAGCTAATAAAAAATGATCGAAAATGACATTTTTGCTCTGTTTTTTTGAAGATTTAAGGAAAATTACACCAAGTAGCTTCCAACCTCATATGACCATCATGTCAAACTATCTAAGGATATTGTCCAAGTAAGAGCCACTTAAGCAAGCAATATAGTATACATGACTCCAATTTCAATTAGCAGCAATGACAGTTCTAAGTATGGTGCAAACATTTCTCCAGATCCTCAATGGGGCATGTTTGATGACAATAATTTGGGGAGTGAGAGAGGGAGATGGTAGGAGAAAAAAATCAAGGAATCCACGGGAAATTGAAAAATATATAACTAATAAGGTGGAAGACATCTGTAACCTAAGAGAGAAACCTGTCAGGAAATGGGTGAAGTTGGTATTACACACCCAATTGGACAACCTCGAGGAGAAAACATTTCTCCCACTTTATTTGTTGGCATAACCTAGTAAGTGTTATTCACTAGCATGTATTTTGTAAAGGCCTTTCAACCTAGTTCCCATTCAACTCCATCCACCAAGTTGTAGAGGATTCCAAGCCTAATTTCATAAAAATTAAGTTGGGGATGATCACATTGACTTGCTTGATGACATGTCTATGAAGATTAACTACCTTGAACTATTTTTTTGCGTAGGGAAAGAGACACATTCCCATGTCTGAGCATGAAAACATTCTTTGATATTGTTAATGCCTCTAGTGTTTACTTCTACAAGTTCTATAGGCAGAGTCCGTAAAGGGCCAGGTAGCCTCTGGATCTCATCTTTTATGAAAGGTGACATATCTAGTAAATGCCCCTACAGTCAATCTCTGGAATGGATCTAAATAGAAGTTCTTCATTTTAATATCCATAAAACACAACAACTTTAAGGTAAAATATGTACATGTGTCATTTCTCCCACAAACTAAAGTGTATAAGTGGTAAATTTTATACCAAGTGTGCTCCCACCATGTAAAGTGAAATTTGGTGAACTTATCATTTTTATAATTTCTTTTTCGATTAAATTTAGTTTCACACATGATCAATTATTTCTTTGAAAGTTGTGTTCTACATAATTTGTGTACACTAAATTACAAATTGATTTTTTGAAATCTATTTTGTGTAAATGTCAACCAATAGATATATATCATGGAGGATGAATGACGAAGATCAGCCGAATCCCATATGGAGGTTCAGGGATCGGGGGATGTTCACAGTATTTAAATATAATCTTAAATCTCCATACATGTGTGTACATGTGGAATTGATTTTTTATTAACTTTTTGAGTTAAATTAGTTGTTAATAAGTTTCATATTTTAATTTTTAGGAGGTAAGAGGAGAAGGGTTTCTACTCCATCCATGGAGCGTGGCCAAGGTTCAACCGGTCGAGGTATGAGTGGTAGAAGGTTGCAGGAAGGGGGTGATATTTATTCCCCCGAAGGCCAATCAACGGTTGTTGGTTCTCAACAGGGTCACTGTGGGTCTGGTTCTCAGCAGCATCATTCTGGGTCTGGTTCTCAAGAGGGTCATGTTGGAGAAGATGTTAACCAACAACATCAAGGTTGCCATCAATTTCAATATTTTTTCATTAAATTTGTACAACTTTTTTTACAAGTGTTTTTTCTAATATACGAAATTTTATATATATTGATGCAGAGGCCGAAAATGTTCGAGCTAGTGGTCAAAACAGACACAGGGTAGCTCGCTACATTCAAGAAGAAGGTTGTCAACTCAGCACAACTTATCGGGATGAGATTACTGATATACCATGGGAAACCAACATGGCGGAATGCACCTTACAAAGGTGTGAAAGCCTTCATGCAAAATTGCAAAGAGATCTCATGGCTTTGTCTCTACCTGCTGAGAGTAGACAAAGCCTTGAAATAGTTACACATTCATTGGGTGAAATGGTAAATGTGTACAGAAATTTGGGGCCAACGACTGAATCGTTTGTAGAACTGATGAGAAAGAGAAAAGAAACATTGATAGGTCCCGATAAATGGCAGGACATAAAACAAAAATATACAAGAGCAGAGGCCAAGTCAATGTTTAATTATAAGGAAGGGCCAAAAAGAAAAATGTTGAAGGTGCAGTATTTCAAGTACCTAGACAAATTTGGTTATTTGTATGATCGACATCTTGCGGCCTTTGGAAGGCTTCAATGGAACGATGAGGTTCTTGTTTATTTTGCACAAATGTTTTATGTAGAATTTTTTTTGGGTATGAAACCTGACTACAATGACCTTCCTTTAGAATTTTTTGGCCCGGGGAGAGGTCGATTATATCAACGTAAGGGCGCTAAGCGAGATGTGGAGTTGCCTCGCCCTGAGCCGCCATTGGTGAGTCGATCGTTTCGAGTCGAAACTCTGTGATCAGAGATGGATGCGACTTCTCAAATAAGTCGAGAAGCAAGGGATGTTATGATCGACAATGTTCATAGCGGATTGAGTGGAGTCGATCTTTGTTTAAATCGACAAAGAGCATGTGAAAATGCACATGCCAATTTTGTTTATAGTACAGATGAGGAGATTTACAACATGAATGTTGAAGATCTCCGAACATATGCAATAAATTGTCGCAATGGTCTGCAAGACCTAATTTTTCATGAGGAAGAGGGCACCAGAACGGTATGTGTTAGTGACCTTAGGGTTTGAAATTATTTTCACATATACATGTGTACAATTTGTAATAAATACATGTGTATGTACATGTATACATTTATTTGTATGTGTACATTAATCTAACAAAAATGTATGATTATATGTTAAAACACCATTTGCAGTTCTCAGGCATGATGCGTGATGAAAATGTTAATATTACGTTCGGGACCTCCGGTTCAAACGATGCAGATGGGTCTAACCATCATGATATGTTGGCACATATTAGTGTTTTTTAAGTGACTCTAAAATAAATAATTGTTGCCACACATGTACATGTATGTATATATATAATTTGATAAAATATTTTAACAGGTACCGATTCCATCTGATGTTTTTGGGATGGTGGTACCTTCTTCTTCCTTAGGAGATGCACCTTCTACTTCATTGGGAGATGAGCCACAAGTATGGAAAATTTTTTACAAGTTTAAAATTTATGTTTAAAAGTTATATATATATATATATATATATATATATATTCTACCTCAAAAAGTTCCATTAAAAATTGAGATATATATATATATATAGAGAGAGAGAGATCTATATTTTGAGTTATTTAAAATTTTTCGAATTTAGGTTCCTATAGAAGATTTCTTTAATCCGAGGACTCTAGCGATGAAGATAGGAACATCCACAGCATTTGAACAAGTTGTCTTTAGTTCCTTTTTTTAATATTATTGAAAATAAGTTTATATATGTACACGTGCATTTTCATTTGAAAGTTTTTAATATATATATATATATTTATATTTAACTGCACATGTATATTGTACAGTTTACCACTGCAGATGTTTCTATGGGAGAACCTGTTCATCAAATGGAGAGGGAACCTTATGAGTTATTGCATGATTTTTTTGTTATATTTTGTTTTTTAATATGAAGTTCTAGATATATATATTCTCATTCATTTTTAAAACTTCAAATTTTAATGTTCAAGTACATATGCATTGTGTATGTAGGTTTCCTATTCACAGGATAGGGCGCAGACTGAGACCCTAGTAGGGAAGACGCTAGATCCTCCATTTGATGGACGTGGTTTACAGTAGATTTGATTTCAAAATTTAGATGGTTTTAAAATTTGTTAAACTTGATATAGTTTGATACTTGTGATATTTACAATTTTTGGACATATTTTATTACATTGTTATTATATATAATTTGTTTTATTTAATTTTTGGATGGTTTTAGTACTTTTGGCATGTGAATGTGAAGTAATGTTGTCATCTAAACTACATTTGGCATGTGATATTTAATGTTAAATGTTTTTGTTGGATAGTTGAATTATAATTGGCATGGCATGTGAAGTTTTTAAAACTCAATTTTTGGATGGTTTCAATCTACATTTTGCATGTGATATTTAATGAACTTTAAATGTTTAATGTTTTAATGTTGCACAATATATAATCAAAATGGTTTTAAAACTTAAAGTTTTGGATGGTTTCAATCTACAACTTAAAGTTTTGGATGGTTTCAACCTACATTTTCACATGTGTTAAATTGAAATGTTACTTGTAACAAGACAATCTCCATTGATTTCATTCTATATGTTGATTTCTGATTTGATATAATTGCATGTATGATGGTACATTACTTGTAAGTCATTGGATTAATAGTGTTCATTGATTTCAGTGTAAGCGCAAAAAATTATTGACAATGTAGAATGATTTTTGTGTTATAATAATTAAACTTAATAATATTGGAGAGAAAGAGAGACAAGGTATGGTGTTTACTACAAGAGTTCGAGCTAAATATTTAAATGGTTTATGATTTATGATTTTTAATTTCTTTTTAATATAATCCATACGGAAAGATGACAAAACTAATAAGGGTGACAATAAGAATAGAAGAAGAAAATAGTTTAAGATTGATCACAATAAATGCTATTTGTAAGTGATTACATTCTAATTATTCACATTCTATCATTCAATATTATTACATTGTCACTTTGCATTCAAAAATTTTATTTGATCATTTTCCATTATTAAAGTTATTCTACAATATTTATCATCTCAACAAATTGAGGTAACAAAGAAAATTTAAAATTAAAATGACTTGATAAATCTCAAACATATTTAGCATATTTAAAATGGTTATATTAAAATTAGATGTATTTACATATTATTGATAAAATTAATCATATGTTCCTCATATTATCGATAGTTTTTCCTTGGTTGCATACGACTGAAACCAACCTAGATCCATCTTAACTACGGATCTATCAAGCGCCGAGAGGGATCAAATCTCTCGAGGTGCAAACCTTTCCTCAAGTTTTGCACTCAAAAAAGAGGTTTGCACCTCTAGATATTTGATCCCTCTCGGCGCTTGATAGATCCATAGTTATGATGGATCTAGGAAAATAAATTTCTAAAAATAAGTAAGGGAAAAGCAGCATAGGGAACAATTAGGAGTAGATTTAGGGCATAGGGAACAATTAGGAGTAGATTTAGGGCATAGGGAACAATTAGGAGTAAATTTAGGAACATGTGATAGTTGGGTGAGATAAAATCATATATTTTAATAAAATAATGGGAATTTGTAGGAGAGACAAATAGTGGATATGACATGTATTTTGGTGAATAATCAAATTTATGGAATTAAACAATTAATTATTTTTGTATGTGAAAACAAGATTCACACCTAATCCTCACCTGAAAGACTAAATTAAACACATTATTATTAAGGGGATGAGGAGCTTTCTAGGTTTTGAGCTCCCCATTGTTAGATGAGTGTCGTAATGGAATTCCATGTATTTTTGTGAGAACTTATGATATTGTGATATTCTAATTACGAAATAGTGATCTTGAGTACATGCTGGATAATGTAGTAGATAGGAACTTTTTGATAAGGGGAGATTAGGGATGTGACCAAATTCCTATCAGTGAAAAAAAATTTCCTCACCTTCCTACAACTCCATTGTAGCTTTGGGGGCCAAAGGTAAGAAGAGTACCTTGGAATTTCTTGGGTGAAAAACCAAGTAGGTCACCAAATTTGGTCTTGTGCATTGGAATTCATTAAAGAATTGGTCATTGGAGCTGCTTCAAGCTAGGAGTGAGCATCGTCACCAAGCTACATTGAATATTTTACACTCCCTAGGGTGAATGATACTTTAAATTGATTGACAGTCTAAGACTTTCGAATTTTTCCGAATGCCAAATGATCTTACAAAGCTAGTATTTATAATATCCTAGTAGGTCATTCGGTGACAACTTTTACCGGAAACTTGAAACAAAGAGAATCTATCCTTGGTTAGGGCATCATGTAAGATGTCTGCCATAAACAATAAAATTGTACTTAAAAGCTGAGATTCGAGCAAGTGGGGACAACCACTTGTTATCTCGTCCCTTGGAGGCTAGGCCATATGGGGACCGAATTTGACCTTACAAAATAAAGTGAAATAATTTGTACCATACAGTCGGAAAACATATACAAGAACAATTAATTTCATTCTAGAATATATATATATCCAATTCATATAACATTTTTCATCAATGCACATGTATAGAAAAACTACTTTCAGTTGATACTAGAGCACGTGCTTGTACCCAAACAATTTGTAACATGTGCAAACCACAAATAACATAAGCAACTCAATTTTTAGTTGAGTATTGGAAGTTCTAAAACATATTTAACCCAAAGATAATAAATTGTTGGACACTTCACTCAAAAAAATTCTAATGGAATTCCATCTTCAATAATCCATTCATGATCGGATTTTGACATTTTCCATTTCTTAATTTTTGATTTTTTCTTTGATTGAACTTCTATCAACTTTATGCGTGCTGCACACACCAAGTGACTATATTGACAACTTATGGAATCAGGTTCATAGTCTTCAAAGTAAACAAAGTCTCCACTTTGATGAGTTTTTCTGAAAAAATAACCTTTCAGTATAATAGACCCTCTGTCATACTGAAATCCGTGATCATTATAGTCTTGTAATAATTTCATTTTTCGTTCAGTGCAACGCATCAAATAATAATTCACATTTTCATCATTGTCAATAGGTGCAATTATAGCAAAAACATCTCCTGTACAATAAAATAAATTTAACATTTAATTATGCATATTTAAATTTATTTCTAGATCTTTAAATCATTAGAAAGTAATTCAAATGTTACCTTCTCTAACAAGATCATAAACTCGATCACCATCGGATGATATTGTAGTTTCCTCTGATTTCATTTCTTCAAACATTGCAACAGACATTTTGCCCTTTGTATTTAGCTCTGTATGTTTCCAATCGTTCACATACATTTTGTTTTCACAAACGTCATTGGATTTTGTGTTGTCTATACAAACATCACAAAAACAAGAATATTTTCTTTTATCCAATGCAAACACATTTTTGAACAACTTTGTTTGAATTGAATGCAATTTTCCATTCCCTTTTATTGTTTCAACGTCATTTCCAATTGATCTATCTATGTCTTTGATTCCAATATGCTAGAAAAACCTTTATATGGAAAATTAGAAAAAGAATTTGTAAATATGATATCAAAATACAATTAAAAATAATCATTGCATGATAATTGTACAATGTTTAAAATTAGATTTCCAATATAAATTAAATTGAATGTACCTTCGCACTTCTCTTGATTGGTTTTTCTCATGGCTTAGAGCAACGATGCACCATTGAACAACTTCTTCAGCCTTCACAAGTTGGTGTGCAGAGTGGTTCATTTGATATCTTCGAAGTACTCATTTTATGCATGCTCCTGCACCGTCATGTTCTCCTTTTCCATGGCCAGTCTCAAAGAAATTCCAACAATGTTTAATGCAGGTTTTCTTATGAAGACAACACAACCAAAAAAATGATCGTGCAGATTTGAATTGACCTGCGCATCCGTCTGACCATATCCAATGTTCATTGAATGTTATTCCACGATTTTTCAATGAATCGTAAATTCTTCCAAAACAATGTTGTACAAAACATGTATCATGTGTACGATCGTCACTGATATAAAAGTGATATTCTTTAATGATATGTCGATTTTCACTCGTGCTTTCTATATGATCGACATTTTGTTCATCATGTCTATATAGAATATGGACGAGCATGGAGACTTGGTCAGAATGATAGTATTCACTATGAATTTCTTTTTGTGGAACAAATGTGTAGTTTTCTGCAAAATCAATCACTGACAAAATGGTCCCTGGTGGAAAAACTTCACAAGATTTTTTGAATTGCAAGTCTTGCCATCGAGCTCTATGAGAATGCTTGGTGTATTTGTAAATTTCTGCCTCAAACTTTCTCAAAAATTCTATTAGAAAAATTTCGTCTTCTCGTAATTCAATTCTTTTAACACTATTTGCACCTTGAATCGATATACCGATATATTCATATCTCTTCCATTTCACTTTAATGTTGGACAATGATTGATCATATATATCAATACAATATTTGTTTTGAAATTTAGTCAAATTTCCACAATCATCGCATTTTTTACCACCAACACATTTCTTTTTGTAAAATAGTTCATCGCTTTCTCTTTCACATAGAATTTGAGATATGAATTCACGGATAGTGGAAGGAGGAGGTGAATCCTTCCATAATGTTCTACCGAAATCAAAGAATGTGTCATAATATAACTCAAATTCCACATGATAACGGCAACAACAAGTGTCGCGTACAGTGATAGGTTTTACATACCATGGGTTTTTTTGAACAAAAGCACTGAGTGAAACATGAATTTGACGATTCTCTTCTTTGAACTTGTTGAATAACTCTATCTGAGTGGTTTCCAAGAGATTTTTTTCATGTTCTTCGTACTGATTTCGTGCTATTCTTCTTCGCATCACATGTCTTGCAGTTGGTGAAACACGCGAATTATTCTTCCAATATTCATATATTATTTTTTTAACATCTTCTCCAGGTCTATCTTTGTATGGTTTCCTACAAATAGCTCTCCAACAAGCGAGTTCATCATTTACATCTATTTGCAGTCGAAATTTTCGATGTTTGTGCAGAGTTTTTCGCGAGGTTCCCAGTGCTTGTGCCATAGATGTTATCAAACAATTCTCTTGAGTACTTGGTGAAAACATTGCCATCTGTATTCCTCTACGTATATTTGAAACATATTTATCTCTAGATCTCTTAATTGACTTTATAGCACTACTCATATTTTTTTATCATCTCTTCCTTCATTTTTTTATCTTTGGTTGATTTTCGAATACCCAATAGTGTCGTCGCTTCTTTTAATTTCCTTGATGATAGGAGACCTTTCAACATTTGAGCCTAAACTGTCACTCGCTCACTTAAGAAATGTTTTTCAAAAATGCAGTTGACATGATATCGTATAACATGGTTAGGTTTTTTATCTCCATATGTGTGAGTGTCAACATTTTCTAACATCTCATTATCGATAGTGATTTCATCTGTACATATTCGAAAAAATAGTACATATTCAATAAATCACTAAATTAATAAATATGTCAATAAATATTAGAAAATTTTTTAAAATATCATTAGATCATAATATTTACATTTACATACCCGCTTCAATTTCTGCTTGAGGTTGATTTTCTTCTTCAATATTTTGAGGAGTATCTCTGTCTGTTTACATTAAACAAAATATTTTTCAAACTAGTTCATCAAATAAAAATTAAGCTTCACATTTTACATTAGGAAAATTTTAAATATATCAATAGATCATAATATTTACATTTACATACCTGCTTCAATTTCTGCTTGAAGTTGATTTTCCTCTTCAATATTTTGAGGAATATCTCTATCTGTTTACATTAAACAAAATATTTTTCAAACTAGTTCATCATATAAAAATTAAGCTTCACATTTTACATTAGGAAAATTTTAAATATATATCAATAGATCATAATATTTACATTTACATACCTGCTTCAATTTCTGCTTGAGGTTGATTTTCCTCTTCAATATTTGAGAGGGCTTTTAACTTTCTTTTGCGAGATTGTCTCGTCTCTTCTCTACGTTCCTCAGGGTCTCTTTTTTTATCATATTTTCTCGCACAAGTTCTTCGATTTCCCATGATAATAGGGTATGAAGTTCAAAAAATTTCCTTCAAAAAATTAGACAATAACTCAATTACAAAAAATATCACAAAATATTTAATTTAAAAAAATTTAGTGTAAATTTTTTGCAAAAAATACATACTCCAATCCAAAACACTTTAAAAAATTCGAGAGAAAAATGTCTTATAAAAATGAAATGAAGCTCAAAAGATTTACTTCAACTCAAAACACATACATACCTCCAAGAAATGTCTTTTGAATGTACGTCCAAGAAATTTTTTACAATTTTTGCCAAAATCACGCCGCCTCTAAGAAATGTCCTCCAAAAAAATTCTTTAAACCCAAAATTGTAAAATCAACCAAGAAATGCTCTTAAATCCAAATTTTGAAGAAAATTTTTTGAACCCAAACCAAGATCTTTGTAAAATGAGAAGAAGTGTGCAAAATGTGTGAAAATTGTGAATCATTTCGCGCCAATTTATATTGACGCGAAATGTGTTTTAGTAGGGGGCTCTGTAAAACTCTTCGGCCGACGGAGAGTTACACAATAGTTCGCCCAAAATTTTGATCAAAATTTCGGCCGAACTATTAAGACGTTAGATTTAATGGGTCTTAAGCGGAAAACATAGTTCGGCCGAACTTTATTAAAAGTTCGGTCGAACTAACGCGTCATCAATTACGCAAAAACCAGGTTCTGAATACGGTTCTGCAACTTTGGACTGATTAAACTCCATGAAAGGCTGTTAATTAACTTTCGGAACCAAGACAAGAATTTTCAGAATTGAATCTACTTTCAGGAAATATAACTTTTATGGAATTTCATAAACGTTTAATAATTTTAATTATTTTTCTAATAAAATGGGTGCAAACAATTTCTGAGGGTCATTGTGATTCATTGAAATCAAAATTTTGTATCTCCCAAAATACATTGTAAAAAAAATTGAAAAAATTATGGGGCATTACATTGGTCCGTCGTCTCTAATGGGTAGCTTTTAGATTTTTAGTTTATAACTTATATGTTAAGAAATTTCTTGCGACGCAAAACATATCCAAAATACGCAGTTTTTCGTATTGGACCAATTCAAAAAATTCTAGTAATTATGATATGCATCCATTGGCTTTGTAAATATGTCGAAAACAAAGTAGACTTTGTCTAGATTGTTGTAACACATTTTGTTTTTTCAAAAACACAAATTTTCAATGAATACAACATTGCGTCATAACATGACTTCTTATGAATCCTTTGATTTTTAAGAAACACACACTCAAAGAAATGCTAAGTTGACATATCAAATATGCATAAAAAAATTTCAAAAAATAAGTAATAGAAAGCTAACAAAATTTCTCACAACTTTTATTTTTATCGCAAAATGAAATTCTACACAGAAAAATTGTTATAGTTTGCAGAAAGTTGAAGAACAAAAAAAAATGAAATTTTTTTCTCAAAAAAGGGCAAAAAGTGTAACCCAGCTTCACATTTTCACCCTGTGATTCTTTAACTGCAGTAACATACTCATTCATTCTCTTTTGTATACTAGTAATCATAATCAAATTTTACAAACTAGTATCTGCTCTTGCTTCTTTCACAACTTCAAGCAATTTCACTTTAATGTTTGCAATTCCTTTCTCTGGTTCAAATGTTTCCAGCAAACATTTCAACCATTCCCTATGTACTTGTTTCATATCAAACACATCATCAATATGTTGCAATTCAGTTTCAGCATAACCCTCTTCTTCCTTGACAATCTTCAATAATTGTCCATCACCTCCTTGATTGATTCTGGCAATCAAATCAACTTCTTCAAACATTGTATCTTCATCCTTTATCAAAATAGAATTATGATTTTCCATCACTGTGTCAGTTCTAAACATCTGTCCCACAGTCTTCTCTTGACTAATCAGACAAGCCAGCTCCTCCTTATCATCAACAGTAACAAGTTCCTTCATGATTGTTTCACCTTCCTTGGAATTTATGAATTCCTTCTCCTATAACAACTCATTTGCATCCAAGACAACTCCAAAAGTTGGATTGTCTTCTGCAATACCTATAAACATAGTCAAATTTTCAATTTCAAAATTACAAGACCCAATGGCCTTATTTCATGATCCAGTCACCAAATCTTCTTTCTGCAGTTCCAAGTCTCTTTCAAGACTCAGAAAATCTCCACCATCTTTCTTCTCAGCTTTCATTGTGCCAATCACCATGTTAGAATGATGATCCTTTACTATGTTTTCAACTAACATAGTTTCCCTTTCATTTTTCATTTTTTGTCCTTCTTTGCCTGCATAATTAACACATGAATTATTAGTATTAAAAATACAAGTTTTCAATGTCTCTTCCTCCTTTGACAACATATCAGTATGTTTTTCTGAGTTTTCTTCCAAATCCTTTGTCAGCTCATCAGTATGCTGATTTACATTCTCCATGAGATTGTCAGCTAGTCTCTCCTTCTTTCCATCATCTGTTTCATGAATGTTTCCTGACACTGGCTCACAATAATGAACTTCTTTCTCTGAAATTTCCCTTTGACTGTCATTCATGAAAATTTTCCTATCTTTCTTCTTCAGCAATTTATCTAGTGTATAGATCCTCTACTTTTCCAATTCTCTTCTCTGAAGATCTAACTTCCTATAAAATTCAACAATTTCACTTGGAGTAGAACTTGGAAACTTTACATGACTTCCCATACCTTCACTTGTTCTTAACCAATCATCATATGGTCCTTCTTCTGTTTCAATATTCTGGTGAATATTGTCATGAGACCCTTATGTCTTCATGTCTTCTTGAGATCTATCTCAGCATTGATCTGAGCAGATTTCAGATTCAACTTCTTCTCCTTAACAAACTCTAAAGCTTTTTCATCATCTTGTAATGTACCTGAAATCATACACAACTCATTAGTTTTAAAAACATAAGAATTTTCAGCCTCATTTTCTTCTTCAAACATTTCTCCTTGAACATATTTGCATGTGGAATCCTCAAATTCCATCTTTGACTCAAAAAATCTGAGTTCTTCCTTCAATAAGGCAATCTCCTTCTGCCTCCACTTCATTTGAAATGGTTTCCAAATTACTCTCTTTCCCTTCAGTGGAAATATCCATCCTCCTATCTGGTTTTCCTCTTCTTGCAGTCATTCCTTTAGTACCTCTAGTTGTACTTTCATCACTGCAATTTCTCTTTCTCTATCCTTCATCTAATCTCTGTGGAATTCTTTAGAAAATCTTCTCTGATCCTCCATGATCATCTTCATTATGAGCTTCTCACTCACCACGAGTTGCACTAAGCCTCTGCAACAGCAAGCTCTCCTGCTGCCACTTACCTCACCAATTCCTTCTCTGGATTTGGTCTTTTGGCAAGCACTGGTTCACTATCTCTGGAACCTCTTGAGCACTCTCTTCTGCTCTCTTTAGGCTATATTCTCAACTCACCTTCTCTTGAGAACACTTCATTTGTTCTCCTTATCCAACCTTTAGCTGGAATATCAAGTTCACTGCCATCATCATCAAAAGCTTTGTCTTCATCTTATCTGCAACCATAATTCTGCAATCACAATTTCCAAATCAGATTTAAAATTATCTCACCTGCAAGATCCCTGCATGATCTTGTTCTCTTCAATCACTTGGAATGTCTTCATTCATTTCTGCAATCCTGTTCACTTCAATTCTGTGTATCTGCTGCATATCAGATTTTAGAATCTGATCTCTTATTTCCTTTCAGCACACATGCATTCAGATTTAATTAATAAAAAAAATATTTTACTTCAACAGAGCCCTTCATGCTCTGATACCACTTCATAGCAGCCCAAGCTACTAATACCCACATTCACACTTTCAATGCATATAAAAATGCATGACTCATTTTTCAATCAAATTAATTCTCAATCTGGCAACTTTAAAAATCTGCAGAAGCTACCCTTTCTACAAATCTGATGGTTATAAAACCATACAATACAACCCATATTAACAAATTCTTATGCCGAATCTTTATGTTTAAAACTTATGGTTAAAACCATATTTCATAACCCACTTCATGGAAATCGAATAACATTCGATTTTGCAATAAAATTCAAATTACAAACTTCGCTCTCACCTTATCAATACTCAACTTTGTAATAAAACTCAAGATGTATCCCTTGGGTCAACACATACCTTAGTGTATGTACCAACGTTCCACCAGATAATAATACCCAATGTTAAGAAACATTTTACTTTAGACCCAAAGTATATTACTATATCGTTCCACAGCTTACCGACCTTCTTTTCACCATTCATATGACTTCGGCCACTATTCATTAAGATATATATATGTTTGTCATGTTAACATTCCAAACTTTGTTTAAACCCATATATCAACAAAATATTTCATTCGTATCAAAACCCGACTCCATTAACGTTTAAACCAAATAAATCACATAATGTTTGGTTCGGGCCCACAACATAACTTACCTCATTAACCTCCATGCAATTTCTCTTGAGAACACCATCGGATTTCTTCCTCCCTTGATCGGATGGATATCACATTAATTTTTCTCTAGTCCTTTATTGACCCAAACTAACGCGAAATTGATGGTATTGGAATACCACCACCATGTGACGTGTCAAACGCTGGCTATTATCGCGTTCATTCCAATGAAATTGCTTACCATTCCAGTGCTATGAGAAAACCATTTGTTGGTTTTCGAATCCGCCTTAGCTGTTTACTATTCACGGTTTCCATACCCACAGTTTCGTCTATGATTCGACCAGTCTTCAACCTTCTCATCCATATTTGCATCCTCTGCTTGCTATTTCATTGTGCTTCACTCAAAATTCTGCTTCTAATTCTGCACCTTCGATTCAAGGTTCCATGGAACTCGAATTCCATTATGCTTTTGTTTAATTCAATAATTCGAACAGGTTTTAAAACCCTCTCCGTATACATTCCTTGCATGATCTTAATACTCAACACCTGTAATCTTATCCATCGATCATAAAAATCTCCAATATGACTTCAAAACCTTGATTTATTATGTATGCACAACAGAGTGCGTATTTTCTCCTTATGATGCTTCATATGAATTCAAATCATTCCAAAATACATCCAAACCATTTTATGTCTAAATTTAGACACCCAAGAAAATTCTTGGAAGGAATCGATCCATTCTATGATCGATTCACACAAATTCACAAACACAAGTAAATACACAGCCTTTTAAAATCAACAATTCTGTAAACATATAATTCAGGAATGAATATGAACTCAAAAATGAGTTCTTTGTATTTACACACACAGTAATTACATAGGAATTCTTCCTCCTCGGCCTGATATTCAATCAGTGGCCTTCTTCCCTTAATTGCCCGAAGGCTTACAATCAAAACCCTGTTTCTCAATCCTAATCTACTCAAATCTCTCTTTTATGCCTTTGAGGCTTACATTTTATACAAAAAATATCCTACAAATATTTTTGGTTTCAGTTCCTCTATTTCCTCAACAAAATCCTCAAATCACTATTTAATCCCTAAGGATCCTCTTTCACCACAAAACCATGAAACCAACTCTAATTTAGGATTTACAAAATTAATTCCTAAATCTCTAAATCCCTATGCACTCTTAACTAGTCTAATTCTCTCATGTTCTCAATCATTTGAGAACATTTACAATTTCCTCAAAATTTTTAATTAAAAATCATTAAAATCACTCAAACCATTACATAAAAATCCAACTCCTTTTGAAAACTCAAAAACCCCTAATTTTGTTAAATTACAAGGAATTTTCTTTTAGCCTAATGCCCCTACATTAGTTAGAGGAACATTGCCCTCAAATTTAGGACAATCTCTAGGAATCTTGGTTGGAACCAGAGGCCAATACGGGTTATGAAGAATGGGATCGTTCGTCAACTTTGACACATCAAGTAATTCCAACATAGCAAGAAACGGTAATTGAGTGTTGAAAGTCATCGAAGGTCTTTGATAAGGGCCGACATGTACATTCCACCCAGTCCGAGAAGGATTTTGTCCCCATACATTCTGTCCTAGAGGATTCAGATCATATGGATTAGAAGCAAGATAAGTCGGTTGATACTGGGGTTGAGGACCAGGATACTGAGTCGAAGTATACCACTGATAACCTTACTGAGCAGCATAAGGAGTCTTATGTGGAATGTAAGCATGGATTTGAGGTTGATGATATACAGGTTGATTTGGAGGGTAAGGAACATGGGGCGCACTATATACTAGTTGATATGAACCTTGACGGTAGTAAGCACCTTGCAGTTGGGCAGGTGGACCCAACTGAGCAAGTTGAGCAGGCTACTAAGCGGGTAAACATGGTTGACTATAAACAGGTAGAATGGGTTACTAAAACGATGGAACCGGTTAAGGAGCAGGTTGAATCGGTTGCTGAGTGGGTTGGACCGAATACTGAGGGCCACCAGGTTGGCCTTGTGCGAAAGGTTGACCCAATGGTTGTGATGGACCAGGTTGTACCTGATAATAGGTTGACCCGGAGAAGGACCGTAGGGTTGTCCTGGTTGCACAACATTTTGGCCATATTAAGCATGTGGCTACGGTTGTGGTGCAACAGGTTATCCCTATGGTGGGTAGATTTTCTCCCCAGGAGCATAAGATAGTCCTGGTTGATTCGAAGGTTGACCAAACAGACTGGAGGGATTTCCATGTTGGACCAAAGGTTGGCCTTGTGGACCGTATGGTTGTCCCTGTGGACCAGAGGCAGGGCCCTGCTAAGATAAAGGTTGTCCCAATGAGGGTTGTCCTTGCAAGCCAAAGGGTTGCACAGGCAAGGTAGGTCCAAAACGAGAAACAGTCTGATAAGGATCAATTGGAGGCAAATAGACCGGATTACCATGCTCATCATAATGGTCTGGATATACATATACGGGATTACCAACCGCATCATAGTGATGGAATCAAAGATTTTTTGGAGCTTGGAATGGCTGAGAACCCTGAGAACTCTGTTGCTGAACAGCCAACAAATATTCTTCAAAAGTAAGACCGCCAGGAATCACAGGAGTAGTGGAAACTGCACTAGAAGCAGGCGTGGCCTACGTTGAAGGAGGATAACGTTGGTGAATATCCAACATCTGCTCATCAAACACATAGGTAGAAACCATAGGTGTTGTAGAGGTAGACGGGGTTTCCATGGCACAGGTTTGTGATCTACCCGAGCCGAGATTAACAGGCCACGTAGGATTGAGAAAAATAGACCTGTGAGTGTGAAAATATCCTGACGACTGATGGGTAACAACCGGTGTGGATGAAGCCACACAGACCGTCGGTTGGACTGGAAGAGATGTAATAGTAACCCATCAACTAGGTGTCGAAGGAAATAGTCCTAACAAAGGTAGGACAGAACTCTGAGGAGGAGTTACTGTACTGGATTGCGCAATGGAGGAAACACCAGACATAATCTGACTCAAGGACCGATATCCTAGCGGAAGTGACACCGATGGTGGAGAAGACTGAGTAGAAACATGAGGGACATCTTCCGGAAAAACTTGATATTCTTCGGTAGAAACAGGCATTCCTTCACTACTAATAGGACTAGATGATTCCATGTCTGACTCTGCCGTAAGGTCTTCAAAAATACTATGGGGACTAGGAGGTATAGCAGCAGCAAAAAATGGCGAACCCAACATAAGAGGAGGAAAATATCCTTCTTCCCCAAAACCAGACCAAGCACCCGAAGGAGGCCAATTGAATTCAATTGGCCCTTCAGGAGGAGATCGAGTAGCAAGAGGCAAGACAGACAAGAGGATAGGCTGCGAAATCTCGGCAGACCTAGTGGATTGAGGGGTTTCAAAAGAAACATCTGGGAAAGAACTACTACTAGGAGGCAGTGAGAACGAAGAAACTGGTGGTTCCGCCACCGTGACTGTATATCATAACAGAAAGGAAAAAGAGAACAAAATTAAGACTCCAAGATCAAAACCAAGGAAAAATAACAGGACAAGTAATAAAACTTTAACGAGCGTGTAATCGTAGGTGATTAATTTTATGAAACTGAAACCAGATTTTGTTGTTTCATTTTTAAAGAGTCGAGAAACAGGCCAAAGATGACTCTAGTCGCTTTCAATTTTAAACGAGCATGAAAGGAAAAGTTCTCGACGATCTCTTCTCTTTTTAAAGAGTCATGAAAATATCAAAATGACTACTCTAGAATACTAAGCAAGAGGGTATACCAGGTTTCCGTGAACTGCCATATACACCTTGGTGATCAAATGAAACAGAAATTACCAAGGACTTGACGTACGTGCAGGTAGTCTCCCTGAATTCTATGTTTGGTGTATCACGGTTACAAGGTGGCAGACTCGACTTCCTATGGATAAAGGATTTCAACCCAGAGGGGTCTCCCTTTATATACTCGACGGTACGGGGAGCACAAGTTCGTACTAGCATTGTCTAGAGCCAGATGAAAAATGACAGCTACTAGGTTTTAAGACGTCGGAACAGGTCTCTAGCCTAGACCATTAAAAATGTTTCGTTAGGTTTCAATGCTTCCTTAGGATAATTAAATGAATTTTAAAGTTGATCTTGGATTATGTTTCGGCTTTAAGGTCCTATCGATTTTGGATCTCAAAATTCCTAAATGCAAGCTATATGCAAATGAACATCATTTCTAATTCAATGAATGCTAATTACGAGAAGGAAAGAGATATTTCAAACAAAATCAAAAAATGAAAGTATGCAAAGAAATCCACTAATGCATCTAACACAATCAAATGAAAATGAAAATCTTTCTTAGACAATCAGTCGCTAGTTATGCAAAAGAAAATTTCACTTTCGGTGCAAAGAAAGAATGCAAAATATGTTTTTTTTTTTTCAATGAAAAGAAGCACATGATGCACTAATTACATGAAAAACGAAAAAAAACACTAGCTTAAGTGTTGCATAGGAATCAAAATTGAATGACTCAATAAAATGCAAAACAAACACAAGAAAGCACTCAAACTAATGTCGCAATCTTTCAAACCAAGAAAAAGTTTTCAAAATGATCCAAAACAAGCAATGTAACCTATGCTTGTAGAAATAAGGCGAAGAATCAATCGATAAATAAAATGATCATTCAACCAAAGCAATCACTCAAAGGAATCAAGAAAACTTAGTGCAATCAACCCAAGAATGAGACTGACAACAATCAAAACAAATTGGTTTCCGAAAAGAAGGCTCAATGTACCAAACCCTTAAAAACCCTAAGGCTTCAATTCACACTGATAAGAAGACAGACAAACAACTAAGGAAAACAAGCCGACGATAGTCAAAATAGTCCCAAAGGCATAATTACACATCAAAAAAAGCCCAAAAGCAAGCACAATTGACCAAAAGACTCATTAAGGAGGTCAAACCAAATCCTACATTGGTTGGCGCAACTGTAAGGCTGTAATTCGCGCCATGCAGGGGTTGGAGCGACTGCAAAAAGAGCAATCTGCACCAATTGGCATGACTGTTCAAAGGAAAAGTGCGCCAAGATAGATAACTATGGGAAAAAGAGGAAAAACCAAAACCTAATGAGCAGAGGTCAATCTTGACACTCTGGAGCTGAATAGAGGTTGTAAACTAAGCAAGTAAACCAGAAAAAGACAGATAACTAAATCAATAATTGAAATTGACCCAACAAGATGAAACGACAAACTCACACTGATCCCCAGTGGAGTTGCCAATTTTTTAAGCAGGTAAATCCTCTCTGCAGACAGAGTCGATCCCTCTAGCCCTAGAGTGGGTCTAGAAACAAAGGGACATGCTAAAGTGTTGCTTCCTAATTATTGAATGAACAAAGGACACGATAGATCGACCTACCTGGAATCCAACGCTATCATCGTTGTTGTAGTGGTGGTGGCCCCTCGCTCATGCCTCAGAAAATCACAATCCTTTCGCAGTCATGCTCGAATACCTGCACATAGAACAAGAAACAAGAACAACTTATGACATAATGGTTTCACTCATAACTACTAGCCAGTCAAAGAGGGCTAAGAATGTTTCATTAAGCATCTAACATAATAAAAAATGGGAACCAAACAATAGTCATGTATATAAATGAATATAAGGAAGAGTTACAACCAATGCTTTGACGTTGCAGTCTCCTCCAACGGGGTTCAGCCGAAGTGCATATCAAATTCTCGTCAGGGAATTCAGACAGGATGAAGGCATGGACTAAAGCTCTCTCAAAAGTCATGGACTCAAGCTTCCTCAACGTAATTCCTTCTTATTCTATCTCCTCTAGTAATTCAGCTATAATATGTTTAATTCTCCAAGTTCAGCTAGCTTGTTCTAAGAGAGATAGTTTCTTTTATAGAGGAAAAGGAGGAGGTTAGGATCCCTACAAAGGTGGGAGGGAGGCCTATCCTTTAGGGAGTTCCCATAAGAGGTGGAAACCATAAACCTAAAGGAGGGAGTCCGTGGTTTTTTAGTTCAACCACTCCCAATGACTCATCCTCGAGGTGGTTGGAGTGGAATATCCCCCTCTATTTTTAAAAAAAAATCCATAAATATCTTAGCGCGGGGGGCAAATTGGGACAGAGCGCTAGCTGGCACGAGGCCCAGTGTTAATTTTCCTCTTTGGCGTGAGGGCATAACTGACTACCTGTGCCAAGGCAAAAACAAGGGTTTTTGAGTCTCTGCTCAAGGAATTGTCAACAGAAGGAACATTACTCTCATGTAAAGGGACACAATGATGGTCTTTACAATGCATGACACTACTTATTGATCACAGAAATGACCCTCCAATGGGCGAAATGGGGATTGCAGGGACAGTGACAAAATGATGTGTAACAACATCCAAACCTTTTTTTAGAAAAAACAACACTACCCCAATCCGACCCCCTCCGAACCCCAACACAAATTTCAATGTTGAAGAGGTCGGCAAAGATAATTTTATGTTCTTTCCACCAGGCCTCCCATTAGGAGAAAACCTACCCCCAATGGATAATTAGCATGATCATTGTAGTGACCCAACTCCTTGAAGACCAAATTGTGGGGGATCTTGAAGAAGAGGCCAACATGTCTGAGGAGGAAGTTTTCCCTCCTGACGAAAATGAAGGTTTGACTATTTTAGCTTTCGAATCCATCCATGGGGAAGAGGTTCAATCCTTCATAGAGGTTAGTGTGGGTGACACCACCAACCCAAACCTCCAAATACATACAACCTCGGAAGAAAAGGTCTAGTATCTGACCCTACCATCGAAGAGAATAAAAAAGCATTCCTAAGGAGGATCCTCCCTCCTAACACTTCAAGCCAAACCGCAACCCCAACTCCAAGGAAAACGAGCCACACTACCCCCGAGAATGCATCCAAGGTCATGCAGTCTCCCATTTCACCCCAAACAACCTCAGAAAGTTGCATCCATTCAGATCTTGGGTATAACATCGTAGAAGACATGTAGAAAACTCATGCTAAAATTTCACTTTACCAGCTTACTAAGATAGCCAACCAGCATGAATTGATTCTCAAAGCCTTTTCCAACACGTCATCGGCAAGTAAGGCCTCCCCCTCATCGAAGGCAAGCTTTTCCACATCATCTCAAGCCACAATCAACCTCTAGTCTATAGTTAATGCTGTCAACGCCAACTCTAGGGGTTCCACACCCCCATTCCTCTTATCTTTCGAATTTTTCAAATTCAATGTACATAAATTCCTTGTTGACTCTAGGGAATCAACTAACTTTATGCCCCTATCGGTGTGCAAGAAGTTGAATATCTAACCAGAAAAAACAGACGCTTGAATTATGCAACTGGAACGATCACAGGTCCCCATTGTGGGTGAATTGAACAATGTAATAATTTGACTCTCCATGGATTCTAGGGTGCACCAGTGCATTGATATCGTTATTGTTGACATCTTGGAGGCATACGGCTTGTTGTTGAGCCGAGACTGGTCGAGCAAGCTTCAAGGCTACTTTTCAGCTGATTGGTCCCACTTATGGCTCCCATATAAAGGAAAGGATAACCAAATCAGAGTCAATAGCAAGTCGTACATGAAGTACACCGTCACAAACCTTGAAGCAATAAACAATCCTATTAGCTTCGATTAGGAAGATCTAGGGATGTGTTTCTTAGAGGCTGAATTCGGGTGCTATCAGGCCATTCCATCGCCTATCGCCTCGAGTACTCAGTTGGAACTAGTCCCTTGTTCCCCAACTAGCACTGTCAGCCCAAGCACCCTATTGGAACAGGGTCCCCTAACAAGCTACGAAACTGGTCCATTTTGAATATTTTTTATTAGATTTAGTCTAGCACAGGGGTTTTGGGGTGGGTCAAAGCTCCGAACACATTGTAATGGGAAAAAGGGTAAACCAGGGGTCTAAAAACCATGGTTTGTGGACCATAGGAAAGTCTAGGCTAGATTTTTATAAATAGAGGAGCATTTTGTATTGTAAAGGACAAGAATGATGAGCTATTGATGCGAATTGTGGTTTAAGTGATCTGTTTGGTTTTTGGGGAAAGGACTCCTGCTGGCTGTGTGCGCGGAGATCCAAGTCCAGCTGTGTGCGGACCCTGCTGTTGTGTGCGCGGGTTGGGAAGGGAATTTTAAGGAAGAATTGATGAATGAATGAATAAGAAGGATTGATAAAGAACTGAATCTATGAGTAATCTTGTGCGAATTGTTGGTAATTGTTGTATTGTGCATTTTCTATCTTTAAGCTGCGAAGATCTGTGTAAGTGTGTTTCTAGATCTATATTTATTATGTTCTGTTTATATAATGTTGTGTTATTGTCATAAAAGCATATAACTATAGATCTAGCGCATGTGGATGCAAACAGAGACCTAATTAACCCTGTGCAGAACAAGGTAATCTGGGATTACAGGACCTAGCACAGCTCTGCTTGCCTTACCCATCCTTTCTCAGGGTGCGGAAACCTGGTTCCAGCACCCACCCATACTACTTCAGGTGAGACTTTGACCTGCACAAGTAGGTCACTGCCGAAATGGCCAGTAGTATAGGGGTTTGTTGGCAAACCTTGCACACCGAACCTGGGTCAGGGCCCCTCAAGCCAACAAATGATTCCGTTGTCGGGACCCGAAAATTCGGAGAAAGGAATTGGGTACTGACGAGCGAATATTGGAGAAGGGTGCCTACGACGGGCCCCTACTAAATCATGGCGGTACACTTGAAGTTACCTACCTTCGAAGGCACGGCCGACGAAGAAATGGAGCGGTTTTGGTTTTTGGTAGAGTCGGTATGGGTTGCGCAGGGTGTAGTGAGCGATACTATGAAAAAAGCGCAACTATCCTTAGCCTTTGATGGAAGAGCTTTGGACTGGTATATGGGGTACATATTGCAAAATAGGGGCGCAACTATCCAGAACATTAAGGATGCCTTGAAGCAGCAGTTTCGAAAACCTAAAGCCTACTCTCACGTTGTAGCAGATTTAAAACATTTCAAGCAGGGAGCAACTGAGTCTATATGGGAAGCAGATCAACGCCTGAAAAAAGCTATCAGAGAAGGAGAATTTTAGTACGATGACAAACAGCTTACGGAATGGTTCATCGCCATGCTACTCCCTCACCTACGCGTACCTATGGGTCACCAGAATTTTGACTCACAAGATAAATCCTTAGAAGCTGCCATGAAAATAGAACCTACGCCTATGAGGGATGTTGCGTTGGAGATACAGCAACTCCAGGTGCAGCTTGGGGCTATACACCAGGAAATTCAGAATCTACAACAGGACAAAGGAAGAAATCCTAGCATGGAACTAGGTCACGCGACAGGCCATCTGCGAATACAAGAGCATAGTCCAGGTCACCTGGGATCAAGGGCGCATAGTCCAGAACAACAGAGCTCAAGGAGATCTACGTTCTGGTATGGAGAGAGCTGTGCAGATGGGTTGTGTAATACCAACTGATGGCCCTGTTTAGGCACCAACGTTTTCGAACCAAAGCGACATTGGTGCCTGTTTTGTTGGTTAGTTGGTCATGAGGAGTAGGACTATTGAATCCATAATGAATTCATAGACTGGGGAAAATCACCAGAAGACCTTCCCTCACCGAGAACCCCCTCATGCAGGGGTGGCTCCCCCTCTGAAGGAAGGTACGGGAGCCGAAGTGGAAGCGCAGGTCGGGGTCGAGGCCAATCGAACTACTATAACTGTGGAGGCACGGAGCATTTTGCGAAGGATTTCCCGGACCCCTCACGACGGTCTTGCAGGTATTGTAGATGGTTGGGCCATACACTGGAAGATTGTCCAGCCCTAAAAGCGAAGATATGGGAAAAATAGCTCCCATCTATGCAAAAGGTGCGAAGGGTCCAGACCAAGCTTGGGGGTAGAGACCCAAAGGTAAATGTGGTAATGCGCAGTGGATTAGAGACTAGGGGAGTTAACGAGAAAGATGAAACTGACGCATTAATCTGCAGGGCAGTGAGCAAACAAGAACGACTAGATCTGGACAAAGCAAGGGAGATATTTATGGATGCTCGGAAGGATTTACTCGAGACTAAAGTTTCGTTGTCTACACACCCTGGGGATGTGGCGGTAGCTGAGGAGGTTAAATCCTTCCTGAAGGCATGCATGCGGCTACTATGCAACCCCCAGGCGGTACAAAATCTACAGGCTTTACTAGAGAGTTGCGTAACACACACTGCCCTGTCACCCGACATTAAGGATGTGCATCAGCTATACAAATTTCAAAGACGCACTGGCAAGGAGATGCGGTTGACAGTCCAGATCGACGATTATGAGATGGATCGAGTTATCTTAGACCTTGGATCAGATGCCAATATACTGCCTAAGCACGCTTGGCAACACATGGGGGAACCCAAGCTGGAAAGATCCACCATCTAGCTTCAAATGGCAAATCACCAAAAAATAGTACCTCTGGGGAGACTCTCTGGGATCCTTGTGGATGTCGCAGGGGTACGTGTCACAGTTGACTTCGAAGTCATTCAAATCACCAGGGATACGGACCCCTACCCTATGCTACTAGGATTGGATAGGGCCATAAACCTAGGCAGTATCATTAACTTTAAAAAATGAAGCATGGTATTTGAAAATAATGGCACAAGGGTCATTGTGCCATTAGACCCTGTGGAAGGGAAAAGTTATACGGAACCTATAACCAGGGAGGGAGATGTGGATTATATCTATAAGTTGACAGCGTGCAATAGGGACAACCCAACCTAGGACACAGTACCGTGCTATGAGGGGGATGTTGAGGATCCCAGTAAGGAACTAGAAACTTGGCAGACCCAGTTAGGTGAGGCCTCTACACTGCGTTGTCTTTGTATCACGATGTTCCCAGAGGAAAGGACTGGAGAAACTGCGGCAAACCCACCCCAGGAGCGATTCAGGTTGACCCACAAATGAGCAACGGGTTCCCTACTACACCTGTAGGTTCAGCAGGTAGCAGCCCCATGCATCGGGCCACCTCCACGACGGCGACACAGTTAAGGGTCAGGCGGTATATTTCGAAAACATCCCCCCTTGGGGCCTTCGTAGAAAAAATAATAAAAATCTCTTGGTCTCGGGCCAAGAGCTACCTAGGATGCAAGCCTATGTTGGGGGAAGACAGGCAGCTGTCACAACTATGTAACCTTAGCGTGACAAGTACGCCAAGATCACTGGGGACGCGACAACTAGCTGTTAGAACTATACCTACCGGTAAAAATTATAAGTTACCATTGAGAGAAGTGGCTTCAGAGCCTTTGACAGGACGAGTTATGGCAAGTTTTTACCGTTACTTGGGAAACCCACCCCGAGTAAAATATCTATCTCCATCATACGAGTGGAATTTCTTAAAAGGGGGAAAGATAGTCTGGTTAGCGGTATTGTCTCATTTACACAACTAGCCTACCTCAAGCATCTTGTGGAAGAAATTGAGCAAAAAACTTATTCATAACCGCAGCATCCCTCTCATGTCTGGTCAATTTCCTCTGTCAAAGAGTAGTCACCCAAAGCCAGGATTCATTTTTTGCGCAAGGATGCCGACTACTACACTAGTCTCCTGGGACAAACTGGAGGATTCAATCATTCTGGATCTCCCTGATGGGATGTGTGAAGGCACTCGGTATGCTAACTTGTGGGACTCTAAGGATAAGCCATGCATCGAAGATAACAAGGTCTTTTGTGTCCTCTTCCAGAGCAGTATCGCAGCTGCCATAAACTCACGACCCCGGTTATCCCCCACCATATATGACAAATACAAGCATGTTGCCGCATTCCAAATTACCATGCACCACATCTGGATTCGCAGCCTCGCCAATAATACATGGACGGAATTCCCTTATATGGTAGTCGATGAAGAAATTGACTTACTAATCTCGCCGTGCACCCTGCCTGGAAAAAATGCCTCACCAACACTCCTGGGGAAACTGTTGCACCCCACCAGCCAACTTTAGTTACAGCCGAGCCCAGAGGTAACCCGTCGCAGCAGCCTGATATAGCCTCGGCCCAGGTAGGCTTCAACACAGCTCCCACCCCTCCCCCAGGCACTAAGAGGACAGGGGCATCGGCATCAGGACCAAGAAAGAAACAGCACGCCCACCGCGATCACTACAATGCGATAGTCACATTAACGGACAGTGACCTGGAGCAGATTGCGAACGTGGTCACCATGGCTACGGAGGATAAGTGGGCACTTATCATGGCCCAGTGGAAGGCAAGGGTTTACTCTCTTCAGGCTGACCTCCACGCTCTCCAGATCAAAATGGATCACCCCCCAACTAATGGAGGCCATGCACAACCCCTGTCATTCGCCTGTAGCCCAGCACCACTCAAGGAGGCCAAACATCTCTGGGGTATCCCTTACAGTGCCTTGGTTGGAACGTAGCCCCCGAAAGCCACAGGAATTCAGCTGGACTTGGCTAAGCTGCCCCATGCAGCCTTAGAAAGCCTCAATCACACTATCTTCTGGGAGATTAGTCATCGCAATCAGTCCGCAACCTAACAACTTAACACAGCCCAGTGCACCATTGCATAGCAGGCTGTTGACTTGATCCAGGACATGTCACAACAGGTAGAGCTTGAGACTATGATCCACCAGCTCTGCATGGAATTCACAGAGAAAATTCTGGCTGAGGATACATCTCGGGATAAGATGTAAAAATTGGTTTCTTCTCTCAAAGCCTCTCAACTGGAAATACACATCATCCAGACACAGCTGAAACAATAGATTTTGGACTTACAGGCCAGACTACAGCCCGACAAACCCCCAGAAGTCCATGCCCAGCGTACTTCCCTAATCATAGATGAAACAACTATAATTACGGGGAAAATTGCTCAAATTTCCAAGTTGATGGATTCAGCCATACAGCTCTGGACTTGGGTCCAGCGCGATCCAGTCCTCCAACAAATCAATCAAGAATTACGACAAAAAGAAGCATTTGTCGAACAGATCAACGCTACACTGCCTACCTTGGTGCCTGCCCAGTGCTTGACACGATTAAAAACCAGCAATGACCTCCAGGACGAGATTAAGAAACTCTGGCATAAACAGCGCATCATGGTTGAACGTCTAAAGCTCTGGACTACCTCAGCCCTCCGATTATCACAAGACATTGATGGTGCAACCAAGCGACTTAATCAGCTTCTTGAAAGCGTTACCACAGCCGCTGAAGATCCACCTTCCCAGAAGTTGGTCGATCTTGCACAGAATGCTGCTGCCCAAAGTCAAGATGTACTCCTTTAGCTCAACAGTTTTCTTGATACCTTGCGTGCGCAAATCGTGGCCGCACCACCACAGTGACTCGGGACGAGTCACAAGATTGTGTTGGGGGACTGTTGGAACAGGGTCTCCTAACAACCTGTGAAACTGGTCCATTTTGAATATTTTTTATTAGATTTAGTCTAGTGCAGGGGTTTTGGGGTGGGTCAAAGCCTCGAACGCATTGTAATGGGAAAAAGGGTAAACCAGGGGTCCAAAAACCATGGTTTGTGGACCATAGGAAATTTTAGGCTAGATTGTTATAAATAGAGGAGCATTTTGTATTGTAAAGGACAAGAATGATGAGTTATTGATGTGAATTGTGGTTTAAGAGATCTTTTTTGGTTTTGGGGGAAAGGACTCCTACTAGCTGTGTGCGTGGAGATCCAATTCCAGCTGTGTGCGGACCCTGCTGCTGTGTGCACAGGTTGGGAAGGGAATTGTAAGGAAGAATTGATGAATGAATGAATAAGAAGGATTCATAGAGAATTGAATCTATGAGTAATCTTGTGTGAATTATTGGTAATTTTTGTAATGTGCATTTTTTGTCTTTAAGTTGTGAAGATCTGTGTAAGTGTGTTTCTGGAATCTATTTTGTTCTGTTTATATAATGTTGTGTTATTGTCATAAAAGCATATAACTATAGATATAGCGCATGTGGATGTGAATAGAGACTTAATTAACCCTCCGCAGAACAAGGTAATCTGGGATTACAGGACCTAGCACAGCTCTACTTGCCTTACCCATCCTTTCTCAGGGTGCAGAAACCTAGTTCCAGCACCCACCCATACTACTTTGGGTGAGACTTTGACCTGCACAAGCAGGTCACTGCCGAAAGGGCCAGTAGTATAGGGGTTTGTTGGCAAACCTTGCACACTGAACCTAGGTCAGGGCCCCTCAAGCCAACACGCCCCAGATGTAAACTCGTATAGCTTCGACGTAACCAAGAGTGAAATTTGGACCTTGTACTATGATGGTTCCAAGACCTAGGATGGGTATGGTGCTAGTTGTATTCTGATAGTCCCCTAGAAGAACAAGTTTCTGATTTCTTGTAGGCTAGAGTTCCAATGTACCAATAATATTGTGGAATATGAAGTGTTGATCCCAGACTCAAGAAAGCCATTGATCCTAAGGTTGGATGCCTAAAGGTAGTCGGTGATTCTGAAATCATCAATCGACACGTACACAATACTATTATCTACTTGTCGCCATATTTGAAAGGCTATCAACAGGAGGTATGGCCTTTAATTTATTCTTATGATTCTTTTGGCATAAAATCAATCCCTAGGATGAATAATGTTGTGGTTGATAATTTAGCCAATATTGTTGCTAGTTTTACGCCTTTAAAAGACTAATTTTCTATTGAAATTGTATATAAACCCGTAGTTCCAAATAACGTGACTAATTTTCATGTTTTTAATGATGATCAACAGGTGTTGGATTTCATGTTGAAGACTGACATGCTCAAGGATGCCATGATTGAATAAGAGGAACATGAACAAGCTTTATAGAAGGAGGTAGATGAATGTAGAGATAACCCCATGCCTAAATAGGTGGTCCTACTAGAGAAGTTATTTGATTTGCAAAGTCTGTTCCAGGGGCCACCTAATACTAAGGTGCAAAGGTCTACCTTGTGTGAGGATTGTTCAGTTAGCTGAAACTATGTGAGAAGGATGTATTTATAGAAGAGGAGGAGGTGGTTTTGGATCCCTCATAAGGTGGAAGGGAGGCCTTATCCTTTGGGGAGTTGATCAAATGTAGGGAACAAGAAGCCAAAGGAAGGACTTTGACTTTATTCAGTCGAACAAACCATGATGACTCTGCTCATGAAGTGGTTGGGAATGGAAACTTCGCTTTTATTTTAAAAATATTTTCAAAAACAACTCGGCGTGAGTAGTCCACTGAGACAGACCGCCAATGGGTATGAGGCCCAATGCTAATTTCTCTATGGGCAAGAGGCCATAACTGCCTGCCAACGTTGACCCAAAATCATATGTTTTTGAGAGCCTATGTCAGGAATGATCAACAGAGGAAACGTTATTTTCATGGCAAGGGATGCAATGACACTTTTTTCAAGGTATGAAAATACACATAAGTCACTGAAATGGTCCTCCAATGTTCAGGATGGGGATTTCAGGGACGATGAAAAAAAAATTTGTAATAGATTCCCCCTAAAGCATGAGGTCCAAAATAGAGGGAGGAGTGAAATGCTTTACGAGAACATGTTCAAACCAAACACCACCGTTGGAAGACCTGCAAGTACAAGTACAACTGATATCTCTGATACATGAATATGTGGCATGGGCACAACCATCCATAAAAGAGTACATATAAAAATGAGATCTGAGGTATGGACGCAACCATCTAGCAAGAAGGATCAAGAAATAGACTCAGGTATGGTCGCAGCCATCCAATCAAAATATTCATGCATATAGTCATCATAAACCAAAACCCAGGGTCTTGCGCTCCATATTGACACAAACAAGTACAAATTCAAGCATCTGAATGAGTAAGTTGAATTCGAACATGCAAGAAAGTCACATGATTACCAACCAATGATGAAAGTCGCTAACAAGCATGAGAGAAACCATCAATAATGACAATGACTCTCAAGGTACAACTAGTACAATCCACAGAATGTGAACAGTGATCTGACATCGAACACCTGCGGAATCACTCGATTGAAAGCCAATGATGAGGACCTGTCGTCAAATGCGAAGAACCTGCCATTGAGGCATGCAAGCTCCAAGGTACCAGAAGGGAGTCTCTAGATCAGCTTCCTAGATAATGCGTTGAAGTCGACAAGAAGTGACCTTGTCGAAGGGGGGCCATAATGTTTCCCACATCATCGACATGAGACATAGGAATAAGATGATAGTGAATTAGGACCAAAAAGAGGATCAGAGATTGAAAAGTTCAGAAGGAAACTTCTCTTGAACATATTGGGAACACGACTCTGGAATTTGGCAATATTTGACATCAAGAGATCTGAGGTCATAATGACGTGGCAAAGAGTGGATGAGAGGTCAAAACAGATTACCCAAACCCATGGAGGAAAAAATGATGAAATGGGATTTCCCCAACCTGACATGAATGCAGATAAGTGTCATGTTTAAGAGTGAAACACTACGGACACGACTGAGAACTAGTTCCATTTTCCCCCACCATTATTGGCGAGTACCCCAGTTATTTTTCGAAACAAACTTGAAGGGGATAGCATATGCTTGTCATATAAGTTTGTCCTTTGGAAAAATCCATCCTAGTACATTTTACGAACCCTAGGAAGGAGGAACTCGGTAACGTCATGGTGACAATTTCCAATGTCATTTAAGCTTTAAAAATTCTAACAAAGGAAGAACTCGATATCTTTTCATGTTTAGAGAGTTTGAAAAGAAGCAGAAAAGAAAACTCAAGTAGGTCCCTTTTCGTAGGTAGTCTCACAGATCCGAAAATATAGAAAACAATATCTGGGAGAACCTCTTAGTCGCGATTGGCTAAAGTATTCCTTTTTCGTAAATAATCTGTCCCAGCTTGAAAAAGGGGTAAACATATATTGGGCAGATGACGTTTCGCAACCTTTAATGAGTTCGAAACGACAAGAGTCTCAACAATATTTTCAATTTTTCAGAGTTAGAAAAGAGCTGAAAGTTGACACCTCCTGGAGGAACGAGTGGTATTAAGGGTAGAAACTAGTTCTGGTAATGGTGGAACTGCTCAAAACAAGTGAAGTTCAAGAGGATGGCTAACAAGACCACTTATTACAGTGGTTCCTTAGGAATGTGTAAAAAAATCAAGTGATGGCATATGATCGGTCGACTAGATGGTAATGATGGAATGAGAAAACCAAGGCTCATCTAGAAAAACAGGCTGATAAAATGGCAATCATAAGAGGTAAAATAAGAACGGTTTCATTTTTACACAAGCTTGAAATCAGGAAACTCTGCTTGAAGATGGTTTCATTTTTACACAAGCTTGAAACTGAAACAAACTATGCTTGAATTAAGTTTGCATGCCCCCAACAGGGTGACTCAATTCAAGGTACATGCCCCCCCAAGCTTCATGGAATTCACTAGAGTAGGATGTTGGTTACTAAGAGGTGGATGGAATGAAGGTTCAAATACGAGATCGGGTGAAAGACTCGACTGGGATTCTACGAGATCTAAACAAAGACTCAAATTGCAAAGGGAGCCTGTTTCATTTTTTAACGAGGTTAACACAGTAAAAAAACTATCCTCACAAGACCTAATTAATTTTTTAATGAGGTTGACATAGTAAATGAACTATCCTCATAAGAGCTTGTTTCATTTTTTAAGGAGCTTGACATAGAAAAACGAATTGTGCTCCAAAATCATCTTGTTTCATTTTTTAAGGAGCTTGACGTAGGAAAACGAACTATGCTACGAAGATCTTGATCATGACGAATAAGAATTCATGGCTTCCAAGAGTTTCTCATTCGACGGGAGAACAACACTTTGGAAATTAGGATTCAATGCCCCCAATACATTATGTACTACCTCACTGACTGAATTATCAACAGACACGAACATGTAACAGGTGGCCACATAATTGACCTGTGGCGGGGAAGATATCACTGGCAGGTAAGGACCAGGAAGGGATGGCGGTAGACCAAATGTCACATCAGGACCAAAGAATGAAAGCTGATCAACGGAAACGATCCCACCTTCGTGTGGAAAATAGATCACATGAAAGATGGAAGAGAAAAGCACGCTCATGGCATAACCATATTCACGCCCCAGGAGTAAATTAAAATCCAAGGGGGCTTGGACCACCATCACGTCTATATAGATAGTTTTCCCTCCCTAAGTAATAGGAAAATTTTGAAGGATTCCTAATGGTTGACTTCTTCCTCTGTTAAAAGACAACAGATTCTGAGTAACATGCACAAGCTACGGAGAACACAAATCTTTCCATGTAGTTGAGGATAGAATACTAACCAAGGCGCCTTCATCTATAATTGTGTCCGGTACGACCATATTGCAGGCATGCACAGTGATCTCAAAGGGCACGTAAGAAGGAAGACGATATCCCGTGAATCAACTCTAATCAAAGGAAGCGACCAAACTACATGAAGGGGGTGCCATAAGAATAGGAGGATTATCCCCTTGTGTTACGAGAGTGAAAATACCATCCTCTTGGGCTCTGGGAACAAGAGGAGGATCACTTTCTAGAACTGTGGTGACAAGAGTTAGAGGATCACCCTCTTGGATCATGGAAATGGGAGGATCGCCCTCTGATCCCGGGGAATCAGAGGAAACAAAAATAACCTGACTGGGATGAGACCCACTCTCAATAGAAAAGACCTGATGAACTATAGGTGGAATCAGGTCAAAATTTTCTTCAGCCAATGATTGGTTGGGAATGGACTCAGGAGAATAACTTTCAGAGAGAGAAGAATCAACTAGAGATGCATCCCAATCAATGGGTTGATCAACTATCGAAAGACTCGAAGAAAAATTCCAGTAACTAGTGGGAAGGCAGGAATCAGAAGTCGAAAGGGTATCCAATACTTTATAAGCTTCATCCATATAACGAAATAGGTGAATGGGATGGCTCCCTTTGCATAACCTACAGGGAAATTTTATCTTACCTTATTTCTTACAAGTCTCATTATATTTATTTGAAGGCTCATCATCAATATGATGTCCAGAGGTTGATGATGAAGGACGAATTGGGCCAATGGACCACACTTCTAGCACCTTGGGAATACCAGGGAAATCATAAAGAAAGTTGTCACCCTCACATAGCTTGCAAGGGAATTTGACTTTGCGAGATGGAGTGGGAGGTTTCCCAATATTAGCTACATGGGTATCAATGGTTGTTGATTTCCCCCCTAGCTTATTTTCCTTCTTCTTCTTCTTAGCCACCTGGTTACTAGAATCCAGAATTTCACCAGGCGAAGAGGAAGAACAAGGTGAAGAAATGGGTGAAGAAGACAAGAGGCCAATTTTAGAATAAACATGATGTTGTTTAGGCGAAGGAGACGGTTGAATAGAGGCTGGGACACTTGGGACCACCGAGGTCAAAAATAACCAAACGGCCAAACCAATAGTTAACCCAGGAAGGGACAATGTTGCCATATAAGGAGCACCAACATTCCAAAAAGAAGGAAAAGGACCAGGATTAACTTCAGAGGGGATTCCTTGGTTGGTAAACTTAGAAATGTTGACATTGGAAACAACCCTAAAAAATCACTAGAGTTAAGAAACAGGAAAAAGGTGACTCTAGTCACTTTCAGGTTGAACGAGCACGAAAGGACAAGTGCTCGATGATCTTTTCAATTTTAGAGAGTCACGAAAAGACCAAAATGACTACTCAGGGAATCTAAGCAAGAGGGTGTACCAAGTTTCTGTGAACTGAAATATACACCTTGGTGATCAAATGAAAGATAAATGACCAAGGACTTGATGTACGTGCAGGCAGTCTCCCCGAATTCTGTGTTCGGTGTATCACGGTTATGGGGCGGCAGACTCAGCTTCCTATGGATAAAGGATTGCAACCTATGATGGTCTCCCTTTATATACTCGATGGTACGGGGAGCACAATTCCATGCTAGCACTGTCTAATGCCAGATGGCGAACGATAGCTACTAGGTTTAACGATACCAGAACACGTCACTAGGCTAGACCTCTAAATGTATGTGTGTTAGGTTTCAATGCTTCCTTAGGTTGATTGAATTCATTTTAAAGTTTATCTTTGAATTAATGTTGCGATTTTAAGGCCTTACTAAATGTAATCTCGAATTCCTAATGCACAATTACATGCAAAACAAAATCACTCTCGTTCTGTAATGTTCCCATTTTAGCACATGGCTAAATGGAACATTAAAATTTTTCTTTTATCACATTGCAGCTAAATAAATGGGTAAAGGGACCCATTTTAATTAAATACATGAATAAAATACCTCATAATATGAAAGGGGATCATCAGAGTAGCTTTATTTTGCACCCACAAGTGTAAAAAGAGGGCAAATGCATGAAGACAAGGTTATGTTGACCAAGTCAATAACACTGCCATAGGAGGAGTGGCTTACTTTAGAAGACAACGCAGTGTGAATGAGGAAGAGGATATTTGGTGGAGAAAACCCTAATGGATGGGGCCCATGGAGAGGAAGCTTTCACTTGTTTAAAATGAGGGCAAGGCAACCATTGTTTCACATGCTTGTATTGTTCATCTCAATTGTCAAGTGAGACAATTGTGCATTCTTTGTTGTTTAGCAAGAATTTCCGGGAGGAATTCCTGTTTAGGATTCTTTCACCTTCTTGAGAGGCCTCTTGAGGGATTTCTTAGATTTTCCTCACATCCAAGCTTGAGGCCAAGAATCCTCCATCAAGACAGTGTTATTTCTGCAGAAGAGTAATGTTGTGTTGCTGGGTGTTGCAGTGAGGGTTCACTACATCACTTCCATCAGCTATTTTCATAGGAGGATTCTCTCTTTCCTTTGAGATATTAGATTGAAGACATCCCGGAGCTTATTGTAGCCTTTTGCATCAAGGCCAAGCATTTCTCTTCACCAATAGCGCAGTCCCTTCTCTAGATTGCGTTATTTTTTAGTGTGTTTGCAACGGAGACTTGCTCCACATATTTGGAGGGTGAGATCTTAGGTGAGAGGATCAACCTTTCACTCTAGAGATCCATTGGAGAAGATATTGTCATTGATTGCAGCATCTTCAACCTTCTCCATTCATTTCTAGTTCTTGAGTTGCTGCAGCTACCCAGCAACTCCGGCATTTCTGTAGATTTTCCATTTTGTGTATATTTCAACCAATCCCTTCGAGGATTGTGTATTGTATGTTTTCGGGGGTTGAGATATTGCTCCCCCTTCTTTATTTGAGCCATTTTTGTCACATCTATGTATTATTGACATTTTGCAGCAATTCCTCCTCAAAGATTGTGCAGTCATAGCCAGGGCCTCTTTTCTATAAAGGTATTTCTCCATATTTCATGTACATGTTTCATTGAGGCTGCATTGCCTAGCTTGAGAGATCATTTCCTCAAGATCTTGTATACATTTGTTGCTGCTATCATCTAATGTAATGGTTATCTTCTGGAATTTTGTTTTTAATGCATTCACTGCTATTTCTAGCTCATGTTTATGATTTGTTGAGCTCCACATTGGTAATATCTTGAGATATTACCAATAGTGTAGCATGTTCCTAATTTGGAACATTATAGTGGTATCAAAGCATGATCTCTAGCTCAGCCTGTGAGTCTTAGACAAAGAAGATCAAGATGACGAAGAAGATGAGTTTACTCTCATCTATTTTCAGATCCAGAGAGAACCTCTCTGAGGAGGTTAAAAAGAATGAAGAAGGAGAAATGGAGGGACCATGCACTTCTTATTCTCACAAAGAAAAAGGCCAGAAGCATGAAGAACACTTGGAATTTGAAATTCTAAGTGAGTATCTTTCTGAATACTGAGCAAACCATAGAGCTCTAACTTTGCCACAGCTTATTCAGCAGAAAGAAGAAATAATACCCCTCAACTATGGGATGATGAGAGGCAATAGATTTATATTGTCCACATTTGATGGATCACTCACATGTGCAGCAGAGGTTTGGTTGAATAAGCTACAGGATTTCTTCCTACTACAACCTATAGTAGAAAAAGAGGTTGTAGAAATTACATCGCTACACCTTGAAAGTGAAGCAAAGAATTGGTGGATCGGCCATCTAAGCCACACAAGGGTTTCAACACTTGTTGAGTTTTCTCAGAGATTGATCAGAAGATTTGGCCAGAATAGGGAGGAGCCCTCACCACCAGTTGATGAGGTATGTACCAGCGTTGTTAAGACCATGGAGGAGCAGCCTTCATCTACAGCAATTTGGGAGGCCCACACATATGAGGAGGAAACTCTTGCAGCCTTGAAAGGAGCTTCCACATTTCACTCAAGTATGATTGTAAATCCATCTCTTGTCATTTCAGCAAACATTTTGGATGGGTCTATATCATTGCATGCAGTTGATTTAGAGCAGTATAATATCACTGCGCTGGGAAATGAGGAAGAATGGAGGAATCATTCCTCATGTGAGCATTTAGAGAGCAGCTTCATTCAGGAAGCCATGAAGGAAGCAGTGAGGAGTAGCCATCTAGAGAGAAGAAACTCTTTCTCCTCTTCTGATGACACTCTCTCAATGAGCATGCCACATCTCAAAGAGAGACTTCTACTGGCAGCAGATCCAAGGCCTCTTTGGTTTTGGAAGGAAATGCATGAGGAGGAGATCTCCCGGAGAGATTTCAATAGAGATGCACTCCCACACATCATGGAGTGCAAGATTCTTCATCAGTTTGAGGAGGTACTTCCCTTCTCACAGGAACAGATAGTAGATGGAGGACATCTTTGGATGGATAACATCTCTCATGACTGTGTTGGACATTCCTTGATCCATGCACATCATGATGGGAGGTTTTTTCCTACCACCTATTTGGATCCTCATAGGGTCAAATTGATCCTTGGGAAGATTGCATTTCAAGATCCCATGAAGTGCAGAGATCTGATTTGGGATGTTGGTAGCTCTCATAGGGGGAGTACCAAGATGAAAAATTGAGGAAGACATCCACAAGTGGTTGAGTGGATGTGGATGGTGAGCAAGAAGCTGGTGAGCTACTTGCAGATTTATGATACCGGGCAGCAGGAGGCTTGGCTGCGCTGGTTACTCTTGAAGTTGTTTGGCCATCACTTAGCATACTCTCTTTCCAAGGGTATGAGGATGGAGAAGATGTGGCAGGATGCTGGCATCATTGAGCATCAAAGAGTATGGGTACATAGTGATGATGCAACATTCATGTCATACACTATGTCTTCATCACATATCTTATATGATGAGAGCATGAGGAAGCAGCAAAAACATTTGTTTTTGGGATCATTCTTTGGAGAGCAAGGGCATATTTGCTCTCATTTCTTGTATGATGTTGCAGGAGTAGGAGATGGCACTATCATGGTGCAAAGGGGATGCTCCTTGGCCTTTCGAGATCAGGGATCACTTCCACCTTGGGAGAGATTCCACATTTGCAACAACATTATTGGAGGGTTTCCCATTCATGTTGGAGAAGCTAAGGGCAACATCGTTGTGCCACCTAGAGATTATCTAGTGCCCCATGCAGAGGAAAGAGGAGCTCTTGCTCCAAATAGATGGATGCTTGCACCTTTGCAAGTAATTCCCCAGCATCTCATGAGTATATATCACAGCACAACTCATGTTTTTCATGTGCCATGGTTGAGGAGGTGTGGAACCATGGAGACACAAGGAGAGGATAGGGAGGATAACCATCATGGTGTGATGAGAAGCACACATCCCTGTCTATTTTTATGAGGTTGATGCACCTAAGGAGGTGATTGGATTGCATAGTGGAAGCATGGAAAGACTTGTTCATTCATATATGCAGTCGCCTTTTGATGATGATGTCTCATTGCATGGAGACATTTTGCCGGGGAGACCACTGGACCAACAGAGGAGGAGGGATGCTTCACATGATGAGGCACCATTATTTGATCTCAGAGGAGTGGAGACCTTGGGAGATAACCATATGACATATGTCCTTCATGAGGAATCATCAGCGTTGTCACTATGGAGGATAGATCCATGTTGGAGCTTTGGGTTGCTGGTGGAGTATTCCTAGGATCATCTCGCTTGCATGATATTGACAGATCAGCATATGAGGAGATGCATAGATAATGTACAGATGGAGAAGATACATAACTCTTTGGAGGAGTTAGCACAGCCACCTCTTTCCTTTTTGAGGATGAGAGGAGACTAATTTTTGAGCCACTCTTTTTGCATGAGCAGAACTCATGGTAAGGGTATTGCTTATTTGCATGATGATTTGTATAGTCATCCCTTAACCATATATGTTGCTCCAAGGAGGTGCACTCCCTTTGCTAGACCCCATGGTCTACTTGAGGCCATGAGCACTATTGGTGACCACTCCCTAGGAGGACTTGGGGAGGAAATGTATCTTGGAGGACCTACTCACCTTGCACCATATATTATTCACCTCCTCCATACATTTGAGGAGAGTAGGACAGCAAGCAGGTGGTTGAGAGGCCACACTTTTTATCATACTCTTTTGCAGTTGAGGGTCAAACTGCATTGGTTACAATTGAGGGACCATTGCCTTTCTCCCTTGCTACATATGACAGCAAGCATGGTTTTCATTATGGTTCATTATGATGCTGATGTCTTTTTGTTTGTTGAGAGCATGATTGGGGGAATGGCACATTGGTTGGATTTGTCCCTTGGGGGAGAAATCTTCCACATTATTTGCATTGCAAGTTCTAATGGGAGCATGAGAGGACATGTGGCCACTATAGAAACACATTTGTTTCCATTTGAGGTGAGCCATATGACTGATTGGATGCCATATGGTGGTGACTACCAACTCATCACATATGAGATGATTTGGGACAACATGTTTCATAACGCTGGAGAAGAGATCCTTGGAGGTCTAGTCTTCATTTTGCCATTTGAGGGTAACATTATTGTAGCCCAATATTAGCATATACCCTGCACTTATCCTAAGTGGAGAGGAGGATAGCGTGGGGTAGGCTATTTTGTCTACCAAGATCATATTTTCAGCCCACCTATATTGCCTAAGCCAAAGGTGGAAGATGATTGTCAGGAGTTGCCATGTTGGGAGGTAACTCACTTTGTATGGATGATTGCTTGGGGGATGGAGGATCTACATGAGAGAGATGTTCCTCAACATATTTCATACTCCATTCCTTGAGCGGAGGTTTTTCAGTTCTATCCTTACAGTTGCTTGAGGACAAGAAACATTTGGGAGGGGAGGACTGTAATGTTCCCATTTTAGCACATGGCTAAATGGAACATTAAAATTTTGCTTTTATCACATTGAAGCTAAATAAATGGGTAAAGGGACCCATTTTCATTAAATACATGAATAAAATCCCTCATAATATGAAAGGGGATCATCAGGGTAGCTTTATCTTGCACCCTCAAGTGTGAAAAGAGGGCAAATGCATGAAGACAAGGTTATGTTGACCAATTCAACAACGCTGCCATAGGAGGAGTGGCTTCCTTTAGAAGACAGCACAGTGTGAATGAGGAAGAGGATATTTGGTGGAGGAAACCCTAATGGATGGGGCCCATGGAGAGGAAGCTTTCACTTGTTTAAAAGGAGGGCAAGGCAACCATTGTTTCACATGCTTGTATTGTTCATCTCAATTGTCAAGTGAGACAATTTTGCATTCTTTATTGTTTAGCAAGAATTGTAGGGAGGAATTCTTGTTTAGGATTCTTTCACCTTCTTGAGAGTCCTCTTGAGGGATTGCTCAAATTTTCCTCACATCCAAGCTTGAGGCCAAGCATCCTCCATCAAGACAGCATTATTTATGTAGCAGAGTAATGTTGTGTTGTTGGGTGTTGCAGTGAGGGTTCACTACATCACTTCCATCAGCTATTTTCAGAGGAGGAGCCTCTCTTTCCTTTGAGATATCAGATTGGAGACATCCTGGAGCTTATTGCGGACTTTGGCATCAAGGCCAAGCATTTCTCTTCACCAACAATGCAGTCCCTTCTCTAGACTGCGCTATTTCTTAGTGTGCTTGCAGTGGAGACTTGCTCCACATATTTGGAGGGTGAGATATTAGGTGAGAGGATTAGCCTTTCACTCTAGAGATCCATTGGAGGAGATCTTGTCATTGATTGCAGCATCTTCAATCTTCTCCATTTATTTCTAGTTCTTGAGTTGCTGCAGCTACCCAGCAACTCCAGCATTTCTGCAGATTTGCCATTTTGTGTATATTTCAGCCAATCCCTTCGAGGATTGTGTATTGTATGTTTTCATGGGTTAAGATCTTGCTCCCCCTTCTTTATTTGAGCCATTATTGTCAAATCTATGTATTATTGACATTTTTTAGCAATTCCTCCTCAAAGATTGCATAGTCATAGCCAGGGCCCCTTTTATATAGCAGTATTTCTCCATATTTCATGTACACGTTTCATTGAGGCTGCATTGCCTAGATTGAGAGATCATTTCCCCAAGATCTTGTATACATTTGTTGTTGTTATCATCTAATGTAATGGTTATCTTCCGGTATTTTGGTTTTAATGCATTCACTGCTATTTCCAGCTCATGTTTATGATTTGTTGAGCTCCACATTAGTAATATCTTGAGATATTCCCAATAGTGTAGCATGTTCCTAATTTGGAACATTACACATTCAATGAATGTTAGCCAAAATAAGGATAGTAGTTCATAACAAAGCAGCGATCAATAGAATCACAAGAAGAATTTAACTAATGCATCTAAGACAACCAAAGCAGAGAACGAAAAACTCTTTCCTTGTTCGCAAAAAAGCTACTAATGCAAAATAAAGTTTTTCATTTTCAAACTAAGAGAATGAATGCAAATTTTGTCTTTTTAGATGAAGGAGAAGCAAAATGCATCGTTACACTAAAAAGAAAAATAGGCACTAGTTTTGAGAAATTTGAATGTAATGATCTAAAGCAAAGAGATCAATCCAATACAAACATCAAACATACTCAAAACATAGATGCATCCTTTCAAACAAAAAGAGAGTTTTCGAACCGATTCAGTGATAAATGTAATCTATGCTTAAGGTGACCGATGGAGAGCTAAACGAAATCAAAGGTGATCATTCAACAAACCAACGACACGTAGAACCAAAAGAAAAGCTAAAACTATCATTCAACTAACTAAAATGATAGAGACCAAACTGACTCAAACTCAACTCAGAAGGCTTAGTGAGGAGAGAGTCGAACAAGCGGGAGGAGACACCTAGAAACCCTAGGATGACGAACTCCGCTGATAAGATGAGGGACAAACAACTGAGAAGAACGAGACAAGAGAGTCTAAACAATCCCAGTGGACCAACTGAAAGATAAAAAATCCAACCCAGAGGCAAGGAAACTGACAAAACTCGGGAAAGACGCTAAATTTTAACCTACAGGATTCGGTACGTATGTTTAGCTGTAATCCACGCTAAACAGAGGTTGGCGCACCTATGACAAAAGAAACAAGCGCCAATTAGCGCGAATGTTCAAGCAATAGCAGCTTCGAGCTAGAAAACCACTGAGAAGAGGTCAGACCTGACACTATGGGACTGAACAGGATGGCTGAAAAAAGTCAAATAAGCCAAACAAAGCAGAAAAACGATGAAATGACCAAAGTCGATTCGACAAGAAAAACACTAGACGAACAACAAGAGACGACAAACACACTGATCCCTAATATGGTCGCCAACTTGTTGTGCAAGTAAATCCCCTCTGTGGATAGAGGCGATCCCTCTAGCCCTAGGGTGGGTCTAGCAACAAGGGAACATCCTAATCCTTCGGACTCCTAGTTTATGAATGAAACTGAGTTGGGATAGATGACCTAACTTTGTTCCAACACTCTTGTCATAGCTTGAGGCAGTGATCTCCTAATATTTGTCTTCACATGTCGCGGTCCTTCAGCGCTAATATCTGTGTACCTGCACAAGGATCAGAGAACAATGATAGCATACGAAAACATACTTGCACTCATAACTATTTGATTGGTCAAGGAGAATCAAACGTATTGCATAATATTAAGCATATCAAACACAAAACGGGAACCAAAAAACTAGTCATGTATTAATAAGTAGAGAGAAGAAGTTTACAACCGATAAAGCCTTGACGTTGCAGCCTCCTTCGACGGGTCCAGTAAAACGCGTCTCAAGTATTCGTCGAGGATTAAACTTGGTGAAGCAATGGGTCTAAAATCTCTCTCGAAAATGGATTACTCTCGGCTTTGCTCTCACACCAGCTATAGTAAGGACTGTTCATCTAGATGAAACTATGTGAGAAGTATGTATTTATAGAAGAGGAGGAGGTGTTTTGGGATCCCTCATAAGGTGGAAGGGAGGCCTTATCCTTTGGGGAGTTGCTCAAATGTAGGGAACAAGAAGCCAAAGGAAGGACTTCGACGTTATTTAGTCGAACAAACCATGATGAATCTGCTCATGAAGTGGTTGGGAATGGAAAATTCGCTTCTATTTTTAAAAACTTTCCAAAAACAGCTCGACGTGGGTAGTCCACTGAGACAGAGTGCCAATGGGCACGAGGCTCGGTGCTAATTTCACTATGGGCATGACGCCATAACTACCTGCCAACACCGACCCAAAATCATATGCTTTTGAGAGCCTGCTTCAGGAATGATCAACAGAGGAAATGTTCTTCTCATAGCAAGGGATGGAATGACACTTTTTTCAAGGTATGACAATACACAGAAGTCACTGAAATGGTCCTCCAATGTTCGGGATCGGGATTGCAAGGACAATGAAAAAATGTTTTGTAACAACTCCTTGCCCCACTATGCAAGCCCACATTGATACCTTGCTTAATTTAGAAGAGGAAAGACAAAAATCCAAAGAGAATTTTGTCGTTCACCAAAGCTAAATCAAGAGTTGGTTTGAAAAGAAGTCCGTTGGGAGTAGAGAGTTCGAGTTCGGCGACCTAGTGCTCAAATGGGATAAGGCCCATGAGGAAAAGGGAAATAATACTAAGTTTCAAGCCTTATGGATGGGCCCGTTACAAATTCAGGAAAATATTGGCCAACACACCTATAGGTTGAAAACCCTAGAGTGAAGGATTGAAACCCTCCCAGTGAACGGCCATGACCTCAAATACTACTTCACCTATCAGTCTCGGGGCTCCTTACAAACCTTGTACCATAGTTGTTATTTTTTTTCTTTAATTTCTCTTGTTTTTTTTAATTTCCATTTTACCTTCTGCATGTTTTGTTAACCTTTCATTCTTTCTACGTTTGTTGTTTTCCGTTTATCAATAAAGGTTTCATCCTAGGTAAGCTTTCTGAAATATCTCTCAAATTTCCAGAACTCTGAGGGCCGATGAAATTGTTACACAACTGGCAGAACTATACCTGGAGTTGTGCTTGCACTTAATAAATCCTAATCCCTGGCCTAGGTGGAAGTTTAAATTCCAGAATTGTGGGGAACTCCGTTAAATCGAGATATCCTAGTCTGAGTGGCCAACCATGAATGCTGACTCGGTATTGCATTGAAAACAAGCAGGTGATACAGGAAGCTCGACAAAGGGGAAAGAACTAATCTGGACTAGTGAAAAATTATTCGGGATATAATAAAGTCTCTCAATAAAATCTAGAAACAACATCTCTTGCAAAGTAAAATAAGTTGGGATCCCTCATCTGCCTAGGCAAATAATCACCACAAAGAATAAGTGCCATGAGCACATACAAATAAGGGACATGAGCACATACAAATAAGTTCTATAAAGCACATGAAATAAATAAGGGTAAATTATTGATAAATTCTTCCTGTGCTGAGAGGTGATGCAATGATTCCACTAGGGTATTGTCCAGGCTTGCTGGTAGTAGAGAAACGTTGTGATTTCTAAGTAGTGACTTGGTCGGGGTACTGTTCAAGCTTGCTGGTAGCAAAGCAACACCAAAGACATATAAGCTATACTGAAATCTATAAATTTCACATCTTTATTCAGGCCCCTATGTCGAGTCGAAGCTGTTGGGGTCAACCGATCCATGAAGGTGAAAGGATAAAGTTAGTGGGACCCGCAAGATGGAAGTAAAACCTACCCAGAGCCCCCTTGCCCCCACTGCCGCCCAAGGTAAAGTGTAAGCAGAGTTTCTGAGGTTCTATAAGTGAATCACCAATTTTTGTAGCCACTACAACTACCTTCCAAAATTTGGCACCCGTCTAAAATTTTGAAACCCCTACACATTTGGTGAGATCCATGTTATTAGAAGCTCCCCTCAGTCAGCACATACGGGCCTAGATCATTCCCCTCTCCAATTGTATTTCAAGCCTAAATCTGAAAAAATCAGTGACTCTTAGACTATTTTGGTTTTTTCACCTAAGTATAGTCTCATAGGTCACCTCCTCATTGAATTTTCTTCCCCGCGACCCAGGGATCCTAAAGGAGTTGCAAGGTCGCAAAATTCGCAGACCCCTTGAAACTTGCACCTTGCGACTTATGCGACTTTGTGACCTACGCGACCAGGTCGCAAGGTCGCATAGGTCGCAAGCCTTATTCAAAACCAAATGTGCGACTCATGTGAACTTGCAACCTAGTGACCCCCTAAAGTCACATGGTCACATAGGTTACATAGGTCGCACAGGGGATCTTACCCTACTTCACGACCCTACGACCTCGTGACTTCGCGACCCTATGACCTCGTGACTTCGCGACCCTGCAACCTCGTGACTTCGCGACCCCACGACTACATTAATTACCTACACGTGCGACTTATTATATATAGAAGGCCCGTGCTAGTCGCATTTGACTAGCACGACGAAGCTCTCGAGGGTGTATGACTGCCCAATAGGAGAGTGTTTTTATCCAATTAAGTCGCTCTAACCTCCAGTGATCATTTTTTATCACCATGTGTGCTTACCTACCCCCGTCTCCCCCTTACCTAATCCTAGGAAGGATTTATTTACCTATTTTCTTTATTGTTTAACCACGAGCCCTTTTATTTCCCTTTTAGCTTCATGTTTAACCCAAACAATCCTTTGCTTCCAAGATAAGTCTAAAATCCATCCTATTAGCATTTCCCCCCTCTTTAACATCCTTCCCCAATATCAGAAGCATCCCTAAACTTGAGTCCTTCCTTTGATTTCTCCTCCATTTCTGCCTCACGCACGCAGGTCGCATTGGGTGAATTCAAGACATGTGCCCTAGAGCGACTTGCGACCAACACGACCCCACGACCTTCGTGTTCATGACCTCATGACTCAACGACCTCGAAACTTAGCGACTCAGAGACCACGCTACCTAGTCACGAAGTTCGCATTTTATACTTTTCTGATCCATGCGACCTACCACTCAGGTCGCATAGGTCACAAATTTCCTCCATTATCCTCTACGCAACCCTCATTGTTGGTGACTTTACTAGCCATACCTTATCGGGCCTTCAATGGTTTGGATTAGTTAATTTTACTATCACATTGCTTCGTTCATGCCATCTATCTTATCGTGTGACTTTTTTTTAACATGCCAAGTGAAGTGGACACGGAACTCGATTTCATCTCAATCTCTTCCCTTTTAGGTGATACAACACCTCTGACTATTAGAAGATGAAAAAAGAGTTTGGAGGTCATTGTGCAGGAAAGCTATCAAGTCCCTATGTCACACCTATCTACGGGGACACTACTTGTGTCTTCAACAGAAAGACCAAAATGACATGGTACGATGTTTACGCTGAGTTATTGAATCCTGACATTTCGGAGGACCAAGAAGACTTCCAAGTGTATATAAATGTAAAGAGGTCAAAGTTACACCACATCGCAGCAAACCCTCCTATCTTCCCATGCGTGGAAGTCTTTGACTGGATATTGCACAACACAAATTCACTATGTGGGTAAAAAGAGATCACTCTGGGAAACCATTCACCAATATCTTTTCCAAAGACACTAAGGTATACTATGGGCTACCAGAGAAGGAGGAATACTTCAACAACCGATGGTTAGAAATGTATGATGTCCCAATCTAGGACACGATAAAGGGTTGGTGGCAAGATCCCTCTAAGTTCAAAGGAAAGAAAGAGGCAAGAGCATGTTATGGAGGAGGAGCGAAAGAAGCAAGAGGAGCTTGAGAAGTAAATGAAGGAATCAGAAAGAAAAGAGAAAGAGGAGGAAGAAAGAAGGTAGCATTGGGTAACGAGCAGGGAAGCCAAGAGCATTGGGACGCAACAACTACACCTCGCTGAGCGGATTTACCTACCCCCACTTGAAGTTCCCCCGTCCACTCCCATCACTGGTGGTCATTTTCCCCTTTCAGAGCTAGGCCTCTTGGAGGAAAAAGTAGATGAGGTACTGGACTTAAATCGACTTTCCTTCCAGCCATAGGATTAGACAAGAAAGGAGAAAATTCTTCGCCAAGAATCTGGCTAAACCTTTGGCGGTGACTACAGAAAAAGACATAGTCCTAGACACTAGAACAAATCTCGAATGATTGCTTCGACCGAAACCATTTCACAACCACGACCGAGATGAATGTAGAGAGAATGAGAAAACATATTGCACAACTATGGAGCAGCATCGACTCAGCTGAACAAAGTGCCACCAAGGCAGAAGAGGAAAAGAAGGCTCTACAAGAGGAAAACAAAGTGTTGTGACTAACACTCACCAATGCAAGAGAGCTACATGATGCCATCAAAAGTGAAACCGACATGCTAGGCGGAGCCATGATACTAGTCCATGAGGAGATGATGAAGCTGCCTCAACTGGTCATTCTTATGGCACCAATACAAACAAATACAAAGAACAAATCATCAAAGTTAAAGGAGGCCTCAATAGCTTTGGATAACATCATGGAATGGAACAATAAGTACCCTGAGGTGCCAAACACCTTGCCAAAGAAATATTATATCACCATGCAAAATGATAAAGTACAATTGTGCATAAAGATCCAATCTCAGGACAAGCTTGCCAAAGAAGTGGACAAGGTTATATCCATGTATAATCATCTCTTCGACAGGATAGATTCAATGTTTGAGGTCCATCACACACCATCTATCAGGAAATTGGAAACTCCAAGGAGTTGAGAAGAATTGAAGGAAATTCAGGCGTTTCTTGATCCAATCTAGCGAGCCTCTAACTCGAGTGACTTACAGGTGACTAAGGAAAATATCATGCAGTACATAATGGAACATATTAGGATATACACTAAACTAGAAACCTTATCCAACAAGGTCAACATCGAGAAGGTCACGTTGATTCCTGACATATTGGAATGCCTGCACAGACATAGGGAAGATATGTCTCAGCTAGCCCTGATAGCTGCAGAATACAAGGCATGGCATGCCTACCTTAGTAAGAAATTGCAGATAGATGCCCCAGCTTATCAATCACAAGATCATTTGCATAAGTTTGATGTGCGTGATAGACCATCTCATTTATGTTGCACAACATGGTAGCTTAGGGGAAACTTAACCAGATCTCACGAGAAACATGAGGGAGTCCATAGGTCGCAATCAACCATAGGTTTCAATTGGCCATAGGTCGCAATCGGCCATAGGTTGAAATTGTCCATAGGTCGCAAGAAACCCCCAGTCGCAAGTAAGCCCAAGATTCAAGGGAAGGCCAAGGGACACGGGCAAGTCAAGTGTAATCTCAACCTATATGTACATGCTCAAGTGATATTGCAAAGGACTTTTTTTTGTTTTAGAACTTTGGAGAGAGATATATTGTGCTTATCGAATGTATGTGTTTTGTGGAATACAAGAAGTGTTATTGGATCTCACTATTAAATTCGATGGGGGTCTCTTGTGTGATTGTGCTGTGAATATTGTGTCTTCCATTGAATGAATGCTTCTTCGAGTATTGGTGCACCTTTCAACTCATGTATTCTCTTGTGTTATGATTTCTCTTACAGCACGTGCATGGTATCTGATGCTCTAACTTTAAAGATATGTCAATGAACTGCTTTGCTGATATTTTATTTAAATCATGAATGAAATGTGCATATGTTATAAGTAAAATACCTCACCATCACAAACTATTTTCCCGTTTGTTAAGTAACATTGTTATAAGTATGATATTGGTAAAAGTTTTGTTAACTATGCTTTTTGTGAGTTTCATGCTTTGAAATCTGCTTTGCTATTCATGGTCTTGTATTTCATAGGTGGTTCGTCAATCACTGACTTGTGTTCATTCAACATTCATGCATTCTCCTCCCAGTGAGTCCCCTCCTTGTCTAAAAACCATCTCCACCAACTTAACGACAACCAAGCCTACATACCAGATGGGGTCCTCAAACCAAAAAGTGTAGAGTCTAATTTGGATTTTTCATCAGGGAGATCCCCTACTGTTGGTGATACATTTCAAACCATCAACAAATGGTTATGTTTTGATCTAACCAGATGTGATATGTTTATGATGATTTAATCAAACAACTAGTTTTACTTGTTGTGACAGGAAGTAAACAGGATTGCAAGAGTACCTTGTTAGCGAGCTACTAATGAGGTATGATTTGAGTTTATTTCAATTTTTTTGAGTCTAATGGGGATTATGTGCTTGGTACATCAAAGCATGGAAATTCCTGGTTGGGTGGTTGAAAACTGACTACAAGAATTAGCAGTAACAACAAAAGGAATTGAAACAGGCAACAGTCTGTTGGTAAAGCACTTCAGGAGTAGGGCCATTGTGGTACATTGGTACCCAATATTGTCCATTGATTTCCATGAACATGATATGACCAATATTATGGTTTTGAGGCAATTATATGCCTTGATTTTTGTATCTTCTGATGCTAGGAAGCCTTGCCAAGTGATGGATATCCCAGGATAGGGGATTTCGTGGAACTTGAAAGGTGAGTGACTACACGTAAAGGTATGACTAGATTTCTCGAGGGACTATGTATCAAAGAAGAGAAGGTCAGGGATCGATTTGTTTTGGTCATTAGCATTTCCAGATGGAATCAAATGCACATTGGGAGCGCCAACCCTGGAACAATGAGCCTATAACTATTCATTGAGGGTACAGTAATGCAGGATTGTAGCGTTGGAAATTGGATGCAACTTTGACTTTACCAGAGGATTGTGGACTCCCTAGGAAGGAGGTGGATCCTGGTATTACTTTAAGGGTGGAGGTGTGAGTCTATGGATTCCGTTGTTGTTGATATGGGCATCATATCCTTTTATTTTTTGGTTGAGAAAATGTGTTTATGTGTATAGTACTATAAATACCGCAATGAGTTGTGTTATAAAGCTCCAGTACACGGTATGATTGTCGTGATGATTTTTGCTTTTGAGTAGGTTATTCATTGTAAACGCTACAATGAGTTTTTTTATAAATCTCCAAAGGCAGTATGCTTTATTTTTAGCGATTTTATGGTTTGTAGGTGTCATCAAACACTGAGGATGGTGTTCCCCCAAGGAGGAGGGTTTTGTAACAGCCCTGATGAAAATTCAATGTAATAAAATTTAAAAATAATAACCACAGTTGATGGGATACTTATCCCAAGCTGAATGTTGGGCAAAAAATCCTAGCGGGTGTTCATTTCGGTTATTATGGCTAAAGGAAATTCGCAAAGGCAATGACAAAGGCTTTGGAAAGACATGCGACATTAATTGGAATTTTATTTATGAAAATAAATGAAATTATGAGAAAAGGAAGGTGAAAGGTAACAAGTTCCATCTAAGGAGGAAAATGAAGAAAAATAATGGAAATTGAAGAAAATAGAGGCATCATTGATAAAAAGGCTTCTAAGGATCTGGAAAGCTTTTTGCTCAAAACTTCTTTGCTCGCACTTATGGATCTAAATCTATTCTCTCTCTCTCTCTCTCATACTCTTGGACACTTAGATTTTTCATGGAGCACTTTGGCCTTGGATCAAGAAAGGAAAAGAAGGCAGGAGGAAGGAAGGAGCAAGCAAGGAAGAGCAAGATCAAGTAGCTACAACAATATTCTTGGAAGGTATTGATTTACGTGTGATTTCCTTGATAGATTTGGCATGCATGGTATTTCATGTGGTTACTTTCTCTCATGGCATGGGTTTTGTCAGGCGTGATAGTGTTTCCAGCCCAACCTTGTGGTTTTTAGATAGCCATGGTGTGGTGGAGTTCTCTTGTTTTGGTTGAGCTGGATTTCCGAATGTATTCGAAGTTGAGTGAGGTGGATCTCTGAAATGATAGATCACATGGCCTAACCCCTGAACTAGACTATGGGTTGTGGTAAGTCGAATAATGTGTTGCCTTATTTTATATCCTAGTGATCCAGTGTGGATTGTGGTAAAGCCTCACAGGTGGGTGCTCTCCATTGGACCTAAGAACCTTGGGTTGGGATATATGGTAAATCCTGGAGAGTGGGTATCATTTTAGGGCCTAGTGATCCGGTGTGGATTGCGCTAAAGCCTAAGAGACTAGGAGAAAGGAAACTTCCTCACAGTGTAGGTGGAGAAATATGGTGGCATCCATGCTTGTTTTGGCCCAGTGATCAGGTGGAGATCATGGTAAATCCTGTCGTGACATGTTTATTGTGTTAGCGTAGTGCCCCTGTGTGGATTACGGTAAAAACTGATTTATATTGATGAGGGTGAGGTGGTTTAGCCTCGAGATGCCCTGGTGTTAATTTTTAATGTACCTTGGACAAGTGGTTTCTCATGGGTTAGTCTCTACCTAGGGAAAAGTGTCTAAAATAATTTTTTTCCTAAGTGTGACTTTATAAAGTGAAAGTGACTTTATAAGTGGTAAAGTGAGTATTAAACTATAAAGTGAAAGTGACTTTATAAGTGGTAAAGTCAATGTTAAATTATAAAGTGAAAAGTGACTTTAGACATAAAGTACAATGTGGGTACTTTATTTAATGAGTGAGTTAAAAATTAAAAAGTGAGAATTAAATGCACATGTATTCTCATCTCTTGATCTAAATGCATCTGAGCCATTAGATCTTAGGGTTGCCCAAAATTCATTTAGTGAAACAAAAGGGGGAAAATAAAAGAGAGATTGCATTAATTCATTCTTCATTAGTAGATTGGAGAAAGGAGGTTGAGAGCTGGAGAAAAGTTCTAAAAGAGAAATTTATTGTAGCAAACTGAAGGAGTGATTTCTGGGAAAATTTTGGCACGAAAATCAAGGCATAGAAGACATCAGAAGTTACAGTACGAACAAAATTTAATACTGTGAGAAACAATTCGAGAACAAATTTTGAGCCAAAAAAAAAAAAATGGGAAAAAAATCCTTACAGTCTGTACGGAATCGGTATAATACAGTCTGCGTTTGTACAATATAGTGACTTCAAGTGGGCACAAAAATTGCGGCAAAGTGGGCACGACTTTCAAGGAGTTTTGGTCTGAAGATATGAGTTGTATTTTGATGTTTTGTTTTGTCTGCAAATGTATATTTTCCTAAAATTGAAAGAAAAATAAATTTGAAGATCTTTCTAACAGGTTTTCCCCAAATAAGATTGAAGGGGTTTTTCCTGGGTCTAAGTTGACCAAAAATCTGTGTGTATTTTTTTATGTGTTGTTGTTTTGTTTATGTCCATATTTATTTTCAGCATGTGTTGATAGTCCAATGTGTTTTAATCTGAAATTTTCATTTCCATAATTCTATATATTGAATGTAAGTTTATGGGAAAGGGCATTTAACTGAATGGGAGTGATAAGGTGAATTTAAAACCGGGTTGGGCTTGCAGTAAAAATTTTAGTCATCAAATTTCAACATGGTATCAGAGCTATAGGCTGAAAATTGCAGTTTGAACAGAAAAAGGTAGTTTGGGACAGCAAACTGAATTTTTGGACAACAAACTGATATTTTTTTACTGCAAGGTGAAATTTCACATAAAATAAACATTTGGGATAGCAAGGTGTGCTAGAAAGTTCATTTCTCCATTTTCTTGGTTTTGTAAATTTTCTACAGCAGTCATCGGCATGTTCTTAAGGATAGAGGACAGACTGGATAGGATATCCAACTATGTCATTTGGAAGGACATAATTTAGATAGTGTTTGAGGAGGAAACAATTTGGGACATAGTTTGGAAAGATGTTGTACCTTCTACTGCTGTAGATGAACTTGCTAAATTCACAAAAAATAATGCAAAGGAAAAAATGATTTTGATGGATAGTCTGAAAGATCATGTGGTTCCTCAAGTGAGAGGAAACACATATGCATATCAGATGTGGAAAACTCTAACCACTCTCTATTAGAGTACCAATGAGAGCAGGAAGATGGTAGTCAAAGAACAATTGAAGAACATCACAATGAAAAAGGTTGAAAGTGTAGTTCATTATCTTGGCAAGGTCAAATAGGTACGTGATGATTTGACTATTATTGTTGAGGTAGTTTCACCCACAGAGTTAGTTAGGATAGTCGCAACAAGACTTCCTAATTCTTGGGAGTTCTTTAGAGATATTGTTACCTCTAGGGAGAATCTTCCGAATTGGGATAGATTCTGGGATGATTGTGTGCAGCATGGAATAGGGAAGACTGGTAGTGGTCGGGTGAAGATAAAAGATGAGTAGGATGTAGCCTTAATAGCCAGGGGGAAGAAAAAAGGGAAGGCCAAGAAAGGGGCCTCATTGGATGGGGCTAAGGGAAAGGAGAAGAAGAATAAGAAAGATATAGATATATCCAAAGTCAAATGTTGGGCATGTCAGAAGATGGGACATTATGCTGCTACGTGTCCTGAGAGGAAAACAAGGGGAAGAAGGGTGTTGTAGCTTTAGTAGATGTGGAGCATTTTGCTTCACAATTTGATAGGTATTTTTCATTTATTAATTCTACATATAGTAGGAGTACATCATCCGATGTGTGGTACATAGACAATGGGGCTTCCCGCCATATGACAGGTGCACAAGAGTTCTTTTCAGAGCTTGCAGAGAGGGCACTTGATATTGATATTGTACTAGGAGATGACCACACTGTGAGAGTTGTTGGTGTGGGGAATTTGACCTTTGAGAGGGAGTCTTTTCCTCCTTTGAAGGTAATGAATGTTTTGTATGTTCTGGGGATGAAGAAGAACTTGGTTTAAGTGTCTGCTATGGAGGAGAGAGGGTTTGACGTCACTTTCTCAGGAGGGCAAGTATTGATGCATCCCTGGGGATCTTCCATCACTTCGGCCAAAGTGATTGGAGTATGCTATGGGAAACTATACGGGTTCAGTTTTCAGTCGGTAGGAGCATTGGTGAGTAGCACATATGGTAGCACTCACACTAGTACCACCAATAGCAGAGACTTGTGTGAGTTGTGGCACCGGAGGATGGCACATATGCATCATGAAGCTTTGAGAGTTATGAGGGAGATCACTATAGGAGTTTCTGATTTTAGTGTCGAACATTATGAGGTCTATAGAGGGTGCTCTTTGGGAAAGTACACCAAGTTACCATTTCCAGCAAGCGACAACGGATCTACAGGTATACTAGACTTGATTGATACTGATGTTAGTGGTCGTATGTCTCATGTGTCCTAGGGTGGTTATGAGTATTATGTTATATTCATTGATAAATACTCTAGGAGGACTTGGATATATTTCCTGAAGACCAAGGGTGGGGTCTTCAATTTCTTTAAAGAGTTCAAAGCTCTTGTGGAAAAGCAAACAGGTAGGAAGATTCAGGTCTTGAGGTCAAATAACGGTGTTGAGTACACCGATGGTGGGTTTTCTGACTTCTATGCACATGAGGGCATTATGAGAGAGTTCATGGTTCCTTACAACCCCCAGCAAAATGGGGTGTCTAAAAAGAATAACAAAGCTATTGTTGGGGATGTTATAGCGACGATTCGTGATCAGGAGTTGCCTTTATTTTTGTGGGTTGAGGCCTACAATACTGTTGTTTATCTTCAAAACAAGAGTCCTCACAGAGTATTGGGGAATATGACTTTGGAGGAGGCCTTCACTGGATAGAAGCCTCATATGGGAAATCTTCGTATCTTTGGATGTCTCACATATTCTTAAATCCCTAAGGAGTAGAGGACGAAGCTAGAAACCATGGCAAAGAAGGGCATATTTATGGGTTACATTGAGACTTCGAAGGCCTATCAAATCTTCATTCCTCTTAAATATAGTGTGGTTATCAGGAGGGATGTGAAGTTCGAGGAGGAGAGGGCCTATCATAGATCACGGGAGTATGATGAGAGAGAGTCACGTACTTCTCCTCAGCAGGGAGGTCAGGTACAGGGAGCAAAACCTCAGGGTTCTGAATCGACTGGTATAAGAGATACTTCAGTGCTAGTGACACCGAGGGCACTAGTGGCGAGTTCACCGAGCACTTCTTTAGGGAGTCCACTGGTACATACTTCACATGGCACTTTAGCTAACACAAGCACATGTTCTTCGAGGACAGGTGTTGGTACAAGCACACCAGGGTCAGTTGTCAGACCTTCAGGTTCACTAGATTGGGGGGAAGAGGATGAGGTTCCCTATTGGGAATCTTCTTCGGGGAAGAGGAGGCCTAAGTGGCTTCAAGTCACCTTGAAGGAAGCAGAGTCCGCTGGTGTTAGGTCTCTATATTACTAGTGTAGTCCCTTATTGTTGTTAGTGTAGCCCCCTTATTATTATTGTTGTACCCCTGTAACCCCCATATTGCTATTATTGTGCCCTTACATTTTTATTGTTAGGTTGGCTAGGATTATATTGTGACCCCATGGACTCTTATATATAGAAAGGAGGTTTTGTCATTTGTATCATCCAAGAATTGTTCATTTATGTAATGTAAAGGAGGTTTCTCCCTTGAAGTGGCTTATTTCTAAGGTGTTCATCTCTCTTTTCTTCTATTCTTGGAGTTGGTTTCATAATAGTTAGTCATTCGAAGAGGGTGAACAGGGAGAGTGTGCCACCTGAGCCGTTTTGCAATTATGTAGCCAAGGCTACCAGCATTGTTGACTCTGAGCCTACTAGCTATGAGGAGACTACCAGTCAGGAGGTATGGAGAGAGGCTATGGTGGAGGATTATGCCTCTATCATTAACAAAATTGTCTGGGAGGTGGTTCCTAGGCTTGAGGGAAAGTCAGCTATGACTTCTAGGTGGCTCTACAAGATCAAGCATTCTGCGGATGGCAGGATTGAAAAGTTCAAGGCGAGGTTTGTGGCTAGAGGGTTCTCACACATAGAGGGATTTGACTATAATGATACCTTCACTCCCATAGCTCGGTACACTTCTATCCGGTCTATTTCTATTGTTGCATAAATGGGTTGGCAGATCCATCAGATGGATGTGAAGACCGCATTTATGAATGGATTTATAAAGGAGAAGGTGTATGTGGAGCAGCCACAGGGCTTTGAGGTACTTGGGTGGGAGACCCATGTATTTCGGTTGACGCGAGCACTCTATGGACTTAAGCAATCTCTGAGAGCTTAGTATTTGAGGATTGATACTTACTTGCAGCAGATGGATTTCACGAAGAGTGATGCAAATCCGAACCTATACTACATTGTTGTAGGGGATGATGTGCTCATTGTTGTGCTATATTTTGATGACTTGTTCATTACTAGAGCAGAGAGACTGATTAGTGGTTGCAAGGAGGATCTTGCTGTGGAGTTCAAGATGAAGGACATTGGGCTCATGCATTACTTTTTGGGGCTTGAGGTGTGGCAAGAGGAGGGGCATATCTTTCTGGGGCAGGGGCAGTATGCTGTGAATGTGTTGAGCAGATTTCACAAGGAAAATTGTAGACCCATGGCTACACCTATGATCACCAACTGGAAGAAGCTTCATGCTTCAGATTCTAGTTTGGTGGATCCCACATTGTATAGGCAACTTATTGGGTCTTTGATGTATCTGGTCAACACTAGGTCAGATATATGCTTTGCAATGAACACACTTAGACAATTCATGGTTGAGCCCAAGAGGGTGCACTGGGTAGCTGAAAATAAAATTCTTCGCTGTGTGTAGGGGACTGTTGATTATGGTTTGGACTATAGGTGGGGAGATGGAGTGATTTTGGTAGGTTACACAGATTCATATTGGGCAGGGAATGCTTCTGACAGGAAAAACACTTCAGGGTGTTGCTTCGGATTGGGTTTGGCAGTTGTGTCGTGGTTCATTCGAAAGAAAAATTCAGTTTCTTTGAGCTCTTCTGAGGCTGAGTACATGGCTGCTAGCCAGGATAGTTGTGAGGCCATTTGGCTTCGTAAGTTATTATATGACCTATTTGATCAGGAGTTAATACTAACGGTTATTCACTGTGATAATCATAGTTGCATTAAATTCACAAAGAATCTAGTGTTTCATGACACGTGCAGTGAAGTTGGAGTATATATCGACAAATGAGCAGGTGGGTGATGTTCTCACAAAGTCCTTGCTAAGAGGCAAGCATGTCCATTTTAGGGACAAGATGGGTGTGGTGAAAAACACTTTCCTCGATAAGAGGGAGTGTTGATTTTTAATGTACCTTGGACAAGTGGTTTCCCATGGGTTAGTCTCTACCTAGGGAAAAGTGTCCAAAATAATTATTTTCCTAAGTGTGACTTTATAAAGTGAAAGTGACTTTATAAGTGGTAAAGTCAATATTAAATTACAAAGTGAAAGAGACTTTATAAGTGGTAAAGTCACTATTAAATTATAAAGTGAAAGTGATTTTATAAGTGGTAAAGTCGACGTTAAATTATAAAGTGAAAAGTGACTTTAGACATAAAGTACAATGTGGGTACTTTATTTAATAACTGAGTTAAAAAATAGAAAGTGAGAATTAAATGCACATTCATTCTCATCCCTTGATCTAAATGAATCTGATCCATTAGATCTTAGGGTTGCCCAAAATTCATTTAGGGAAACAAAAGGGGGAAAATAAAAGAGAGACTGCATTCATTCATTCTTCATGAGCAGATTGGAGAAAGGGGGCTGAGAGATGGAGAAAAGTTCTGAAAGATAAAAATTTTGTAGCAAGTTGAAGGAGTGATTTCTGGGCAAAGCTGGGCATGAAAATCAAGGCATAGAAGACAACATAAGGCATAGTATGAACAAGATTTAATGCTATGAGCTGCACATAGTTCGAGAGCAGTTTTTGAGCCAAAAAAATGGAAAAAAAATCTATACATTCTATACGGAATCAATATAGTACAGTATGCATCCGTACAATACCGTGTTAGCTTCAAGTGGGCACAGAAATCGAGGCAAAGTGGGCACGATTTTCAAGGAGTTTTGGGATGAAGAGATCATTTGTATTTTGATGTTTTGTTTTGTCTGCAAATGTATTTTTCCTAAACTTGAAAGATAAATAAATTTGAAGAGCTCTCTAATAGGTTTTGCTCGGAGAAGATTGAAGGGATTTTTCCTAGGTCTAAGTTGACCAAAAATCTGTGTGTATTTTTTTTATGTGTTTCTGGTTTGTTTATGTCCATATTTATTTTCAGCATGTGTTAACAGTCCCATGTGTTTTAATCTGAAAATTTCATTTCCAGAATTCTATATGTTGAATGTAAGTTTAGGGGAAAGGGCATTTAACTGAATGGGAGTGATAAGGTGAAATTAAAACCGGGTTGGGATTGCAGGAAAAATTTTATTCATCAAATTTCAACACCTGGTTGCTTCTTTCGGTTTGAGTCTCACATTCATGCTTGAAATATGGCATGGAGGTGATTGGTTGAAGAGATATTTGGCTCAACCAATCTATGGTCGAGTGGAATGTGGTAGTCCCATCCCTGGTTGGTTTTTACATTCATTCATGAGAATTTCATTTCCTTGGAATTTGATGTGTAAGTGTATTGGTTTATATGTGGATCATATGGCCGATGTATCCATTATATTTCTATTGTTATTATGTTGGTTATGAGCATGTATTCTAATAGTGATGATGTATGGTTGTCCTCATGTTTTTACTTGTAAATGAATGCATAATGTATCTATCGTCAACTAGATGATAATGGAGCTAATAATGTAAGGGAGCAACGATTCTTAACGATTCTCAGATAAGTATGATACCCATATGCCCTGATCTGTTGCTTATACCTGTAGCTTTCATGTTTGTGACATGTTTGATGAAATTCCTGTCATGGCTAGTAGGGGTCCAGTTTAGTTCTCATGGATGTTTTTGCAAATATATCATTGTTTAGTTGTTATATTTCATCTTTGAACTTGTCATGAAGTTCTGGGCCTCAAAAAGTGGCTCAAATCCTGGGGACGCTGGCACAACACTAGGTATTTTAGTCCCTGGATGCTGGCATGTATGCTTGTGCATGCGTCCAAAGCCTCCCAAATGCATACATGTAGGCTTGTGCATGCGTCTAGAGGTCTAGGAGCTCAAAAGGTTAGTGGGACCTAGGGGAAGAATTCCTGAATGGTTGGGTGGGCTCCTGGGGGTGTTATTGTTGAAGTAAAATGTTTGTATGATATGTTTCTATCGATTCCACTTCCTTAAGGTCACCTAGGAGGTTGAATTTCATCATAGTAGCCTCTCATCGCATGTTTACCTCGGTTGGTTGGTTACTTGGGTAGATGTTGGAAGAGGGTATTAAACAATCCAAATAGACTAAAATGGAAACTAACCTCATATAATGACGCAAAGTGGATTTTAAAAACCCTTTTGAGAAACGGTTAAGATTCTGGAGCGAAAACAATTCCACCACCATCTAGAACAGAGCAAAAGTTACCATTAAACTTATTGAATGACAACGTAGGGATAGCTTCCCAATACCAACCAACTACAAAGCCAAATCTTTCTTTTCTCATAAATGCATGGGCAATGTATTGACCATGTTAGGCCCAAGACACAATCTAAATTGTTGATTAAACATTAACAAATGGAGCTAATTTAATCCTTAATCACAAAATATGCATTGGAAATAGAATGAAATTGATACTAACCTCGTATAATGATGCAAAGTGGATTTTAAAAACCATTTTGAGCAATGATTAAGATTCTAGAGGCAAAACAATTTCACCACCATCTAGAACAAAGCCAAAGTTACCAATAAACCTACCAAATGACAACTTGTTGACAAGGAGGGGTAACTTCACAAGACCAACTAACTGTAAAGCCAACATTTTATTTTCTTGTAAATGCATATGGGGAAATATATTGATTATGTTAGACCTAAGACACAATCTAAATTGTTGATCAAAAGCCCAACCCTCATAAAATATCATGCAATTCATATTGAGTGCAAAGTGATAAATGTTTGTGCAAGGTGATAGGCAATATCCCATATTTCTTGTTACAATGTCACTTAAATGTTATATCAATGTAAACACCATCATATTATAACAATAATTAACCCATGAACATCAACCATAAGTGTGTGCATTGTGAACCATGGTGCTATCATGTTATAAGTTAAAGTTAGTATTAAACCATGGTTATATTCATAGTGCCAAAACATATAAATGCACATCATTTTAAATGCAATTATTTTATTTACATAACATATGATATCAAAACCATATTATATACCATTAATCCCTTTTATATGTCATAACATTATATTTAAACAAATATGGTGATGCAACACAAGCATAAACCAATATAAAACTAATAAATGAGCAGTAATCCTTGTCCCTCCCTTAGGGAGGTTGAAGGAGCTATATGCAAGGGAAAGCAAGCTAACAAACAAGGAAAACAGGTTTTCTAATGCTACAAGGTAAGAAGCTAAGTTTCTAATAGCTTTTTCTTTGTATTTCAATAGGAAAAGGACTACCACTATGTATTTATTCAGGCAGTGAGGGCTTACAGGGAAAATCCTCAACCTTGGCATTTGGTCAAAGTATTAGACGTGTGTTTTAGCATTGTACTGAGATATAAAGGGCCATTATCCCTGGTACGGGAGCCCTGTGATTTTCTTGTTAATGGACTAATAACAAACAAGGTTAAGCATTAAACTTCATGTCCTCTACATTGATATTATTACCAGTGTAATTCCATTGTGTAAAAGTTTTAAAGTTATGCACTGGTAGTGCGTTTATGTTTTCTAGCTAAGAACATAGACCAGACCTAGGGTGCATGAAATTCTAACAACAATGGTTTCTTTGGAGCAATGGAGTATAGTTTCCCTCGTTCCTATGCATATTCATATAAAACCTTCAGACTGAGCAGAAATGGGAAACTATTAGTGTTATGGTCCTTCCCAAATATGGCACAAATCTCCACCTATTTCACACAACATTCCTTGAACGAATGTCTTTTTCTACGTTTGAAAGAGAATATATATAGAGCTTTTTTTTTCTCTTTTTTAGCCTCCAATGTCTAATTGAGAACCCAAGAAACTAAGCAAGTCAATTTTGACGTCACTCCAATAAGTTTCCTAGCTCAGCTCTAGTGACTCCATTTGCAGCAACCTTAGTATTTCTTGCCATCATTTCTCAGGGTTCTTTTCCTGCTTTAGATGCTCCTCAAAAATATCTACAACATATCTCTACAATGTCATCATATTCCAACTGAGAAACAAGTCCTCCACCCATCAGGTTGAGGAGATCCATGCATTCATCTTTAATTCCTCTTAACAACAAAAATCAAAGTGTCTCAAGGACTAAGTCTTCTTCCTTAATTTTCACAGATTGTAATTAAATCTCTCGACATAGTCCTCAAAACTCTCATCTTCTTCTTAGGGTCATTTTAAATATTTCCTCCCTTCTTTCCTTAGCTTTACAATAATCTTGGTATTTTTCCAAGAATTTATGGTTCATTTGTTCCTATGAACCGATGCTACCTTGGGCAAGGCCCATGGACCAACATAATCTTGCATTTTCCAGTGTAGCAAGAAATAGTTTCGGTTACATAAAATTGGATTCAACAAAGGAAATTGAACACAAAAATGAAGGTATTAGGATCTTTCTTAGATAGACCATGAAATTTTGGTAGTATTGAATGAGGAATATTCTCCATTTTAGCATATGAGTTTATTCTGTGATGGGGAATTTAACGGAGTCAAATTCTTCTTTGACAGTGTAAAGTGCCATCTTTTCTAAAGGATATCTTCTGCTTTTGAGGGTGCCTTAGGAGATTCAAGAAATTTGTTGTCTTCAAGGTTGTACTTTTCTGTAGAAGGACATCGTTTACCTTCTGGAGGGCCTTGGTCATTAAACATATTTTCAAGAGGGTATTGTTCGCTCTCCAAAGAGTTTTACCCAATGAGATGGAAAGTTGGATCTTCAAAAATCAGATTTTTTGTTGTATCAGGGATTTGTTCAGCTCCAATTGTGTGTTAGACCATGTAGAATGGAAGTACCAAGTTTTTTTTTGGAAATAAAGCTTGTTGTTGGTGTTAAGTAGTTTAGATGATGTTGTTCCTTTCCCTCTTGCAATTGTTTTACAGTGTTAATATAGGGGATATTCTTGATAAATATACTGAATTGGTCTCTACTAGAAATATAACAAGTAATACTAAAAGAAATAAAAAGCCATAATAATCAAGTTTTGAAAATTAGAAAATCAACAAATAAATTCACAAAGAAATTATCAAATATCTATTATGTATAATAGAGAGGATGATGAAGAAGATCAAATATTTGTTGTGAATATTAGAGAGGATTATGAAGAAGATAATTGTGAAGAAGAATATGTTGAGGCTGAAGTGTCTTTTGATGAAGATGAAGTGAATGAATACTGTAAACAATTCATAGATTTTATGCAGGCTGAGTTACATAAAAATTATAATCTGAGATCAAGGAAGAGATCTAGGGTGCAAGACAGTGAGGGTGAACAACAAGATTCTACCCCTCCTCCAATGGCAACTCCACAACAACAAGACCATGTAAAGCAGGTGAATAAAGGGAAGCAACCTGAAAATTCAGTTAACAAAACAAAAATGAAACATGGTGAATCTTCCCAGAACAAATCAGATAATACTAATATTTTGGAGAAAGTTGTTCATGTACGTTAACAAGTTTCAAATTCTAGAAGGAGTGAAGAAGAACCTGAAAAGAATGTTAAACAAACTAATTCTTTCAGTTTAACAAAGGAGTTGGAGAAGGTCAAAATTTAGGTACCTCTTTTAGAATTAACTAAAACACGAATCTACAAGAAAGAAATATCAGAATTTATTAATCTCACACAGAATGAAGATAGAAGTGACACTGTGAATTCACAGGAAGAGAAGCCAGTGGTCACCTTTGGCCCTCATGTAGAAGAATTAGATTCTTCTTTTCCTCCATTTCATATTTCCTTGTTGGTTCAGGATTTTATTCTCCATAATTGTATGCTGGATTCAGAAGCTTCTCATAATATTATGCCATTGTCTTTCATGAAGGAATTGAATCTGCAAATCACTAGGCCTTATAGGGATTTGTATTCATTTGACTCCAAAAAGGTAAAATGTGTTGGGGTAAGTAAAGACATGGTAGTTTCTTTGGCACAGATTGTAGCAAAGAGAATTGTTATGGATGTAGTTGTTGCTGACATTCCAACCAAGTTTGGATGCTTCTGTCAAGATCTTGGGGAGAAAATTTGGGAGTTGTTCTCAAGCTGGATTTATTTATGCTATCATTCATGTCTTTAATGGGAAATAAAGGAGGTTGTACAGAAAAACAAGGTTTGTAAAAACCACTACCAAAAAGGATGCAAGTAACTCCCCTATTTATAGTCAGGAAAAGGAAGATCTTTCATGTTTGATGTTTCATGAATATGTAGAATTTGTTGAAGACATAGGGAAGTAGCTCTCTTCAGCAGTTGTAAAAAATGAGCTACACTCAAGCAAGATTTGGAAATCTTATTTTGATGGTGCCTATTCCAAGGAAGGCACAGGAGCTGGATTCTTATTAATATCACCAAAAGGTAACCTCTTGCCTTTTTCTTTCAAATTAGAGTTTGATTCAACAAATAATGTTGTTGAGTATGAGGCCTTGATCATTAGCCTTCAAACTACAAAACATATGGGAATTCAGTGTATTTCAGTTTTTGGTGATTCTGAATTGATTATAAGACAGATCAAAAAATTATTGTCAAACTAAACATCCAATATTGAGATCGTATAGAAATGAAGTTTGGGACATGATTGAGAATTATTTTGAAGCCTTCAATATTCAATTTATTCCAAGGGATGATAATAGATTGGCTAATTCATTAGCAGTTGCAACCAACACCTTCAAGCCTCCAATTAATCCAAAAATAAGGTATGAGATAGAGATTAGACACTAGCCGTCTAAACCAGATAATGTAAAACATTGGCAGGTGTTTGAAGATGATGAGTAGATAAATCAGTTTTTGACAATGATTGGAAACTTTGAAAATGTTGAAATAGACCAGGATGAAGAAGAAACAGAGCAGAAAGTAGAGGTAATATATTTCAAGCAGTCAATAGCTAATCATAAGATTATTCAGTTGAAAGATAATGTATTGCCTAAAGGTTTGGTTCCTCTTGAGAGGATTTTTGATTCAAATGATGTGGCTATTGATTCAAAGAAAACTCACCAGGAGGAAGAATTGCAAGATTGTAATATGGGAACTCAGCATAAACCAAAAATGGTGAAGTTATTCAAAGGTGTTCCCAAAAATTATAAGGAAAGGTACATTGATCTCTTCAAGAAGTACATAGATGTATTTTCTTGGTCATATGAAGATCTGAAAACATATGATAAAGATATCATATAGCACAAGATCCCATTGAAAGAAGGATTCAAGCCCTATAGACAGAAGTTTAGATAAATTAATTCATTAAAATTATCTCTGATTGAAAAATAAGTAAATAAGTTACTCCAAGCAAAGATCATAGTTCCCCTCAAATATTCTAATTAGGTTTCTAATCTAGTCCCTATAAGGAAGAAAAAAGGAGAGATAAGATTGTGTATGGATTTTAGGAACCTGAACAGAGAATCTCTGAAGGATAATTATCCTTTGCCCAAAATGGATTATGTTTTACAAAAATTAACAGGAGATTACAGGATGTCCATGGTTGATGGATTCTCTGGGTATAATCAGGTGGCAGTAGACAAAGAAGATCATAAAAAGACAGCATTCACAACCCCATGGGGTACTTTCATGTATGCTAGAATGCCATTTGGGCTAATGAATGTAGGTGAAACCTTTCAAAGGGCCATGGACATAGCATTTTTTGGAGATAAGTATGTGGTTATATATTTGGATGATACCACAGTTTTTTCAGGATCAGAGGATGAACATTTAGAACATTTGCAATGAACTTTTGAAAAGTGCAGGAAGTTTGGTTTGTCACTTAACCCCAAAAAATATTTATTTGCCTTGGAAGAAGGTAAACTATTGGGCCATATAGTTTCCAAACAAGGGATAAAAGTTGATCCAGCAAGGGTAGAAGCAATCCAGAAAATTCCTTTGCCCAGAAGTAAGAAGGATATTTAGAAACCTTTGGGAAAGATTAATTTTCTAAGAAGATTCATACCAAATTATGCAGAGATTGTTAGAAACATAACTGATATGATGAAGAAAGAGGCAAAAGTGCACTGGACTAAGGAAGCAAGATAATCATTTTCTAGAATATAGTAGGCTCTTCAAGCAGCTCCTGTTCTTATTATTCCTGATTATCATAAGGTATTTCATATATTTTCATTTGCTTCCCCTTCTACTATTCCTATTGTATTACAAAAAATGAGGAGAATAGAAAACAGTCAATGGCATTCTTCAAAAAAATTCTTAGAGATGTTGAGCTCAAATATAACATTCTTGAAAAGTAGGTATATGCATTGGTCAAGGCACTCAAAGCCTTCAGAACTTATGTATTACAATCTCAAATAACTGCATATGTCCCTAATGCTATTGTAAAGGATGTCTTGATTCAGAGTGATGGAGAAGGAAAGAGAGGAAAGTGGATAGCAAAAATTCAAGATTATGATCTAGACATTAAACCTAAAAAATTAATCAAAGACCAAAGTTTGGCAAAGATGTTAGCAGAAACAAATTTTCAAGCATTGGGAATCAATCTGTTAGCACCAGTGGATGAAGTTGTCAATGAAGAAGATAAAAATAAGCCCAAATCAGGTATGAAGATTCAATACAAATATTTATGTTCAGATTGGTACAAAGATATTGTTCACTATTTGTGTTTATTTTGTTGTCGGTTTATTCTATTGTCCAACTACACTAAATAGAACAAAGTACAGAGTCCTCAAGCTTAAGTCTCAACCATATGTCATAGTAGAAGAAAAATTGTACTGGAAAGATCCTGCTGGTATCTTACTATTGTGCTTAACTGAAGGAGAGTCCACTGAAATTACCAAAAAGTACCATGAAAGTTTGTGTGGGGGTCATTACAGTCCAAAGGTTACAACACATAATATCCTCAAATCAGGTTTTTATTGGCCTACATTGTTTGCAGATGTATATAGACTGGTCCAAAGGTTGTCAGAAATGCCAATTATTTGCAGAAAATAAGAGACTTTATCCTTTACCTCTAATTCCAATATTTATAGAAGAACCTTTCAGACAGTGGGGACTAGACTTTATTGGAGAAATCAATCCACCATGAAGTGGAAAGATCAAATGGATTCTAATAGCCACTGACTACTTCACAAAGTGGGTTGAATCAATACCCACAAAGAAATAAAATGACCAAGTGGTGATGAAGTTCTTAGAGGAGAATATCTTCAATAGGTTTAGTTTTCCAGTCAATATTGTGATAGATAATGCCCAGGTATTCAATTCTGCTCAATTTATTGATGTCAAAAATATAATGTATTTTGTCTCATTCTACAGCCTACCATCCACAAGGGAATGGATTGGCAGAGTCCTCTAACAAAACATTGGTTAGAATCCTGAAGAAAAAATCACTGAAAATAAAAAATATTGGGACTCCAAACTAAAGTTTTCCCTTTGGGCAGTTCGGGTTACTACTATAAGGTCCATTGGAAAATCATGTTTTGAGTTGGTATATGGAATGCAGGCATTGTTTCCTAGTCAACTAACCAAACCTGTGATTGCTTTTATTCAAGAAGCTTAGGAAGAACCCAATGTTCTGGTTAGAAGAACAAATAAGGTAATTGAGTTAAGTGAAAACAAAGACAAAGTTAGAGACAACTTAATTACTTATCAGACAAAGATGAAAACCATTTTTGACATGAAGGCAAGAGAAATTATCTTTCAAACAGGAGAGTTAGTACTGAGTTGGCATACTAGAAAGGAGGATAAGGGAAAGCATGGTAAATTTGTCCCCCTCTGGTATGGACCATACAGAATCACTGAAACAATATCCAACAATACTTTTATCTTGGAGAATTTAGATGGAGAATCTCTGCAGCTGCCTGTGAATGGGCAGTATTTGAAACACTATTTTCAACACTGAAAGTCAAGCATTCCACCATTGTAAATACCATATTTCCCATTGTTCATATATCATCGAAGCAATATTTGACTCCATGCCTGAGGTGAAGGCACTAATATATGGTTCTTAGTTCTTTCGTGGAAAAAAGCACTATCCCTAGGTGGAGCCAGATGTTGTGACTCATTTGCAATTTCATTTTCAAATGTCTCTCAAAATTTAAAAAAAAATTATTGTTGGGTGCAAGAATTACACTTAAGCAAACTCCTCAACACTTAATTTGTCAACCCAAGGGATTCGTAAACTTAGAGACGAATCACAGGCAAATCCAGAGATGGTATGAATCTTTCTAATGTAAATCCCTACTTTCTTTAAAGGAAAGAATGCAGAATCAAATCAAAAGAGAACAAGGCAACTTGAACCATCAAAAATAATCTAAGACTGGAACGAGAAACTATGCATTTTTAAGAGAGAATTAAATATAAAAGGCAATCACTTCAGCTAATGGTTGTTTAATCTACTGAATGTGTATTTTCCCTTAGCAGAGACACTTTAGCAGTCTCGTTAGATGGGCCCTTAAACCTGCTTCCTTAAAGATTTCGTTCTTGCATTAATCTGTCCTGCACTAGTGCAGGATCAAAGAGTTATGTAGAAGGTATAAATTGTGTCTTTACTGAAGGATTTTTACTTCATGCAAGGGCTCGAACTTTTCAAGGTTCATAGCACTCGGATCTTGTGACAAGAAACTGGTTCCTGCACCTGATCAGAGCTTCCTGCACTTAGCTTTTAATCCTTAAAACAAGTGTTCAATTATTGCAAGTGCTATTTTACTATCAAATCAAATTGCACACATAAAAGTGAATGTTTCTGATTTTAATAAAATGCAGATGTAGAGAAACAATCATTTATCCTGTCATAAGTGTTTAAAGAAAGAAATAAAATCGCAGAAAGTAGATTAAGAAAACTTGTTGCATCACACCAACGTGCACTGGTGCAAGTTCATCTCTCCTGCTTGTACCAAGCGGTGGAAAACCAAATAAACAAAACTACAGGAAAAAGAAATGTCACACCAACGTGCCTGGTGCAGGTTTGCTTCTCCTGCTTGTACCAGGCAGTGGAAACCAAATAAACAGAACTGTAGGAAAAAGGAAATGTCACACCAACGTGCCTGGTGCAGGTTTGCTTCTCCTGCTTGTAGCAAGAGGTGGAAAACCAAATAAACAGAACTGCAGGAAAAATGAAATGTCACACCAATGTGCCTGTTGCAAGTTTGCTTCTCCTGCTTGTACCAAGCAGGGAAATCCAATTTGAAATTAAATGCAGGAAAGTAAATTGCAGGGAAAGAAAATGTACTACTTCACACGACGGATCCGTTTTCAATAAGACAGGAATGCATGTGTAGAAAAATGAATCACACTTTAATAATTTAAACACACATTACAGGAAACAGAAAATAGGGTAAACGTGTTGGGTTGGCTGGGCCCTAGCCAACCAGCGTGTTTCCCCTTTTAAATTAAAACGTTACTCAGTAAACCAATTAATCCATCAGCTTAAAAGAAAAGAAACATAATTTCTAAAACATGAGGCGGAAAAACCTTTTATTAATTTATTGAGGTGAATACATACGTTGATACAATGTCCAGCCCAGATTCGGGCGATAAAAAATGACTGGTTACCGCCCATCGACTTCACTCTAAAATTTGCTCCCCAAAAATTCTCCTCCTAGGTCCTATTTACACTTTACAATATATAGATCTATTGGCCGAAGGCCAAAATAGATCGTTCAACTGATTCATAACAAAATGCAGAATTTAGTCTCGGCCTTCAAGATAAGACGGTTTTTCAAAACTGGTCGTAGCTAACCAGCTTTCTCCCTTCACAGATTAGTCTCGGCTTCCTTTGAATCATTCGTTGTCGTCGCTAAAATGGCTTAAGACGGGGCGGTGATCGAAGAGGTTCAAATCTACTTCGAAAATCTGTCGTGCTGGCAATAGTGCAGATCCGATCCTGCACTAAGATCAACGGTCACGATAAGTACTTTAACCATCAAATGACCTTTGGAGATATCGATTAGTTACAAAAGTGATTTAGAAATAAGAAATCATGTGATAAATATTTAATTAATGCTAAATTGAATTAAAACATGAAAAATAAAGGTTTATACGAAATGTGTCACCATGCTTGGACTGGTGCAGGATGAGGGTGCATAAAGGAGGTGAAACAGAGGTAAATGGTTACAATTTAGGAAGGGAAAAGTAGTAAAAAGAGAGAAAATTAGGGGGCTAACATCCTCCCATCCCTAAGCTGTTGTGTTTCCTCACACAACTTTACCTCTGCAAAAAAATTCAAAATTTTGAGCATTCCAGCTCACTCCTGCTCCAGCATACTATCATCAATTTACAGTGGTTCAGACTTCATCTTTTTGCTGCTCTTCAATTTCTTTGTCACCTTTTTAAGTCATCTGAAACATTGTAAATCATGGTACTTCCATACCCTGACTTCTCCTTTCTTCTTTTGGATATCCGCTGTGAATTCTTCCTTATTCTGTTCTTTTTCCTCCTGCGTTTTGGCTATGAGCTGCTCTAAGTTCAGTACTTGAAGCTCGAGCTCAAGTATCTGAGTAGAAGAAGCTACCAATTCATCTTCCTTTTCTATCTCAACAGGGGTTGTATTTTCTTCAGGGACCTCAGTATCCCTCATAGTTTCAGTAAATGCTTCTTCCTCTTCCAGTTATTTTTCTTCTTCTAACTCTTCTGGTTCTTCTTCTTCTTCTTGCTCTTCCAGTTCTTCTTCTTCTCCTTCTACTTCTTCCGGCTCTTCTTCGTCTTCTTGCTCTTCTGGTTCTTCTTCTTCTCCTTCTACTTCTTCCAACTCTTCTTCGTCTTCTAACTCTTCTGGTTCTTCTTCTTCCTGTGTCGGTTTTTCTGGTTCAGGTTCGTCTTGCACTGGTGTAGGTGGGCATTCAACATTCTATGGGGACTGCGGTTCTACACCAGGTTCTTCATTCTTTTTCCAGCCCTTAATAAAGTCGGCCAACATAGTGTCATCTTCAATTTCCACATATTTTTCTGCGTCCACAAGGACTAACAGCAAATCGTCTTCTTCAGGAGTTTATTCATGCACTGGGAGCATTGGAGGAGTTTCTTCGACAGGTGCACCCGTTGTCTTCTGTTTCTTTGAAGATGGGCCCTTTTCTTCTGCTAATTTCCCAGTTCATTTCCTTCTTGCACTGGTGCAAGAAGGACTTCTCTTTACACTTGGACCCTTGCTTGTGCTGGTGGGGGTCTTTGCTTTCTTTTCAGCAGCTGTCTTCTTTCCCGAAGAGGGCTTTTCATCTAACTACTTCAGCAACTACTTCCAGGTCATGCCCTTAATTTCCAATTGTTTTTAGACCAGGATTTTGATCAGGTCGTGATGATACAATTTCTTATCGGCATGGTCCGCCCGTTCTCTCTGCATGCCCTTGGCCATCTTTTCTAAACTCTTAAGCAAGAAGTAAGTGAAATCCATCCTCCACCAGACGTGTCGGTCGGGTTCAAAGTGTTGTAGCATCCTGAAAAAATACGCAAAGGTGAGGGAGTACCTCCCCTCACAAGTCACGAATTTATGGAGAATAAAAAGGAGGTCCCGCCATTGTCCCAGCAGGGCGCTATGCGGAACTCCTTTCTTCCAATTTATGTTCATGTCCTTATCAACAAAGAACTGCTGCCAGCGCTTCCTCTCGAGCCTCTGATTTTTAAAGTACTACACAACAGTGTTCTATAAGTTCGTCGCTGTTGCTATCGATTTTTCCATGACTTTAAATCTTAGGGGCCCAATATTTACAAGACCATTTTTAAAACTTTGTTCGAACTATAGGGCCACTTCACTGTTGTGCCCATCAAATTTTTGCAAAAATGGAAGAAAGCCTAAGTCTGAGGGACAAAGGTTCACATCTAACAGGCGACATCTTTGCTTTACAGTTATGAACAGTCAAAAAATTTTACATGCAATATCGGAAAACTTAACTCTTTATAGATATGGATCAAACATCCACCATCCCTTCTGTCTTATCACTGATCCATCCCACCAAAATAGTCGTAGATGGGCGACATGTTTAGAATCGTGCGGGATTGGTACTTGCAGTGGCGGGTTTAACGGCTAAGTGAGGTAATCACCATAAGTGAAGGACGTTTAGGATCATGGTGGAAAGAGTAATCATATCCAAGCAATGGTTTACACATTTCCACATTCCTTTATATTTTAAAAAAAAATTAGCATTTATTAAAAATAATCATGATTCTTAACTAAAAACACTTTGTACTTTAAATAATTTTCTCCTAGTTAATATGATAGCATAAGTACTTTATCAAATAAGTGAAAAAGGTTTCTTGTAAACTTTTATGATGACCACTTCTTATGACATATGCTCAAAAAACAAATTGTACGATGCTTCTGTCAAGGTGCATGCTTGCACCGATCTGTGTACACTGCTTACTGTACTGCTCTGCTGGTACCATTCTTCTTATATTATTATATAGGATGATATGCTTGCATTAGTGCAAGCATATTGTCTGAAAAGAGAATAGAGAATTTAAAAATATAGGTTGGACTTCTTAACATAGCTTTCCTCAACTGATAATGAAAATTTGCTTTGCCCTTCCATGATGCTTCAGGGCATCTTTTTGCTCTTTATGTATGAGATCCTGCAATGAATTCATGGGGGAACAAAGAAGTGGGAAAGGGGAAAATTTCAGAATGGGAAGGAATTTTGTTACAGGGATTCTAGCAATAGTACCAAAGAGGGGATAAATAGAAGTGGGATAGAGAAAAAAATTTAAGGGTAGAGTGGGATAATTACGAAGCGAGTAGGGTAAATTCAGAAGAATGTGGGAAGGTTAATCATTCTAGGATTTAAAGAAGAAAGCTGAGGGTATATTACGAAATGGGATATTAAGAAAGGCAGAAAATTTTCTGGAAGGTCAGCCTGCACTACAGCAAGAATTAAGTGTTACTTGAATAAAAATATCCATGCTAATTACCCCAATGTATAAAGGTTTGTTGAACCTGTTTTTACTCGGTGGACGCTAGCATATCTAATGATCAAGCAACATTCTCTTTTTATTAGAAATTTTTGATCTTCCTGCCAGCAAGCTGGTTTTCAGGTTGACCCTTCTGCAATCATGTCAGCAAACTGATTTTCACAATTACAGGAAAATAATTTTTCTTTACTTTTTTTTATTAAATTTATTTTTCTTTTTTTTCTTTGAGAAGAAGAAGAGTTCATGTTTTCAAAAGGTTGGTTTTACTATTTACCACTACCGTCCCAAATTGTTGTTGGACTTGCTGTGTAAAATCTTTCTTGGCAAGCGGCTGAAAATACTTCTTTAATCTATGCTCATTTACCAAGAATACTGAATCTTGTCCATCAATAGTTTTGACTTCTACTACTCCATTCTCGAATACTTGGATCACTTCATAAGGTCCCATCCAATGTGTATGGAACTTCCCTTTAAAAAATTTAAATCTAGAATCATAGAGAAGTACCCAATCACCTGGTTGGAACTATTTTTTCTGAATAGTCTTGTCATGCCACATTTTCCGTTGTTGTTGAATTAGGATGTTCTGTTGAACAGCATCTCTGCGAAATTCATCTAACTCGTTTAATTGGAGAAGACATTGTTGTTGTGCCTTGGAGAGATCTAGTCCTAACTAAACTGCAGTTCTGAAGGTTTTGATCTGGAACTCAATTGGTAACAGAACCTATTTTCCATATACCAGCTCATATGGTGTATGTCTCGTGCTATTTCTCCAAGTGGTTCTGTATGCCCACAAAGCTTCTGGTAATCTTTCAGCCTAGTCTTTCCGATGCATATTGACTATCTTTGTAAGAATGGACTCGATCACTTTGTTTGTAGATTCCACCTGGCCATTTTCTTGCGGGTGATACAACGTGGATTTCCTGTGCCGGATCTTGTATTTCTCCATCACACCCTATACCAGATTAGAAATAAACTGTGGACCATTGTCAGAAACAATTTCTCTAGGTACACCAAATCTAATAAAGATTTCAGAAAAAATAAATAAATAAATAAATCCAGCAACTTTTTCTGTAGCAAAAGAAACAGCCTTAGCTTCTACCCATTTTGTAACAAAATCTGTACAAACCAGAATATGCTTTTTACTTAAATATGTTGCATTTATTGGCCCTATAAAATCAATAGCCCATTTTTCAAAAGGCTCAATCATAACTGGGGGGCATAAAGGCATTTCATTGGTTTGATTAGGCTGGCCCATTCGTTGACAGCTATCACATCACCTGACATATGTTTGGCATCCTTAAACAAGGAAGGCCAAAAGTAACCAGCACGTAATATTTTGTATGCAATCCGCTTATCAGCGAAGTGGCCTCCACAAGGTTCATCATTAGCATATTTCAATATGTCAAACACTTCCTCCTCTCTTACACATCTACGGATAATCAGATCTGGACTAGTGTAAAAGAGATCTCCTTGAATCCAGGAATATGCAACACTTTTCTGAATAATATTCCGCTTTTCACAAGCGGACAAGTGGGGTGGTGTCTTCCCAGTAACCAAGTAATTAGCAATGTCAGCAAACCACGGAGAATCTGTAGACATAGAAAAAATATGTTCATTTGGAAAATCATCATTAACAGGAGTTACTTCACCAGGATTATCTAATATAGAAAGAAAATATGCTACAACGTTAGATTTCCATGGTCTATCAACAATAGTAACATTAAACTCCTGTAACAATAGTAACCACCTAGTCACTTTGCCGCTTGTCAATGGTTTGTTCATCAAATATTTAATCGCAGAATGATCAGTATGTACAAATACTTCATATCCTGTAATATAGTGTCTAAACTTATTAATTGCAAAAATCACAACTAAAAAATCTCTCTGTAACTGTATAATTCAATTCAGCGAAAGGCAAATTTTTACTAATATAATAAATAGCATAGGATTTCTTATTTTCCTCTTGTCCTAAAGCTGCGCCAATAGCCAGATCTGAAGCATCAGAGGAAATGTGAAAAGGCAAGGACCAATTTGGACCTCACAAAACTGGTGCCTATACCAACTTTTCCTTCAATGTTTCAAAAGACTGTTGGCAAACCGTGGACCAAGAAAATTCACTATCCTTAGCTAGAAGTCAAAAAAGAGGATTAGCTATCTTTGAAAAATTTTCAATGAATCTTCTATAGTAACCAGCATGTCCTAAAAAACCTCTTACTTCCCTTTAAGTTTTGGGTGCAGGAAGATGAAGAATGATTTCAATCTTTGCCGGATCAACCAGGATACCTTTGTCAGAAATCAAATGGCCAAGCACCACTCTTGCTTTGCACATTAATCTACATTTCTTATCACTCAAAGCGAGATGGGCTTCCTGACAACGAAGAAGTACTTTCTCCAGATTTTTGAGAGCTTCCTGAACAGAATCACCAAACACAAAAAATTCATCCATATAAATTTCTACAAATTCTAGATCAGTAAAAATAGCTAGGACTGCCCTTTGAAAGGTAGTTGGGGCATTAAATAAACCAAAGGGAAGCACTTTGTAAGCAAATGTCCCCCATGGACATGTAAAAGTAGTTTTATTCTGATCTTCGGGTGCAATCTGTATTTGGTTATAACCACTGAAGCCATCCAAAAAGGAGAAATATTTCTTTCCTGCAAGGGTATCAAGCACATGATCAATAAAAGGGAGAGGGAAGTAATCTTTAAGAGTGGCTTTATTCAATTTTCGATAATCAATACAAATACGCCATCTTCCATCTTTCTTAGGTACTAGTACTAATGGAGAGACCCACTGACTATCGGAAATAGGATAAATAAAACCAGCATCTAAGAGTTTTTGTACTTCTTCCTTCACAATGTCTCTTAGAGCTGGATTCATTTGCCTTTAGGGTTGTTGGACAGGTCGGGTTCCTTCCTGAATATAGATGTGATGTGTACAAGTTTCAAGAGGGATACCCTTCATATCTTCATAGCCCCAAGCAAAGGCACTAAGATGGTTTTGCAACAAATTCACAAGCTGCTCTTGCTGAGATGAGTCCAAATTTGAACTAATATGCAAAGATTTACTAAGGCTAATCTCAACAAGAGTGGTATCAAGCTCAGGAGTACTTAAGGTAGTGGTCAAATGCAGTGATACAGAAGAATGAGAATCATGATTTTCTTGAAAATCTAGGCTGAAAATTTGGCTCAAAGGCTCATAATTAGGCATAATGTCTAGATTATTCAGAAAATCTTGAATCTCATCTTCTTGTGAAGACCCAGTATAATGATGGATAAGGGAAATAGACTGAGTCTCCTCATCACTGCTTTGATCCAACCATAAAGTATCTCGAAGGTCCTGAATGGATCTGGCAGGGGGGTATAAGGTAACTTTCTTCTTAGAATCTCCATGTGAGATATACATATCATCGAAACGACATCCAATATATGCATTAGACGTAGCAAGCCATGGTCGACCCAAGATCAAGGGATGTCTTCCTACTGGGTTATTTGGCTCAAGCACAATGAAATCAACAGGATACTCCCAAGAATCTAATGAGATGATCACATCATCCAATACTCCTTCTGGCTTAATTTTAGATCTATCTACTAATTCAAGCACAGTGGGAGTAGGGAAAAGATGAGATAACCAAATTTGATCCATGGTTTGCTTAGTCATGACATTAATGGCTACCCCCAGGTCTATAAGAACATTAGAGAAAAGGACATTACCAATCTGAACTGAGACAACAGGGTTTCTGGGATCAGTGTATTTTTCCACAGACACACATCCCGTCATCAACTCTGCTGCCCTACCAACAAATTGAATGGTTCGGGGTTCCAATCTCTTCCTCCCAGGTTTCTTGAGATAGAGTTCCTTAATAATATTGGTACAAATAGGGATCTCTTTTATGGCTTGAAGCAAAGGTATCTTAATGAAAAGATTTCGAAGCTCAGATGCCAAACTAGTCTCAGAAATAGGCTCACTCCTTTCCATTACTAGCCTCTCTGGGAAGGGAGGTTGGTTGGAAGAAGATGACAAGGATTCAGAGGGTAAGGGCTACTTAGTGACAACTTTCGCAGAATGGTTGAGAGTTTCCTCTTCTCCTTTCTCTTCAACGATCACCATAAGTTGCTTCTGGTTTTCTGATGTTACAGTCCTTCCCGATCTTAATTGAATATCATGAACCCCAACTGGAATAGACTGGTATTCGAATGGTAAAGGTGGGTTTGTTACATAGATCATTTGCACTTCTTTATTATTATTAGGATTGGGCATAGGTTGAGCAGGCAACTGAGGAAGTCGAAAGGGTGGAGGTAAAGGCAATGGTGGAGTGGACTGACTCGGAAGTTGAGGCATTGAATAAGGTGCATGTGTAGATGGGTATGACTGCATAGGTGATTGGTAGGAATATGGAGAATGGGTTGGCCCTTTCCAACCTTGTTGCCATGGTTGAGGAGGTTTCCCATGCTGATATTGATTCTCATACTGCCACTGTTGATGATAGTTATGATAAGAATATGCATGTGAATTATAACCAAAATAGTGTGGAGAAAATTCAAAAGCCATACCTGTACCTACCTGAGGCCAATTCCTTCTTGCTTCCATAGCATTTAAATATTCCGCTTCAGGTTGTCCCCCTGTAAATACAGCTTTAAGTCTTGGTATACAGGGACATTTTTCCGTGATATGGTCTTCTACACAAATAGCACACTTATTAGTTTCTTTCAAATTAAGAGGACACTCTTTAGGGGGATTCTTGTCTCTACATTTAGGACAGAAAATACATAATGACTCTTGTTCCTTCATGAGTTTCTGCTGAAATTTTAAAGATTCTAATTGTTTGGTAACAGTGTTCATTATATCAATTTTCATGTTTTCCATTTTATTTTCTAGTCCAATCATCATAGCATCAGTAGATTCAGTTTTTCTATTTCTATTTCGAGTTCCTCTATCGGATCTGTATTGGTTTCTTGAAAATTTCCTATATAATTCACAAATTTGATCAAAAGTTTTCTGAGAAATATCACCTTGTCCTAACAGATTCAAATTATTTCTAGCATTATCAGTAAGTCCTCTTAAGAACAAGGTTCTAATAGTGTTGAGATCAAGCTTAAGTTTTGACCTTTGTAAAATATACAGAAATATTTCCAAATAATCTTCAAGCATTTCATCATCATCTTGTATGATTGTAAAAATTTCATCCTACATGTCCCGAGTTTTGCAATATTCTTGATATTTAGACAAAAACACTCTCTTCATCTGACCCCAAGAGGTTATGGTGTTTCCTCCTAACCCCATAAACCAGCGAAGAGTTGAGTCCTTGATGGTAATAGGAAATAATATTAACTTTTGAGCCTCAGTTTCATAATCATAACTTCTACACAAAATATCAAACTCGAATAGAAAAGAGTCAGGATCTTCATGAACTTTACCATGGAAGTGAGGGAGAGTTGATGGTGGAATATTCTTCATCTGTGACACAGTATCAGGATCCACAATTGGAAACACAAAAGTGGATTGTCCTTCACTTACCTGGTTGTCACCAGTCCCTTCCAAATGATCTTCTTGGTCCACCATTGTTCCCCTCTTACTTGTACCACTCTCCACAGGCTGATCCACACCTGAGCTGTTATTACCAGAATCCAGGTGGATTGTTCCTGCGTGATGGGTTTGAATTGGATTGGGCTTCCTGCTGACAGAAGGAGACCCAATATGAAAATTATTTTCAGAATTATTTCGGCCCTTGGTGGGCTTCGAACCCTTACCTTTCCTAGGCATTCATTTCAAAAGAAAAGAAAAAAAGAAAAATAACAAACAATTTCTAAAAAATGTTGTCAGAAATCAATTAACACCAGTAAAATTCCTTCAAAGTACTGCAAATATAAAGGAAAATTACCTCTATTGCATAATCAGAAAATTATTACCAAATCAAATCGCCTCCCCGGCAACGGCGCCAAAATGTTGGGTGCAGGAATTACACTTAAGCAAACTCCTCAACACTTAATTTGTCAACCCGGGGATTCGTAAACTTAGAGATGAAGCACAGGCAATGCCAGAGATGGTATGAATATTTCTAATGTAAATACCTACTTTCTTTAAAGGAAATAATGCAGAATCAAATCAAAAGAGAACAAGGTAACTTGAACCATCAAAAATAATCTAAGACTAGAACGAGAAAGTATGCATTTGCAAGAGAGAATTAAAAATAAAAGGCAATCACTTCAGCTAATGGTTGTTTAATCTACTAAGTGTGTATTTTCCCTTAGCAGTGACACTTTAGCAGTCTCGTTAGATGGGCCCTTAAACCTGCTTCCTTAAAGATTTCCTTCTTGCATTAATCTATCCTACACTAGTGCTTGCACTAGTTCAGGATCAGAGAGTTATGTAGAAGGTATAAATTGTGTCTTTACTGAAGGCTTTTTACTTCATGCAAGGGCTCAAACTTTTCAAGGTTCAGAGCACTCAGATCTTGTGACAAGAAACCGGTTCCTGCACCTGATCAAAGCTTCCTGCACTTAGATTTTAATCCTTAAAACAAGTGTTCAATTATTTCAAGTGCTATTTTACTATCAAATCAAATTGCACACATAAAAGTGAATGTTTCTGATTTTAATAAAACGCAGAAGTAAATAAACAATCATTTATCCTGTCGTGAGTGTTTAAAGAAAGAAAGAAAATCACGGAAAGTAGATTAAGAAAACTTGTTGCATCACACCAACGTGCACTAGTGCAGGTTCATCTCTCCTGCTTGTACCAGGCGGTGGAAAACCAAATAAACAGAACTGCAGGAAAAAGAAATGTCACACCAACGTGCCTGGTGCAGGTTTGCTTCTCCTGCTTGTACCAGGCGGTGGAAAACCAAATAAACAGAACTGCAGGAAAAAGGAAATGTCACACCAACGTGCCTAGTGCAAGTTTGCTTCTTCTACTTGTACCAGGCGGGGAAATCCAATCTGAAATTAAATGCAGGAAAGTAAATTGCAGGGAAAAAAAATGTACTACTTCACACGACAGATCTGTTTTCAATAAGACAGGAATGCATGTGCAGAAAATTGAATCACACTTTAATAATTTAAACACGTGTTATAGGAAACAGACAATAGGGTAAACATGTTGGGTTGGTTGGGCCCTAGCTAACCAGTGCATTTCCCTTTTTAAATTAAAAATTTGCTCAGTAAACCAATTAATTCATCAGCTTAAAAGAACAAAAACATAATTTCTGAAACATGAAGTAGAAAAACCTTTTATCAATTTATTGAGGCGAATACATACATTGATACAATGTCCAGCTTAGATTCAGGCGATAACAAAAGACTGGTTACCGCCTATCGACTTCACTCTAAACTCTGCTCCCCAAAAATTCTCCTCCTAGGTCCTATTTACACTTTACATTATATAGATATGTTGGCCGAAAGCCAAAACAGATCATTCAACTTATTCATAACAAAATGCAGAATTTAGTCTCAGCCTTCAAGATAAGATGATTTTGCAAAACTGGTCATAGTTAACCAGCTTTCTCCCTTCACGGATTAGTCTCGGCTGCCTTTGAATCATTCGTTGTTGTGGCTGAAATGGCTTAAGATGGGGCGGTGATCGAGGAGGTTCAGATCTACCGCGAAAATCTGTCGTGCTAGAAATAGTGCAAATCTGATCCTGCACTAAGATCAGCGGTCGTGATAAGTACTTTAACCATAAAATAACCTTTGGAGATATCAATTAGTTACAAAAGTGATTTAGAAATAAGAAATCATGTGATAAATATTTAATTAATGCTAAATTGAATTAAAGCATGAAAAATAAAGGTTTATACGAAATGTGTCACCATGCTTGGACTGGTGCAGGATGAGGGTGCATAAAGGAGGTGAAACAAAGGTAAATGGTTACAATTCAGGAAGAGAAAAGTAGTAAAAAGAGAGCAAATAGGGGGCTAACAAGTATATAATGTTTTAAAAAGAAAAATGAATCAAAATTTCATATGCGAAAGTATTTTTGATTTATTTGTGAAACATTAACATTATGTTTCGGAGCATGCGTAAAGTGGGTCTGACCATTGTTTTAATTAACGTGCAACTCGTCGGGCGGAGATGAGATGATGGCAGATGGAAGTTGATCGAAGGAAACTCGTGGGCACAAACAGCCCGGAAATTAACCTTCAGGGTGCCTCTGCAGTTGACCATGACGTGAGCGCGTGGACTCAAATCAACGGCTCGTGTTCACTGCGGAGGCACACCTTCGAAGAACCTGTCGTACTCAGGAGTGCCCCCGTGGTGACGTAGGAAACTAGTGACGTCAGCAAGCGAGCCAGCTCACTGCCCATGTCATGTCCCATACTTGTCTTGTCGCGCATTTAATTGATATTTTCCACCCAAATTCCCGCTGCGCCTATAAATACCGAGTCAAAACCCCATTCTTTTCACCTACAGGTTTCAGTTTAAATCGTCCAAATCATCCTAATCACCTTGCCCCTTGTTTCTGAGTCCATCCAAACATCATCCTAAGTGTAAAAATGGCCAAGTCATTATTGTCTGGTTCTTCTAGTCACATTCATCTCATGGATACAGAGCAGGACATAATGGATACTCGTTGCACAGTAGAGCATTTTCCTCTGTACTAGCAAGCCATTCTTAACCAGCACAATTCCCCTGTCTTCACAGCTATGGTCAGGTCTGGAGTCTTGTCTCCATGTGTCCTAAAAACCCATCTTGTCCTCGAATTCATACATTGGTTAGCATCAGCATTATACCCCAGCAAGTGTTTTGTAATGAACCACTTGGGAGAAAGTGTCTTCCAAGTTTCATCCCTGTTAATTCGTCAAGCCTTCTACTACCCCGAGTCTAAGTCATATGTTAGTTTTACTGAAGAGTCATTTGGCAACACATTATGACAATTTTGCAGGGCAAGATTACATGCAAATTTTACTCTTTTTGAAGCCAGAACAAGGGAGTTTTTCTCAAGATGAAAAGGAGAATATTAATTCTCAATTCAAGAGCTTGTATTAGCTGAGAAACAAAAAATGCATGATAGAGCTATATGGGCTAAGAAATTAATAGATTTTTTCAACTCCAAATCAGATTAAGAACTGGGTGAACATGAGATTAAATATAGAACATTACGTGTTCTAAAATTAACAAGGTGATAGTGAAGAATGCACACAGAGAGTCAGTAGAAAAGAAGTTGACAGAGATCAAGCAAGCAGTAGATAACTTCAACACTATGTTTGATAAAAGAACCAGGGCAAGATTGTCATCTTGTTGGGATCTGCAAGGTAATTTAGTGTCCTGGGAAACATATGAAACTCTGTTGGTGGATGAAAAAAGTAAAATTGACAATATTCATGAGAAGACTGCAGTTTTAAAAGGAACAACAATTGTCAATTTCCTACATAGAGATTTTTAGTTGTTATGGATGGTTAAGACTTTGTTTCTGAACAAGCCTACTTACACCAGGATCACTGATTTTAGATTGAAACATCATAGTTTAGTTAATGTTTCGAGGACAAATGTTGAACTCTAGAAAAAGTGCAAAAAACGGATGACCAATCTTCCTGAAGACACATCAGCAGCGGATGATACTCAGAAGACCACATCAGCAATGAAGGGAACCACATCAACAGTAAAGGATACTCATAAGACATCATAATCTTTCTATCTATTATTGTATTTTCTTTTTGTTTTAAGAACGAGGTTGTAATGTTACCCTCGATTGTAATGAAAGTATTTGATAGAAGAAAGAAGTAGTTTAGGTAGTTTTGAGAAGTTGTGGCAGTTACAAACTTCTTTTGAATGTATTTAAGAAAGACAAAAATGAAGAAGTGGGGTTCGGAGTTTTGGAACCTCTGGAAGACTATCTTTTTGTACTTATTTCTCTGAAGAGTTAATGAAAGAAGTCTCAACTTTCCTACAATTGTTGATGGTGGTTTTTTTTCTTGTGTCATCTTTTGTTATTTCTTCTAATGAATGAAGTGAAGTAATCAAGTTGCATATCTCTAAATTACATTTGTAAGAGTGAGTTAAATATCCTTAAACGTGCTCCTTCACTCCAACTCCTTTATATTCATAACTTCTCTCTGAAACTTAAGTTAATAGATCCTGTGTTTACAACATATTATCTTAAGCTTCCTTATAGTTCTTCTTATTCATTCACATTTCAGCAATTAAAGGCATTGTGTAATCTTTTATTTACTCCATGGAATTAAGGGTTTTAAAACTAATTTCCAAGGGAATAGAACAAAGAACAAATGATAAAGTTTTCTTCTATAAAATATTTTTAAAATGTCTTAAGCATTGATTCCTCTTCACAACCAAGGGATTGTCTCTTAAGAACCAACGCCTATGGTGCAATGAATGATAATAAAATAACATATAAACAATATGAAAACATCACATGGCTCTCAGCCATAAATTGTTATTGAAAACAAGGTAAAAGCAAGCTACATGTCAGTTGTAACAACCAATATTTCCAAAAAATACACAAATCAATACAAAATTCATTTGTCAATCGTTAACTCTGGAATTGTAGGAATTTAAAGGGTAAGTTTCGTAGATCAAAACCCAAAGTTCACCGCTCACAAACAGATCACAAATCAGTACACCAGTATTATCACGTGGTTAAAACCCTCGAAGAGGGAAAAAATCCACGGTTTGAGCCAATGCAACCACTTCAGGAAATTTATTAATATAGAAAGAAAAGTTACATATGTTTCTCTCATAAATGGTTACCGAACAAATGACCCTCCATGCTCTTTAAATAGAGATCATGGACCAATCAGGTGTTAAGCCATTGATCAAGTGTCATTAATACCGACGAGAGAGTGAACCGTCGGATCACTACAAATCGTGACTGTCGGATTATAAGTTACAAATGTACATAGTAAAGAAACACACTTTACCTAACTCTACACTAGACTAAGCTATTCTTAACTATTTCCTATGTGTTGGAATATCCTAACATCCCCCCTTAAGAACAACTTGGGATAGGATTGAAGGATTTATAAAGGTGACACAAAACGAGCCTATTTCCTATGTGTCGAAATATCCTAACATCCCCCCTTAAGAAAAAATTGGGATAGGATTGAAGGATTTACAAAGGTGACAAAGTAGAATAAGGAAGGAAGCATTAGAGCCTATCCCCCCTTAATGATAACTTTCCTGAACTCCAAGCATGGATCGAAGTTTGGTAAACTTCGCTTCTGTGAGAGCCTTTGTAAAGATATCGGCTACTTGATCATTGGTTGGACAGTACTGCACTTCAAGAACACGATCATGAATGAGCTTTCTGATGAAGTGTATATGGAGCTCAATGTGTTTCATACGTTGATGTTGAACTAGATCTTTACATAGTTTAATGGCACTCTGATTATCACACCAAAGTGTAGTTGGATGCTACTGATGCAGACCAAATTCAGACAGGATCTGACGAAGCCACATGGCTTCCTTGTTGGCTTCAACTGCACCACGATACTCTGCTTTGGCCGAAGAAAGAGAGATGGCACTTTGTTTCTTACAAGACCAAGTAATAGGTCATGAACCAAGAATGAATACATAACCTGCAATAGACTTTCAATCATCAGGGTCACCAGCCCAATCAGAATCAGTGAAACCAATCAACAATGGAGATGGTCCTGCACTGTAATGAATCTCGAACTGAATTGTACCTCGAATATATCGAAGTATTATTTTAGCTGCTTTCCAGTGATTTTCATGAGGTTGGTGCATAAAACCAAGCAACAAGACCAACGGCAAAGGAAAGGTTAAGACGCGTATGGGTAAAATACAAAATTTTACCAACAAGTTGACGGTATAGGGTAGCATCAACTTCAGGGGTGGCACAAGTGACTGAAAGCTAGACTCCAGACTGAAAGGGAGAAGGGGCTGGCTTACAATCTTCCATGTGAAAGTGGCGGAGAAGATCACAGGCATACTTGGACTGAGAAAGGGCAATACCTTCTTTGGATTGCAAGACCTGTAGACCAAGGAAATAATGCAAGTGTCCTAATTCTATCATTTCAAACTTCTTTTTGAGGCTAGACTTCACATGGTTTATGTGGTTGGGCTCACTACCTGTAAGGATAAGATCATCAACATAAATAACAAGGATGGTGAAGGACTTACCCACTTTCTTCGTGTAGACATTGTTGTCAGAATGACACCTATAAAAGACATTATCTAATAGAAATCTATCCATTTTGGCATACCAGGCTCAAGGAGCTTGTTTGAGACCATAGAGAGACTTCCTAAGGCGACAAACAAGGCTGGAGTCATTTTGGATAAAGCTAGGGGGTTGTTCCATGTATATTTCTTCATGCAAGTCTCCATGTAATAAGGCGGATTTAACATCCATTTGATGGACTTCCCATTTAAAGGAGGCAGCAAGGGAAAGAACAAGGAGGATAGAATTCATTTTGGCGACAGGGGAGAAGGTTTGAGTATAGTCAATGCCTTCAAATTGTGAAAATCATTTAGCAAAAAGACGAGCTTTATGTCTATCCACTTTTCCATCTGGTCCAAACTTTGTTTTGTAAACCCATCTGCATCTGACAAGTTTTCTTCCTTTTGGAAGAGGAACAAGATCCCAAGTATCATTTTCCAATAAGGAACAATATTCTTCATTCATAGCTTCATCCCAATTTGGATGACCGGAAGCTTCTTCAAAGGTTTCTGGATCAGGATTTTCTGGAACTTGAGCCGATAAGGAAGAGGCTCTTTCGAACTGAGAACGTGTACGTCGTCGATCTGCAGGGTGACCTGCAAGAGAACCTATTGCATCTCGAGTAGAGCGGACCTATCTTGGAAGCTGTGGAGTAAAAGGAATAATTTCAAGAGGTGGAGGAGTATTTTTCATCCTTGTTGTCATAATCTGAACTAGAAGGAATGCTATTAAAAATAGAAGAGAGAGAGAGAGGTAGCACATATGCCGAATCAGGCTCACAGGCCAAAGGTGGTACACCCGTTGAACTAGGCTTGCAGGCCGATATATTTTCATCAAATTTTATATCTCTTCTAATGATTATATTTTTGGATCTTGGTTGAAGAATTCTATATCCTATGACATCTTCAAAATATCCAACAAAAATGCATTTTTCACTCTTACGTTCTAAGGCATTATGTTTTACATTTGGAATATGGGCCCAAGCATCACTTCCAAAAATACGAAAGTGACTTACATCTGGTTTGATTGAGCTCCAAGCTTCTTCTGGAGTTATATCCTTTAAAACCTTAGTAGGAGTGCGATTTACTATGTAATTTGCATAGTTAATTTCTTCTGCCCAAAAATTGAGACTAAGCCCTTTAGATTGAAGCATACAATTAACCATTTCTTTTAAGGTGTGACTCTTCCTTTCAGCTACACCATTTTGTTGTGGAGTATATGGAACAATATGTTGCAATTGAATGCCATGCTCAGTGCAGAAGTTGATAAATTTGTTGTTAACATATTCTCCTCCATTGTCTGATCTTAACTTGACAATTTGATGTCCAGATTATTTCTCAACAAAGGCCTTAAAGGCCAAGAACATGTTAAAAACTTCACTCTTGAGTTTTAAAAATTATACCCAAGTGCGTCTAGAAAAATCATCTATGAAAGTTAAGAAGTACTTGCAACCAGATAAAGAAACAATAGGAAGTGAACCACATAAATCATTGTGCACAGGTTGCAAAGGGGTTGAAGCGTGCCAAGAGGAACGTTTATCAAAATTATCCCGATGATGTTTTCCGAGTACACATCAGGAGGAAACACCATCTCGACAAGATACCATAGGAAGACCTGTCACCATATTTTCTTTACATAGATTTTGAAGAGAGTGATAGTTTAAGTGATTAAATCGCTCATGACAAAGTTTTCTCACTTCATCAATATAAGCAACAAAAACGAAGGGAAGACATGATGACCCAAAGTTGTCAAACTTATACAATCTTGTGGAATCATCAGCGATGCCAGTAGCTAAAATATGTCTAGGATCTTTGAGGTCCTTGATTACAACATCATGAGGTGAGAATTCTACTATTTTCCCTTCACCTGAATGAGTTATTTGATAAATAGATAGAAGGTTGCATGACAAGGTAGGAACACATAGTACATCATTAAACTAACCATTATCTAGATGAATGGCTCCAGATCCTACAACACTAAGAGATCTATCATCACCAACATAAATGTGTTTGGTGTTACAATCATTTAAAGAAGAAAACATGGCTTTATTTTTGTCCATGTGGTAAGAAGCTCCAGAATCAATGAGCCACTCATGAGAATGAGAAGAAGAAGATACATTTAATGCATAACCAGACCTTGATGCTTGACAACCACAAGCAAAAAGTGTCATTCCTGAGGATGAAGGTGAAGAGTGCTCCAAATTGATGTTATGCTTCTTCATTGCTGCTTCTAAGGCTTCCATCTTCTTAAAACATTTGGACTCTATATGGCCATCACGATTACAAAAGTTGCAATGTTTGTCTGTCTTCTTCCCTTTGTTTTTATTTGCCTTATCATTTTGGTGAGTTGCTTTTTCAATTTGCGGCTGAAATTGCTTAGGACCATTGTTTGGTTTAGGACCATACTTTTTAGGATACCGCTTCTTGGGATTCTTTTGATATGGTTGTTTTTGGGCTGCTAAGGCTTTCTTAGAACCATTTCCAGAAGTGATAAGACCAAGGTGTAAGATTTTTTCTTGTTCCCTTATCAAAGAATCGCAAAAGGCATCAAAAGAGGTGTTCTTGTAATCAGTTCCTGAAGAAATGATGGCTTCTCTAGTGGAATGGAAGGTCAAAACAAATACATAATATGCAGGGCCAAGCTTAGCAAGAATGGAATAGATGAGGTTACCATCATCCTTTTTGACCTTACAACCTTTTAAAAGAAGTCTAAGGGTTTTGAATTTGGATAAAAAATCTTCAATAGAGGAGAAATTATTGGGGTCCAAAGTAAGCAACTCATTTTCAAGCTGATGGGCCTTGATTTGATTTTGAATGCCAAAAACATTTTTTAGCTTTTCCAGGGCTTCATCAGGGGTGTCAATGTCAGGGATATGAAATCGAAGATCTTGAGCAATGGACATTCCTATCAACCCTCATGCTTGATCTTGTTTATTTTTCCATTTAGCGACTTTATCATCATCGGAAGGTTTAGTTTCCTGTCCTGTGGCTATTCTATAAAGTCATTTACTTCTAAGTATATCTACCATGTGAGGTATCCATTGGAAATAATTGGTGCTGTTAAGAATAACTGGGCATGCACTTTCCATTTTTAAAAATGTTAAACACACACATGGTGTATGAGAAAGATAAACACACACAACAAGATACTCAACACACAATGAAGAATAAGCATGAGGCTTTCTTAATTTTTCCATTATATATGATGTATATTTATAGTACAATGGTGTGACTCTTAGTTTCACATTCCAAGGTCACTTGGACTCCATTGTGACTTTTCACATTCCACACCTACCCATGTAGGATTAGGTGTTCCAACATCCCCCCTTAATCCGAAGGAGTATGTGTGAGTTCAAGAAAAGAGTTGTAATACAAATCTGCAAAGTATACATGGCAGCACTTGGGCTGAATCAACTCTCTGAAATGTTGGAAAAAGAGGTGGTTTAAGGATGACCACCAACACTAGAACGCAATACTTGTTGCATTTCCCGAAACTCTTCCAAAACTGGCAAGAAGCTGAAAGCTTCTGCTAGAGGAATTGTCCCTCATAAAAAAGGGAGACCTTCAACCTTAAAGAAGAGAGGTCTACTACCTGTGATGGTTTTAGGATTACCAACAACTCTGGAATGCTTGAAGCATTTCCTGGAACTCAACCAAAGTTGGCAAGACGCTGAAGGCTTCTGCTAGAGGAAGTGTCCCTCATATATGAAAGGGAGACCTTCAACCTAAAAGAAGGGAGGTCTACTACCTGTGATGGTTTAAGGTTGTCCATCAACCAAAAATGATGGTTTAAGGTTGTCCACCAACCGAAGGCATGCTCATGGGTATCCATGTCTCTGGCTACATCTCTGAATCTGGAATGACGAATTGTGGCTCAGGCTCACTTGATCTAACGTCGAAGCTTGTACATGACCACCATTTTCCCCCTGTCAGGGACAAGGTGAGATGATGGTGAAAACTCAACTGCAAGTTTGCTCAATATTCGTGAACATGTTCTGACATGCGACTTAAACATCTTCTTCGCTGCTGATGCCCATTGCCAAGAAGTGATCCATCCAAGATGAATCTTGGTTCTTGCAGGAGGCTTGTTTCTGAAGCATCTGTCTGAAGAATGAGTGTGCCGACCACAATGCTTGCATGGATGAAGATCAAAACAATGATCTTTCATATGGCCAACTCGATCACAATGTTAGCATTTTTCAATCTGTTGTTGTGGAAGTGGAGCAGGATCTGGAACAGTTGCAGGTGAATTGTCATACAGGAATCCAGCACTCTGAAATATGATGGGCTTGGTGTAGTCTGGAATATGAAAGGACACATCCTTGTCATATCCAAGACCAGTTCGGTGCTTGTTGTGGACAAGCTCTTCCCAAGGTCTAATGATGGGCTTGAGAAGTGCAGGTTGAACTGTTGTATCTGCATGTACATCTGCTCTAGTACAAGGAACTGAATGAGGATCAACTGCAACTTTATCTTCTTTCTTCTGATGAGATTCCTTCACAATCTTATGAACAGGAACAGGTTCAGAATGGTGACTCTTTTGCTGAAGTTCATCTTGCTGAAGCTAAGATTCCAAATACAAAAACTCAATCTTTTCTTGTGCATCTAGCAAACAATTTTGAATATTACAAAGAGCATTCTTGCTCATTTTTACTATATCATCAACATTGGAATGAATGAGGTTACTCAACAACTCTAATATCTCATTGATTTTAGCCATTTCAACAACTTAGGCTCAAAAATTGAAAGGGTGTCGGCTTCAACCGAGAATGCACCCGTTTACAATGTGATTCAACTTCCTTTCAAAAAATACAAATGAATTATAGAAATCTCAAAGTACAAAATATGTTGATTGCAACTATGAAGAAGCAATACAATGTCAATATCTCTGCAAAAATATTTGAAAATGTGCAGCTGAAAACACTTGTGCAGTGAGCCTTTAAGGCAGCTAATTTTTCTTCTTCAAAAGAGTTGTTTTACACCAAAGACAACTCAACTCAACTCAACAAACGGAGGAGATATTCACAAGCTTGGATGCTTAACCTTGCTGCAGAATGCAATAGAGTTTAAGAGAAACTCCACAAATCATAAATTTTGTGTTCAAACAATGAATGCCACTGCTATTCAAAATGAGGACCAATTTATCTTCAAATGTAAATCTCTTGCTAAAAATCACCCTTCTACCAATGCCACAAATCACAATGCAAATCTCACTTTTCTTGTCTATGTGTACTGTCCATTTACTGATATGCCATTTCCATTTCTCTGTTGTTCATTTTCTCTCTTACTCTCTCTCTCTGTTGTTTTTTTTTTTTAATTTAATTAATTAAAAACTGGAAAAAATTTAAAAGTCGAATTTTCAAATTGGAAGGGAGGGGAATTAATTTAAAAGGAGGGGAATTAATTAAAGGGAGGGGGAAAGAAAACTTAAGGGAAAATTATTTTTTTAATTATTTATTTATTTTTCTTTATTTTATTATTTTAAAAGGAATTAATTAAAAAATTGAAAGGGAATGGAGTTTAATAAATTAAAAAAAAACGATTTTAAAAGTTGAGGAGGGGGAGCGTTAAAAAAATTTGAGGGCGAGTAGAATGCTGAGAGGGCAGGCCATAGGCAGGGAGGCCGAGTGCTGTAGGGGTTGCAGGACGGACGGGATGAGGGAGGAAGGGGAGCGAGTGGAGCGTGAGGTGGGAGTTGGGGAGGAGGGTCGTGGAGTAGGGTGGCCGCGAGCGTAAGGAGGCTGCAATAGGAGGGGGAGGGAGTCGGGTGAGTAGGGGAAGGGGCGGCGGGGTAGACAGGGTAGGGGAGGGCCGTGAGGCCGTGGTGAGGTCGGAGTTAAGGGGGAGGACGGTTGTGCCGTGATAAGGTGTGAGGGGCGTAAGGCAGTTGGAGGGGAGCGGCGGTTGGAGTGATAAGGGATGTGCGTTAGGTGGGGTAGAGCGCAGGGAGAGGAGGACGGGTAGTTGGGTAGGGAGCGTTGTAAGGTGAGGCGAGGGTTAGGAGCAGTGGTGAGGTGCAGGCATAGGGAGTGGGGAGCGATAGGCTGTGGGTAGAGCGAGCAAGAGTTTGAGTGTAGTGTGAGAGCGGTCAGGTTTGGGTAACGAGTGAAGGGGGGCACGTATGGAGAGGTGAGGGGGAGTGTTATGTACGTGAGGGCGAATGGTAGAGGGGGAGGCTGAAAGGCCGAGCAAAATGGGAAGAGAGGTTGCAGGTTGGGGCAGGCCGAGAGCCTGAAATTTTTTTTTGTATTTTTTTTGTATTTTTTTTTTTTTTAAACAGCAGAGTAGAGTAGGGCAACAGCAGAATTTTAGTCTTCAAAACAGCAGATTTTTTTTTTTAATATACAGCAATCTACTCCATTGTAGAATTTAACAGTATTCAGAAATCTTTTCCATTAAAAAACCCAGAAACTTGCAGAGATTTTTCAATGAAAAACTCAGAAATTTTCCTTTCAGAAACCCACTTTGAAACATTATTCCAGCAGCTCTTCAAAATGCAGAATTTAAAAGGCATAGATTGCAGGAAGAAATCAGAATGAAAACCTTCAGATGCACAGTGCTGCTCTTCTTCAAAACACTTTTCTGAATGCGGCAAAATGTCTGCTGCAGAAACTCAGAGTGCTGCAAAAATGCCAAGAATTTTTGCAGATATGCATAGGCCATAAACACAAATGGCTCACTCAAGGTTGAGCTGATTATGAACATTTCAGCTCCCATACCATGTTAAACACACACATGGTGTATGAGAAAGATAAACACACACAACAAGAGACTCAACACACAATGAAGGATAAGTGTGAGGCTTTCTTATTTTTTCCATTATACATGATGTACATTTATAATACAATGGTGTGACTCTTGGTTTCACATTCCAATGTCACTTGGACTCGATTGTGACTTTTCGCATTCCACACCTACCCATGTAGGATCAGGTGTTCCAACAAAAAAAACTGAAGCTGAAAAAAGCTAAAACTAACTAATTCAATGGAAAGATCTCGAAAAAATAGGTCGATTAAAAAAAAATGGCTCAAAAAATGGCTTCCAAATGAAGAAGTTCTGCCTTTTTGAAAAAATTGAGTTGTAGATGCCGAATAGTTACGGGAACGGTTTGATATTTGATGATAAAGTTCAACTTTAAAAAAAAAATCACGCCCCTTTAACAATTTTTTTTTACAAAAATAAGCTTAAAAAAGAGACTTCAACCCAAGACCTTTATTCTCATAAACTAACTTCTCACCAAGTGAGATAGTAAAAGGATTTTGTAATTGTTTGAAAGGAGGAAGGGTTTTTTTTTTTTTTTTAATCTTCGGTGTGCATGTTTTTTCCTGCACAAAAAACACAAAAACTGAGCAAAAAAAACGAAATGCAAGCCTTATGGCAAAATTTTAGATATTCAGTTAGCCTTACCGACAACTATCTATTTTTTCACTATTTCAGATTTTCCGAGATCGCACAAAGACACGGAGAAAGAGCATACGTAGCAAAAAAATCCCTTCTTGTTTCTGATTTGCCGATATCGCGCACAGCACAGAGCAAAGATCATACAGAGAGAAGAGGGTATAGATTTGGCAAATAAATAAAACCAAAATAAATAGAGGAAACCGAAATAAGCAGAACTATTAACAAATATAACTGTAAAACAGATACTTTATACCTCCAGATCTAAACTGACATAACTTAGGCAACTAGAAACCTTTTAGCATGAGAGGAAAGACGTTCCTCACTGTAACAGGTGCTCCGGACACAACAGAGCAGTTCTCCAGGCCCGAAAATGTTCAAAAATAGTATATCTAGAAAACGGAAGTTGCATGCAATCAAGCTGGCTTCGAATTTGGATCAACAACGGATGTGGCCCTCAAAAAAGCTCCGATACCATGCAGGAATTTACAAGGTAAGTTCCATAGATCAAAAACCAAAGGTCACCGCTCACAAACAGATCACAAATCAGTACACCAGTATTATCACGTGGTTAAAACCCTCGAAGAGGGAAACAATCCACGACCTGAGCCAACGCGGCCATTTCAAGCAATTTATTAATATAAAAAGTAAAGTTACATATGTTTCTCTCATAAATGATTACCGAACAAATAACCCTCCATGCTCTTTAAATAGAGATCATGGACCAATCAGATGTTAAGCCACAGATCAAGTGTCGTTAATACCGAGGAGAGAGTGAACCGTCGAATCACTACAAATCGTGACCGTCGGATTATAAGTTACAAATGTACATAGTAAAGAAACACACTTTACCTAACTCTACACTAGACTAAGTTATTCTTAACTATTTCCTATATGTCGGAATAACTTAACATCCCCCCTTAAGAGCAACTTGGGATAGGATTGAAGGATTTACAAAGGTTACACAAAAGGAGCATATTTCCTATGTGTCAAAATATCCTAACAAGAATTAATTCTTGAATTACATAACCTAGAGTTGTAGCAACAAGTAACGTGACTATAGCACAGGAAAATGTCATAATTGCAACAAAAGAAAACTAACAAACTTGCAGCAAAAGAAAATGAACGACATTACAACAATAGGAAATAATTGTAAATTAACAAAATTATAAATATTAACTACTTATTAACTCTTCCTGTCAGTACCGAACTCAAAATGGGGCCCTACTACCTTAGACGTGGTACTATGAAATCTCTAGTTTACACGACCACAAAATTACAATCAATCAATTGAAACAAAAGAGATTTTCTATTGTAGAGAACGAATAAATTACAAAATAGTTTAACAATAAATTATTCCTTTCTTTTTTCTCCTCGAGATTCAAAGGAAACCGGATATTTATACAAAATCCTTACTATCTAAACTAAGTGAAAGATCAGATGACCAACTTGAGAGAATCAAGCACCTTGTCCTGTTACAACAATCTGTTCAGAAATTGATATTAATTAAACAAGAGTTTACTCGGATTAGTTGGGAATATTTGGAAAATTTGTTGTCCTTAATCAAATGCCCACTTACCTTCATCATCTTCCATCGTGAGATATTCATGTTAAGCATACAACTAGAGTGTTGACCAACAAGCTAGCATAGTATGTCGAAGTTGAGTTGCAGTAATAAGAGTTGCAACAATGCAAAATCCAAGGATTTTGTTCACACCATGGCATTCATGAGTTGCAGCAGCTTCATTGGTCATGAGTGAGTTGTAACATTCACACTTGTAAGTGGCCACGCTAGAGTTGCAACAACACAAAGGATTTGTAGCAATGGCATGGAGGAAATTCGCAACACTTTCATGTCTTGGTCAGAGGATTTGCAACACCTGTGTGTCAGCTCGCAAAACTTCTTGTAGGTTGTAGCGAGTGTTGCAACAACACAAAGGAGTTGCAACCACTAAACTTTGCTCCTGTATAATAGTGTTAGTATGAAAGATGATAATTTCATAGCATTATATATAAGAATAAGTGTAAAGTGGCAAAAAGGAAATTATGCATACCCACACCGTAAATAGGGTAATAATGGATGAAAAATGCATAAAGAATGGAAAGTGGAAGGATGATATCAAAAAGGTTATGGGTGGGTGTTGAAAATGTGCCAATTTGGACACCTTTCACATGCCTTATTTCCTTCCACAACTTGAATCACTCATTTACACAATACCTTAGGCTTCTAAGTGGATTTTTACAATATCCAACCCTCTAAACCCACCATAGGTTGAAAGATAGATCGAAATTGATCTTATGGAAACCCTTTCTTTTATCACTTTTCAAGTGAACAAAGTTTGTACTTCTCGTTAAATACTCCAAAAGACTTGGAATACGAAAATATCCATTGAGGATACAAATATTATATTAAAATGTATGAGGAATGAATGATGTTACAAAGGAGGCACGCTTATATACTTAGGCAGGTGCCTCTTCACGAAAGGTCATGTCTCATCAAACATGCCTCTTTAGTACTAATTACTAATTAACTAATTATTATTTAATGTTTACATTATTTATATCATTTTATTCATAGCATTGCCTTCCTCCTCTAAAAGCTTTGTCCTCAAAGCTTGTTGATAAAAAACACTTGCTCTCTTTTTCTGCTACGAATATCTTCACTTCTCGGGGTAGTCATCCTTGTTGATACAAGTTGATATGATCCTCTAAGTGACAAAAATTGTCGCATTGAGAAGGGATCAAACAATCCTAAATCAATCATCTGTGGAATCTTGCAGTGATTGGCAACTTGTGATGAATTGTGATCACATGAGTGGATTGCACAGAAATTAGTATTCTTTGGAACATCAGTTTGTTCATTCTGCTGAATACGTAGCTTGATCGAGCTATCTACTCACGTGATTCGGATGTCGATAGGAAACTTTTTTTGTTTGACTTTCCTTATTAGGTGTGTGGCACCTTTTTTATTTTATTCTGGCGAGGATGTTGTTCAGTTGTTTACAGAACCTTCACATGGAGTGTTCACCGTCTGAACTACAACATCTAAGTTTGTATTTTTTTCAACTTGTTTATCTTCTTCTTTAGTTGTGACATTCATTACATTAGTATCAATTTCTTTCTCTTCAACTTGGACTTCTACATTCGATGTTTTATTTTCGAAAAGTTGTTGCATATTGTTTTCCAACAACTTCTTATCCTTCTTAAGCTTATTTATTTGTGTTGGTAATTTTTCTCTATGGTTTTTTAGTCACAAAACTTCTTCATTTTTTTCAACAGTGATTTTGTCAACTTCTCTTTGTATATTTTGTATCACCTTTTTACCTTCTTGAAAAATTACTTTTGAAATTTCTTGTATGTCTTCACGCGTCACTAAATTTGGCTTCAAGTTAACATCCTGTAGCGTTATTTTTTTCTTTTGTGGGAGAATGTCAAAAACTTCTTTTTCGTATTTAGGATAAAGGACCCTAGAGTTTCCATCCAGGGTGAGCCCAACACAATGTCACTATCGTCAAAAAGTAAGGCTTTCACGATAAATTGAGAGATAAAGGTATAATCCCCAATATTTAATTGTAAACTTTTTATGTCGTAATTTTTTTTTCTAAAAAAATCTAATTTTTCGACTATATTTAACTCAGGAATCACCAATTGGTTGGCAATTTTAGGGTTTATATAAATTTTATCTTCGGCGAGTGATATAGCAATAGTGACATCTTTTCCTGTGAGAGTTCTTTTAAATTTAAATAGCACTTTAGTGTCGGTGGGTAAGGTTTCTAAAAATCCTCCTCTCTCATTTATGTATTGGAATCCATGTTGCATTCGTTAATAATTTCGACAAATGATACTTTTACTATGATGCTTATGCATCCCTTTGTAACTAATAAATTATACAAATGGAAACACACTTTCCTTCAATATGCCTTCTATTATACTATATAGTAAAGAGCCCTCCAATATACTAATATATTTTTCTTTCAATTTTTTTATTTTTTTTGTTTTTATAAATTCCTTCAAGGTTCCCTTTGCTTGTATATATATAGAGAGCCTTTATATGAAAATCTCTCGTATTTAATACCTTTTCCTTTTTATACTTTTTTATCCAATAATTAACTTTGAAACTTTTTAAAATATATTCTCACTTTGCTTCATTATATATAAAAAGTTTAATAATGGTCTCTTTAACTTCTTGCGAATAAAAACGCTTCATTTGTTATTTAACGAAAAAATGCCCCCTTTTTTTTAATCTTCTTCCTTTTCTGTTTTTTTAGATGAACAATACATGTATTGTTGAATTAATTAAATAAAGTGTTATAAGGGGTCACGATTGTATGGCAGCAACATTTCTTCTTAAGTTAATCTTAATTAAAGTGGTGAGCAACGTACCACGAGAGTATGGATTTTAAACTTCTCTGTTCTGCTGGAATTCCCACAATGAGTGATTCCCTTGAAATCTGAATGGTGGTTGCACGTTGCAGTTAGTGGTGAGGAAAGGTTGCGGATAGCTGATGGCGGAAGGAGCCCTGTTTGGAATCGGATGTAGGCGGTTGGTCGACTGGTGGCTGACGAACAGAAGCGGTGACAGAGAGAATTCGTGGCAGCGGCGGTGATTGCAGCAAGGGAGAATGGATGATAGCGACAACGTTAACGTTTTTTTAATAACAGTGGCGTCCTACTGCAGAATCGACCCTGCCCGGTACGGTGGTGTTGTCGAGATGGAGGTATGGACAGCGTGACTGTGGTGGAACTTAGCGACATGGTCATGGGGTGAGGCTCCGCTTTCTTGTCAACAATTTGTTGTGCGGTGCAAAACGATCGCAGGTAGCCGACTAAGGTTTTGAAGAGCCACAGGAAAAAAAAAATTCTTTTATCACTTGTGTTTTTTTAATTGTTTTATATAATAAATTTTTTTAAGAAATTTCTTTTTTTCTTTTCTTTTTTATTATTTTTTTTATGTAACTTTTATTTACTATTTTTTTTTCAATTTCTTATATAAATTCTTGCCTTTTTTTAATATTTCTTTTCAAAAAAAATCTTTTTTTTTCTCTTTTTTTTATTATGGCCAAAGGCCTAATAGTGAAAATGGAGAAACTCGAAGACTGGTAGCGAAACACTTCGACGGCAACGACGTTGATAAATTTGACGGTCAAAGACCTGGATCAGAGAGCGTGGCTCTTTGCAACAGTGAGCAGCCAGAAGATTGAACTGCTATGATACCAAATGAAGTGAACAAAGTTCATACTTCTCATTAAATACTCTAAAAGACTTGAAATATGAAAATATCCATTGAGGATACAAATATATATTAAAATGTATGAGGAATAAATGATGTCACATATGAGGCCTGCTTATATACCTAGGCAGGTGCCTCTTCATGAAAGGTCGTGTCTCATCAGACATGCCTCTTTAGTACTAATTACTAATTAACTAATTATTATTTAATGTTTACATTATTTATATCATTTTATTCATAACAACTTTTATCCTATAGAAAAATTGAGGGCTTTTTTTCTCCTTGCATAGGTTGCTTTAGAGAAGCCAAGAAGAGAATTCCTATACATGCATGATAACTAACACCTTCATGTAGTTTTGAAACTTTGAAGCAAAGGATAGGGGCTTTCTAATCCAAATGTCTATCCTTTTTACCCATCTTATGCACCACAACCTCCCAGAGCTCTTTTGTGAGAGCTTTGTCTATAGCATTATATTTTCACCCATTAGATATTAGATTGTGATGCAACATAAAATAATTCTAGGCACTCCATGGTATAAACCTAAGACCTCTAGTCCTTTAGAACTGTAAGAAATGAGTCATCAATAAGGTGACCATACAAAAAGTGTTTGATTCAAAATCAGGAAGGGTAGTGCCTTGAATCAACCCCGCATCAATTGTTGCACATAACAAATACCATAGGGCTTCAAGAAGTAATACATATAATGTTAGGGCCAGGGGAAAAAAATACATACTTCTTCATATTTTCTTCTATTAATGAAAAGGAAAGTCTTAAAATTTGCAAAAATAGATTGGATACTACAATCAATGTGGGACTAGAGCCCAAAAACTTTGAACAACATCATAGTAAAATGTCGTTCTACCCAATCATAAGATTTTTTAATGTTAAATTGACAAATAAGGCATTGAGGGTAGTAAAGCATGGCCCCTTCCATGACTTTCCATATTGAAATGGGGCTTTCCATAATGCATCCCCTACAAATAAATCATGTCCATTATGAGTAAATGATATTTAGTAAAATATGCTTAAGATGTAAGGCAAACGACTTTGCCAAAATCTTATAAGATGTGTTTCATAGGGTCATGTACCACTAATTTTTTATTAATTTTGGTCTTCTACTTTTGGGATGACCCTAATGATGCCTTGATGGAATTTTTTCCTAAGCATTCACCCTTGATATCTTTTTTATAATGTTGCAAAAGGCCTTGCTAAATAAACTCCCTCGTGGCCTTGTAGAATTCGTACAAAAATCTATCAAGGCCAGACACTTTATTGTTAGTTGTCTTGTGAAGTGTTATAAAAATTTAATTACGGGAAAGGACATGCTCACAAGCATTCATTTTCTCTTTAGAGAAAATGGTTTATAACACACACAAACACCTCTAAGAGACGTCATGTCTCTCCTTAATGAGTCCTTGAGATCGAATACCACTTTGTTATGCAAAACAAACTTGTTCTCAATGACATATTTATTGCTAACTTAACCTATAACAAGTGTGAAGGAAGAGATGCTCTTAATGCCCTCTTTACTAGCAAATGATCTAATAAAGGCCTTGATAGGCCTAACCCTAAGACTTATCCAATGTAATCTCTCTCAATTAAGCGCCTTTTGGTTAATAAATATCATCCAATTAGATAGACGGTATACCTTTCTCACATGGGTTTCTTTCTCCTCATCATATGGGTTCCATTGCAAGCCCAACATGGTTTTCTCCAATTCATCATAGACTATATGGTTACATCTACATTTAATTTCACAATGTTTTATCCATAGACCCATAAAAAGGCATAATTTCATAAATGACATTCCAAGCAAATTATCCATCCAACCCCTCACTTAGGTATGGGCATCTCGTTCCATATGTTTTTGACATGGTCCATCCAACATGGGCTTTGAAGATATGAGATATTCATAATATATATAGTTTAAGACACACACGTTGGTTTAAAGCTCCCTGTGATATTAAGAATCAGATTTGTTGGTGATTTAAGGAGTTGTTATGTTAACAACATACACTACATTGCCTCCATGAAATTCGAAGTAAAGGAATTTAGTTATGACAATAAGGTTTTTTCAAATTTATGGTGATTTTTTTCTTTGGTCCCAAGCTCAATTTCATCCAATTGAACCATAGATTAATAGAGTCTTGAAGAAAATTTTCATTTAAATCTTAAATCTTAATTTGGGCCCTAAAAGCAAACCATGCTTCTTTTTCCCCACACAAAAAATGCACAGACACCTCCCCTTGTTGGCTTCCTAGCATTCCACAACGTGAAAGTCTTCTTAGATTAGCCATAGAGTGTTAGGAAGCTCAATGGCCATCTAGTGCCAAAAGACCACTTTTTCAACCACATCATTTGAAACATAGAAGTTAGAAAATCCTAAAGGTTTGTGTTATGTCTAACCCCATTTGACAATAGAGTTGGCAAGTTGAGGAGAGATCAACATAGTAACACCCTCTATCCCATCAAAATGGTAGGCACACACATCTGCCACCACCTAGGAAAATCATGGATAGTGTCATATTCTACTCCATATGTTATTAATGGGGACTAAAACTATATTTTTATCTTTGTGGCACTCATGCAATTTTGTTATGTTTTCACATGTTATTTCAAGAGTAAATTTTAGACAATGAGAGATGCTATGGGAAAGAAATCTACCTCACACTCAATCCAAAGGCAAGAATGAGCTTGTTGGTACCATGTCAACACCACATTATCTACTCATTTAAGATTGCAATATAGATTATTCTTTTCAAGAGCTTAACATGTCACTTTATGGAATTTGAACCTAAATGGAGAGGCTAACAACTATTGCTCCCAACCACTCAAGCCAAATAGAAATGACATAACTCAATCATATGTATTCACTATGTTATGGATTATAATCTCATTGTATTTATAATAATATTTTAATATATGTTATAATTAGCCATCCATTGAGACATCCAACGTAATTCACATATCAATTTTAGAGAATGCTGGCATCAATTAGCTCAATAGCTTGGACACTACACTTCCCACATATATATTTAATTCATTAGGACCTTTTTCTCTTGGACCGGCTAAAAGACTAAGAAAACAATTTCATAAAATTACATATATATCTTAGATCTCTACACACAAATGATTGAAAGTCGTAAATGTTCATGCGAGGGCAAGACAAAGCCAATTGCATGTGAAGACTAGACATCAATGACTTCACCAACATGATGGCATCATTCTTCTCGTCTCCTTATCATTTGTTGGGTTGCTAAGTTTATGTCATTGTATTGTTTACATTCATACACTTTATTTAAAATTAAATGTTTTTAAAAAATTATCTAATAACATGTTTATAAGTTAATTAAGTTAATTAAAAATATATTAAAAAATAATTTAATGCTTTCACCTTTAGATTACCCAATTTTATTTATACAAAAAATTTGATTTTACCACTAAAACAAATATATATTTGTTATAATTTCTATGAAATTAACTAATTCATTTATATTATAATATTTAATTAATATATGTTTCATTATAATGATTGAACTCTATATTGATATGTTATGTTTATAAGTTAATTAAAAGTGCATTCAAAGACAATTTAATATTTTCACCCTTTAATTACCAAATTCTATTTATAATTTTACTTCTATAAATATGCTAATTTTACCAATAAAACAAAATAAATATATTATGGATACAATTTCTATGAAATTAAATAAATATTTGATTAATATATTTAATTCATTTTAAATCAAAAAGCTTAGACTCTCTATTTCATTCATTTAGTATACCTAGAAAATATGTTAGAGATATGAAACCTTGGATACGAACGACCTAATCTCTACTTTTGTTTCATTGCATAGATTGCTTTTACAATCCAGCAAACATCAAACATCTTTTAAAAATGATCTCACTACGTAGACTTTGTGAAATCAGTGCGCATCCATTTTTGTGGAGTTCCATCTCCTTAGTATACACAAAATTTCATTTTCTGGCAAGAAAATGTAATTTAGCAGATGCCCCGAATGAAACCATGTAGACATTCCACGTTACACAGAAAATATGTGCACCTAATAAATAAAGATTGAGCACAGAATCTCACGAACTCAATATGAAAAAGAACTTTGAATGAATTTCTTCTGCACATTAGCCTGTTAGTATAACATTAATTTAATTTTTAGCTGCATCTATCATTTTCCAAGGAATATTTATAGTCCAAAGAATTTTTCTTTTTTAGAAACACTTCAAATGCCAATCGCCTGAAAGTACGGAGTTATTATTCCGCAAGTTGCCTATGTTTGAGTTGATTGTGTTCGAGAATACTTGTTGGTGTAATTATTGCTATTAAATTTCAGAAGTAGATGCATTTTTTAAGAAATTGTCCAGATTTGTAGCTACTTTACAAGTAGATAATCATGAAGCATAAATTTGCCAATATCAACTATGACTGATTAAATAAAATACACTTCAATTCAATAAACTCCATCCCTCTAAACAAACCAGATTTTTTGCCAATATAAAGTTTGCTGAATAAAAATGGGTAACAGTATATTCTACTCTGAAACAAATACAAATGAATATAAAAAATACCATATCAAATGGAAAGAATGACAGAACCTTTTTTTCTCTCTTTGTACTAATCATTATGAAATTAAGGATACATGTATTAGATTCACCATGAAAATGGGGTTGCCCCAAGGAAGAAAATCTCATTCTCCAGATCTCTTATCCATTGACAAACACGATTAGAAGTTGCAACAGCCACGCTCTGCATTGTATTCCACAATGAAGAAGTTAGAATGAAGAAATAATTCACCATGAAACTTCTTCTGGGGGCTAATTAGATAGTCAAACGTGTTGCCAAAAAGGTAGCAGCATTACGATCATGCAATACTCGCTTCGAGTTTTTGGTGCCTAAATACCAAGGAAATATCTTTTCAACAATTACAATTCCTAAAATGAAAATTTTAAATATTCTGAGAATATGGTTTTTATTGTTCCCAGACACCTTTGCTCATGTACATAACGTAAACACACATTCATATTCGCATAGAATCGACTCCAACCATTGGCATTCAAGTTTTATGTTTACATGCTTTAACATATGGACGTGTTTTCTTAATAGACATGAAAATTTTTCATCTTGGGAAACATTCCACCAAGAGGGAAACATCCTTGAAAAAGCAGTCACTTTCAAGCATCATATGGTGTTCCTACCATTTGCAGGTTGTTACGAGCATTTCTAGGCTCTAGAGTAATTTTTTTTGTGTTTTTCAAGTTGTATGAGCCATGTCGCACTTTGAGAAGGGCAATGTTTCACTTTCTCTGGACAAAATACAAAGATCAAATCATACTTCAAACAAATTAATACGGTTCTAAAAGATTAAAAGTATATAGACCTAAAACTATCACGCTTGATTAGATAGTTTTTTGGCCTAATCAAGCATGATTAAAAATCAGGGAAAAACGATCTGTGAGTTCAACAGGTAAGTAATAAGCAAAAGATAAATGGAAGTAGACTTCCTTACCTTCAAAAAAAGGAAAAAATATTATAATATTAGCATAATATGGAGAGTTTGAAGAATGCTCTAAGCATTGCTATTTGTACGTGAAATTGTTTTCATTCTACTTATATTAAAAAGATTAGTAAATTGTAGACCATTTAGAATGAACAAAAAAAACAGTAATCACTCTGCTTAATATTCGCTACAACTTACAAACTGTTAATTTAAATTAATAGCATTTGATATTAAGACCCCATATAATGTAATGATCCAAATGCCTTAAAAATGATCAATGTGTTTTACAATGAATCCAATGCAAAAGACAATATGATATGATCCTAAGGCTAGGTCTCCTTGGTAAATATATAGGAAACAAATGATACAATTATAATACAACGGTGCAATCAAAAGTTCGAGCCAACCTAATAATATAACACTAGAAATGTAATAACTCAATATCCAGGATTTAATAAGAGGTTTTATGCTTAACATGCCCAACTACTTCAAACAATTCTTGTCCTCAACATTTGACTAATTGTGGTTGTTTCTGCATAAATAACTCGTCTTCACATGCCACCTCTTTTGCCAATAGGTTCTTCCATTTGATGAGGTACTCAATAATTGCTTGATTTCATAGCTGCTAGCCTGCTTATCCTTGCTTCAAAAATTGTTTAGAACTGGTTCTAGTATAATTTTGCCCCCTTCATTGATCTCTGGTAAAATATTTTGCACTGGAATCTTGTCACCGATTACCTTCTGTAAGCTGGATGTACACATCAAGATGGAGGTAGCTCCAATTTGTAAGTCATACTTAATTGATGCGCCTAACCTGTACGTTAGGTTCCTGGGCAGCTAGCCAGTATGCTAATTTCTGTAATTCTTGAAGATTTCTCCAGATATAAAAAGGATAAATATTTATTGATATGATATGAATGATGATTACAACGCTGAGGCGGTGCTCCTTTAAATAGGAGTTGACTGGCCACGCCCAATTAGAGAGACACGTACCTTGGAACTAATGTCTCTTCATTTCATTTAATTAATTATTTAACTAACTAATTATATTCATAATTAAATTAATTAAACAAGAACATATTCTAAATAGTTATGAACTTAGATTCATAACATTGCCTCTCCCTTAAGATGCTTTGTCCTCAAAGCATAGGTAGACTTGGGTGTTGGCGAAGGAGACGTTCCGACTCCCAATATGAATCTTCCTCGGGCAGCCTTTTCCATTTAATAAGATATTCTTTTATTGTCTTCGATCGTAAAACCTTCTCTCGTGTAGCAAGTATGCCCTCAGGTTCTAGGACGATTCTTCCTTCTTCATCGGTTTCTGGTATTTCTGTTTGTGCTATTTGGTTCTGCCCTAGTACTTTTTTAAGATTTGATACATGAAAAGTACTATGGATTCAACACTTATCTGGTAGCTTTAATCCATAAGCTACAGGACTGGTCTTCATTATTATTTGATACGGCCCATAATATTTTGGTGACAATTTATTTTTGCCTTGTTGTTTTAACAATAACTGCTTGTAAGGTTGGAGCCTAACAAAAACCCAATCTCCTACTTCAAATTCTCTTTCAGTGTGATGTTGATCGGCTTGTTGTTTCATTCTATTACGTGCCAGGGTTAGATTTTCTTTTAATAAATTGATGATTCTTTGGTTTTCTTCCAAGTGATTTTTTACCGCTGGAACTTTAGAATTAAGAAGTGCAAAATCCTTCCATTTTGGTGGTTCGTAACTATAAAGAGCTTGGAAAGGCGTCAATTTTGCCGATGTATGGTAGGTGGTATTATACCACCACTCTGTCAGATGTAGCCATTGGGTCCACCTACTTTGCTTGTCAGTGAAAAAACAACGCAGATATGTTTCTAAACATTTATTTACCACTTCAGTCTGCCCATCTATCTGGGGTGATAGGTTGTACTCATGTTGAGTGATATTCCAAATTGGTGGCAAAATTCCTTCCAGAAATTGCCCTTGAACCTGGCGTCTCTATCATTGACTATGATCTTGGGAAACCCATGTAATTTGTATATGTTTTTACAAAATGTCTCCGCAATTTGCTTAGTTGTGTCAGTTTTCTTAATAGCCATAAAATGGGCATACTTTGTGAGCCTGTCTACTACGACAAATATCTTATCCTTGTTGACTGATACAGGTAACCCTTCTATAAAATCCATCAAGATCTCTTCCCATTTCTGATCTGGTATATGTAAGGGGTGTAACAGACCTAGTGTTGGAATGTTCTCACTTTTATTTCTTTGGCAAACATCACATTCAGCAACATATTTATGAATTTCCTTGCTCATGCCCTTCCAATAGAACAATTGTCGAATGTTATACTAAGTTTTATAGAATCCAACATGTCCAGCAGCTGGTGAACTGTGTGATTCCCTTAGGATTTTCAACTTAAATTTGGATGCTGGTGTTAGATAAATTCTATTCTTATACCATAAGATGTCATTCTTCCATTCAAAATTGACATATTGACTGATATTCTTAATCATAGTGTCACAATCTTCATCCTTGGCATATTCAGCTCTTATTTCATCCAACCAATCTGGAACAACAACCATGGTGGCACAAGTGGTGTTGTCGTCATCTTTACGCGAAAGTGCATCTGCGACGACATTTTCCTTCCCTTTTTTGTGTAATATTTCTAAATCAAACGCTGACAGCTTCTCCATCCATTTCTGTTGCTCTGTTGACAAAGTCTTTTGCTGAAGTAAGAATTGTAGACTATTGTGGTCAGTTCGAATTGAAAATTTACTTCCAAGCAAGTATTGGCGCCACTTAGTTAATGCATGTATGATGGCGAGCATTTCTTTTTGGTATGTTGATTTTAACCCTTTCGTTTATTAAGTTTGCGGCTTTCAAATGCTATAGGGTGGTTATCCTGCATTAATACAGCTCCAATTCCGAATCCCGAAGCATCACATTCGACTACAAATGATTTGGAGAAGTCGGGCGTTGCAAGTACCGGTGTGGTTGACATCACTTCCTTTAATTTCTCAAAACACTTGTCTGCTTGATTATCCCACTGAAACGCATTCTTCTTTAATAAATTAGTCAGGGGTGTTGTCAATTGTGCATAATTTTTTATAAACCTTCTATAATAACCAGTGAGACCTAGAAATCCTCTTAGCTTCGATATGTTCTTGGGTCTGGGCCATTCTCTTATTGCCTTAATTTTGTTGGGGTCTACTTTGACTCCCTCCCTAGATATAACATGTCCAAGGTATTCAACTTCCTTCTGCCCAATGGTGCATTTTGACAATTTGGCATAAAATTGATTCTTTTCTAAAACAGATAGCACTGCCTCCAAATGTTTGAGATGTTCCTTCCATGTCTTGCTATAAACTAGGATATCGTCAAAAAAAACTAATACAAACTTCCGCAAATATGGGTGGAAAAGATCATTCATGGTAGCTTGGAAGGTGGTTGGTGCATTTGTTAGTCCATACGACATGACTTTGAACTCATAATGTCCTTCGTGGGTTTGGAAAGGTGTTTTCTCGATGTCTTCTAATCTTACCCGTATTTGGTAATATCCTGATCTTAAATCTAATTTTGAAAAAAAAATTGCGCCATGTAGCTCATCAACATCTCATCAATGAATGGGATCAGAAACTTATGTTTAATCGTGATTTTTTCAATCCTCTGTAATCTATACATAGTCGGAAAGATCCATCTTTCTTCCTAACTAACACCACTGGAGCAGCATACGGGCTTCTACTCTTTGTTATGATCCCATGCTCCAACAAGTCTTGTATTAATCGTTCTATCTCTATTTTGTGATGATGTGGGTAACGATATGGTTTGGCATTTACTGGTGTGGAGTCTGGTTTAATCTCCATAATGTGTTCGATCTTCCTTTTAGGGGGTAACTCCATCGATAGGTCTCAGAAAATTGTCTTGTATTTTTGGATTAAGGATGAAATTTCCATGGACTGTGAGTTCCCTTCCATCAGTAGTAACTCCAATTGTTGACATTGTGCCACAAATGCTAGATCTCCCTTGTGAATGAGTTTTTTCATTTGTTGAGCAGAGAAAACTTGAGTGGGTGGGGCATGGAACCCCATTAACTTGTATCTGCTTCCATCCATTTTAAACTTAATGAATTTCTTTATGTGATTTGCTGAGTACATACCTAGAGTCCGCAACCACTCTACCCCTAAAACGACATCTACTCCCCCTAGGGGAACCGTATAAAAACTAGTTTCTATCTCATATTCGCTTAATTGTAACTTGGCCTTATGGCACTTGCCTACTCCATCTATTCGTTTACCATCTGCTACCATTACTTTTAAGTCTGCTACAGGGTAAGCAAAAATGTTTAATCTTTTTGCAATAGTAACATCCACAAAGTTGTGTGTACTCCCTGAGTCTACTAGGACTATAACATTCTGCTTCTTAATGTGACCTTTAAGTCTTAATGTCTGTGGCTTAGCTATTCCTGTGATGGCTGCAAGCGAGATTCCTGGAATATCTTCTTCTTGTTCTGGATTTGAGTTTTCACTTTCTTCATTGCTCTCCTTGTCAGTGCTATCTTCTTGTGAATCCCCATCTTGTTCTGCTTCATAGTTATAAAGTTTTTGGTTTGCACATTTATGTCCTGCGAAATATTTGTCTCCACACTCCCAACATTTCCCTTCTTTTTTCTTTCAATATTAGTTGGTTGTTTTCCTTCATTGCGCATTGGTGGGGGAATGTATTTGGTTGAATTTTCCATGGATGTTTTACTTGATTTTCCCTTGGCATAACTAACTGCCCTCTCATTATTAGCATATGGGTTTCTATGGACTTTATTTTTTCGTTCAATAATTATGGCAGCATGTCTGGCCTCCTCAATAGTATTGGGTTTATACAATTTTAATTCTTCTCGAATGTAGTCTTTGAAGCCACAACGATACATTTTTAATAATTCTTCGTCTGAAAATCTTCTTTGCCTTACTGCTAATACTTCCCATTCGTGAGTGTATTCACTCACCGATCCTTTCTGCTTGAGGTGAACAAATCTCTCATATACATCATCCTCTTCCTCGTCATGAAACCTTTTCAACAGAGAATTCTTTAAATTTTCCCAACTGAATGTAAGACCATTACATTTCGAGGACCACCACATAAACCAGTCATATGCTTCTCCTTCCAGATAGTTGGATGTTGTTATGACTTTTTCTTGCGAACCTAATTGTGGGTTTGCTGCAAAAATAGCGTCCATTTTGTTTACCGAAACGATGGCGCCCCTATGGTCCTTACCATCATATTTAGGTAATTTACTTTTAATTTTAAGGAAATTCCCTTTTGGTGACTTAGTGTAGTATCGATTTCCTTCAAACTGCACTTGCGGTATTTGTCCCTAAAAATTTCTTTGGAAGTCGTGATCTGGAGAAATCCCCTCCTCTAGGGTCTTAAGGCTGTGTCGATGACGATGGGTTAGCGTTCCCAAAATATTGACTCAACATATCTTTTAACTCTGTGATATCCTTGGCCATTTTGTCTTGATCCCTTGCTAAGTTTTCGACATCGTTGATGCATTCATTTATCTTCGTGATGCCTTCTTGAAATTTTTTTATATCATCACTATCCTTCGCCATTTTATTATTTTTCTTCTTAGGAGCAATTTTTTTTTTTTTAAATTAAAAAATAGTTATATAAATTATAATTTATAAATATATATATATATAAGTTTTTTTATAAATTATAAGTTTTATATATATATATATATAGATAATTTATGAATTATATTATAATGTGCCAAACGTTGTCTACGACCACGGCAACGGCCCTTCACTGAAAACTATTCGATTTTTAATTTTAATTATAAACTTGCTTAACACGGTCACCATTTATGTATGATCACAGCGGTACACAATCACAGCAAATGATGAGTAATACACCGTCGTACGATGGTTGATACACAGCTCAGTAATTTGTTTGAATGTCGTTGTGGTTTAATTCCCTGTTTTTGTACGATCACAGCGGTACACGATCACAGCTGATCCGGACTCGCTGCTCTAGCTCTGATACAACTGATGCACCTAACCTGTACGTTAGGTTCCTGGGTAGCTAGCCAATATGCTAATTTCTGTAATTCTTGAAGATTTCTCAAGATATAAAAAGGATAAATATTTATTGATATGATATGAATGATGATTACAAGGCTGAGGCGGTGCTCCTTTAAATAGGAGTTGACTGGCCACGCCCAATTAGAGAGACACGTCCCTTGGAACTAATGTCTCTTCATTTCATTTAATTAATTATTTAACTAACTAATTATATTCATAATTAAATTAATTAAACAAGAACATATTCTAAATAGTTATGAACTTAGATTCATAACATTAATCCTCTACAACACCTTATAGGGACCATAATACCTAGGTGCTAATTTATTGTCCTTTTGTTGAGCTTGTTATGAATATTTTATTAATTATTAGTTAGATTAGTTATCTTAGGTTATTAACCGAAAAGGCATGATCAAAGATCATGCCTCTTCGCCAAGGGACACCTTGAGGCTATATTTAAAGCCCAGGCGATCCCTCATTGTAATCATCTCTTATCTCATCTTTCATCATTAATAATATATATTTATCAAGTTTTACCAGAGTTTTTACACTCCATTGGTATCGGAGCCATCGCTCTTAGGGATCTGTGTGATCACCCAAAATTAAGGAATTACAAGAAAATTCCAAAATTGCAGATTTTTTTTAAAAACCAAGTGCTTGTGGGAAACAACATTTGTTTTTAAAAAAAAAAATAAGGAAGAAATATATATATAATATATATATATATTAATAAAATAAAGAGAGAAGGAAAGTTAACATAAAGGGCGAAATAAATTAAAAGAAAAAAGAAAAAGTAAAAAGAGAGATGTACGTACATGTGAAGACAAAGTAAAATTAAAAAGGAAGAGTAAAAGTAAAATTAAAAAGGAAGAGTAATTGCTCGTGGTTTACAAGCTCATGGTTTTTGGGCCCATGGTATTAAAAACCCATTTCCCCTTTTCAAAACAACGTGCCTTTTCAAAACAAAGTGACTTTTCAAAAGGCACGTGACTTTTCAAGGTTAACAATCTTTTTCCCCATAATTATATATATATATATATATAATTCAAATAATAAAATAATAATAATAATTATTATTATTATTATTTAAAAAAATATATATATAATAGAAATTATTATTATTAGTTTAATTAATTAATTAATATTTAATTAATTAATTAAAAAAAAAAGGAGAAAAGAAAAACTGGCAAAAGAGTATTTCTCACCTCATATCTGTTCAGTATGTCTTTATCTACGATGACAATTGATCAGATCAAAAGCTTAGCAAAGCTAAAACGAAGGGAGGCCACAGAAAAGCTTAACAAAGCAATGAACAGGATGTCAGAACTCTGCAATAAGCTAAATGATAAAATAGATAAGTTAAGTCAGACACAATCCCCGATATCTCCTGACAGGGAACAAACTCAACAAAACAATGCCACAGATTCAGGAAACTCAGAAGAGCATCAGGAAAAAATTGATTTTCCACATCACCAGGAAGATACAAATGTTTGTACACAACAAGCTGTTCCATCCCCAGAATTGAACGAAACATGTGAAGCGACAAAAACATCCGAAGCCACTGATATAACGGCAGAAGCTGTTGAGGCCTTCGGTGATGAAGCACATATGGTGGTTAAGAATGAGGCGTTTGATGATGAGAAGAAGTTGCATCAAACGATAATTGTTCGTAACTTACCCCTAAGTCTAAAAAGGAATCACAAAAAATCACCAGAAGAACAAGGAATAGTTGGGAAACATGAAAAAGTATTCCAAGATCTACCCATAAAAGTGCCTTCCGATAGGAAAATCAAACATCCAATAGAAGTCAAGACAGTATCCAACTCTGTCGATATCAGATATTTTCCCTATCCAGATCAACAAAAGATTGAACTCGAGAATTTGCTCCACGATCTTTTTAAAATATGGGAAGCAAGAGCTCATCGCTTGAGAAAACCAGACATTCGTCAACATTGTCCATCATTACATATGCTTTGAGGACAAAGCATCTTAAGAGAGGGGCAATGTTATGAATATTTTATTAATTATTAGTTAGATATAGTTATATTAGGTTTTATTAACTGAAAGGGCATGATCCAAAGATCATGCCTCTTCGCCAAGGGACACCTTGAGGCTATTTAAAGCCTAGGCGATCCCTCATTGTAATCATCTCATCTTTTCATCATTAATAATATATATTTATCAAGTTTTACCAGAGTTTTTACCTCACGGTAGTGATAGACATGTTTATATGGTTGTATCCTCAAAAATACTCAATCGCCTATTTCAAATTTGTTGAAATTTGGGTACCGAAGAACAAGTGGTTCCCTAAGGCTTTGATCTTTGGCCTAGGGAAAAGTGTCCAAAAGAATTTAACATTTTCTCCTAAATTGACTTTATAAGTTGTAAAGTCAGATCTAATTTAAAAGTGACTTTAAGTGATAAAGCTACTAAGACTAATTTTAAAGTGACTTTAATAAAGTCAATGTGAAATTAGAGAGTGAAAAGTGACTTTGGAAATAAATGACTAAGAGGGTCTTTATTAAAGTGGGGTGAATTAAAAAATAGAAAGTGAGATTTAAATGCACATTTAATCTCAGCCCTAGATCTAAAGCTATCTTAGCCATTGGATTTAGGGAGTCCCCAAAAGTCACTTGGGGTTAGGTTAAAGGAAGAAAAGAGGGAAAAGATCATTCATTCTTTCATGAGCAGATTGAGAGAGGTGGAGAGAAAGAAAATGAGACATTTCTGAACAGAGAAGAGAAGGGGAGACAACACCATTTCAGCAAATCCGTATAGCAAAGCAAGAGCATGGTTGTCAAGGCAAGAGGCATGAAAATTGAGGAAGGGAGAACAGCATTTATTGCTGCTATATTGGCACGCATTTCGAGGTCTATATAGCAGCAAGGAGGCACTATTTTCAAGGTCCGTACAACAGCAGCAGCACAGAAACTAAAGTCCATATAGCATGGAAATCGAGGCAGTCGTATAGCATATATTTCAAGGCAGTCGTACAGCATAGTTTTCGAAGAGGCCGTACAGATGTTCGGCACAGTTTTCTATGTTGTTCGTACAACATTTAAGGTTGTACATTTCTCTGTAAGTTCTGTTTTGCTTTGGCACAAAAATCGAGGTGGAGTACAAACACAGTTTTCGAGATAAGTACATTTATGTGGTTACAGGAATTTTTACTATGCATTTCATTTCTCTGTAAAAGCAATATTCAGAAATAAGAAGAGCTTTCGAACTGGTTTTCCCCAAGAGTTGTAGGGGGTTTTTCCCAAGGTCATATTGACCAAAAATCAGCATGTCATTTTCTATGTGTGTGGCTAATATATTTTCTAAGTTTTTATTTCTGTATTTTCAGCATTGTGAAATTTCCAGAATTTGTGTTTTCAGAAAATATTTATTATTTCCAGCTTGTTGAATGAATGGTTATGGAAATGTGCATTAAACTACATGGGAGTAATAAGGAGAAACTGATAACTGGAGTTGGGCTAAAATTTCTACATGGTATCAGAGCCATTTTGCTGAAAAGTGCAATTTGGGACAGCAAAAGTAAAAATTACAGCAAGCTGATTTTACACACAGAAAACTGAACCTTTACCACAGCAGTGAAATTTTATTAGGACAGCAAGCATGTCTTTGGGCTTGAGGGTGAAGGATAGGTTGGATGGGCATAGCAACTACAGTACGTGGAAGGAAAGAATGCAGAACATCTTTGAGGAGGCATAAGTCTGGGGTATAATGGTGCATACCTAACAACACCTTGTAAATGTGCCTACTGACGCTGTTCAGTTCGCAGACTTTAACAAGAAGAATTACAAGGGTAAGAGACTGATTTTGGATGGTATTAAAGACCATTGCATTCCTCATGTGAGAGGAAAGAGACTTGCTCATGAGATGTGGACAGCCTTGACCAATCTCTACTAGAGTACCAATGAGAACAGAAAAATGGTCATAAGGGAGAAGTTGAAGGCCATTAAGATGGAAAAAACTGATAGTGTTACTGCATACCTCACAAAGATCACTAATGTGAAAGATGAGTTGGCAGCAATAGGAGAGGTCATTCCACCCACTGAGTTGGTGCGGATTATAGTGAATGGTCTTCCCAGTACATGGCTGAACTTTGCTGATGGGATTGTTGCACAGGAGACCCTTCCCACTTGGGAGAGGTTGTGGGATGATTGCATACAGAATGAAATCAGAAAGAACCAGCTTGGGGCAGCCAAACCAATTGAGGAGGATGACAATGTAGCACTGTTAGAAGGAGGCAAGAAAGGCAAGGGTAAGAAGCAAGCTTCCACAAGTGGTGGTGGGGGGAAAGGCAAAGGTAAAGGTAAGCAGCTGAACAAGGAGAAGGACTATTCCAAGGTGAAGTGTTGGAGTTGTCAGAAGATGGGACACTATGCAGTTGTGTGTCCAGAGAAGAAGAAGGGGAAGAATAAGACCATGGCAACATCAGCAGAGATAGAGAACTTTTTGGAGAGCTTTTATCGGGAGTTTGGATTCATTGTTCGTGAGTCCACTAGTGCAAGATCACCTGCCACGGAGGTTGAGAGGGAGTGTGCATTTCCCTCCACTAGCGGAGCATCTTCAGGTATTTGGTATGTTGACAGTGGGGCTTCACGTCATATGACAGGAGTTCGTGAGTACTTCTCAGAGCTTTTAGAGAGTGGCACTGATATAGAGGTAGTACTCGGAGACAACAACATTGTTAGAGCAGTCAGTGTGGGGACATTGACATTTGAGAGTGAACACAAACCTCCCTTGAAAGTGTCGGACGTTCTATATGTGCTAGGGATGAGGAAGAACCTCATATCCGTCTCAGCATTAGAGGACAGAGGGTATGAGATATTGTTCAGGAGAGGATAGGTGCTTATATATCCTAGGGGCGCTCCAGCCGATTTAGCTAGAGTGATTGGTGTACGCCATACAAAGGTGTACAAGTTGGTGTTTCAGCCCCTTTTGGCATTGAGCAGTAGTAGCGGCAGCAGAGCTAGCAGTTCAGAGTTGTGCGAGATTTGGCACTGCAGGATGGGGCACATGTATCATGGGGCCTTGAGGACATTGCGAGATATCACTGAGGTGTGCCAAATTTCAATTTTGATCACCTAGATACATGTAGAGCATGTGCTATGGGGAAGTTTTCCAAATCCCCTTTTCCCAGCAGTAACAGCAAAGCGATTGGGATACTTGATTTGATTCATACTGATGTGAACGGTCAGATATCTCATGTTTCCTTGAGTGGATATGAGTACTAAGTTTTATTCATTGATGATCACTCCAGGAAGACCTAGATTTATTTCTTGAAGACCAAGAGTGAGGTCTTCAAAAAGTTTCAATAGTTCAGAGCTCTTGTGGAGGCTCAGATAGGTTGGAATATCAAGTCCCTCAGGTCGGACAATGGAGGGGAGTACGCCCTTGGTGAGTTTGTTCATTATTGTGCAGAGGCAGGCATCAGGAGGGACTTCACAGTTCCTTACAACCCCCAGCAGAACGGGGTTGCGGAGAGGAAGAACAGATCCATCGTTGGGGTTGCCAAAGCCATGCTACATGATCAGGGGTTACCGTTGTTTTTTAGGGCAGAGGCCTGCAACACTGTTGTGTCTTTGCAGAACAAGAGTCTGCATCATGCCTTGGGGCATGTGACTCTGGAGGAGGCTTTTTCCGAGAAGAAGCCAGATGTTGGTCACTTTCGTATCTTTGGGTGTATTGCATACTCCTATGAACCCAAGGAGAAGAGGACCAAGCTAGAGCCCACCGCAGAGAAGGGTATCTTTGTGGGCGACAGTGAGACCTCGAAAGACTTTCAGATTTATATTCCTGCACAGAGGAGAGTTATTGTCAGGGGGATGTGAAGTTCAAGGAGGACAGGGTTTTCAGGAGGTCACGGGAGTTAGAGTATCTGGATCGGCCAGACGCTCTGGAGCAGTTGAGTTAGGCACAGGGATCCAGTGAGCAAGGATCAGGAGGTACATCGATTATGGTGTCAAGTCATCAGTGAGCAGTGGCTCGCAAAGTCAGAGGGCAGCATGCAGAGCAGTTCACTAGGTATTCCACTGATGGATAGTTCACACAGTACTTCAGCATCTACAGGCACAGGTTCAGGCACGAGGACAGCAGGCAGACATTCAGGAGTTCAGGCTTCTGATGAGGATGAGGAGTTTCACCCTCTGGTGGGAGAAGTGTGCTCAAGGAAGAGGAAGCCCAAGTGGCTTCAGGATACCTTGAGAGAGGCCACATTTGTTGCTGGGTCGAAGAGACCAGTCAGAAAGAGCAGACCACCTAAGCGGTACTGTAGCTATATGGCAATGGTTGCCAACATTGTTGACTCTGAGCCTTCTAGCTATGAGGAGGCAGCTAGCCAGCAAGTCTGGAGAGAGGCCATGCAGGAGGAGTATTCTTCTATCATGAAGAATGATGTTTGGGAGGTAGTGTTGAGGCCCGAGGGCAAATCCGTGGTTACTTCCAGATGGCTTTACAAGGTAAAGCATGCTGCAGATGGCAGCATCGAGAAGTTCAAGGCTAGATTTGTGGCTAGAGGGTTCTCCCAGGTAGAGGGAGTAGATTATGAGGAGACCTTCGCTCCCATGGCTCAATATACTTCCATTCGCTCCATTATATCGATAGCAGCAGAGATGGGTTGGAAGATCCACCAGATGGATGTGAAGACCGCATTTCTCAATGGCTTCATACAGGAGGAGGTGTACATTGAGCAGCCACAGGGCTTTGAGGTGCATGGGAAGGAGTCCCATGTATGCGGACTGAAGAAGGTCCTTTATGGCCTAAAGCAAGCTCCTAGAGCTTGGTACTCCAGGATTGATATGTACTTGCAGGAGATGGGTTTCAAAAAGAGTGATGCAGATCTGAACCTATACTTTATTGTGATAGGTGAGGAGCCTCTCATACTGGTGTTGTATGTGGATGACTTGGTCATTACGAGTGCAGAGAGACTCATAGAGGGCTACAAGAGATATCTTGCCTCGGATTTTGAGATCAAGGACATTGTCTTGATGCGTTACTTTTTGGGTTTGGAGGTGTGGCAGGAGGAGGGGCATTTCTTCCTGGGACAGGGAAAGTATATTGTGAAAATCCTTAGCAGATTCCACATGGAGGATTGTAGACCCATGTCGACACCTATGATCAGTAATTGGAAGAAGCTTCACGCTTCAGATTCCGAGTTGGTGGATCCCACATTGTATAGACAATTGATTGGTTCCTTGATGTATTTGGTCAACACTAGACCAGATATATGTTTTGTAGTCAACACGATGAGCCAATTCATTTGTGAGCCTAGGAGAGTGCACTAGGTTGCTACAAAACACATTTTGCAGTACTTGCAGGGGATAGTGGATTATGGTATGGATTATAGATAGGGAGATGGAGTGAAATTGGCAGGGTACACTGATTCTGATTGGGCAGGTTGTGCTTCTGATAGGAAGAGCACTTCAGGGTGTTGTTTTGGGTTGGATTCGGCAGTTGTGTCGTGGTTCAGCCGAAAGTAGCAGTCAGTGGCATTGAGTTCAGCGGAAGCAGAGTATATGGCAGCGAGTCTAGCTAGTGGTGAGGCCATATGGCTTCGCAATATGTTGTTTGGCTTATTTGGTCAATCGTTGAGACCTTCAGTGATTTGCTGTGATAATCAGCGCTGCATTAAACTCACGGAGAATCTAGTATTTCATGACAGGGCAAAGCATATCGAGATTAGATGTCATTTCATCAAAGACTGTTCAGAATGGAGTTGTGAAGCTTAGGTATATTCCCACAGATGAGCAGGTAGCAGATATATTCACCAAAGCCTTACCACAGGGCAAGCATGTCTACTTCAGAGACAAGATGGGTGTGATGAGGAACACTTTCCTCGGTAAGAGGGAGTGTTGAAAGTTGGGTACCAGAGGACAAGTGGTTCCCTAAGGCTTTGATCTTTGGCCTAAGGAAAAGTGTCCAAAAGAATTTAACTTTTTCTCCTAAAGTGACTTTATAAGTTGTAAAGTCAAATCTAATTTAAAAGTGACTTTAAGTGATAAAGTTACTAAGTCTAATTTTAAAGTGATTTTAATAAAGTCAATATGAAATTAAAAAGTGAAAAGTGACTTTGGAAATAAATGACTAAGAGGGTCTTTATTAAAGTGGAGAGAATTAAAAAATAGAAAGTGAGGTTTAAATGCACATTTAATCTCTGCCCTAGATCTAAAGCTATCTCAGCCATTGGATTTAGGGATTCCCCAAAAGTCACTTAGGGTTAGGTTAAAGGAGGAAAAGAGGGAAAAGATCATTCATTCTTTCATGAGCAAATTGAGAAAGGAGGAGAGAAAGCAAAGGAGACATTTCTGAGCAGAGAAGAGAAGGAAAGACAACACCATTTCAGCAAATCCGTACAGCAAAGCAAGAGCACAGTTTTCAAGGCAAGAGGCACAAAAATCGAGAAAGGGAGAACAGCATTTATTGCTGCTATATTGGCATGCATTTCAAAGTCTGTATAGCAGCAAAGAGGCAATGTTTTCAAGGTCCGTACAGCACGAAAATAGAGGCAGTCGTACAGCGCAGATTTCAAGGCAGTCGTACAGCACAATTTTCGAGGAGGTCGTACAGCTGCCCGACACAGTTTTCTATGTTGTCCGTACAGCATTTAGGGTCGTACATTTCTCTGTAATTTTCTGTTTTTCTTTGGCATGAAAATTGAGGTGGAGTACAAACACTGTTTTCGAGATAAGTACATTTATGTGGTTGCTGGAATTTTCACTGTGCATTTCATTTCTCTGTAAAAGCAATATTCAGAAATAAGAAGAGTTTTCGAACTGGTTTTCCCCAAGAGTTGTAGGGGGTTTTTCCATAGTCATATTGACCAAAAATAAACGTGTCATTTTTTGTGTGTGGCGCTGATATATTTTTTGAGTTTTTATTTCTGCATTTTCAGCACTATGAAATTTCCAGAATTTGTGTTTTCAGAAAATATTTATTATTTTCAGCTTGTTGAATGAATGGTTATGGGAATGGGCAATTAACTACATGGGAGTAATACGAAGAAACTGATAACCGAGGTTGGGCTAAAATTTCTACAAAATTCCCCTTCACTTCAATGTTGATTCGCTTCTCATTTCTTCATATTTTGTGCTATAACCAAGTTGTACTACAATAGCATGAGAACCTCATGTTGGTGACACATGTGGTCCTCCACTGCTTGAACATTTGACTCATTGTGTATGTTTATCAAATGCAATATTATGCAAAGCAATGAAGATGACCTTATAAACATTTATTCACAATATCAGTTTTCCCATCAGATTAGAGATGATAAGATGAGCTAGGAACCAACAAAATAATCAAACAACAAAAAAAATCAATCCAAAATTTACATTAAAATTGGATCTCTGTCACTTGCAATAATCTTTGGGATTCCATGTAGCTTTTGGACAGTTTCCATGAATGTTGTTGCCACTATACTTGCCTTAAAGAATGAAAAAGGCACCAAAAATGGGCATACTTTGTTAATTGATCTACTAGTACTATAATGGAAATCTTTCCTTTAGATTTGGGCAAACTTGTAATAAAATCCATTGAAACTCCTTCTTGACATTGACTTCGTATAGCTAATGGTTGTAGGAGACATGGAGTCTTGATTGTCTCTCCCTTATGTTGAGAAACCAAGTTTAGTGTAGTTTAATGCTTGTTTCCTCTTCTTGATAATTACTTATGAATATTATATGTCTTTATTACTTCTTATGTCTTCTTCATCAAGCAATTATACAAATGTTCAAAACATAAGAAAATAAAGAGACAAAAGACACTAGAAATTAGGCCAGAGGCCAGGGCAAAACCCACAAGGGGAAAACCCAACAATCCTTCTCTTATAGAACCAGATCAAAATGAGAGATATTCAAAACAAAGACCAAGACCAAACTGCCACAAAGACACCAAGTCAAACCTTCCTCCAAGCCTCCTCCAATAGTCAAATTCAACGCTGGTCAAAGTTTCAAACTACTTCAAATCTTATCAAACTCAGAATTTCGACCCTGCAATGAAGGTCGAATTTCAACCCTGCAATTACCTCAAATTTTCAACCTTGTTCCACAAAAAATTTTGCACGTGCGAACTGGAGTAGGATAGAAACTTCTACTTTCTTCTTCGACTCCCTTCTCTCTCCTTTGACTTTGGCCTTCTTCATTGTTGTACAGGTGCAGAAGATACTTGTTTTTGTGATGAATGAATGAGCTCTCTAAGAGGTCGAATTGTCTTTTATATATAGTTGTCCAAGAGGGTCGAATAGGTGCCAATAGGCCGACTTGTCCAAGGAGGATCTACTTGGTCATCTTGTGGGCTTATGACTCAAATAAAATTTAAATTATTTTTCTTACAAATGTCCAAATGGGACATGCCTCATAAATTTTCTTTTGACTCAAAATTAAATTATTTTTTACTTTTTTGACTCTAAGCATGAAGAACATGCTATAACAAAATATAAATAAACATAATAAATACATCAATGATAAATTTATATTATGAAGGCCGACCCTAGTTACAACTTCAACACACCCTCTTAACTTGGGAGGTATTCAAAATGACTCAACAGGATAATCTCAAGTTGAAATATTCATATAAGAAAGGATTTGGATTGATAAGCATCAATGATGATAGCATCATCATAATCAGCATTATCAAACTACCAAAGCCTTGACAAGTAAGATCTATATCTCCACTAGATCAGAGCACAATGTTGGGAGGCATTCAATAGGACACCACACCACCTCTCCGAGCAACATACTCCACCTAGGTTCACTAAAGTAAGTCCTCACGAGACCATTTCTCTTCTTAGGTTCACCTTTATCAGAATCACCACTATCTTGTTTAGAGAAGAAGTTTTTTTTTATTTGATCCTTTCTTTTGGAATGTCTTTCTTTTAGGTTTATCTTCATCGTCATTGTCATCCTTGAAAGGACACTTTGCACGATAATGTCCTATTTTACTACATTTAAAACAAATGACAAGGTACTTACCTTTGAGTTTGGATCCTTCATTCAGCTTCTTGACAAATTGCACCAATTCTGTTTCAATATAAGAATCATCATTGTTGCAATCACAACCCTTCCCCTTTCTTGATGATTTTGATGCTTTGAAAGCAGTTTATTTGTGAGTTGAGTTTCTTGTTCTCATTTCATATGCAATAAGAATTCCATGAAGCTCATCCATTTCTTTCAATTATTCTATGGCACTGACTTTGTCATCAAAGCGTTCAGGAAGTTATCTTAGAATTTTTTGGACAATTGTCTTCTCTTTGATGTCTTCACCTAGTCCTTTGAGAGAATTGACAACTTCATCTACATGGAGAAAGTAAGCAGCAATTACTTCTTCTTCATTCATTTTGAGACTTTCAAACTACCTTCTAAAGGTTTGGAGTTTTTCCTTCTTGACTTTATCATCTCCTTCATACATGCTAATGAGCTTGTCCCACATCTCTTTAGTTGTTTTAATATTCATCACTTTAGTGAATTATGAGTCTGATAGACCATTTGCTATAGAATTCAAATCCTTTGCATTTTCCACGCATTCTTGTTTCCCATCAGCATTTGTTGGAAGAAGAGATGGGATCTTGTATCCATCTATGACAAATTGCCAAACTTTGACTCTAAGAGACATCAAGTAGAACTCCATTCTAACTTTCCAAAAGGTAAAATTTGTTCCAACAAATTTGGAACCCTAGCATCCTTACTGGCCATTGTGATTCAAAAATCCTTCTTCCAGTTGTTAGGTTGTTCTTTGAAGAAGTTGGCTTTGAAACCAATTGTTGGAAATATTGAGGTGGGGTGAATCAGTATTTCTTTCAACTATTAGTTTATATGTCAATTAAGATTTTTATCACAAAATAAACCAGAACACGAGATAGAACAAAAAAAAAATTATTGATCAAAATAGTGAGGACTCCAATCCTCTTGTACAACAAATTAAGCTCAAACCTGTAAATATGGAATCCAATCGTTACAACAACTCCAAACTCCAACTTGGTCAAATCAAAATTTTACAAGAAATCCTTAATTCAAAAAGGGCTCCAAAATGTCTTCAACAATGCTTCAATAAACGTTTTCAACCTAAACTTCTAGAGTGTTCCAGCAAATCTACAATGTTGCCTCAGCAAATCTTCAAAAATGCTTCTATAAATCTTGAAAATGCTTCAGTTGATCTTCAAAAATGCTCCATCAAGTCTTCAAAGATATATTCAATAATAGGTCAAGGGTGGCTCAAAGAGAGACTAAAGTATGCTCTAAACAAAGTCCAAGATCTTTCTAATATGGGTCTAATTCGAGCTTCCAACAAGGCTGCAATTCTTCTGCTCCAAAGGACTGACATGTCTACACAGGATAGGATGAAGGTACTGCTCTGAAATTTGCTCCAAATCACTGAGGAAGACCGAGATTCTTGCTCGTAGAAGGACGAAAATTGTAGGGGTTTGAGGTCTACCATAGGCCAAAATTACAATCTCCAATGATCTCCTGTTACAAGACCAAAGTTCTGTACAAAAGTGTCTGAAATTTCTACTCCCAAATGTCTGCTCAAAAGGTCGAATCACCTTCAACAGGAGGGCAATGAATCCAGCAAGAAATCCACCAAGAACCAAACAAAAACCACCAAGAAACAATCAAATATATACTAAGAAAAACCATATCCAACCAATGAAGTCAATCATGAAGTCTTCTTCTTGTTTTTCATCAAGTTCATGAGTTATGATCTTATCCTTTTCTTCGGATCCAAAAATTTTCTTTCCTCCGTCTTGTTTGTCGAGTTGGATGGGTAAAAAGAGGAGCCTCGTCCTATATTTATACGAATTAACACTTCAAAGAAACAACATGTCTATTGGAAATGGGGCCAACTTGAGTTCATGCAGGCTCATGTAGGGCGACTTGATAAGAGATAGAAATACAGGTTTCCCAACTTAAAAAATTCATATCTCATCAATGAGTAGGAGTTAGAAGGCAAGTAAGTGCTCGTTGGAAAGGGCATGAAGTCCTCTAAACTCTTACGTGATTAACTCCTTGATTTGGTATCTCCTTTGACATCAATAACAAGAATTCCTCCAACAATAAATTTTCTCACAATAGACGAGTCCTTCAATCCACTACATTAACTAGCATCACCTTTGTTATTTAGGACATCCTTCTCCAAAACAGACTTCTTTTATCAATTGTATTAGCCCTACATAGCTCAGCAACCTCCCTCTTGTTAAACCAATTTACTCAGACAATCAAACTACCCTACAGCAGCCTTCCAATAGTTGTTAGGGCACTCGGTCTCCCACAAAGACTCATGGTTGGCTTCTTTACAAAGTCTGAGGCCCTCAGCTTGCTCAAAAATATTCAGTTTGTATTGATCATGGAGTTCCTCGGCCTGCCTGGGAACTAGTCTTGAGGCCTTCGACCCTCTTTTAGGGTTGCAGCTAGGCTTCTTGTTCTAAGAAGATTGCGGCCAAGTCTCATTGTAACAAAACTCGGCCCTTTTCTTAGAGACAAAATACGTCCTCTTGGAGACAAAACTTGAGATTCATAGATTAGTTTGCAAACTCAGATCGGCTCCCAAACTCGCTTCTTGAACAGCTATCCTCTTGCTCAACTATCTATCTAGGTTGTGGCTTCTTTAAGGCACCTTCTTATTCACAAGATCAAACACTTGATCTTGTGTGAAATGACCTCTCATGGTCTCTAATTTATAGACTCTCTAATTAGTTGTCTTAGGGGGCCTTAGATCCTTTTAAGGTGTCCTCAGCAATTAGAATAATAAAGTAATATCTTTGGGTCTCAAGCCCACGATTTTGGGTCCAAAACCCACTAGCTTGGGTACTTTTCCCACAAAGTGGGACAAATCCTCACAATTCAAGTACCCTAGACTTGTAGGAGTACCTCCCAAGCTACACTTTTCAACACTCCCTCTTAGCGAGGGAGATACTTCCATTCGTTGGAAGTAATTCATCAAGAACACAATCCCAATCTCTAGCATCCATCACTGCAGCATACCTTGAAGAATGAACAACACTTTCCTCGGAAGTGTCCCTTCCACCAGAAGCCTCGCGTTTCTTCTCCTGATAGGCCTTCAAGCCATTCCAAGGTTCCATCTTTCCAACTATAGAAATCTCGTTACCAAGGTTGGTTGGGAGCGAAAGTAGGAGCGGGGAGTGACATTTTCAAAAGCTCTGGTTCGGGAGCGAATTTTTATATACTATATATTTTATATATTTGATGCATATATGACAACAAAAGTATGTAGAGTGATGAATTAGATATAAAATGCATAAAAAAGTGGATTGAACCATATAACATCAATCATCTTAATCTTCATCAACCACGTCCACAAGTTGGTAACATGCAACATATCGAGCCTCATGATTCATCAATCTTAAATTTTCAAACTTTCAAAACTCGATATATAACATTTATCATCATTGATCACTAAATTTGTAACTTGTACTTGTAACCATTACCATTACCAAGTAATCAAACAATAACAAAGAATATCTAACATGAAATGAAATGTTTCAACTTTCAACTTTCACGAAGCATCATATTCATAATATATTACCAACGAGTTATGGTTCCCAACTTCAAACTTCAAACTTAAATTGTCATATATTGTTTACCAAAAAATATCATAATAAATATGAAAGAGTCAACAATTATAAAAACTACTAGAAACTAGAAAAGACAAGTAAATATATTATCTATTGTTAATGCTTGGGCCTCGTGCCAACACGAGAAATGTCTAATTTCTGAGAAAGCATGTAGAATGATGAATTAGTTATGAAAAAGCATAAAACAATGGATTAAACCATATAACATCAATCATCTAGTAGCTACAATTTTCATCAACCACAGGTCCATGGAGTTGCAAGCTTTGATTTATATAGCATGAAAGGGTGCACAACCAAAATAGCATCGAGTGCAATCCATCTCTAAACCAAAATACATCAAACAACAAGCTCTAGATGGCCTATAGCATCCAAAAAAATCATGCTACAACAAATACCTACATATCATCAAAATCATTACCTATCTTGGCATCTTTGTCATTAATATTGTTGAAATGTGTAACTAGGTTCAGTCTTCATAAATATGAAATGTACTCTTGATTCTTGTATATTGTAGAAGAAAAGAAAAAATTATTATTATTATTATTTGTAGCATGGGTTTCATGCTCAAGGTCATAGATCAAGCACCCATTGAGTGCTTCTAGGGTTTGTCATAGAGTTAAGAAGTCAATTGAGTCATTGTCATATATGGAAGACCCTATTGGGCATGTTACATCATGTAAAGAAATTTTATGAAGAGTCATAAAAACCCTCCAAGACCTTGTCACAGTGCTACAAAAAGCCGGCCTTCAATGGATGACAAGTCGGCCTACCAAGAGGAACAAGTCAACCTATTAGGGCACTCAAAGAAGCCTATAAATAGAAGCACTCAGCCTCATTCAAAGGACATTCAATTAGCTCAAGAAGTTCGATTATAAACACAGGAAGACAAGGAATATCTAGCGAGGAAGAGGAAAGACAAACGAAGAAGCAAAGAATTAGAAGGGATTGTTTTGCAGCTGAAATATTTCACATGTGTGAAGTAAATTAGGGCATCCATCTGCTGCAAGTAGACTGAATTACAAAGCCATCAATAAGTCTTTTTTTTGGTGCAAAGAAGGTTAATTTAGAAAGTCGAATTAACAAGAAAGAAAGTACTTTCCAAGCGAAGGAAAGAAGAGATCAAACTGCCCCAAATCTGTAACACGTGCGAAGTGCAGTAATTGCAAGAGGCCGAAATTTGTAGGTAAGAGAGGCCAAAGTTGCAGTCAAAGTTGCAGGTCCGAAATCTTGGTCAAAAGAGAAGTGGAAGTTGCTATAAGACAAGTTTGACCTGGGCTGACTTTGTGAAAAGGATTGGAGGTGTCTTTGTGAAAGGTCATAGGCCTTGGAATTCGTCATTTAAAGTTCTATAAGAAGAGGAGTTCTTGTGGGTTTTGCTCTCAAGATGAGAGGTTTTGGCCCTGGCTTGCAGCCTAAATTTTGTGTCCTCTTGTCTCATTGATCTTCATAGTTTGATAGTTGTTTGATGATAAGAACAACAATAATAATCCAGTGAAAGAAGAAGCTAATCAAGTTAAATAAAAGAACATCACAAATAGTTATCAAATAACAAAAAATCACCTGATTTAGTTGCCCCTAGATTTCTCAACACGGTATCAAAACTAAGGTGCCTACAACAACAAGAAGAGGCAGCTTAAAGATCACATCATTGAAGAAGGATACATAATTGTCGAGCACAAGGAAATCATTAAGGAGGACTAAGAAGCACCAAGGAGGAGTACTCATCTCAAGGATCACATCATTACTAGGAGAAGAAGACATCAAAGACCCTACCTCACTCAAAGAATAATTATACATTTGAAGCACCTTGGGAAGCATCCACATTCTACATTATCATCCAAGGAAACAAGAAGAAGCATTGCCCTCATCATCAAAAAAATCAATGTGATCTTCATCACATTGAAGCAAAGATCACATCTCTAAGAAGATCATCAAGGAAGCAACATCATCAAGAAGGCATCAAGTTGAAGATATCATCATTTAGGAGCATCTTCACTTGAATTGTGAATCTACTATCAACATGACTTCATTTTGCAAGGAAAGAAACAAACTGGTTGGGTCATCAAATTTCCTTGCATGGAAGAAGAGGATAGATTTGATCCTCATAGAGAATGAAGTTATTGGACATGTTAAGGGTTCAATCTCCAAACCATCATAAGAGGAAGCTCAAGCACTATCAAAGTATATGAAAGTGGAAATAAGGGCTCAAAGAATCCTCATAGAATCAATCAAGGATTCCTTCATCCCTTATGTAGCAAAGTTGGAGAATCAAAAGAAATCTATGATAAGTTAGTAGAATTGTTTTCTTTAAGCACTGTAGGAGAAGTTATATCATTGAGAATTGGTTATGAAAGGAAGAAGGGATAGCCTCATATCTTATGAAGGTGTCACAAATAAGAGACCAACTACAAGAGTTGAGGGAAATAATGGTTGATAAAGAAATGACCACTGTTGTGCTCAATGCACTACTTGATGAATTGGGCAACTTTGTATCAAGTATCTATGGAAAGAAGGAAGCTACTCCATTCAGTGAACTTTGGTCATTATGTAAGATTGAATAAACTAGATTGAAGAAAAAGAGCGATGTTGGATCAAATGAACAAGTTCAAGCATATGCTGCCATGGCTAGGAGAAAAGGAAAGTTTGGTCCTCCAAAAAAGAAGAAGATTGATATGTCAAAGATAAAATGCTATGAGTGTATTGAATATGGGCACTTTAAAAGGAATTGTCCCAAACTCAAAAAGGACAAGAAGAAGAGAAGGGAAAGAAATGACGCTCATGTTACCGAAGAAATGGAAGAATTAGTAAAGAAGAAATTGAAGGAGGAAGTGAAAGATCTCTACTGTGACTAAGGTAATCTCCTTCACTTAGTTCTTTTCAGTTATAGAAGATGATAGGAAGCATCTAGATGCATTAGAGCTGAAATAGAGATGACATTATCATAGAAGCTTGGAAGGATAGTTTAAGTAGAAGTCTACTTTGTTGAAGCAGTCATCATGATAGAAAGGATGTAGCTCATGGTATCTTCATTGAAAGCATGAAAACACAACCGAAGTAGCAGTGTATATGGTTTGAAGAAATTCATCTATCATGATAGAAGATAAAGAAATCACCATACATCATCATCATTAGAAAGGAGCATTTGCAGAAGAGGGATCATCTAAGATCCTCCACTAGAATCTTTATAAGAAGGTTCACCTCTACTTGGAAGAGGCAAGTGTCTCACTGATAGTCTACATCCACCTTGTATGGGATCCACTGGTAAGGTATGATGACAAAGATGTGCAGCATGTTGAGTTGTTTGAAGTACTTTCATCTTCAAACAAGAAAAAAAGAGGTTAGAAGGAAGTCTAGATGACCAAAAGAAGGAAAAAGGTATGTATATATTTTTATAAAGTCATATCATCAGATAGTTGCAGATAGCTTGGTTGAATTGCTCTATCTCATGAGCATGATCGAAATGATGCATGAATGCATGTAGACAATGTGCCTTGAATTCTTCTACATAATGATAAGACGAAATCAACATAATATGACCTAATATGAAATATGAGGTGGTTGACAATCATGGTTCCCATGTTGAAAGAACCATGTAAAGAAGATCTTCAGGAAAGCAATATGTGAAGAAAGGAAGACGACTTCGTGAAAGATGCGACTATAGTCACGTAAGATAAGATAAGTGATCAACATCCAATAACTAGAAGAATTAGCTATGACATCTCCAAGGAGAAGGTATGAAGGCCCTGATAAACTTTGAAAAGGAAGGAGACCCTTGATATTGAATATCTTCGAGATGGAGTCATACATGTGTAGGATGTTGACGCTGCAAGAAGATGATGTCATGACGAAAGGCCATCATAAAAGGTAATTTTGATTTGATGCTCATTTTTTATTTTTGAAAACATGTAGTTGGGTTGAAACAGGGCTACCAAAAGAGAGTTGTAGATGTCACTACAACTAGTACTCATGTGATTGGATGGAAGATCCTAAAAAAAACATGACTTGGAAAAGGTAATTGTATGAAGAAAACCCAGATGTAGACTAGAAGATCACTTTCCGATAAAGAGAAGGATGACATGACTATTGATTCAACACTATGGTTCGTTGAAGGGAAAGTGATGGAGAAAATGGTCGATGCCCTTTCAAGAGTTCTAGAAGATGAAGGCGCCATGATGAAGAAGTTGAAGTTCATAACATCAAAAGGAGGATCCCTACAAGCAGTTGACAATACAATGATCTCCACCAAAGAGCAGATAGTTGTTGTTGGAAACAAGTCCCCAGTTGAGAGGGAGCTTGGGCAAGCCCCTGGTTAAGAGGGAGCTTGGGTATATTCCTCCCTGGTTAAGAGGGAGTAATGTATATGGTTCCCTACTTCATGTGCCATTCACTAGACCAAAACTAACAGTCATAAGTCTTAGTGAAGGACATGAATGAGAGGACACATCATTCTTGTCTTCATGTTATGAAGAAAGAATGGAAAATTGGGTAAGCATCTGAGATTGATTTCGATAATCTTTGAGGTTGTGTTAGGGCATTCAATAGGCAAGAGTAGTCGAAGAGGAAATTGCTTGAGGATGTGTTATTCCAAGACAATAATTGTCCTAAAAGGACACACCCTTTGAAGACTTGGGTGGGGTATGTGCCTTAAGAGACAATGATGATGGTGTCTATCAGTTATTATTTTACCAACATTGTGTTATGATCTTGTGGAGTGAGAGAGTTGTTAGTCAAGGCCTTGCTATGTGACAAAGTCGGGGGTATGACGGAATACAATGAGATAAGCTAAATTAATAGCTTATGAGATGGTTTACCAATCCGAATATTCTTATGAGAATTCTTCAATATGAGACTGTCCAAGTACCTTGTATAGATTATGAATACCTCCCTAGTTAAGAGAGAGTGTTGAAATGTGTAACTAGGTTCGGTCTTCATAAATATAAAATGTACTATTGATTCTTATATATTGTAAAAGGAAAGATACATTTATTATTATTACTTTTGTAGCATGGGTTTCATGCTCAAGGTCATAGGTCAAGCACCCATTGAGTGCTTCTAGGGTTTGAAATAGAGTTAAGAAGTCAATTGAGTCATTGTCATATATGGAAGACCCTATTGGGCATGTTACATCATGTAAAGAAATTTTATAAAGAGTCATAAAGACCCTCCAAGACCATGTTGCAGTGCCACGAAAAGTCGGCCTTCAATGGATGACAAGTCGGCCTACTAGGAGGAACAAGTTGGCCGATTAGAGCACTCAAAGAAGCCTATAAATAGAAGCACTCGGCCTCATTCAAAGGACATTCAATTAACTCAAGAAGTTTGATTATAAACACAGAAAGACAAGGAATAGCCAGCGAGGAAGAGGAAAGAATAACGAAGGAGCGACGAATTAAAAGGAACTGTTTTGGGGCTGAAATCTCTCACAAGTATTAAGTAAATTAGGGCATCCATCTGTTGCAAGTAGACTGAATTAAAGAGCCATCAATAAGTCTCGTTTTTGGTGGCAAGAAAACTGATTTAGGTGTAGGAATTTACAGGGTAAGTTCCTTAGATCAAGAACCAAAGGTCACTGCTCACAAACAAATCACAAATCAGTACACCAGTATAATCACGTGGTTAAAACCCTCGAAGAGGGAAACAGTGCACGGCCTGAGCCAAAGCGGCCACTTCAGGCAATTTATTAATATAAAAAGAAAAGTTACATATGTTTCTCTCATAAACGGTTACTGGACAAATGACCCTTCTTGCTCTTTAAATAGAGATCATGGACCAATCGAGTGTTAAGCCACGAATCAAGTGTCGTTAATACCGAGGAGAGCGACAACTGTCGGATCACTACAAATTGTGACCGTCGGATTATAAGTTACAAATGTACATGGTAAAGAAACACACTTTACCTAAATCTACACTAGACTAAGTTATTCTTAGCTATTTCCTATGTGTCGGAATATCCTAACATCCCCTCTTAAGAACAACTTAGGATAGGATTGAATGATTTACAAAGGTGACACAAAAGGAGCCTATTTCCTATGTGTCGAAATATCCTAACATCCCCCCTTAAGAACAAATTGGAATCGAATTGAAGGATTTACAAAAGTGACACAATAGGAGAAGGAAGGAGGCATTAGAGCCTATCCCCCCTTAATGACAACTTTCCTGAACTCCAAGCATGGATCAAATTTTGGTAAACTTCATACATAAAGAACACGATCATGAATGAGCTTTCTGATGAAGTGTATGTGGAGTTCAATGTGTTTCATACATTGATGCTGAACTGGATCTTTACATAGCTGAATGGCACTCTGATTATCAGACCAAAGTGTAGTTGGATGCTGCTGATGAAGACCAAATTCAGACAGGATTTGACGAAGCCACATGGCTTCCTTGCTAGCTTCAATTGCACCACGATACTCTGCTTCTACTGAAGAAAGAGAGATTGTTTCTTACAGACCAAGTAATAGGTCCTGAACCAAGAGTGAATACATATCCTGCAGTAGACTTTCAATCATCAGGGTCACCAGCCCAATCAAAATAAGTGAAACCAATCAACAATGGAGAAGCTCCTGCACAGTAATGAATCCCAAACTGAACTGTACCTTGAATATATTGAAGTATTCTTTTAGTTGTTTTCCAGTGACTTTCATGAGGTTAGTGCATAAACCGAGCGACAAGACCAACGGCAAAGGAAAGGTCAGGACAGGTATGGGTTAGATACAGAAGTTTACCAACAAGTTGACGGTATAAAGTAGCATCAACTTCAGGAGTAATACAAGTGACTGAAAGCTTGACTCCAGACTGAAAGGGAGAAGGGGTTGGCTTACAGTCTTCCATGTGAAAGTGGTGTAGAAGATCACAGGCATACTTGGACTGAGAGAGCGTAATGCCTTCCTTGGATTGCAAGACTTGAAGACCAAGGAAATAATGCAAGTGTCCTAAGTCTGTCATTTCAAACTTCTTTTTGAGGCTAGACTTCACATGGTTTATATGGTTTGGATCACTACTAGTAAGGATAAGATCATCAACATAAAGAACAAGGATGGTGAAGGACTTACCCACTTTCTTGGTGTAGACAGTGTTGTCAGAATGACATCTAGAAAAGCCATTATCTAATAGAAATCTATCCATTTTGGCATACCAAGCCCGAGGAGCTTGTTTGAGACCATAGAGAGACTTCCTAAGGCAACAAACAAGGCTAGAGTCGTTTTGGATAAAGCCAGGGGGTTGTTCCATGTAGATTTCTTCATGTAAATCTCCATGTAAGAAGGCAGATTTAACATCCATCTGATGGACTTCCCATTTAAAGGAGGCGGCAAGGGAAAGAACAAGGCGGATAGAATTCATTTTGGCAACAGGGGAGAAGGTTTCAGTATAGTCAATGCCTTCAACTTGTGAAAATACTTTAGCGACAAGACGAGCTTTATGTCTATCCACTTTTCCATCTAGTCCAAACTTTGTTTTGTAAACCCATCTGCATCTGACAAGTTTTCTTCCTTTTGGAAGAGGAACAAGATCCCAAGTATCATTCGCCAATAAGGAACGATATTCTTCATTCATAGCTTCATCCCAATCTGGATTACCGGAGGCTTCTTCAAAGGTTTCAGGATCAATAATTTCTGGAACTTGAGCCAATAAGGGAGAGGCTCTTTTGAACTGAGAACGTGTACGTCATCAATTTGCAGGGTCACCTACAAGAGAACCTGCTACATCCCGAGTAGAGCAGACCCATCTTGGAAGCTGTGGAGTGTAAGGAATAATTTCAAGAGGTGGAGTAGGATTGTCATCCTTGTTGTCATCATCTGAACTAGAAGGAATGCTATTAAGAATAGAAGAGAGAGAGAGAGAGGTGGCAAATATGGTGAATCAAGCTCGCAGGCCAAAGGTGGCACATCCACTGAACTAGGCTCGCAGGCCGATATATTTTCACCAAATTTTACATCTCTTCTAATGATTATATTTTTGGATTTTGGTTGAAAAAGTCTATATCCTTTGACATCTTCAGAAAATCCAACAAAAATGCATTTTTCACTCTTAAGTTCTAAGGCTTTATGTTTCACATCTAGAATATGAGCCGAAGCATCACTTCCAAAAACACGAAAGTGACTTACATCGGGTTTGATTGAACTCCAAGCTTCTTCTGGAGTTACATTCTTTAAAGCCTTAGCAGGAGTGTGATTTACTATGTAGTTTGCAAAGTTAATTGCTTCTGCCCAAAAATTGAGACTAAGTCCTTTAGATTGAAGCATATAATTAGCCATTTCTTTTAAGGTGTGATTCTTCCTTTCAGCTACACAAACAGTATGTTGCAATTCAATGCCATGCTCAGTGCAGAAGTTGATAAATTTGTTGTTAATATATTCTTCACCGTCGTTTGATCTTAACTTAAGAATTTGATGTCTAGATTTTTTCTCAACAAAGGCCTTAAAGGCCAAGAACATGTTAAAAACTTCACTCTTGAGCCCAAATGAGTCTGGAGAAATCATCAATGAAAGTTAAGAAGTACTTGCAACCAGAGAAAGAAACAACAGGAAGTGGACCACATAAATCACTGTGCACAAGCTACAAAGGGGCTGAAGCGTGCCAAGAGGCACGTTTGTCAAAACTATCCCGATGATGTTTTCTAAGTACACATCCGAAGAAAACACCATCTCGGCAAGATACCAAAGGAAGGCTCGTCACCGTATTTTCCTTATATAGAGTTTGAAGAGAGCGATAGTTTAAGTGACCAAATCACTCATGCCAAAGTTTGCTCACATCATCATTATGAGCAACAAAAACAGAGGGAAGACATGAGGACCCAAAGTTGTCAAACTTATACAACCTTGTGGAATCATCAGCAATGCCAGTAGCTAAAATATGTTTAGGATCTTTGAGGTCCTTGATTACAACATCATGAGGTGAGAATTCTATTATTTTCCCTTCACCTGAATGAGTTATCTGATAAACAGATAGAAGGTTGCATGACAAGGTAGGAACACATAGTACATCATTAAACTGACCATTATCTAGATGAATGGTTCCGGATCCTACAACACTAAGAGATCTATCATCACCAACATAAATATGTTTGGTGTTACAAACATTTAAAGAAGAAAACATGGATTTATTTTTAGCCATGTGGTAAGAAGCTCCAGAATCAATGAGCCACTCATGAGAAGGAGAAGAAGAAGATACATTTAATGCATAACCAGATCTTGATGCTTGACAACCACAAACAGAAAGTGCCATGCCTAAAGATGAAGGTGAAGAGTGATCCAAATTGATGTTGTGCTTCTTCATTGTTGCTTCTAAGGCTTCCATCTTCTTAAAACATTTGGACTCTATATGGCCATCCCGATTGCAAAAGTTGCAATGTCTATCTGTCTTCTTCCCTTTGTTTTGATTTGCCTTATTATTTTGGTGATTTGATTTTTCAGTTTGCGCCTGAAATTGCTAAGGACCCTTGTTTGGTTTCAGACCATACTTTTTAGGATACTGCTTCTTGGGATTCTTTTGATATGAGTGTTGTTGGGCTGCTAAGGCTTTCTTAGAAGCATTTCCAAAAGTGATAAGACCAAGGTGTAAGAGTTTTTCTTGTTCTCTTATCAAAGAATCGCAAAAGGCATCAAAAGATGGGTTCTTGTAGGTGGTTCCTGAAGAAATGATGGCTTCTCTAGTGGAATGGAAGGCGAAAACAAATACAGAGTATGTAGGGCCAAGCTTAGTAAGAATGCAATAGATGAGGCTACCATCTTCCTTTTTGACCTTACAACATTCTAAAAGAACTCTAAGGGTCTTGAATTTGGACAAAAAATCCTCAATAGAGGAGAAATTATTGGGGTCTAAAGTAAGCAGCTCATTTTCACGCTGGTGGGCCCTAATTGATTTTGAATGCCAAAGACAGTATTTAGCTTGTCCAGGGCTTCATGAGGGGTGTCAATGTCAAGGATATGAAATCGAAGATCTTGAGCAATGGGCATTCCTATCAACTCTTGTGCTTGATCTTGTTTACTTTCCCATTTAGGAACTTTATCATCATCGGAGGGTTTACTTTCTTGTCCTGTGGCTATTCTATAAAGCCCTTTACTTCTAAGTATATCTACCATATGAGGTAGCCACTGGAAATAATTGGTGCTGTTAAGAATAATCGAGCATGCACTTTCATTTTTTTTAAACTGAAGCTGAGAAAAGCTGAAACTAACTGATGCAATGGAAAGATCTCGAAAAATTAGGCTGTTTCAAAAAAAAGGGCTCGAAAAACGGCTTTCGGATGAAGAAGTTATGCCTTTTTGAAAAAACAAGTTGAAGATGTCGAATATTTACGAGAACGGTTTGAAATTTGGTGATAAAGTTCAACTTAAAAAAATAAAATCCCGCCCCTTTAACAAAAAAAATTCACAAAAAGAAGCTTGAGAAAGATATTTGAACCCAAGACCTCTATTCTCATAAACTAACTCCTCGCCAAGTGAGATAGTAAAAGGATTCTGTTATTGTTTGAAAGGAGGATTTTTTTTTTTTTTTTTTGGCCTTTTCCTACACAAAAAAACACAAAAATCGAGCAAAAAAAAGGAAAATGCAAAGCCTTACAGCAGATTGTAAGATTTTCGATTAGCCTTACCGGCAACTATCAATTTTTCCACTATTTCTGATTTCCCAAGATCGCACAAAGACCATATGTAACAAAAAAATTCCTTTTCTTGTTTCTGATTTGCCGAGATCGCATGCAGTGCACAGCAAAGAGCATACACAGAGAAGAAGGTATAGATCCAACAAATAAATAAAACCTAAAACCCGAAAATAAACAAAAGAAACCGAAATAAGCAAAACTGTCAACAAATATAACTGTAAAACAGATGCTTTATACCTCCACATATAAACTGTCATAACTTGGGCAGCCAGAAACCTTTTCGCATGAAACGAAAGGCGTTCTTCACTATAACAGACGCTCCAGACACAACAAAGCAGTTCTCCAAGCCCAAAAATGTTCATAAATAGTAGATCTACAAAACGGCATTCGCATGCAGTCAAACCGGCTTCGGATTTTGATCAACAACGGATGCGGCCCTCAAAATGGCTCTGATACCATGTAGGAATTTACAGGGTAAGTTCCTTAGATCAAAAACCAAAGGTCACCGCTCACAAACAAATCACAAATCAGTATAGCAGTATAATCACGTGGTTAAAACCCTCGAAGAGGGAAACAGTCCACGGCCTGAGCCAACGCGGCCACTTTAGGCAATTTATTAATATTAAAAAAAAAGTTACATATGTTTCTCTCATAAACGGTTACCGAACAAATGACCCTCCATGCTCTTCAAATAGAGATCATGGACCAATCGGGTGTTAAGCCACAGATCAAGTGTCGTTAATATCGAGGTGAGAGATAACCATCAGATCACTACAAATTGGTGACCGTTTGATTATAAGTTAATATAAAAGAAAAGTTAGATATGTTTGTCTCATAAACGGTTAACCTAGAAATGAACCTCCATGCTCTTTAAATAGAGTTCATGGATCAATCGGGTGTTAAGCCACAGATCAAGTGTCATTAATACCATGGAGAGAGATAACCGTCAGATCACCACAAATTGTGACCGTCGGATTATAAGTTAATATAAAAAGAAAAGTTACATATGTTTCTTTCATAAACGGTTACCGCACAAATGACCCTCCATGCTCTTTAAATAGAGATCATGGACCAATTGGGTGGTAAGCCACGGATCAAATTTCATTAATACTGAGGAGAGAGATAAGCATTGCATCACTACAAATTGTGACCATCGGATTATAAGTTAATATAAAAAGAAAAGTTACATATGTTTCTCTTATAAACGGTTACCGGACAAATGACCCTACATGCTCTTTAAATAGAGATCATGGACCAATCGGTGTTAAGCCACGGATCAAGTGTCATTAATACCGAGGAGAGAGATAACCATCACATCACTACAAATTGTAACCGTCGGATTATAAGTTAATATAAAAAGAAAAGTTACATATCTTCCTCACATAAACGGTTACCGAACAAATGACCCTCCATGCTCTTTAAATAGAGATCATGGACCAATTGGGTGTTAAGCCACGGATCAAGTGTCGTTAATACCGAGGAGAGAGATAACCGTTAGATCACGACAAATTGTGACCGTCGGATTATAAGTTAATATAAAAAGAAAAGTTACATATGTTTCTCTCATAAACGGTTACCGGACAAATGACCCTCCATGCTCTTTAAATAGAGATCATGGACCAATCGAGTGCTAAGCCACGGATCAAGTGTCGTTAATACCGAGGAGAGAGATAACCGTCGGATCACTACAAATTGTGACCGTCAGATTATGAGTTAATATAAAAAGAAAAGTTACATATGTTTCTCTCATAAATGGTTACTGGACAAATGACCCTCCATGCTCTTTAAATAGAGATCATGGACCAATCGGGTGTTAAGCCACGGATCAAGTGTCGTTAATACCAAGGAGGAAGATAACCGTTGGATCACTACAAATTGTGACCGTCAGATTATAAGTTAATATAAAAAGAAAAGTTACATATGTTTCTCTCATAAACGGTTACCAAACAAATGACCCTCTGTGCTATTTAAATAGAGATCATGGACCATACGAGTGTTAACAAGAATATCCTAACATTAGGAAGTCAAATTAACAAGAAAGAAAGTATTTTCCAAGGGAAGGAAAGAAGAAATCAAACTGCCCCAAATTTGTCACACGTGAAGCACAATAATTGCAAGTGGACGAAAGCTGCAGGTAACAGAGGTCGAAGGTGCAGTCAAAGTTGCAGGTCTGAAATCTTGTCCAAAAGAGAAGTGGAAGCTTCTATAAGAAAAGTTTGAATTGGGTTGACTTTGTGAGAAGGAAGTGCTTCAAGGAGAAGTTTGACTTGGTCTTGGAGGGGTCTTTGTCAAGGGTCATAGGTCTTGGAATTCGTCATTTGAAGTTCTATAAGAAGGTAGGAGTTCTTGTGGGTTTTCCTCTCAAGAGGAGAGGTTTTGGCCTTGGCTTGCAGCATACATTTTGTGTCCGCTTGTCTCATTGATCTTCATAGTTTGATAGTTGTTTGATGATAAGAACAACAATAATAATCAAGTGAAAGAAAAAGTTAATCAAGTTAAGTAAAAGAACATCACAAATAGTTATCAAAGAATGAGAAATCACCTAATTTATCTGCCCCTAGATTTCTCAGTGAATATCACCCTCTAATCATTAACATAAGTTAGAAAAAACGTAGCATGTCAAGTGAAGATTTTGTTTGAGTGATCGTGCTCCTTACTTCCCACTTACCATGCGCTCTTGGATTCTCCCTCTGAACCTACAAACTCTCACATACCTGCTTCTTCCCTTGATCTATAGGCATGCCCTTTGACTTGGATAGACCACTCTCCTAACTACAATAACTGCTCCTATCAAGTTAGAGCCTTTGGGCTTGAGCATCACCTTCCCATCCTAGAACAACACTTCAAACCCCTTTGCCTTAATCACTGAGATAGACAACATGTTGCACTTGAGTTCTAGTACCCATAATACACCTTGGACTCATAGCAGCCCTCCTAACTCCATCCTTAATGGCACCATACCTAACCCTCTCACAGTCTTCTGACTCTTATCGCCAACTTGCATGTACAATTTAGAGTCCTAATCGATTGGAGTCTCCAATACTTCCCGCAATCTTGTCATATGATTCGACACACCCTACACCCTCATCAATGGTTCCCTCAGAGAAATGAGAGACTAGAGAAAAATGTTCTTTGAACCTTCTTGTGAAGTCTTTATGCTCGGTTGTGTTGATTTTTTCAATTATCTTCCAACTGATAATTACCTCTTATGACTTTCATTAGGTTAATCTCTTTCTTGTGATCTTTTTTCATCATCAAGTAATTGCACAGAGGAATTCAACGGTAAAACAAAAATGCTAGTAGGATCATAAAGAGAGCCACACAAAAACACAAGTATTTTACCCTAGGAAAACCCACATGGGAGGAAAACCCAGCAACCTTTTCCTTAGAGAAATTATTCAATTCAACAGAGATAAATCTAGTTCTTCAAGTTAATCATAAAGTCAAACTGACTAGTAGCATATCTTTGGCCACAGCTGGTCAAATTTCCCTTTAGATTCAATCTGATTTTCCCATCATTAGGTTTGCCTAGAATAATAACAGTGGCTCATTCCATCGCAAAGATTTAGGTCTTTTTCTTCCTTTGCTTGGTCTGCATCAGCTCAGAATAATCTCAGCCTATCTCAGAATAGTCTGCCTCAAGATAACTTTGGCCTATCTCAGAATAGTCTGCTTCTAGATAACTTCATCCTGTCCCAAAATATTGATTTCGGTTGCCACAAGAGACTCCTTCGTTTTGCCTCAGATATGCCATTTTTCCTCTACCTCAGTTGATCCGAATTCACTCTTATTTGAAGATGAGCGAGTTTCCTTTTCGAGGAGATCGAAGCCTCTAGTTATACTTATCTAGGAGGCTAAATGGGTATGACCAAGGGGAAAGCCAACCTTACTTCTTGGAGGTTCGACTTTATGTTTTGGAACCAAATTTAATATTAGAAATTCAAAATTCCTTTTTCTTTTGAGGTTGACATGAAGAACATGTCATATATATTTTTCTTTTGGACAATAGCATGAAGAAAATGCTTTATATTGACATCACAAATACATCAAGGTCCAAAATATTACTTATGAAGACTGACCATAGCTACAAAATTCAATAGGATGTTGATGTAGAAGCCATTGCAATCTCTCTCTTCTTCTCATTATCTCCCTTCCTCTGATGTGGGCACTTACTCGCATAATGACCATGCTCACCACATGTGAAACACTTCACCTTGTTCAAGTCCTTCGCTTTTCCCTTCATCTTACTAGTGAGAGCCACGATCCTCGTGCAACAGTTCCTCGTGAATGAAGTCATCCCATAACTTGTTCCAATCTAGCAGCTTGTCTCAAGCAACTATTCCTTTGATAAATGGAATCCATTCCTCGATGAAGCCCTTTAAGGCAGTCCTCACTAATTTTGACTTCGGAACATTATCACCAGTGGCAACTAGCTCATCACGAACTTGAAAAGCCCTTGTCAGATACGAAGCCACACTCTTGCCATCCAACATTTTGGTGTTCTTGAGCTTCTCTCCCAATACCATCAACCGATCCGCGTTCTTATTATGGAAAAAGTCCTAAAATTCCTTCCACATATCATGTGCAATGTTCTTCCCGATAAGATGAGGTATCAAGTGATCCTTTACTCCATCTAGGATGATCAGCTTGGCTTTCACATCCAACTCTTCAAACTCAACCAACTCTTCAAGAGTCATTGGCTTAGCAATCCCCTTGTCAGCAAACTCCCATATCTTGTTCACCAACAAGACCAGCCTGATCCTTTCTTTCCAAGGACTATAGTTGGACAACACATCCAACCTGTCCTCATACCTCAGACTAGTAATCAACTTTGCCATGTTGTTAGTCCTTCAACAACAAATCAACCAGCTCCCTCTAAGGCTTCTTATTGTACACACTCTGATTCAACAATCCCTTCAAAGTAGATTTGATACAATGTTGATTTTTCTTTACACCCTAGGTTTGGTTTATGGCTAGACTAGCACACAAACATACTAGGAATGTTCAACCAAAACAACTTTGCACAGCGGAAAATTAACAACAGTGAATCAATAAAATACACAGATAAATATGTGGCCCAAAACACTTCTTATTAATCCATCAATAAGAAATGCATAGGACTCCCATACCAGGGATCATGGCCCTTTATGAAACTTGATACAAACTATGATACAAGAAGGCTTGAGGTCAACTACTTTAGACCTTCAATCTTCCCAACAAAACAAATAACTTAATTGTTGATGTAGCCCCTTCACAACCAATCCTTTCAGTCCTTATTTGTGACCTCTTAACTAGCTGTCCTTTGTGTCCTTCACACGCATATTTGGATCCTTTCAGATATTTGTCATATAGCTACTCACAATAGACAAGTGATTTAGTCCCCTGCATTAACTAGCATCAACTTTGTTGTTTAGGACATCCTTCTACAAAATAGACTTCTTTTATCAGTTGTATCAGCCCTACACAGCTCAACAATCTCCCTTCTATCAGACCAATTTACTCAGCTAGTCAAACTATCCTACAACAAACTTCCCACAGTTGTTAGGGCACTCGATCCCCAACAAAGACTCTCGGTTGGCTTCCTTACAGAGTTTGAGGCCCTCGACCTACTCAGAAATAGTCTCGATCAGGTCTGTATAGATCCTAGAGTTCCTCAGCTTGCCTAGGCACTAGTCCTAAGGCCTTTGGCCCTCTTCAAGGGTTGTGGCTAGGATTCTTGCTCTAGACAAACTGCAGCCAACTCTCACTATAACAGGCTTCCCACAGTTGTTAGGACACTCGATCCCCAACAAAGATTCTCGGTTAGCTTCCTTACAGAGTTTGAGGCCCATGACCTGCTCAGAAATAGTCTCGATCAGGTCTGTATTGATCCTAGAGCTCCTCAGCTTGCCTAGGCACTAATCCTAAGGCCGTTGGCCCTCTTCAAAGGTTGTGGCTAGGATTCTTGCTCTAGAGAAACTGCGGCCAACTCTCACTATGACAGATTGGCCCTTTTCTTAGAGACAGAACACGTCTTCTTGGAGACAAAACTCGGCATTCATAGATTAGCTTGCGAACTCATATTAGCTCCCAAACTCATGTTGGTCAATAATTGTCATTGATGGAAATATAAGCACTCTTGAAGGTTACACAATTGGATGACCATATGATGACATGGAGATGATATGATAACATGGTTGAAGATATGACAATGGAGACCCCATATAAGACACACTTGTATGATGGTTGGAGACCTCACTTAAAAGGACTACACCACCTGTCCTTAACTCGCCTTTTACCCCTTCCTTCCCCCTTATCGTCTCATGGTCAGCTAAGGTGACAAAACGGTTAGCTGTGGTGACAATTAAACCTCCAGCCAATCTATAACCCAGCTATCTAGTATGTAGGCATAAGCATAACGAACAAGCAGATTTATAGTCTTGGGAAAATTACTCTAACATTTCCTATCCTTTAGTATTAAATATGATGAAAATCTATTGTAACAATTTCCTAACTCTAAATGCAATAACCATGTGTTACACATTTGTGCACCATCGAAATGATACTTTCTCTTTTGTATTTAATTGAAATAATCATCCCAACTTAAAGGTATAAAAAGATGAGAACTATAGTAAGATGGCTCGCAATTTATATTTTATGCAATTTATCCTTTATCGACTCCGTGTGAACATAAAATTAATAGAAATAACTCATGTGAACAGTAAATTAATAAATAACATAACAAGACCACATCACAATATGTATACAATATCTACGCCTAAATTTCAAAGAACGTAGGAACGTTTCGCATAGAAATCTGGTCATAATCGTCGAGGCTGCCATAATTTAGCATTTTACTATAGAATCATAAAAAAATATGTACTCATATCTTCATGCATAAAAATGAATTAACAAACAGCGACCGAACACACTTGAGAATTAACACTTTCACCACCCAACCTAGAACTTCTTCAGTTCACCCCCGCTCTGAGATTCAGTTCTCCAAGGTATCAACAACACCTATTGATCCTTGCAATAAGTCTTTTACCCTTTTTCCATGAGATTTTTTCCTTTAGCGGCGTCCCGCTTTTGCCTAGGCTTTTTGCATTAAAAGCTTGCTTTTATCTCCCGCAACGCTTTATGCTTAATCAGACTCGGCATTTTTCTCTAGCCAATGGATTTAATAGATTTTTTGTCCCATCCCTTAAACCTTATCTAGAACTTTATCTAGATATTTATCATGGAAGCATGTTTATAGATATGAATCTCATCAACAAGTGTTTTTTTCCCAAGTGTTTTCAAATCCATTTATTTAATAGCAAAATATCTATTTACATAAATATTTCAATACACTTTATGGCTTCCCTATCATTTCCAACATCATAATTTAGTCTTAAATAAAACACATAACAATTCCATAGTAGAGAGGATATCACAATCTACTCGAATACTGCGAAATAATGTCATTCTTCTGCATCTTGATATTTCGAAGTTTATTCTTAAGTGTCAGTTTTTTGTGGTCGCTGCTATTCTTGAACAATTTTGTCAGTGCTTTCCACATTGGGAAAGGAGTTTCTTTCCCATGGAGATTTGAGCCAATGTGCTCTTGCACTCCCTCCAAGATTATTCTCCTCTCCTTCACGACATCTTTCTTTCATTGGGCTAGATTTTGTGCATCACATGCCTGTGGTTTTGCAATATTTGTCTTGACATATTCTAGCAATCCATGGTCATCTGGCACTGCCTCCATGTGATCCTTCCATGCAATGAAATTCGAGTTTCCTTCCAATACATACTCTAATCTCAGCTCGTTGAAGTTCATCTTCCCAACTCTGAAGAGATCTTGCTACAGTGAACTGCAAATTCGATCCTCTTGAGAAACAACTTTGAAATTCATGTTCTAATATGAATCCTACACTAATACCATGTAGAAATTATGGCGTAGAATTGCAATTGCTAATGAAATTTTAATCTAAATCACAAGACACAATCCTACTCTATTGCTCTATGGAATTCAATTCACAATTTAGAACATCAATCACAAACATGCAATGAGAAATAACACACATGCACACTATATTTTCCAGGGGAAAGCAATCTGCTAAAAACCCCTTTGCCTGTTTGCATTAATTTGATGAATAGATGTGTTACAATTGTTAGCTTAATGCGAGCTCAACCTACAAGCGAATAACCTATATCTCTGATCACTGAGAAGCTCTGGCCCTAACTTAGTCAATTTCTGCCTCTGCTTGAGTCCCTATTTCCTTGCGCAATTCCTGAGGAAATTAGGCCCTTATTATTTAGAAATTCCCTCCAAAATGATTGCGTAATTCCCAAGGTTGATCATATGACTACATGCAACACCTGTACACTCAAGACTAGTCTACAACTGATGTTACACTGCCTTGGAATCTCCACCACAGTTGGGGAACTCAAATTCTCTACATGCACTAGGGTTGATTGATCAGTTAGCTGGATTATCAATGAGTTAGATTGAAGTCTCACTGCACAACTGACCTTCCACTAATTCCTCCAACAGTTAGAACTAGTTTAACTGAAAACAACTTGAAATAACTGACCTTGATTGCTACAAATTAGAAATCACACATGATTAACTGAACTCTAACTCCTCTAACTCGAATTTGTTGAGCTAAGTGATAAAAGCCATGTCACACAAGTTAATTGCATCCATGTTGTCTGTTGATGTGGAAATTCAAATTTTCTCAATTTGACCAAGGCAAAATCAAATTGAGACTTTCTTGTTGCATTTTCAACACCACCCCCCTTGGCTTTAGCTAGGAGGAAGCCTAGATGGAAAGAGTTGGGATTAGCTGACAGCCACTTCTCTGAGCTTTGCCACCAAGGCCACACCTAGTGAGGTTGAGGATTTTTCCCAAATTAACTTAGGTGTGTAAGCGAGACGACAACAAGACCCAACACACTAGAGTATCACACTCCTCACTAAGATGCCTCTCTCGATCTTGTGTTCTTGCAGGGTTTTTTCACCCTCTCCTTAGCCTTGCTCTTATAACTTTTCATTGACTAAATCTCTAATGCTAATCTCCAAAGTGATTGACAGCCAAGATTAGATTTTGCCTCACATGAGATCAAGGGATGAGATTATAACATAATTACTAAAGTAAATATTTTACTTTTCCTAATATTTCTTTAGCTCAGTTAGCCAACATAATAATTGTGTGTTTTCCCTAAGTTAGACTTAGACTAAATTACAAATGCAACTTGCTCACACAAGAGCAAGTGTCTAAGGAGATCATTGGGTGACTTCTAAACGCCTAGACACCTAACCCTGATCAGAAGTACCTGCCCAAGATACAAACATCAACAACAAACAATCATACAAAAAGTACACTACAGAGAATATCTTACAGAGATTTCTAAATACTTGTAATTCCTAGGTAGATGGATCTCTTGATCAAGTATGTTAGCATGCCACCATTGTCACATGGTTATAAAAAATAATTGTTGTTAGATACATACCCAATTATAGTCAATGTTCAAAAAGCCACCTCAATGGTTTTAACTTTTCCATGACGCTTTCATTGTTAAAATAGGACCAATCATGCAAAAAAATACAATAGAGAGCATGCCTTATAGAAGTGTTTTAAGTACTTCCAGTTTCCAGGTAGATGAATCTCTTGATCACGTTAGCATGCCATCAATCTATAATGAGGATTGTTGCATAGTTACCCAGGATAACTCTGATGTTAGATACGTACCTTTTCAGCCAGTGGATCAAAAGCTGCATATAGCTCAAAATCTTGCGTTATCCAGCACAACAAAACTGCGTAACAATAAACACAATAAACTGTTAAAAGATTTAACTTTATCGCCTATGCTTGTACTTTTGAAACAATCTGTAAAAAAACATATATTTGATTTATCAAAATGATCATGAAAGAGAGTTTTAAAGAACTTACTGTAGTTTCTGTCTCTCCTGTACTGCATCTTATGAGGACCTAGAGCCTCAATGTGCATTGAAGAGTACAAGTTCTGATAGGCTCTGAGCAAACTGCTGACAATAAAATTAGTGATTTAGTTTGCTAAACACTGACTATCACATTTAGCAGGTGGAAACCTAAGTCAATATCAACCAACTTATTTATCAAAATAATTGGCTGAGTGAACTTTTATAACAACTAACCTTTTCTGAGCCCGGTGACTGGTCAAAGGTGGAGAGAATTCTGAAGCTACATATTGATCGAGGTAAATGCTTTTGTACATAAAGTGCAAGAGACCACCAGGACCTCCAATTCCTACAATGTCTTTTTTGGTTTCTCTTGCAGCCACAGCCAGCTTGTGATCTTTGTCATGCTGTTGATGGCCATAAGAAGATTGCACTATAGGGTCACTGGGTAAGTCCTCCACATGCAAACCAGCATTTAACATTGATGTTTTCACCTCATTCAGTACATTCGACTTATTCAGCACTGTTTCAATTCGAATCCTAAAACGAATGAAATAAAGATCTTGTTATTAGTTCATTTCCAAAAAACTGTACCTTGTACAGAGTTCAATCCTCATAAAATTTATAAAGTTACAATATCTAAACTGGATCCACCAATAGAAGGCACTATACAATAGTTAATAGCTAAACTTTCAGACACAAGTTATTGGAATTATCTAAACGTTCTACAATTTGGCCCAATTTTGGTTGTACATCGGCCTTTTTTTGGTCATGATTTGACCATTTTTGGTCGTATATAGGTCCAAATAGTAGGAAGTTTAGACAACTTTCAGTTTGTTAGTCTGATCAAAATGTCATTCCATCTGCACGTAAAGTTTAATTATCCTTGATACCTGTTTGAAAGGGATCATTCTTTATTTCCTACAAGCAATACAGTACCTGCAATCCTTTAGATGGTAGAAACCATTGTGATCCGTGGTTAGGAGCACTAAGACAGTGTTCTCCTGTCACCAAAAGTGTAACAAAATTTGAGCAATATGAATATTTAATAAATTCACTCCATACAAAAAAGGAGATTGCATACATTTTTTAGACATATAAACCACAAAGAATATGAATGGTCTTATAGGAATGCCTTGAGGCAACTGTAATAAAAAATAAAAATAAATCATAGTCCAGAAAACGACAGCTTACTTTAAGATAGTGTACATAGGCATGAAGGAATGCCATCGAGTTGTATCTCGGAATACATATTGGAGAGAATGCCTCAGAAGTCCTGCACCAATGAAATAAATGTGGCATTCTAAAAATCTCGCATAGACAAATTAGAAAGCTTCAAATAGATACTACAGATCACTTTTCACAATCAAGTAAACTTATGAAAAAGGACATCCACAACACGCAAAGCTAAAAGCAGTAAGGGTGTATACAATGGAATTTACATCCTCTTCTTCAAAACTACTAGATCAAAAATAAAATCAGAATATGCTATACTACATCTAGGGATTTTACAACCCTTATCAGCAAGACCCCTTTTGCTGACAATTAAATACATAACACATCCCTCCATATGGAACAGAAAGCAGGAAAAAAAACTGACCACACGGTCGAAAAAAGACCTAAATCAGATCTTCCAAAGGGTATAGAGAGCTGAGATCCTATTTTACTTTTTTGCAGACCTTGTGAGCATTTTCATGATGAATCCACATGTGCCATTGCAAGAAGAATCCTCAATAGTGGGAAGGCAGGGACAAATGAGCAAATTGGTATTGATGATGAAAACGAAAAAGATAAGCATCTTATCAATGAATTAACTCAAATGCTTAAAGACATGCAATTCAGTCAAGCTCAGTTGATGAAAACCATGAAACTCAACCAAGAGAATCATTCTAAGGAAATGAGATCCATGCACACCAAGTTGTTAGCTATAGAAGAAAAGCATGTTGAAAAGTTGAACACCATAAAAGCAAATCATAAGAAAGAAATGAGTTTTATGCCAGACATGGAAGTCGGTCTTCAAAACAGATTATTAGCTATAGAATAAAATCATGTTAAGGAGTTGGAAACCATGTAAGCAACTCGTGATAAAAAGATGAGTTCCATTCAAGGAAATCATAACAAAATAATAAAGGACATTGAAACCGGTCAGATCTCTCTTCAGAACAAGTTGTTGGCTATGGAACAAAGCCAAGCACAATTAATAGAGACCGTGGAATTAGATCATGCTAAGGAAATGGGTGCCATGGAGATTAGGTTACAGGACATAATAGGAACCATGGAGGCTAATCACATACAGAAAATGAAAATCATGGAATCAAAGCATGCCGAAGAAATGACTGCCATGAGGACTGAACAAATCACACTTCAAAGTCAGCTGCAAATGATGGAAAAATCACAGGTCTAGGAGCTCCAACTCAGACCAGAGGATACAGGGGACAAGCATAAAGAACTTTCTACAGATCGCAATCCTCCCAGTCCACTGAAGCATTGCCCATCTTATTGCGAGTGCACTCGAAGTGGCATAGTTGGAAAAGAGACTGAGAAAAATCAGGCTATTGAGGTCAGTCACAGTACTTGCCAAACTTATATGTCACCTTTGACAAAATATATTCAGAATAAGATTGGGCATACCTCAGATGCCTTAAATTTTTCATCTGAGCAGTTTCGAGATCAAGACTAAAAGTCTACATTGGTCACATTTTTAGCGTCTTAGCCCACCAAGAAGAAAACTAAAAAGCGAAAAGGAAGAAAGAAATTTGATGCATCCGATGGTTGGGAGCAGCATGATATTCAGATAAGTCAGAGTCCTGGCATCTTCAGAATCCAAAATGGCACATCAAAGAAGCAACCCATGGACCTGCCTGAAAGTCAACAGATGCTCAGTATGCACTTCGTTGATAACATCTAATGCCATAGGGCATCCTTTGTATTGTATTTCTAGCGCTACTCTCTTAGATAGGATTTCACTTTTGTCATTAGTTAGTTTATTTTTCATGCCTTGAAGTTTTATATTTCATATGTTAGAATAATTTTTTCTATTCCAGAAAATGTTCTATGATGTATACATGATGATTTTGATTTTGAGTGGATATCTAGTTAATGTTAATTTGTTTTCTTCGATACAGGATTATGGATTCTCACATTTATTCAAGCAAAGCAACGTGTCCAGGAAGCATAGTACAAAGCAGAAGATAACACTTTGTTAACAGTCCAGGAAGCATAGTAGAAAGCAGCAGATAATCTTTTTCGAGGATCAATGTCATCATTTAGTTTCCAATATTATCATTGTAAACCCAATTTCTGCAAAGTTTATTTAAATGATGATAGTATGACCATTGAGTCATGTAATTGCACCTAGGTAAGCCAATGATTTTTTTCAAAGGATTTCATCTTAGGAAGTTTTTTAAGCTCCCAGAATTATGTGTGCTTGTAAACACGGATAATCAGCAGAGTTTTTCTTCCAACTATAACCCAAAAGCTAGGGTGGAATTCTTTGGCAATGTCTTAGGTGAGTCCTAGTGTTTGTCGAGTCTATTGTAAAAGTGTGTTTAAAAATAATTCTAGTGCAAGGTCCCTCATAATTAGAACACCGTGGCTAAATTATTTTATTATAAGCACACTTGGTTTCATGCTAGATCATATTGTGTCGCAATATTGGGTAGTGTCTTGAGGGTCTAGTCTAAATGTGTATTTCCCCTTCTAAGGGTTGAATTAAATTGTAATATCATGATGTAAAAATATTTTAGTGCATGGTCCCTCATAATTAGACACTGTGGCTAAAATATTCGAGGGTGGAAGAATAATTAAATCCCCTCTAGAGGCAATTAATTGATTTTTTTTGCAAAATAAAATACAAACCCTAAGCCAGAAAATTAATTAATTTAGAGTCAAAAAATAATTATAAAGAAATTAAACTCTCTCCAAGTGGAAACTAATTAGAAATTCATGGGTCAAAAAAAAATTAATTTTTGGAGGTCCTCCACCAAGGAAAAATGGATATTTTAAGAAAATTTGAGCCCTTGGACCTTGGTGGTTAAGTTAAAGTCAATTTTTTGAGGAAATTAATCCAAAATATTAATTTTTGGATTGACAAAAATTGGTTTTTAAGAAAAAATCGAATTTTTCCTCAAAAATAAGGAATCGACAATGGAGATTAAAAGAAGATCAAGCTATTTTCGACGAACGAGACCATTTTGACAAGGATCAAGTCAACTCGCCGTTATTTTCCACTTGGAGGTGTTTTCTCTATATAAAGAAGTTATTGAGCTCCTATTTGGTATCTTTGGATAATCTTTGGATGATGTAATTTTGTAACGCATCTGTTGAGCCTCACTCAACTAGAATTATTTCTTCTCATAATAGAAAGATTTTGGGGTTTCAGTTCATCATGTTCTTCTATCTGTTGATCTGTGGTATGTGCTAGTTTTATTTATTTATGCTCTATACTATGCCAAATTTTGCAATTTTTATTTCATTTGTCAGTGATAAAAACATTATATTGGTACGAGTTATCTTTGGTGTTCTGATTCACCATATGATCTAACAATTATCTTTAAGATTGAATACAAATCTACAAGTAATCTAGCCCTTAGCATCCAGGTTCACAAATTGTGTGGAAGGACTAACCATGTTTGAGCTCTGGGCTTTCGTTGTGACGATTTATTTTGCAAGAGAGGTTTGGCCAATAAATTTTTCGAAGTTCTTCATCTATAGTATCCACTCTAGAAAAAAACTCAAAAAAATTCTAAGTCTCTTTCTCTTGTGCTATAAAGAATTTATCTGCTAATTAGAGCTTGTAAATTTAAATTTTGTAAATAATGTTGATATTTGTAAAATAATTTTTCTAATCCTTGTATTTAATTTTTGTATAGTACTTAAGGTTTGGGATTTTTTTTGAATTTTTTGTATATATTGGGGTTGGAAAATGTTTCTATTTCATTTGTGCAGGTGGGTTTCTCAAGCCATTAAAGAGAGTGATTTTTTTTGTGTGGAAAGACTAGCCCTAAGACTAGGGTTTGAAGGGTTTCTCTCCTTCAAGTTGGATGTCTAGCCTTCTTTAGCAAAAATAATTGGGGTTTTGAGGTGGATCTAGGCCTAGGAAGGCAATATCTAGCCTCTAGTCACCCTCCAAGCTCAACTCTAAGCCAAGAAGGGAAAGTCGTTGGCCCTAAGAGGTAATTCTTGTGAATTTTGTGGGCAAATTTTTGAGTTTTTCTTTAACTTATGGTGTCTTTGCAGGGGTCTGAAATTTTCTGAGGCCTTTTAGGCCTAGCCGTGGCCTCTCCTACCCTTTCGCAGCCTCCTTTGCCTTCTTCAAGTGAGTTGCAGCGCTTTCCAGCCTTGACGTCAGCCCTAGTGGGCTCCTATCCCTTGCAGCAGCCTCTTAGAGGCCTTTCCTTTGGTGTTGCAGGCCTTTCTTGGCCTCTTTCCCTTTGTTGCAGGCCTAAATAGGCCTTCTAGGCCTTTTTGTGGCCTCTTCCAGCTCAACTGTCAGCCCTAGTGGGCTTCTACCCTCTACTGCAGGCCTGCAAGGCCTTTATCCCCTCACCTGTGGCCTTTCTAGATCTTATCACCCTCATCGCTACCCTATCTAGCCTTATTGTTCCCCTTCCCAGCCTTCTAGCCCTAGCGTTGCCCTCTCTAGGCCCTAGCCTACCCCTCCTTGCCTCATCTCTGGTATATCTTGGGTTTGGCATTTATTTTGACACTAACATTGTGTTTTGGAACTAATATTTGTGGTTGCAGGTGGACAATTCCATTGGAAAACTTCATTAGCCTAACTAGTTATCAACAAGCCCATTGGGCCAAGTCGTTTGACCTTCAATCCCTCCTCTCTCATCATTGCTTCATCTATAATTCTGAAGCATATTCTTGACAGTGGTATGTTCATAACGTAAATACACCTCAAACAATCCTAAACTCATTAACTATGCACCTAAAGCAATAAACATTGATCTTGTGGTTACATTGGTCTTATACAAGTGAATTTTGGAGGACTGTGTTTTGAATTTCAAGGTCTAATAAGTCACCTACAGCAGTGATATAAACACATAACAGTGGCATAAAACTAATTAACAAATCATCTCATATCATTGAAAAAGCATTTGATTTGTTGGGCTAGCTAATTGCTTGGTGTCTCTTGTGTTTTGGGTGGATTGTTGTGATCATTCCTTGGCTGCCTCATCTTGCATTTCATTAACATCTCTTGCATCTCGTGCATAAGCATTCACTATTAGCAATCTCATCTAAGTGATAAGATACATGTGCTCTCACTAAGTCAACATTCTAAATAAGAAGACAAAGGCTCTAAAATTGATTTACTTGGATCAAATTAACATTCTTTACGAAAGATTAGCTTACTGTTGTCATAAGTTTACTCTTGCTCCTTTAGTGTCACGATAACATTGAGCATAAGTTGCATAAGGGTTTCTAAACTGCAAACATTCTTTCATGGTATTGGTCACCAAGTTAATAAAAGTTTAGCTCTCTTCTTCATTTTGAAAAGCATTAGTACATTAGTACATTAGTACATTGGTCTAAAGGATTGCTAGAATTTGTGACATTGGTTTCAAAGGAATACTTTCACTTGTCATTGCTATCATTGAAATTGGCTACTGGATAAGTAGTTACATTTCTTTTCATTGTCATAGTGGAATTCACATTTCTTGTGAGTTTACTTTTGTAATAAGTGCACTAACATATTGTGTTGCAAGTGAGCATCATATCTAAAATCATAATCTTGCAAAATTTTAACTCACTCTTAAAGCACTTAATTGATCTCTATATTGTGACGGGAGTAATCCAAGTAATCTTAAGAACAGCTAATTGTTGATATCTTGTTGAGTAATTGGCATATTAACATTATTAATAGAAGCATTGGACTTGTGCATTTCTTTTCACTTGATCAAGTAATTGTCCATTGTCAGATAGTTAATCTTGAATCGCCTTGCACAACATTTTCTGGCATTTTTGAATTGGTTCATTGAGCACTGCTTTTGGAGAAGATTGTTCTTGTGTTTGTTAAGTACTTTCTTTCATTGCTCTAAATCAAATATTTTTGGGGATAATTTATCTTAAAGTACTTAAAGCATCTAACAATCTCACATAAGGCTACTCACTCATCTTGCACTTGCATTCTAGGAAAAGCATTGCATTAATTAACTTACCTCCAAGCATAAGGTTGGTTGAAAAACGATAGGATCACCTTTCTCACCCAGCTTGCAAAGTTTAGACCCTCACTTGTGGTTAACATGGTGACCTTGCAGTCGTCAGAGCCACAGTATCTACGGCGTCGGAGGCATTGGTTGGTTAGAACTCTAGGGGAGGTATTTTTAATATGGCCTTTGTTATTTTCTCCTAGGTTTATCTCCACAACCTTCACTTGAGACTAGCTTCAAAACAATTGGGAGAAAGGATTCACTTAGATAGGCATTTAATCTAAAATTAATCAAGACTTTGCACATCACTTAATTTCTAGGTGTCGCGAATCGCATCGCATAATGGATAGTGTGCATCCTGTTACCTACCATTTTGTGGGTGATATCCCTAGGAGAAAATTTTCTCCAAGATGGTCCTCAACCAACAACCAGCAGCCCCCTGCCATTTCTTCGCCACCTGAGCCAGCCATGTGGTCCCTCACCCATCTGTCATGATCATATGTTTGAAGGTGCGCCTCCCGAACCTAAAGGTATGCCTTGTCATTTGGTAGTTCAGTATTGAGTTTTCAAATCATGGACACTTTTGGGCATGGATTAATGGGGGGATTCGGCAGAAAGAGTTGGCTAGGTTTGTGCTTTGGTACCCTAGACCTCTTTTGGATGTTACCCTTTCATATTAGTCGCGTTGGATCTCCTTTACTGACCATTGGGTTTTAGAGTGGTAGTACATGGGAAACCCCGATTCTGGTTGCGTGGTCCCGCTCCCTCATCCATATATATCACTCCCCTTCCGTTTATTATAACCCCATTCATCATATTTCCCACCTGGGTCCACATAGGGTTAGCCTCCCCTTCCCCTTGCCCACACCTTGGGTCAGTCTTGGAATGATGCCCCGAAGGTTGATGCAGCTAAAAAGAAAAGCAAAAGCATAATAGGCCACATTCAAGCGGAAAATATACCATAAAATGCAAAAGATGGTCGGGACAATATTTAGCGCGTGTGAAAAAGCCAATGCATGAGCTCTACCCCATACCCATGGTCATCACCCTGGTTCTATAGTGTGAAAAATCCTAGATCTGGATTCCTACTGCAACAAATCTAAATTACTTCTCCTATTATTTGATAATTATTTCATTACATTGAAATACAGTAATGACTGAAGCGGTCTACACAAATAATGTTGCAGAATAAATCTAAGTTTTGAAACAATTTGAACAAAATTCAATGAAAAACAACCACATTGACACAGTTATTTTTGGACTAAGTCCCTGGAAAAACCCAACTTGGGAAAACCGATGCAGCAGATCTGAGGGTTTGTATTAGTAAGCAGCAGAATCTTGAATACAACTAGGGTGCCAACATCTGGCAAACCCTTTAGAGAATTATAGACAACAAAAATAACTGTGAGATATACCTCACTCAGCAAGTCTCCGGCTGATCAGAAACAGCGTTGATGAATCCCTCACTGCCTCTGCGTGATTGCTTACGCTGGATCTGCGTAAGCCTGCGTAGGCAAACTAGAGGAACTGTGTCACCCTTCCTACAGCTAATCTGGCTGATCTGAAGCTGGATCTTGGCCCTCCTGGCTCAGAACCCCAGCCTCTATCTTTCTCCGGATTGACTCCAAGAGACACTGTGCTGGCTCTGCGTGATTCTCTGCAGTAACTGCGTCACCCCTGCCAGAAACTGCGATGTCTCTCTCCTGTGTTGATGTCGCCTCTCTCTAAAATGTATTCTTGGCCCTCCTGACCAATCTCTGCTTCTGCCCCTCTCTGGATTTGATCACTAAATCAAATCACTTAGCAAACCCAGCCCTAGTAATTTGTTCTTGATCAAAAGTTGTGTCTCCTCACACAAATTCGAAAATGCTCAATGACTCAAGTGTCAAGTGTATTTTCCATAGGCCCCTCACCCTCCTCCTTATAATCTTTCATTGACTATTCAACGGCCAAGATTAAAACATAATCAAGGGCTAAGATTAACTTGGAGGTGATCCATGACTTCATCTAGAAGATTTACACTTGATTTAATTAATACCCTTTAATTAATCAGTTTCCCTAAGTTTAGACTTAGGAAAACATTAAAAAAACAATTAATTAATTTAATTAAATCATCTCTAAGTGGAATTTTCCAAAACCATTTCTGGGTTTTATGAAATACATGTGTCTTAGCCTATATACAAAATTACAAGGCTAGAGCACATCCGATGCTACCATAAATCAACACTCCCTCTTAGTGAGGAAAATGCTCTAGCAAGACAACTCAATGTGTTGTTGATCTGACTTTTGTAACATCTCTGCTGTGTTGTTGATGCTGCTCACCAACACTGCACAAAAATGTTGCAACTGTACTACTGCTGACTCTGCTTGCTGCTGCCAACTGCCACTATACTGCAACTCCCTCTACATTTTGCACCCATGTTGTTGCTCTGCACTACTTGAGCACCACTCTGCACTGCGCTGCCTCTCTGTGTACTGCGTTGTTGCTGCTCATCTGTTGCTGCACTGCTGCTATTGTTCCTAATTGCAACAGAAAAACATCTGAAATTTGGACAAGAAAATCTGCAACTAAAAATAGGACTGACTACTGCTAGTTTCTGCACTAGCTTTCTGAAAATATTGCGTTGTTGCTGCTCTGCACTGCGTTACACCAGTGTGCACTGCACTGCTGCTACCTCTTCTCTGCGCTGATCAGGTTCTAGTACTTCTAGCCACTACATCATCTCATCATCTTCTGCTGCAACTGTCCATCCTGCTACTGTCTTTAGGATGTCGTAGCTCACATGTGATCCAAGAGTTCGAAAATACTCAAGGATCCCGCCTCCTTGTAGATTCTGGATCTACAAATCCAAATCAGCCCACTTTTCTCCTTTTGGAATATGAGCTAACATAGCACAATCTTTCTCTGCCTCAATCTTGGCAGCCCCTGCATGTGGGTCTTCCTTCTCCTCTTTATCCTTTTTCTTAAGAGGACATTATGTGGCATAATGCCCCATTTCCCCACACCGGAAGCACTTGATCTTAGATAGATCTTTCTTCTTTTGCTTCGGTTTCCCTTTTGATGCAAGGGCAGTGTTGTCTTCTTCCTCCTTCTTGACCTTTGAACTGCTACTGCCATCCACCAAATGGATTTTCAGGAGATCTCTCCTCAACTCCTCTTGTTGTAATGTTGCCCACATTGCTTCCCATCCTGAAAGCTTTTCTCTGCCCAATATACTTTGGACAAAGACTTCATAATCCTCTGAAACACAGTTTTGTGTAAGCCTTACTAGCTCTGAGTCTTTAGGAGCAGATCCAACTGCAGACAGTTGATCTCGATTTTCCTGAATCCGAGACAAGGAGTCAAAACCTCTCCCTTCTTCATCTTGATATTCCGCATCTTCACTTCAAGGTACATCTTCCGCTGCTCGGAAGATCCTTGGTACAGCTTTTCTAGCCCTACCCACATTTCTCTAGCAATGGTTTTGTCTGCTATATGCGGTATGATATGATCCTTCACTCCATCTAGGATCAAATGCTTGGCTCTAGCCATATTCTTCTTGAACTGCCTTAGGTGGGCTGCATCAAGAGGTTCTGCAACTGCACTGTCTATGAGGGCTTTCAGATCGTGTTCATCAAGGAGAAATTCTATCCTTGATTTCCCAATAACGTAGTTGGAGGCACCCTCCAATCTATCTTGGTCACGCAGTCCGTTGTTGGCCATCTCCCCAACTGTCGATACCTTGTTTTAACCCTCTGCTCAACTTCACTTACGCACTCCTTGTGGAGTAAGTCACTTCTTCTGCTGCTGCACAGGAAAAACTGAGTTTCTTTGAGTCGGAAACCCTCTGAGGTCAAGAAATCTCCAACCGTGTTTTTTAGAATTTTCTGACGCTTATGCACCAGCTCTTACTGTTGTGCAGTAACTGTGTCCTTCAACTACGCTGCCTCTTCTACAACTGAAAAAGCTTACCCCTCTATCAACTCTCTCAGAGGGAGCCTTTTCTACACTGAAATGCCCTCCTGACCCGGACAGCGTAATTTTCTGGGAGGAACTGCTGCTGCTTACACTGATCCTAGATTCTATAGCGCTGATCTACTGGTTCTCTTCATTTCTCGTGCACTTCAGCTTAAATAAGCTTTGATACCATGTGAAAAATCCTAGATCTAGATTCCTACTGCAACAAATCTGAATTACTTCTCCTATTATTTGATAATTATTTCATTACATTGAAATACCGAAGTAATTACTGCAGCAGTCTACACAAATAATGCTGCAGAATAAATATAAGTGCTAAAACAATCTGAACAAAATTCAATGAAAAACAACCACACTGACACAGTTATTTTTGGACTAAGTCCTCGGAAAAACCCAACTTGGGAAAACCGGTGCAGCAGATCTGAGGGTTTGTATTATTAAGCATCAGAATCTTGAATACAACTAGGGTGCCAACATCCGGCAAACCCTTTAGAGAAATCTAGACAGCAAAAATAACTGTGAGATATACCTCACTCAGCAAGTCTTCGGCTGATCAGAAACAGCGCTCATGAAGCCCTCACTGCCTTTGCATGATTGCTTACGCTGGATCTGCGTAAGCCTGCATAAGCAAGCTAGAGGAACTGCGTCACCCTTCTACAGCTGATCTGGCTGATCTGAAGCTGGATCTTGGCCCTCCTGGCTTAGAACCCCAACCTCTATCTTTCTCTGGACTAACTCCAAGAGACACTGCACTGGCTCTGCGTGATTCTCTACAGTAACTGCGTCACCCCTACCAGAAACTGCGATGTCTCACTCCTGCGTTGATGTTGCCTCTCTAAAATGTATTCTTGACCCTCCTGACCAATCTCTACTTCTGCCCCTCTCTGGATCTGATCACTAAATCAAATCACTTAGCAAACCCAACCCTAGTGATTTGCTCTTGATCAAAAGTTGTGTCTCCTCACACAAATACGAAAATGCTCAATGGCTCAAGTGTCAAGTGTATTTTCCATAGACCCCTCACCCTCCTTCTTATAATCTTTCATTAACTCTTCAATGGCCAAGATTAAAACATAATCAAGGGCTAAGATTAACCTGGAGGTGATCCATGACTTTATCTAGAAGATTCACACTTGATTTAATTAATACCCTTTAATTAATCAATTTCCCTAAGTTTAGACGTAGAAAAACATTAAAAAAACGATTAATTAATTCAATTAAATCATCTCTAAGTGGAATTTTCCAAAACCATTTTTAGGTTTTATGGAATACATGTGTCTTAGCCTATATACAAAATTACAAGGCTAGGGCACATCTGATGATACCATAAATCAACACTCCTTAGCGAGGAAAGTGCTCTAGCAAGACAACTCAATGTGTTGTTGATCTGAATTTTGTAACATCTTTGTTGTGTTGTTCATGTTGCTCACCAACACTGCACAAAAATGCTGCAACTGTACTATTAATGACTCTGCTTACTGCTGCCAACTGCCATTGTACTGCAAGTCCCTCTAAATTCTGCACCCATGTTGTTGCTCTGCACTACGTGAGCACCACTCTGCACTGCGCTGCCTCTCTGTGTACTACGTTGTTGCTGCTCATCTGCTGCTGCTGCTACTGTTGCTAATTGCAATAGAAAAACATTTGAAATTTGGACAAGAAAATCTGCAACTGAAAATAGGACTGACTGCTGCTAGTTTCTGCACTAGCTTTTTGAAAATATTACGTTGTTGCTGCTCTGCACTGCGCTGCACCAATGTGCATTGCGCTGGTGCTGCCTCTTCTCTGCACTGATCAGGTTCTAGTACTTCTAGCCACTACATCATCTCATCATCTTCTGCTGCAACTGTCCATCCTGCTACTGTCTTTAGGATGTCATAGCTCACATGGGATCCAAGAGTTCGGAAATACTCAAGGATCTCACCTCCTTGTAGATTCTGGATCTACAAATCCAAATCAGCCCACTTTTCTCCTTTTGGAATATGAGCTAACATAGCACAATATTTCTCTGCCTCAATCTTGGCAGCCCCTGCATGTTGGTCTTCCTTCTCCTTTTTATCCTTTTTCTTAAGAGGACATTGTGTGGCATAACGCCCCATTTCCCCACACCGGAAGCACTTGATCTTAGATAGATCCTTCTTCTTCTGCTTCGGTTGCACTTTTGATGCAAGGGCAGTGTTGTCTTCTTCCTCCTTCTAGACCTTTGAACTACTACTGCCATCCACCAAGTGGATTTTCAAGAGATCTCTCCTCAACTCCTCTTTTTGCAATGTTGCCCACATTGCTTCCCATCCTGGAAGCTTTTCTCTGCCCAATATACTTTGGACAAAGACCTGATAATCCTCTAAAACAAAGTTTAGTGTGAGCCTTACTAGCTCCGAGTCTTTAGGAGCAGATCCAACTGCAGACAATTGATCTCGGTTTTCTTAGAATCCGAAACAAGGAGGAGTCAAAACGCTCTCCCTTCTTCATCCTGATATTTCGCATCTTCTCTTCAAGGTACATCTTCCACTTCTCGGAAGATCCTTGGTACAGCTTTTCTAGCCCTACCCACATTTCACTAGCAGTGGTTTTGTCTGCTATATGCGGTACAATATGATCCTTCACACTATCTAGGATCAAACGCTTGGCTCTAGCCATATTCTTCTTAAACTACCTCAGGTGTGCTGCATCAAGAGGTTCTGCAACTGCATTGTCTATGAGGGCTTTCAGATCGTGTTCATCAAGGAGAAATTAAATCCTTGATTTCCCGATAACGTAGTTGGAGGCACCCTCCAATCTATCTTGGTCACGCAGTCTGTTGCTGGCCATCTCCTCAACTGTCGATACCTTGCTCTAACCCTCTACTCAGCTTGACTTACGCACTCCTTGTGGAGTAAGTCACTTCTTCTGCTGCTGCACGGGAAAAACTGAGTTTCTTTGAGTAGGAAACCCTGTAAGGTCAAGAAATCCCCAATTGTGTTTTTCAGAATTTTCTGACGCTTATGCACCAGCTCTTACTGTTGTGCAGTAACTGCGTCCTTCAGCTACGCTGCCTCTTCTGCAACTGAAAAAGCTTACCCCTTTGTCAACTCTCTCAGAGGGAGACTTTTCTGCACTGAAATGCCCTCCTGGCCTGGACAACATATTTTCTAGGAGGGACTGCTACTGCTTACGCAGATCCCAGACTTTACAATGCAGATCTACTGGTTCTCTTCGTTTCTCTTGCACTTCAACTTAAATAAGCTCTGATACCATGTGAAAAATCCTAGATCTGGATTCCTACTGCAACAAATCTAAATTACTTCTCCTATTATTTGATAATTATTTCATTACATTGAAATATCGAAGTAATTACTGAAGCAGTCTACACAAATAATGTTGCAGAATAAATCTAAGTGCTGAAACAATATGAACAAAATTCAATGAAAAACAACCACACTGACACAGTTATTTTTGGACTAAGTCCCCAAAAAAACCCAACTTGGGAAACCGGTGTAGCAAATCTGCGGGTTTGTATTATTAAGCAGCAGAATCTTGAATACAACTAGGGTGCCAACATCTGGAAAACCCTTTAGATAAATCTAGACAGCAAAAATAACTGTGAGATATACCTCACTCAGCAAGTCACTGGCCGATCAGAAACAGTGTTGATGAAGCCCTCACTGCCTCTGCGTGATTACTTATGCTGGATCTGCGTAAGCCTGCGTAGGCAAGCTAGAGGAACTGCGTCACCCTTCCTGCAGCTGATCTGGCTGATCTGAAGCTGGATCTTGGCCCTCCTGGCTCAAAATCCCAGCCTCTATCTTTCTCCAGACTGACTCCAAGAGACACTGCGCTGGCTCTGCATGATTCTCTACAGTAACTGCGTCACCCCTGCCAGAAACTGTGTTGTCTCTCTCCTGTGTTGATGTTGCCTCTCTCTAAAATGTATTCTTGGCCCTCCTAACCAATCTCCGCTTCTGCCCCTCTCTAGATCTAATCACTGAATCAAATCACTTAGCAAACCCAGCCCTAGTGATTTGTTCTTGATCAAAAGTTGTGTCTCCACACAAATTCTAAAATGCTCAATGGCTCAAGTGTCAAGTGTATTTTCCATAGGCCCCTCACCCTCCTCATAATCTTTCATTGACTCTTCAACGACCAAGATTAAAACATAATCAAGGGCTAATATTAACTTGGAGGTGATCCATGATTGTATCTAGAAGATTCACACTTGATTTTATTAATACCCTTTAATCTAAGTCACCTGATACGGGGATACGGGAATTCGAGGAATCAGATTCGGGTACGGTGACCCTCGGAACAGGATACTTCTGGGATACGATACATTATATATTATTTTATTAAAAATATATATATTAATATATTAAAAATTAGATATTTTTTACACAAATTCATACAAAATTCATTGATTCAAACATAGATACTCATGAGTCATACATGATCATTGACCATTGACACATTGATACACCATACATGATACAATTGTCAAATTTACTCAGAAAGACAAGATTGAAGATAGTAAGATATTGTAGTTTTCTCATTAAGTCATCCGAATCAAAATGTGTTACATAAGTACATTGCCAATGGCAAATAGAAATAGAAAATACAAAAAAACTACAGTCTACAAGACTACAAGCCTGAAGGCTCAATGAGTCAGAGACTTAGAGTCAATGAGTCATCAATCCTCATCATCATAATCAGCATCACTGTCCTCATCCCGATCATCATGCTCACCACTGCGCTCCTGTTAAATTATGGAAATGTTCTATGCCATTTCAGATTAGGGCACAGTACTGAAGAAGATAGAACATGCTAATAGATCGATAGAAGACAAGCCAAAACAGAGATAATAAATGGTGGCGTTACGGCGATCAGCAGGATGCTTCTACCAGCGAAGTCTTCAATAGGTCATTCAGCCAAGCGTGTCACACATAACCCAGAACAACCCAAACAAAGAAAAGTCCATATATATCACAGCTCCAACGCTATCCAGAGAGAGAGAATTCCTCCACCACAATGTGTGTCAAATGAACTCTAAGTCTCTCCAATATATAGGAATCTTTGGGGGTGTGTGACACATCCTTTAAGACATTTAAGTCTATATTTTATTCTAGGACGACCTAGCACATAAGTGGACCAAATTCAAAGTACATGTTCTGCTCATCCGATCGAGATGATCTTTAGATCAATCTTACACCTCTCTAAAAGAGGAATCCAATAAAAATATTGCGATCGTCATCTGAGCAACACAACCCGGAGTTTGGACCTAGTTGTCCAATTTTAACACTCCCTCTCAACTAGGGAGAACTCCGTCCACAAGTGCAATCCAAACATCGTGCGTCATCCCGCCGTAACTTGCTTTGCTGGCCTCTTTATTTCAGAACAGAAGTGGGTCAGTCACAAATACATCATCCCCCGGCTGACAAATTCAACCTAGAGGTTCGAAACCTCTATCGGACTCACAAAGAGTCTCCAACCAAACTGAAGTTGGTTCATCTAACCCGAAGTCAGGCGGAGGTCCGAGACCTCACTAGACTTGATCCCAGATCAAGTGGTTGGACCGTGCCATCCCAGATAGAGAGTACGGCAATATCTGATGCGTCCATCAGTCTTTGCTACTAGTCTCTAGTTTTTCCCACCTCATTGGCCAAATGAGAGGAACTTCCCATGAGCCCTGAACTCAATGGGTAGGATGCATACAGGGCACAGATAATGAGAGGTGAACCAACTCAATAATCACAACGGTGAGGTCCAAGCACACCAACAAAGTTTGGAAAGCCTAGCTTTGTGGTTGCTCATAGCTCCGAGAAGCTGTCCCCAAAGCCCCCCAGAGCTCCTCGAGCTCATTGTCCAACAGGACCCACATCATAGGGTCATTCCATGATACCAAGTCTCTCACGGAAGGTTAGGAACATGACCTTCCCCAAGGGCATAGTGAGAATATCCGCGACCTGCTCATCAGTTCCTATATGATCGAGCCTTACGGTGCCTCGTTGTACCATATCCTAGATAAAGTGGTACCAACCATCAACATGCTTGGATCAATCATGGAACCCGGGATTCTATGACAAATGAATCCCCCTCTGGTTATCACAAAGGATAACGGTGGCATCTAGAACACGCTCGAACAGCTCACTGAAGAGCTTTCGCAACCAAGTGACTTCACAACAGGTCATACATGCTGCAATGTATTCGACCTCAGCGGTGATCAAGGCTACCGAATTCCTTTTCCTGCCCGAAGCAGATCTACTTGTGAAGTAGCATCCAGACGTGTTCTTATGATCCACCACACTGCCAGCCCAATCGACATCAGTATATCAAGGAGTGTCATACTCCCGGCAGTGTAACTCAACCCAAGGTCTATCGTGCCCCAAAGATATCTCAAGAGTTTCTTGGCACCAACCCAGTGAATGTTATGATCAACCATGTGTTGACTCAAAGTATTCACTGCAAAACATACGTCCAGACGAGTGTTCACTAGGAACATCAAGGCCCCTACGAGTTGACGATACTCAGTAGGATTTGTCAATACGAGCCCAATAGCACTGCCACTCATCTTCTTGAAGTTGAGCTCCATCGGTGTCGACACAGACTTATAGTCCACCATACCAGAAGCTTCATAATGTATTTTCCTTGAGAGAGGAAAATCTCACCAAGTCTCTGCCAGACCTCCAAGTCTAGGAAGTAGTGCACCAGTCCTAGGTCCTTTCTTTTGAATACAATAGCAAGCTCCCTCTTGCACTGATGAATGAAAGGGTCAGCACCTGTCAAGAAGAGGTCATCCACATACAGCACCAGAATGGGAGGCTTCTCTCTATCAACCTTGAAGTAAAGGTTCGGATCAGCCTTACTACGAGTGAAGCCTAGCTGAGCTCTGGGTGCTTACTTCAACCCATATAGGGCTTTCTTCAACCTGCAAACAAGGGTGTCCCAATCCTGGACTTTGAATCCCAGAGGTTGCTCCACATTCACCTCTTCCTTTATCGCACCATGCCAAAAAAACGGTCTTTATATTCATTATAGGTGCAATAATAATTAGTGCCTTCAGGCAACACATTTTCCCATTAGATCCATGCTTGATCTTATGTCAAGGTGACACCAGATTTGATCGGTGGTCTAGGAACCATATCCTAGACATCACCCTCGCATCCATGCAAGACTTTGATGCTTTCCAGTTTCTTCAAATGATCCATGCTCATTTTGTACTCATCGCAACTAGATACTCCTGGTATTTATATGGCTTCTCAATTTTCTTCCCCCTCTGAAGCCATATGTCTTTGAGCCATGAGGATCTTCTTTCGTTCAGCAATGATATTAGCTTAAGAGCATATAAAGTTGAATTCTCCCTCTTAATGCCAGCTTCTCTTGTGAGAGAAGACATTTATGTCAAATGAAGGCATCCCAGACACCAACTTGGAAAGGGAGACTTAATCTTCCACAGTCAAAGCCATCCAGCAAGCTTTGCTGATCATGGTTCAAGATTCCAATATGTCTGAAAGCTGCCGAAACACATTTTACCATTATGCTCCAGTGAGATTGCTAATGTCTCATGCTGACTGCTACATAGGTGTCTATTTATGTCACTGTCTAACAGGGAGAATATATCAACACACCTCAGCTTGTTAGAAGTCCTGTTATTCTGAGGAGGTCTGTTGTAGCTTCCTCAACCAGCCCTCTTTACTGCGACCCACAAAACTAGGAATCCAAACATGATTCCTTCTCTGCACTTGAGAACTTCATCTACTTCATCTGAAATCTTATCCAGCACTGCTTCTTATTTACAGATCTTATGTGGTACCTTTCGGTTCGCAGATCTAGCACAGTCATAAGTGCACATCAATCATTGTTGTTCATACTTTATTTGATTTTTCCTCTTCAAGGTGACCTGAACATATTTGACCTCTTGGCCCCTCTGATTTCAATGCACAGCTCCTAAACATGGTCTTAAATGCCATAGTATGTCATCTTCTAAATTTCATTGAATTGTATCAAGACTAGAAAAGGTTAGTTCTTAGTGATCTGTCTTTCTTGAATTTTTCACAGCCTCCTAGAGATCCTTTCTCGACCCTGCTTTGTACACACTTGAAGCACAATTTCAAGGTTTCTTTCTGAAAATATCTGAGATCAAGACAGAGACTAGTTTAGTCTCTCTTTTGCACATTTGGCAATTTCTTACCCTTTCAGTGACTGTTCTTTTCATGAACAATCTTCGGCCTACTTCAAAGATGCCAGGCCCAAAACGAAGAATCTTTATTACAATGTTGTACTCATGTCTACGTTGAAGATCCTGACGTCTTCAAACTCTTATCCCATGTTGCTGCTATGGTAGCCTTCTTTCTGCAACCCGATACAGAGAAGATTTTTTTTTTTTTTAAGCAAAAATAGCACAGAAGGCATACCTTGATAGGTCAGTTCCTCTGTTGTTGATTTCTGACTGGTTAAGGCAACCATCAAAGTCCTCAAATCTGACCCATTATGCTTTCTTTTGCTGCGATTGTTTTTCATTTCAGCCCTCGAACAAACTCTGCCCTTATCAAAACAAGTCTTCATACTACTTGAGCAGATAACAACTGTCACAGTCCTCTGATTAGCAAGTCAATGCTTGCGGTCTGCCTAAGATAGGTAGCCATGGAATGCGGCTCACCTAAAAGAGGGGTCCCATGCCACAGTCTTACACCAAAAACATCCATGATGCCGGCAGTCAGTTTCAAACCTACAACAGAAAGAGAAATAAACCCAAAATTCCTCCTAAAATGCTCGGCCTCTTGTCCAAGGGACTTGGCTCACGAAAACAGACTTTAAAGAGTCTTTCTTAATTTTCTACGGCAAACATTTGTGAGGTTTCAGAGATCTGCGATAAAAAAAAAACATGTTATAATGAAGATTGGGGACATTTCAGCCGCAAACATTTCCACGCTGTCATGTTTTACGTCCACAGATCTAATTTTCACCTAACAGCTCCATCGAAACAGGCTTTTCTTTACCTCAAATCATCCGCTGATACTCGGCCTTGCTGTTCAACAGGAATTCTTCACAATACAATTTTTAAGAGACTATCTATCGGAAGAAATTTCTTGTTCTGAGCGTCCCAACTGGACGTGGAACTCCTCTTCGGCGTGGGATAAGCATCAACTAAAACGCCCCTCTTTCCGATATTTTTCTTCTGGCCAAAATCGTGCAGTTGCAAATACAACAATGCAACACTGCAATTTTGCCGACTTTAAAATGCAATTTAAAGCGTTTGATGTCGTTTTCGCACCACAAATTTACGCTCTGATACAGAGACGTCGATCCAATCCAATTCAATATAAATCGACTTAAACTCCAACGCTGGTCAATCAGTTTCGGGTTCGATTCCCATTGGCCATTGTTAAACCCAACCCGCCAAATGCGTGATCGAGAAGAAGAAATGGTGGGGACAGACGAGGCTGCGTCTAATGCCCTGTGCGATCGCATAAGAAAATAGGGATTTGAAAGCCACCTGTTCTTCTGACATTATAATTTCGTTTCTCTCCAAAGAATACCAGCTTCAGATTGATGACCCCAATGCAACCATCCAAGGCCTCGAAATCGCCCTCGCGTACCTTTACGGCATGACACCCCTTCTCACCGAGCAGAACGTCGTTTCTATCCTGGCCTTGGGGTGCTTCCTGTGCCTTGACAACCTTTGTGAGCCGTGCATGAAATTCATCGTCCAGGATTTGAGAGTGGAGACATTCGTCACTTACCAGCAATTGTCCGAGCGGCATTGCTACGGCAGACATGCAGATACCGTTCGAGAATTGACGTAAAGTTGACCACACAGTTCTCTGGATATATCTGGCAACGACGAAGAAATTCAATGATACTCTGTTAATGGTCAGCGTCAAGAGACTGTCCCAAAAGAGCAATAGAGTTGAGGATCCAATAGCATAACCAAGAGCGGTTAGCATCTAACACACAAAAGCTTGGCCCAAGGCGCCTCATCCCTTGAAGGAGATAATCAATGTGTTTATCACGCCACAGCTCCAATATCACAGATTGGCAGCCCGCCGATACGTCAACCAAAGCCTTAAAGATAAGCTCAACTCTTCTCTCGACATGCAGCTGTTGTTGCTGCATGGCAGTCGTCGATCGAAAGTCCATGTTTACAAACGCTTAAAGCTCACTTCTCTGCGGTTGACTTTGTATCTCTGTGAGTTTTATTTCGCTATAATTCTCTCTTCGAAGACTCACCTTGGCTTGGCTTTTGGCTCTTCTATGTGGTAAGTTTTCTGCAGAAAGCATTAAAGTGGCTTGCAGCATTCTCTTTTAGAGATAGACCGCCCATAAGACAGTTCTTAATCAACATGCAATCTGCCCTCAAACACGGTGGCAACCTTCTGTAACTGTAACTCAAATTGGGATTTGTCTTCTCCTCAGCTCTGATACCATGTTAAATTCTGGAAATGTTCTATGCCATTTCAGATTAGGGCACAATACTGAAGAAGATAGAACATGCTAATAGATCGATAGAAAACAAGCCAAAACAAAGATAATAAATGGTGGCGTTACGGCGATCAGCTGGATGCTTCTACCAACAAAGTCTTCAATAGGTCACTCAGCCAAGCATGTCACACATAACCCAGAACAACCCAAACAAAGAACAGTCCATATATATCACAGCTCCAACGCTATCCAGAGAGAGAGAATTCCTCCACCACAATGTGTGTCAAATCAACTCTAAGTCTCTCCAATATATAGGAATCTTTGGGGGTGTCTGACACGTCCTTTAAGACATTTAAGTCTATATTTTATTCTAGGCCGACCTAGCACATAAGTGGAATAAATTCAAAGTACATGTTCTGCTCATACGATCAAGATCATCTTTAGATCAATCTTACACCTCTCCGAAAGAGGAATCCAATAAAAATATTGCGATCGTCATCTGAACAGCACAACCCGGAGTTTGGACCTAGTTGTCCAATTTTAATATCTCCTCTGGCTCTGATGCATCCTCCTCCTCTGCCATCTCTGCATCTGCTGGTGTGGAGGAGGACGCCTCTACTCCATCATCAAATGTGACAGGCTCTAGCACTGGTGCAAAATATAGAGGGACAGTGCACTTACCAGATGTTCGAATCTCTTCGAAAGAACTCCCTTTCTCCTTGCTCACACTTGCTCCTTGCTCACCCTAGCTCCTTCTCACTTCACAAAATGAAATGGGTGAGAAACAATGAAGAAAAACCTCACTTTATAAAAGAAACAGTGCTTTTTTTTTTATCGGCGGGTCCGATCGTATCAGATTCACCGGGTACGGCGTATCCATACAGGGATACGGTCGGGATACACCGTACCCTTTACGGATACGTCGTACCCGGTGAATTGGGGGCGAATCGGTTACGAATTCGTATCCAATACGGGGATTCGAGATTCGGTGACCCTTTTTGACGAATCCGGTTACTCAGCCTTTAATTAATTAGTTTCCCTAAGTTTAGACTGAGGAAAACATTAAAAAAACGATTAATTAATTTAATTTAATCATCTCTAAGTGGAATTTTCCAAAACCATTTCTGGGTTTTATGGAATACACATGTCTTAGCCTATATACAAAATTACAAGGCTAGAGCACATCTGATGCTACCATAAATCAACACATAGACCCTAGATGAACCTCCTTTATCATTCAGGAACCCATGATTGTCCCAACCCCTAGTGGGAATGAACCGCCCTACCTTAGAGGGGGCATCCACTCCTATATCTTACACATCATGCTCTTATCCTTTGAGCCTCATGTAGTTAATCAAAGAAGAATCATAAAAGGCAAAAGGCATATCAAGAAGGGTGGAAAAATCAAGGTCGGGGAACCTCATGTACCATGATTACTCCCTCCTATACATTATATACACAAGTATGGGCTTCCCTTTTTTTAGCTACCCTTGTACCCCGATATGTGGCCCAAGATTGCCCCTTTTCATTCCCTCTTCCATTCACCTCTTTATCACATGCCACCACCATTTCAAGGATGTACCTTGGACATACTATCCCCACTAAAGATAAAAACCACCTAATAAGATACTTGGTTAACCCACTTTTGGAGCTTGGAGACATTAGCACGTGCCAAAGCTCACTATGGAAGGGCATTCCATTGTGAAGTGTCCACCTGTTGTCCATGGTTTGTAAGCTCTTTTACTCAATTACTTTAATGACTTGTTGTGTTGAAAGGCTAGGGGACGCATTGGATTTTATGCAGGATTGCAAATGGTTTCCATTTTTTATTTTGGTCTCCCGACATGGGGTCCTAACTCTCCAGAGGGCTACATTGGCACATGTAGGGTGTGTGTAGAGAGCCATGGGCCTCCACAATAGTAGACGGAACTCCATGGATCCCCATAGATGTTCAAAGACTACTCGAGATTCACCTATTGGACGAGGAAGATGCACCTGGTTCACCATGCCCAGTCGGCCCCACAGTTGCACCATGCACTTGGTAGATGACCCAAGACTTGGATGTTGATGTGGCATCACTTACACCATCATCTAAGCCCTTACAGATGGTCTACAAGCATCTTCGAATTACTTGGAGACCCATGAGGTTATTTGTATGCCCCCAAACCCACTGGGAGCACCGCAGGTTTATTGTTAGGAAAACAAGGGGCCAACCCCTTGTCCATCACTTTTGGGAGTCTTACTCATCATTATGGCACTTATGGACTTCATCAGGCTTCTTAGAGGGCCCAACGACATGTATTATTCATCATTTGACCTCTTGATAGGCTTATTATTTTGTTTATGAGCTAGTTTGGTGGGCTTGTCACCAAAAGTTAGTTATTTTGCACATTATTTTATTTTAGGAGCTAATGTAGGCTCAATTAGCTAAATTGAACTCCTTAGGAGTATATAAATACAAGTGATGAGGATTCATTTTAGCGCCATCACTTGGATGGATCATTCTTTCTTGTGATATTTTTGCTATTCTTTTCGGAGGATGAATTTTTAGAGCATGGAATGAATTTTAATGTTTGGATCATTTTCTCTTGTCTTGGAGCTTCTTGATTGGAAAAGTTTTGATGGTTGGATATACTCTTAATACATGTAAGTGTAATTTAATGCTATTTTTTCTTTTTAATTTTGTCACATACATTGTTGTTGGGATTGCCCAATACTAGGGCTAATTTACTGCATCCGTTTATGCAAAGTTGTGGAAATTGTGTTTCTAGATAGTGATGTTTAATGTATTGGTCCTGTATTATAAGTGAATGTTCCTAAAGATGCTTCATCATTGAAATTTATCTTGACAAGCCATTTATTTTACAAAACGAACTATAAAGTCCTTGAAGTTGCTTAGTTTCAATGCTCTGCCACTCTGTGTGTTCTCCAACTGACCCCAAGCCCTCTTATACTTTTTTCGTTGAAACATCAATGACCGTGATCTAATCTTGAATCGACGGCTAAGATTAGAAGATGCTTGATCCGTGTGACTTAAGGCATTTTCATCACATGTTTAATTTAATTAACTTTAATCTTTTAATTTTCCTAAGTTAGACTTAGAGTCCTTAATTAAAAATATTAATTAATTAAATATCTCTTAAACAGGATGGAATTTCTTAAATCGCTTTCTGGGTCTTGGAAATCTCATGTATTCTAGTCCCTCCACAAAGTTTGGGAGCTAGAGCACGTCCGATGCTACCCCAACACCTCAAAATCTCAACAGATAGTGCTCGGCGATACGATTCCAACGCATCGAGAATAGTCCAAATCCGAGTTGTCGTTAGAGAGTTATGAATTTTTGAAGTCATAAGGGTAATTATGCATTAAGGTGCCCTCAAAAGGGGCTTGACGTTTTACCCATAGAAGCATATAAATAACGATGAGGAGGAGCCTCATTAGCACATCCAAGAGAGCAACACAAGAGCTCTCAAGAACTCGGTCAAGGGAAAGGGTACTTTTGAACTAGCTGCAGCAAAGGAGGCAGATCTAAAGTGTTGTTCAAGGGCCGAGTTGACGAGAGCAGTTCTGGGCCAAATCTGGAGGAGTTTAGGGTGGACAGACCCTTGGGAGAGGCATTTGTAGCCCTAGAAGGCTGCTGTGGGTAAACCGCAGCCCTAACCAAGCTGGAACAGTGTTGCATAGGGCAGTTTGAGGGTTGTTCTATGCCTAGATCAGCAGCAAACTAGGTAAGGAACTCTCCAACGGTAGGTCACAGCTAGAAAGGGTTGTTTTGATGATTGTCTTAGGACTGTTGCAGCATTCCAAGGCGCCCTAACCAGTCACACAAAGAAACAGCATAACAAATCATATTTGGAGCCAAAGTTTGTCTTGTGTTGGGTCAAAGTCCTTGACCAGAATTTGGATCAGTTAAAGGGAGCCTGTGGAAGTAAAAGAGGAGGGACAACCCTTGTGGTTAGAGGCCCTAAACCAGTGACAGTTTCCACAGTGAATGAGCAGAAGACGTGCAGCAGAAGGTTGTTGTGCATTGGGTCAAATTTTTTACAATTGCTAGGGTCAGTTTGTAGGTTTCTTGTAGGAGGCCTTAGGAGTTGTTTGGAGGAGCCCACGTGGACAGTTGGGAGGCCTACCAAGCAACCAAGGTGACAGCAGGCACATTAGATCGGAAGGCAAGAGGACGACAGCAAGGTATGTTGCAGATGGACCCGTGTATGATGTATTGATAATGTCCTAGGCAAGGACACATTGAGATACCTAGATTTGCGCAATAGCTCCTCTATTGCAAGGCAAAGGGCGGATTGGTGGAGTCCATGGGCAGCCATGTGCTATGTCACAAGGTTCGTTGAAATTTAACCTTGAGGTTCGAATTTTGGCGAACCTTAAAAAAATGTTGAGGTTCGGCGAACCTCATCGAACCTCATAGCCATTAACCAAGTCCTTAGATCAAAACTCATAACTTCATCTCACAAATCAAGCTCGTAATTTATCCTTGCAATTTCCATGTCCGTGATATCATTTTTGATGTTCACTGATGTTAATTTCTTTAAATTAATATATGTAGTTGGAACCTAATGGCGAATCTCATCCGAACCTCATCAAAAAATTCGAACTCAAACCGAACACCAATCCGAACCATGTGACATTGGCCATGTGTAATGGCCTCCCGGGTGTGGGGATGCCCTAACTAGGAGCAGATGCTACAGCGTGGACTTGGTCTCTCGAGCACTGTTGGAGGGCAGCATGAGAGAGGACCAAGTGTGGATCAGATTGGACACTTATGGTGTTAAAATTGGCAACTAGGGCCAAATTCCACTTTGGTCTCCTCAGTTGAAGAAGATAATAAATCCATTATATTCCTCTTTTCGAGAGGATCAAAATTGATATAGAGTTTGTCTAATTTGGATAAGAGAAAATATGTATTCATTCAAAAGAAATTTATAAGTCTTGATTTGGTTTAGGCGGGAAAAATTGAAATTTTAATTTTAATTTTAAATTTAATTTTGCCTCCAAAATTCCACGTCTAAAGCGTATATAAGGAAACTCTCCTCGCCTCATTTTGACACATCGATCATCAAGGATGTCTCTGCAATTTGGTCAGCAAATTGAGTGCACTGTGGTCTGGGTTTCTTTTGTGGCAGCATGGTGGAAGCATCGTCTGGTTTCTTCTGTGGCAGCGTGGGTGGAAGTATGGCCTGGATTCTTCTGTGGCAGCGTGGGTGGAAGTGTAGCCTAATTTTTGGTCTGAGTTCATGTACAGATCAGCGTTTTGCATAGGGGTTGTTTATGGTGGGTTTATCTTGCAGTTAGAAGACCACAGTGAGGAGTCTCCCTTACAGCCCGGTGCCCAGCTGTTGTATCAAATCGTTGAGATTATCTCCTAGATAGATGGAGCGTATTGAAAGGTATTCGGTTATCTTGAAGGATAGATCTGCTATACACAGTTGGCTGCATTGAATAAGACTACTTGTGAGCTACTGCTGCTTGCCACAGTCCATCCTATAAGGTCATGGATCAGCTAATAGAGCCAGCGCAGAATAGTCTATGAGGGACGTTGTTGAAAGATTTGCCCTAAATCAGATCCATCAGTTATGTTCAGGTGCCCTAACCGGAAGATCGACTAAGTTCAAGAGCAGTGTTGTTATAGGCAAGTTATTCTGTTCTCATCAATGTACTGTCTCTGTTGAACACTTGATATTTGATAATTAGATGAATTGATCAAGGGTTTTCCCATCTTGGAGGTTTTCCCTGGCTTAGGCCATATCTTTGTGTACCCTGTCTTGGCTTGTCTTCTGCTCATTCATTCAATGTTCTTTCGTTAGTTACTATCATGTGATGATTAATATGATTGCTTATGGTCTATTGGAATTAATTATGGGCTTATGAAGTTATTATCTCAAGAAAAGAACATGTTAACTAAAATTAACATGGAATCAGAGCTCAGGTGAGGACAAGCCCAAGCTGGAGTAAAAGAGAAAGCAGTCACCAAGGGAAGTTTGTTGACAAGTTCTCATGATTTCTGCAATGGCATATGAGAAACTTCTGAAGTATAATCTATGATTCTAGTCCTGGTTAGGACTCAAGATCAACCAAAAGCAACTTGAAAGATAAATATTCCTGCGGAAAAATTCTACGAAGAGATTAGTTTCTCCTGTTCTGCAATTAGGATTCCTCATCTCCTGTATAGCTGGAATGAACTAATTTCTGAAGTGCCATGTTTCTAGGCAAGGAAACTGAAGTTGAAGATTTGGGAACAAGTTTTTTTTTAATTTATTTCCTTATGGGTTCTCGCTGGGCATTTATTGTCCTTTGCAGGTGACGGGAATATTTTTATGGATGCTCCAAACTATATCTGTCTGGTCACTTATACTCCTCTGTGGTCCTCAAATGATCCTTAACATTTTTTTTATCAGAATCTAAAATTCTGAGCAGGAAGGAGTATTTCTGGGCTACGATTAGCATTACTAGGCACACACTCATTGTTTTCTGTGTTATGGCTCGACCCTTTTGTTGGGGCACATTTTTGCGCATAAATTGAGCATGTTCGAGTTACAGGCAACATTACTCCATTTGAGGGTGAGTCCATGTGGCTCTATATTTGAACTATCTTCTACCTAAGGTTTGGACCTGCTTAGGATTTCTTCAATACCTGCGGCTTGGGATTCTGACAACAAAATCCTTCAAATAAGCTCCATTGGACAGTTTGAAAATTTTTGTTACAGGTCTGAAGTATTTTGACGATTGAAGTTGTTTTACTCCTTCCAAAGTGCATCAGAATTCTTGAACATCTGAAGTTGTGTGTAAGGGTATTGTTCCAGCATGATTCAACCCCAATAACTTCCTTGTGAAATGCTCACAAGATGTATCTCCTTGCAAAGAAATTTGACATTAAGAATTCCCGACACTAAACTCTATTACAGACCTGAGACAGTTTGGGGAGGCAGTTTATTCCTGGACAAAACTGGAACAGCATTTGAGGTATGTTTTAATATAGACCTGAAGCATCGGTGACCTGTGCTGAGGCCTAATCAGACAGTACACAAATCAACTATTTGAAGACCATTCCATGTGAAAATCTGCAGTATTCCAAAAATGATTTGTCATTATACTTAGCAACACTTTAAAGAGTGTAGCAGATCGAAGATTGACAATCTACCCCGAATTGAAGCAATGGGCATTGGAGAATCCTTTTTCTATGAAGTGACATCTTAAGGACGAAATTATTACAACCACATCAATCCTTGAGATTGTATCAGTGACACATTTTTTTTCATGAAGATTCAGTTGCCAAACAAGTAAAGGGTTGCAGAGGACAGAAGTATTGTTGATTAAAATAGTGATCAAGCGTTGTTTTAAGCAGCAGAAATCAGATTGACCAAGTGCAGCAGAGTGTAAGAATTAAGAACATTTGGTTTCTTACAGTGCCCATTTGAAATGACTCTTTGAGAATCTGAACTTCTCATGATAAGCTTTATATGTTTTAATTATAAATCTTCCGGGAAATCACATAAGGAGTTTTTGGAAGATTTTTGGTTCCAAAAATTCCTTATGTGATTTCCCGGAAGATTTATAATTAAAATGTTATGGATCACAGAAGCTTGCACTCTCAAGCTTTATATGATTGGAAGAGAATGAAGTCATATAAGACACAGCAAGAATCTGAGATAAAGGTTGGCAGCAATCTTGCAAACAGTGATGGCATGATGACAGTAATATGGAAATAAAGCAGCGACTGTATTCTTGACTTAAATACAGTGACGTTGGGGCATGGTAAGGCAAGGCAGTGACACGTTAACCTTTTGACTATGTTGACTAAGGAATAGTGTCCAGTATGACAATAGGGCTTTGTCAATATTATGTGGCATAATAACCTTCAGAGAGTGGGTGTGAAACGCAAGATGAGAAACCAGCAAACGGATTAGAAAACAGCCTTTAGATCTCATAAAGAAAACGGAATGATGCATATAGCAGAGAACTGTGCCTGAAGTACAAAAGCAGATAACAAAAAAAAAGTGCACCTTAGACTCTTTCCATCTAAGTGGGTATGTCTATATCCAGATATCTGAAAGGATACAAAGAAAAGAAGTGAATCAATTAAGAAATGTTTTTCTGTCGTTATGATTCTGTCCAAGACTTCATTTGCAGGCTCCACCAAGGAAAGGAGATGGCTGCAGCTATTGAGCCTGAGCTACAGTGGATGACAGTCTTCTGAAAGTTCAAAGGAAGTAGAAGTATTTCAGAAAACAAGGAAAAGCTATATATCAACTCCTCTTCATACAGAAATAGTTGAACGAATCAATATCTCCTCTTGCCCATTGATTATTCTAAGAAAACTGTCCATGTAATTAGGACTGATAACCAGTTGCAGATGTCTCATTGGGCAAGATCTCTTTTCAAATATTCATTGGGAGCTATAATTCAGGTGGAGCTGATGTTTTCTTTAGCTTTAAGCAGAAGTTGTTGATCCAGACATTTTGCAGGTACTCTGAGGTACGCTATCAAAATTGCTGAAGCACAAGTATGATGAATAGTAAAGCTATAATTCATCTTAATTAATTAGACTGAAGTCTGGAAGCTTCGTTTAGGTTGTACATCAAAAGCAGTCAGCCATGTGAGGTAGCTCTTTAGTGAGCCCTGTTATATTGCAGAAGAGGATTCCGAGAATCCTGTACTTCTCATACCTCTTCATTTGGTACAGCTACGGTATGGCTCAGATCAACAGGAATGGAATGGTACTTGAAGAAAAGGCTAAACTCAACCTTGGAGAAAGAATTGAAGATCATGGCCTTGAGATATGTCTGTGATACTTGATTCTATGAACAGTTTACCTCTATCATATATGCCTCATCTTTTCAGTCTCAGGAGTTATCTGTTGGATCCTCCCTGCAAGTATATCCAAGAACATCCTTGTTTATGGGAGTGCACTGCCAGGATCATAAATTATCTACTTAACAAGGGAAATCCAATCATGTTTCCATCTCTGGAAAGTTTTAGGCTTGTGATCTCCTTGGGTAAGAGGGAGTAAGATCCGTATCTTCTTCATCAAGATATGCAAGAAGTTGAGGACTGCTAAAGTGCTTCTATGATCTCGGAAGGAAGAATAGTATTTATTTATGTGCTACTGGGTGGAGCAATGAGGCTCTTATTGATGCTTCAGTCATCAATTTAATCACCAAGAACTAGTTTTGGTTTTCATAAAGCAGCCTGACACTAATCCTTATATAAAGGGATCTCTAGCTAAGATTGATCATTGAGCTCTACGAGCTCCTGGGCGCTTGGGGTATTTATTGAGCTATGAGCAACCATAAGTGGTGCGTTGTGTAGAGGGTGAATGGTTCACCTTCCCCTATGATACCCCATGATGGCTTACATGTGTGTAGGGTGAGTGGTTCACCGTCCCCTACGATTGTGAACACGTGTGTGGAGTGAATGGTTCACCTTCCCCTACGGGTGATGAGATATGCACAGGATGAATGGTTGAAGTGTAAAAACTCTGGTAAACTTGATAATTATATATTATTATTGATGAAGATGAAAGATGATTACAATGGGGAATCACCGAGGCTTTAAATATAGCCTCATGGTGTCCCTTGGTGAAGAGGCATGATCTTTGATCATGCCCTTTTACTTAATAAAACCTAATATAACTATACTTAACTAATAATTAATAAAATATACATAACATTGCCTCTCTCTTAAGATGCTTTGTCCTCAAAGCATACGTAACGATGGGTGTTGCTGGCGAAACGCTTCAGACTCCCAAGATGCTTCTTCAATGGGCAAGTCCTTCCACTTGATTAAATATTCGGTAATAACACAAGAGCGCAGCTTCTTATCACGGGTAGATAGGATACCTTCGGGCTCTAGAACGAGCTTGCCTTCATCATCCAAAATGGGAAGTGTTGTTTGGGGCAACTGATGGTTACCCAATGCCTTTTTTAAGCAGGACACATGGAAAACATTATGAACACGACTGGTAGCGGGAAGGCTCAACCCATAAGCGACTTCACTGATCTTTTTAATAATTTGATACGGACCATAAAACTTTGGAGCTAATTTATTTTTTCCTTTTTGTTTAAGGGACAACTGCTTGTATGGTTGAAGCTTGACAAACACCCAGTCTCCAACTTCAAATGATCTCTCAGTGCGATTACGGTCAGCCTGTTGCTTCATACGATTCTGTGCAACACTCAAATTTTCTTTTAGAATTTGGACGACCTTTTGTTGTTCTTCTAGTTGATTTTTTACTGCTGGCAAATTAGTTTGAACTGAAGCAAAATCTTTCCACTTCGGAGGCTCATATCCATATAGAGCCTGGAACGGAGTCATTTTTGTCGATGTATGGTAAGTAGAATTATACCACCATTCGGCAAGATGCAACCATTGGACCCACTTATTTTGTTTCTCCGTAGCATAACATCGTAGGTAAGCTTCCAAACATTTATTAACAACCTCTGTTTGTCCATCTGTTTGAGGGTGATAAGCTGAGCTCATGTTGAGGTAGGTTCCAACATGGTTGAACAATTCCTTCCAAAAGTTTCCTTTAAATTTGGCATCCCTGTCACTGACAATAACTTTCGGAAAGTCGTGTAGTTTATAAATATGTTTGCAGAATATCTCTGCAATTTGCTTTGCAAAGTTTGTTTTTTTAATAGCGATAAAGTGAGCATACTTAGTGAGTCTATCTACTACAACGAAGATCTTATCCTTTCCCTCCGATACAGGTAATCCTTCAATAAAATCCATTGATATTTCTTCCCATTTCTGAGCCGGAATATTTAAGGGATGAAGTAAGCCAGGTGTCATAATGTTTTCAGTTTTATTTCTTTGACACTTGTCACATTCTGCAACATATTTTTGAATATCGTGACTCATACCCTTCCAAAAAAATGACTGACGCGCATTGTAGTAGGTTTTGAAATATCCTACATGTCCCGATGACATGGAATCATGTGATTCCTTAAGTATTTTTGATATAAACTTGGATTTGGAATTTAGATAAATTCTCCCTTTGTACCATAAGATATCGTTCTTCCATTCAAATTTTGAATTCCCTGGGAGATTGTTGATTATAGCCAACATGTCCGGATCTTTGGCATACTCACTTCTAATCTCATTAAGCCATTCGGGCACAACTATTGAAACTGCAAGCAATGTTGTTTCCTCATCTTTTCTAGACAGGGCATCTGCTACTACATTATCCTTTCCTTTCTTGTGTAATATCTCCATGTCAAAAGCGGCAATCTTCTCGATCCATTTTTGTTGTTCTTCAGAGAGTGTTTTTTGCTGAAGGAGATACTGAAGACTGTTATGATCGGTTCGGATGGAAAATTTACTCCCTAACAGATATTGTCTCCATTTGGCCAATGCATGCATAATTGCGAGCATTTCCTTACTGTATGTGGACTTGAGACGCTCTCGTTTATTTAGTTTTCTGCTTTCAAAAGCAATAGGGTGCCCCTCTTGCATTAATACTGCACCAATACCGAATCCAGAGGCATCACATTCAATGATAAATGGTTTAGAAAAGTCAGGGGTTGCCAATACTGGTGCATTAGCCATTACTTCCTTCAAATCTTCAAAACATTTCCCTGCTTCCTCATTCCATTGAAACGAATTTTTCTTTAAAAGATTTGTAAGAGGTGCAGTTCGATGCGCATAATCTTTAATAAATCTTCGATAATATCCCGTTAATCCTAAAAATCCTCTGAGCTTGGATATGTTCACTGGTTTATTCCATTCCCTTATAGCCTTAACCTTAGAAGGATCCACTTTTACTCCTTCATGGGATATTAGGTGTCCCAGATATTCAACTTCTTCTTTTCCAAAGGTGCATTTGGATTTTTTTGCATAGAATTGATGGTCTTCTAGTAACGTGAGAATTGTATCCAAGTGTTGCAAATGCTCCCTCCAGTTTTTACTATAAATCAAAATATCATCAAAAAATACTAGTACAAATTTCCTAAGATATGGACGAAATAACTCGTTCATAGTGGCTTGGAACGTAGCTGGTGCATTTGTTAACCCAAAGGGCATTACTAAATTCATAATGACCTTCATGTGTTTGAAATGCAGTTTTTGGTATATCTTCCAATCTACTTCGGATCTGGTAATAACCTGACCTTAAATCTAATTTAGAGAAATATTTTTGCGCCATGGAGTTCATCCAACATTTCATCGATAAAGGGAATTGGAAACTTATTTTTAATTGTTATCGTATTTAATCCTCTATAGTCAATGCATAGCCGAAACGATCCATCTTTTTTTCTTACCAATATAACTGGGGCAGCATATGGACTCTTACTTTTTGAGATGACCCCACATTTTAAAAGGTCTTGGATTATCTTCTCAATTTCCGTTTTATGGTGATGTGGGTAGCGATAAGGCTTGATGTTAACAGGGTCTGATCCTGCCTTGACTTCTATTGTATGTTCGATTTCCCTATGAGGAGGCATCTTCATTGGTAGATCTTGAAATACCTTTTCATGTTTCCGAACTAGTGCTTGTACCTCCTGTGATTCTTCGTGGTTGACTTTTGTAGATAACATCTCTAAATGATGACATTCGACTATATAGGCTGGCGCTCCCTTTCGGATCATCTTCATCATCTGGGATGATGATACGATTTGATTTTCTGGGGCTTGGAATCCAAATAGCTTGTGCTTCCGCCCTTCCCACTTAAAGCTTATAAACTGCTTCTGATGGTTGGCCGAATAAGTACCCAAGGTTTGTAACCACTGAATTCCTAAAACCACATCTACTCCTCCGAGTGGTACGACATAGAATGGAGATTCTAAACTAAAGTCTTTAATCTGCAATTTGACTTTATGGCATTTTCCTACTTGTTCAATCTTCTTACCATCGGCCACCATTACCTTCATATTAGGCATGGGAAAGGTAAAGAGGTTGAGTCTTTTGGCCATGGTTGAATCTAGAAAATTGTGCGTGCTGCCCGTGTCTATGAGAACCATTACGTTGTTTTTCTTAATATGTCCCCTTAATTTTAGTGTCTGAGGTTGTGATATACTTGTCATGGCTGATAATGACACTTGCGGAGTGCTGTCATCATCTACTTCTGGAGAGAATTCTAGGGTATCTTCTATCCCTTCTATGTCTGAATCATCATTGTTAGAATCATTAGTTGCTTCACAATTATACAGATTTTTTTCTTTTCCATTAGCACATCTGTGCTTAGGGTCCCATTTTTCGCCACAACGTTTGCATTTGCCTTCCTTCATTCTTTGTATTTCCAAGTTAGATTTGTCTCCTTCGCGAAGGCGTGGTGGAACATATTTCATGTTATCTTCTTTTGTAGATTGAGGAAACCGTCGTCTCGAATATACTTTTTCTGGTTTTGATAATCTTTCAAATTTCTTTTCAGCAGCTTTCGCTTTTTGCCTTGCTACTTCTAAGGACGTAATTTCATGTAGTTCGAGCTCTTCTTGTATGTGGATTTTAAGTCCTGAGATGTAAGACTGGATTAGACGAGATTCCGACAATCCTGGTACTCGTGTTGCCAAGGTCTCCCATTCTCGAGTGTACTCATCCACATCTCCTTTTTGGCGTAGTTTGATAAAGGTTGAAAAAAACTTTTCTTCTTTTATGCCTTGAAACCTTTTGAAGAACGCATCCTTAAATTTCCTCCAACTGATAGCGAGCGTTGTTTTTTTCCACCACATATACCAATTATATGCTTCTCCTTCCATTTTCATGGAAGCATGCTTAATTTTTCGTCATCACTAGTAATGTCATAAATCTCAAAATATTCTTCTGCTTTATTAAACCATGCAACGCTATTTTTTTCATTACCATCAAATTTGGGTAGGTCGATCTTGGCTTTGCGCTGATATGCTAATGGTGGAACAAGAAGGGGATATTGATTAGCGAATGCATTCCAGAGCTGCTTATTTTGAAAATCTGCATTATTATCTTCTTGATGATGTGGGGAATCAGTTTTTTCCTGATGCTCTTCTGAGTTCCTTGAATCTGCGGAATTCTTTTGTTGATTTTGTTCCTTGTTAGGAGATATTGGGGATTGTGTCTGACTTAATTTATCTAGCTTATCATTTAGCTTATTGAAGAGTTCGCTCTGCTTTTCTGTGGCCTCGTGATGATTTAGCCACATTTGTCTTTCTATTCGATTTGTTGTATCATGAACCTTTTTGATGTCATTGGAATGCCCTGCAACTGTACCTTCAAGATCGACTAATCTTTTTCCGAATTCTTCGGAATTATTAGTGATCTGTTTCTCGAGATCCACCATTTTTTTCTAGAATTCAGCCATTGACATTGATGACGACATCGAACGCGTATGAGGTGGGGAGTATTTTTCTGCCAGTTTTCTCCTCTTTTTTCTTTAAAATTAATTAATTAATATTTTATTTTTTTATATAATAATTATTATTTATTTATATAAATAATAATAATTATTATTTATTACTTTATTTGTATAAATTATATATATATATATATATATAGAAAATAGTTCAACGTTTTAAAAAAATTACCCGTCCAGATTTTTTTCCCTTTTTTTTATAAATTATATATATATATATATATATTATAAAATATATATAATTTATAAATTATATTATAATGTGTCAAACGGTGTTTACGCCCACGGCCACGGCCCTATCCGAAACTTTTCGATTTTTAATTTTTATTATAAACTTACTTACCACGGCCTACGAACAGTCACCGCTAACCCAGAGAAGTTCCACGTTGCCACGGCTTCGAACAGTCACAGGCTATCCGTTCACGTCACACTCGTTTTAAAAAAAACTCGATTGCTTAATAAAAAACCTGTCAAAAATGTCACACGGGTTCAAATCGAATAATATTCCGGTGCTATTGGACGGCTTTAAAAACCGATACCAATCGGACGGCGGGTTAATCGGACAGGCAGGCACCGGCTATGAGGTCGGGTTTATGTGATTTAATAGGAATTATGGGCACAGATCGATGAATACAGGGCAGTGTGTAACAGCGAGGACGTGACTGTAGTTTGACCGCCCAGATTCGGAGTTAATAGCGAGTGTGTTTACCAGTGTGTAATAGCAAGTGCAGCGGGGGAATGTTAAACGGAGTGATAAGGTAATAATGCACAGGGTGGACGGGGAACCGGGCAGGAGAGAAGAGCCTTTTAATTATCTCTGAATGCAAGTTAGTGATATTTCACAGACTCAGCCCTTTAATTATCAGTGATTTCAGCTCCAAATAACAGTGATAACAGAAATCGATAGGATGTGAGGAACAGATCGGATATGAGAGGAGAAAGGCTGCAATTTTTCTTTTAAAACTAATACCGTAATTCTGGAATTCCTTAATTCTGGGTGATCACACAGATCCCGAAGAGCGATGGCTCCGATACCAATGGAGTGTAAAAACTCTGGTAAACTTGATAATTATATATTATTATTGATGAAGATGAAAGATGATTACAATGGGGAATCACCGAGGCTTTAAATATAGCTTCATGGTGTCCCTTGGTGAAGATGCATGATCTTTGATCATGCCCTTTTACTTAATAAAACCTAATATAACTATACTTAACTAATAATTAATAAAATATACATAACAATGGTTCACCTTCTCTTGTGGCATATAAGCAAGATGAGTGTTTCACCTTCTCCTGTGGACACCCCAATGAGAGATGCATGTAGGCATCTAATGACATGTTGGTGGGGCGTAGTTCATCATTTCCCCACATGTAGGATGCTCATTCCCTACGATTAATGGTTGACATGTCAATGGGATGTGGTTCACCCTTTCCCCACGTGTAGGATCCTTCCTACTATCGATGGTTTATGCATGCGTGTAGGAGGTGGTTCGTCCTTTCCCTACTATCTGTGTTCTTGCATGCATGTAGGAGGTGGTTAATCCTTTCCCTACATATGATTGTGATGTGTTTCTATAGGATGTGGTTTTTCCTTTCCCTACATGTGATTGTGAAGTGTTTCTGTAGGATGTGGTTTTTCCTTTCCCTACATATGATTATGAGCAGGATGTTCATTCCTTGCTGGTGTTTCTGAATCATCCTACACATGTAGTCTGGGACACATGGGAAGTACCTCTCATCTGGCCAATGAGTTGGGAAATGATGATAGAGACCATAGCACTACCGATGGATGCATCGTGTACTGTCGTACTCTCTATTTCTAAGATGCATGGTGTTCAACTTCAACAACTTGATTTGGGATCAAGTATGGTTGAGGTCTTTACCTCTTGACTGATTTTGGGTCAGTGGAGAGTGGCAAGGTCTTGTGACTCACTCTCGATCAATTCTTCTTTATTATTCACATTAGTGTTCAGCAAAGCAGAGAAGAGATGACAAAGATGGTTCATGATGACAGGATGGCTTGATGATCTAGGGCAGCAGGGGGAATTCTCCCTAGTTGAGAGGGATTGTTAAAATTAGCAACTAGGGTCAAATTCCACTTTGGTCTCCTCAATTGATGAAGATAATAAATCCACTATATTTCTCTTTTCGAGAGGATCAAAATCGATATAAAGTTTGTCTAATTTGGATAAAAGAAAATATGTATTCATTCAAAAGAAATGTTATAAGTCTTGATTTGGTTTAGGTGGTAAAAATTGAAATTTTAATTTTAATTTTAATTTTAATTTTGCCTCCAAAATTCCATATCTAAAGTGTATATAAGAAAACTCTCCTCACCTCATTTTTACACATCGATCATCAAGGATGTCTCTACAATTTGGTCAGCAAATTGAGTGCACTATGGTTTGGGTTTCTTTTGTGGCAACGTAGGTGGAAGCATCGTCTGGTTTCTTCTGTGGCAGCGTGGGTGGAAGCATGGTCTAGGTTCTTTTGTGGCAGCGTGGGTGGAAGTGTATTCTAAGTTATGGTCTGAGTTCATGTACAGATCAGCGTTGTGGATAGGGCTTGCTTATGGTGGGTTTATCTTGCAGCTAGAAGACCGCAGTGAGGAGTCTCCCTTATAGCTCGGTGCCCAGCTGTTGTATCAAATCATTGAGATTATTTCCTAGGCAGCTGGAGCTTATTGAAAGGTATTCGGTTATCTTGAAGGATAGATCTACTATACACAGTTGGTCACATTGAATAAGACTACTTGTGAGCTAATGCTGCTTGTCACAGTCCATCCTATAAGGTCATCAATCAGCTAATAGAGCCAGCACAAGAAAGTCTATGAGGGACGTTGAAAGATTTTCCCTAAATCAGATCCATCAGTTATGTTCAAGTGCCCTAAGCAGAAGATTGACTAAGTTCAAGAGCAGTGTTGTTATGGGCAAGTTATTCTGTTCTCATCAATGTATGGTCTCTGTTGAACACTTGATATTTGATAATAAGATGAATTGATCAAGGGTTATCCCATCTTGGAGTTTTTCCCTGGCTTGTGCCATATCTTTGTGTACCCTATCTTGGATTGTCTTATGCTCGTTCATTCAATGTTCTTTTGTTAGTTACTATCATGTGATGATTAATATGATTGCTTATGGTCTAATGGAATTAATTATGGGCTTATGAAGTAACTATCTCAAGAAAATAACATGTTAACTAAAATTAACATATTGTCTGTCGAAGGACAGCATGATAGTGTCCATGTTGGAGCCAAAGTGCAGCACCTTGATGGATGAAGGTGACTGCTAGTCTAGCAGTTGTTGGAGCTCAAGGACATGATCAACCAGAAGCAGGATTGTGTAGCTCGAGACTTGCGTGTGGAGAAGGACTTCTGCAGCAGATGATGGGCAGTCCTCCTAGCCCGTGTCACTGTGGAAGATGGACATCTTGCAGTGATAGGTGGCAGCACTTTGTGCCCTATGTTGGTCTTCATTGTTGCAGCACAGGAAGACCATAGTGGGTTGAAGTCCCAGAGTACTTGAGCAGCAGTGGGCAGGTTGAGAGTTGTTCACAAGTGGAGCTGTGAACAACATGACATGAGTCTCAATGAGTTGTGCCCTTGATGAACGAAGGGACAGCAAGAGAGCAGATTGGATAGCCGAGATTCAGTGGCCAGATGGACATGGAGCATCGATAGAGGCCGGAGCTGCAGATTGGGAGCTGAAGGACCAGGGAGGTACAGGATACGACTGAGAGGAGTTGTTAAATGCTACAGCCAGACGGTCAGAGTATCTTGTCTTGTACTAGTGGATGTATGAGGGCCATTATCCCAGGTATGGGAGCCCTAGATTGTTGTATTATATGTTGTTAATATAATGAAGCTGGGTTGAAAAATAAAAAGCTGTGTATATTTGTGCATATATGATTTACTGCTTTATATTTCCGTTGTGCAAAGTAGTTTAGTGGTTGAGATTCTTGGTTTGGTAATGTCAATGATTTAAGACTCTAACCTAGACCCAAGGTCATAGAAATTCAAAACAACAATGCTATGCAAAGTTGTCTATGAGGCCTCCTTGACATAGAAAATTCAATATCCAGTCATAATTCTACTTAACTCCAATCTCCCCAAGGGATCAGGCACTGATCCTCCATAGGTGATCACCTCAAAGATTATTTATTTCACCTTCCTTCTTTTCTAGGACTAGCCTACATAGGTCACCTAGGGCATCAATTATCTCACAATCTAGCCATTCAAACACTTTGAAATTTGGTCCAGAACTATGTTGGTGTGTCCTCAAGAAGCTCTTCAAATTTCATGAGATTTAGACGGTGGGATCTTCATATATCACAAGCCCTAGCTCGAAGACTGATTCTTGCCCTTAGTTTCCTTAGGCTAGAAACCTCACTAGGATCATTGCATTACCTTTCATTGAAAATTTCTTCCTTGATTCCCTTCTCCTCCCTAATTAGGTCAAACACATCATTGGTTGCTCAACCCCATTCCCTTGACCTAACCTCGGGTCTACTTGGTCCCGTGTGGTCCCAAAACTTATTGAAGCCAATTTCATAAAGACCACTTGGAAGTCAAGTTTCCACAAGGATTTTAGGAGCTAAGAATATTCTTGACAAGTCATATACTAAAACCCTTCTCTTAGAAATCCCCTAAGCCCTTCCTAGAGAGCCTTTCACCATCCTTTCAAAGCAAGCAAGCCATATATCTGAGCCTCTCTTACAAATAGGCTTTTAGGATCACCTCTCATTCTATCATTGATCCATTCAATTTCGTAATCCTTATTATAACGAGTCTCCTCCCATCGGTGAAAGTCCATAAAGAGTAGGGAGCCTTAGCCGTGGTGACAGTGGGTTATTGCTCCAGTATTGCACTTGACCTAGTGGTAGCCCTTCAAGGATCCCCTTTTAGGACCCTTGCTAGCTTGAGCGATAACATTTTTGGCATCGCTTTCGAGGAAACGAGACGTGTGTTTTGTTCCCCATACGACATATTGACATACCTTTATTAGCAACTCCATAGGAAGAACGAAGCCCTAGTTCTTCATTGAAATTTAAGGTCGATGCTTGTAGGGTGAAGCAAGCATATTTCTAGGCATCTTTAAATTCATCGTAGTGACTCCTACATATTTTTCATGTATATCTCAAATAGGTTGTCTTTCTTTGATAAATTTCCTGCTTTGGACATCGCTAGCGTCCTTGGACACCCTAATCATGTCGCAGGAAGGATGGTAAGTGGGGCGCCCATGTTTGATGGTGATCCACTCTTCGCAACTGACCATGTAGAAAGATTTAATGCACATGCTTCAACGGAGAAAGTGGTTCACCAAGATGTCCTTATGTTGTTGTTAATGGGATCTCTCAATGGTCATAACTCATGGTCGCATGATCATGAACCTAAGAGCATCTCATATATTGAGGAGTTCATTGATGGCTTTCTTAGACATTTTCAAGTATGCCCTACATTAAGCATCAAAGAGGAAGCCATCATTGAGCATCATCAAGACATTGAGAATCTAAATAATGAGAAGGTAGACGAGTCCTCTTGGGGTCCACATGATGAAAAGGATGATTTTGAGAACACATGTGTTGGGAAGGATGAATCTATGGAAGGTGAAGTTGAGACTAACCTTACCTTTCTCGAGGATATTGCTCCTGATGATTCTCCTTTTGAGAACCTTGAGGAAGGTGGTCCCACTAACCCCTTGGAAGATGACATTGGAGATTACTTCCACATTGAAAATGAGAAATGGGAAATTGTCGGTCCTCAATTTGATTGTGCTCCCATTTATGACACCGACAAGGAGGATGAGGCTGAGATTGGTCTTCCCTTTCTCTCAGGCACTATTTATGATGACATAACTATTGATACCCTTGGGAAGGGGAATCTATATTTTCCCTTGCATAAAGAGGGGCAGTTGAAAGTGATAAATTTTCCTTTAAGGAGAGACCGAATCTTTGATACCAAGGAAATCGTTAAGGCTCCCACCTCTCCTGAGTATGATTCTATGCTCAAATCACTTGAGCCTTTAGATTATGATTTTGGGGAAGAAAAACCTATTGGATATAACACTCCACCCTCCCCTTTGCCTTCTTCTCTTTTTGAGAGTGATTCCCACACCTGTTCTCATATGATCTCAAGTGACCTTGATCCCTCTCCCCTTTCGAACTATAGTGTCGAGGAAGAACCCTCATTGAATATTCTTCATCTCCTTGGGCACCCCCTCAGGATCATGATCAATCTATAATCTCCCCTTTCTAGTGTGATCATCATGGGGCAGCATACTTGTGTTTCTCCATCTCATCAGTCTCCCTTTCCTACTAATCATAACCCTATAGAGGCCATAAAATATGGCATATGTGATAAGGACCTCTTTTGGATGTTACCCTTGCATCTTAGTCCTATGGGATCTCCTTTAGTGACCATTGGGTTTTAGGGTGGTACTACATGGGAAACCCCGATTATGGTTGTGAGGTCTCGCTCCCTCAATCATATATATCACTCCCCTTTCATTTATTATAACCCCATTCATCATATTTCCCGCCTAGGTCCACATCGGATTAGCCTCCCCTTCCCCTTGCCCACACCTTGGGTCGGGCTTGGAATGATGCCCTAGAGTTTGATGTAGCTAAAAAGAAAATTAAAAGCATAATTGGCCACATTCAACAAAAAAATGTACCACAAAATGCAAAAGATGGTCAAGACAAAAATATTTAGCATGTGGGAGAAAGTCAATGCATGAGCTCTACCCCATACCCATGGCCATCACCCTGATTCCATAGGCCTTAGATGAGTCTCCTTTATCATTCAAGAACCCATGATTGTCCCAACCCCTTGTGGGCCATGAACCACCCTACCATAAAGGGTGTATCCACTTCTATATTTTCCACATCATGATCTTATCCTTTGAGCCCCGAGCAGTAAATCAAAGAAGAATCATAAAAGGCAAAAGGCATATAAAGAAGGGTGGAAAAATCAAGACCGATGCACCTCATGTACCATGATTTCTCCCTCCTATACATTGTATACCCAAGTATGGGCTTCCCTTTTTTTAGCTACCCTTGTACCCTGATATGTGGCCTAGGATTGCCCCTTTTCATTCCCTATTCCATTCACCTCTTTATCACAACCACCACCATTTGAAGGATCTACCTTGGACATTCTATCCCCTCTAAAGATAGAAAACACCTAATAAGATACTTTGCTAACCCCCTTTTGGAGCTTAGAGACATTAGCACATGTCAAAGCCCACTATGGAAGGGCATGTCATTATGAAGTGTCCACCTGTTGTCCATGGTTTGTAAGCTCTTGCACTCGATTAAATTAATGACTTGTTGTGCTAAAAGGCTAGGGGACGCCTTGGATCTTATGCAGGATTGCAAATGGTTTCCATTTTGAGTTTGGTCTTCCTATACGCGGTCCTAACTCTCTAGAGGGCTACAATGGCACATGTAGAGTGTGTGTAGCTTTGTTGCAAACATCACGATTAAATCGCGATTTTTTCAATAATGAGATTTAATCGGCCGATGTTATCAACAATTTTTTTAATTTCAAAAAATCGCCAAAGAATCGCGATTTTTTCGAAAAAAATCGCTATCCGATCAGTAAAAATCACCGCAATGAAAAACAACGAGTTCTTAAAGCCAAAATTGATTTTTTTTTGCTCATTTTTTCATACAGAGGGCAAGAGTGAGAGCTAATGAGGAGGAGAACTCATCTACAAGGGCAAGAGAGGAAAAAAGTGAAGGAATTTAACATACCAAGCAAAACAAAAATCAAGTTTGGACCAAGTTTTTTCAGCAGAGCGTGGTCTTCAGGTATGGAAATCAGTTTTGGCCATTTTTTTTCTTGTTTTTCCCTGGTTTCTATCACCTATTTATTTTCCATGATTTTTGTTTGGATTTGATTGTGTTTTTTTTGTCATTTTTGTTGCATTTAGTAGAGAGGTTTTTTTTAGTCAAAAATGCAAAAACTTGATTGTTAGTTTTATTTGTTTAATTTATTCTTGTGCCCTAGTTTTTTTCCATCATTTTTGCTTGGGTTTGAATGTGTATTTTTTTTCATTATTGTTGCATTGAGTTAAGGGTTTTTTTGTCAAAAATTCAAAATGTTCTATGTCGATTTTAATTTCATTTGTTTAACTTGCAATTCTTCTTGTGCCCTAGGTTCAAACTTCAAACTTCATCTTACATTAAAACACAAGAGTTCAACAAAATTACAAACATGCCAAGGAAATTGGACTCTCAGTGGGAATTTGGTGAACTTGATGGGGGGTTTGACAAATCAAATTTGAGTTGCAAGTTATGTGAGCAACATATGACAGGGGGGTATACAAATTGAAGTTCCACCTTGCACAAATTCTTGGACATGAGATACGACCTTGCTCAAATACAAATACAGAAATCATCTGAAGAGCCCTCAAATCATTGGAAGGAATAGAGACAACCAAACTTACCAAGGCGACTCCGAAGAGTCAAATAGAAAGAGGTGGAGTGTCAGGATTGGGAGGTGACCATGAGAGTGGTACTGGTTCTTCACCATCAGCATCTACACCCAACCCCATAGTTGTCTCATCATTTTGTTCCTAGAACCACACTTGGTTGACAACCATCTATCTCGTTAGTTATTAAAAAAAGGGAGAACGAAGAAGTTGACAAGTTGTTGGGAAAGTTTTTTCTTTGGAGTGATATTCCTTTCGGTGTTGCCAGGAACAATCCATTTTACCAGCCCGTGATTGATGTTCTTGCTATTGTTGGCCCAGAGTACAAAGCCCCTTCATATGATAACTTTAGAGGGTGTATTCTTCAAAATGAAAAGGTTGACTACACTAAGAGAATGGAGGAGTTTAGGGGATCATGGGCACACACAAGATGCACTGTGATGTCAGATGGTTGGACTGATCAAAAGGGTAGAACCCTTATTAACTTCTTGGTTAATTGTCCCAAGGGGACTGTTTATTGTTGATGTATATGCACATATCAAAGATGCATGTCTACTATGTGATTTGTTGGACGTGTTCATTCAGGAGGTGAGTCCACAACATGTCAAATTCATAACAGGCAATGCTACAAATTACATTTTTGTTGGCAAGATGCTTATGGAGAGGCATCCTAACTTATTTTGAACATCTTGTGTTGCATACTACATTCATTTGATGTTAGAGGACATAGGAAAATTTCCTTTTGTTAAGGATATTGTTGAATCATCAAAAAGCATAACAAAATTTATATATAATCATGTAGTTGTGCTTCATTTGAAGAGAACATTCACCAACAACAAGGATTTGGTACGCCCTACCATTACACGATTTTCCACCATTTTCATATCTCTTCAATCCCTCCAAAATTCTATGTGAAATGTGAAGAGAATGTTTCTTTCAGACGAGTGGTGTGCTTTGTCATATAGCCAGAAACCACAGGGAGAGACCATATGCAGGTTAGTTTCATACTAGGAAAGCTTATGGGCGAAAGTGCAGGAGGTATTAGCATTACTGAACCTTTGGTAAAGGTTCTTTGATTAGTTGTTGGAGACAAGCCCGCAATGGGATACTTGTATGAGGCCATGGATAAGGCCAAAAGATCCATTCGAAGCTACTATGATGATAAGAAGGATGACAGATTTGAGATAAAACAACTCCTATGAGAAGTGATTGATGAGTGACGGAACAACACACTCCATCGTCCCATTCATGCTGCAGGGATCTACCTAAACCCTGCATTTTCTTACTCTAGTGGTTTCTTATTTGATGTCGAGCTCACGGATGGATTCTTCACTTGTGTTCAGAGGATGGTGCCATCTGCAATAGAACATGAAGAAATCTCCAAAGAAATGGAGATATACAAGATGGCAGGGGGCACGTTTAGCTTTGACATGGCTATTCATGATAGGAAGACTAAAATGCCAAGTAAGATTTAGTTTGTTTCAAAATTCATTGTCTCTTCAAGTTCATATTTTGCTTCAACTTTCAAATTTCATTATTTTTCTTATGTTAATAACTTTATCTTATTTGTTGTAGATGCATGGTAGAACAGCTACGGTGGCAAATTACCCAATCTCTAAGGGCTTGCCATTTGAGTGCTCAGCCAAACATGTAGCTCCTCAGGATACGAGCACAACTGGAGTGTATTTGAAAAAATACACAGCAAGAAGTACAACAGATTAAAATATTCCAATTAATTTTTTGAATTCATTAATAATATTTTTTTATAACTATTATTTTATTGTTTATAATTTATTAATTTATGACCCTTGTACAGGTTGGAGTCCCAGTGACTTAATGACATGGTCTACGTCTACAACAATCTTTAATTGTGGGTGACGCAACTTGAGAGGACACCTAATGTGGAGGTCATCTCATTGGATGGGATTGACACCACTCTTGCATGGAGGGTTGAGGCCGAGAGGCCTATCATAGGGTCAACCCCTGATTGGTTAGAACATGAGGTAGTGGAGGGGGTAGAGGAGAAGGAGGAGGAGCAACAGGAGGAGGAGGTGACACCACCTACCCCTCTAACCAGTAGAGGACGTGGTCAACCTCCTATAGCTCCTAGTACTTCAGCTTCTAGAGCAACAACAGAGTCCACTGCCAACCCCACTGGCTTCTTCATCTAGAGGGAAAGTTGTTACATTTTCTCGCAAGAGGAGCAAAGGAAATCAATAGTATTAGTTATTTGGTTCATTTCATTGTATATAACATTATGACTCATGATATGAGATACATTATTATATTTTTTGTTGATTTTTTTAGGCTTAGTTGGGACTCAGGACTTAGTATTCAGGACATGATTCACTGTTATGTGTGATGTAGCACTAGACATGATATTACACATCTTATATATTAGTTCTCTTTTCATAATTATGTGTCAATGCATTTATTTTATGTTGTGGATGCTTTAGATATTAAAAAAATTGAAAAAAAAATGAATGCCAATTTTTTGTCGATTTTTACCAATTTCTTCCTGACTTTTACGATTTTTTCCGATTTCGGACCCTCATCGATTTAATCCCGAACTCGATGTTCGCAACACTAGCGTGTAGAGAGCCATGGGCCTCCACAGCAATAAACTTAACTCCATGGATCCCCAGAAATGTTCAAAGATTGCTCAAGATTCACCTATTGGACAAGGAAGATGCACCTGGTTCACCATGCCCAGTCGACACCACAGTTGTACCATGCACTTGGTAGATGACCCGTACTTGTATGCTAATGTGGCATCGCTTACACCATCATTTGAGCCCTAACAGATGGTCTACAAGCATCATCGACTTACATGGAAACCCATGAGGTTATTTGTGTGCTCCCTCACTCACTGGGAGCACTACAGGTTTATCGTTTGGAAAACAAAGGGCCAACCCCTTGTCCATCACTTTTGGAAGTCATATTCATCATTATGGCACTTATGGACTTCATCAGGTTTCTTAAAGGGCCCAAAGACATGTATTATTCATCATTTGACCTCTTGAGAGGCTTATTATTTTGTTTATGAGCTAGTTTGATGGGTTTGTCACGAAAAGTTAGTTATTTTGCACATTATTTCATTTTAGGGGCTAATGTAGTCTCAGTTAGCTAAATCGAACTTCCTTAGAAGTGTATAAATACAAGTGATGAGGATTCATTTTAACATCATCACTTGGATGGATCATTCTCTCTTGTGAGATTTTCGTTATTCTTTTCGAAGGATGAATCTTTAGAGCATGGAATGAATTTTGATGCTTGGATCATTCTCTCTTGCCTTGGAGCTTCTTGATTGGCAAAGTTTTGATATACTCTTAATACATGTAAGTGTAATTGAATGCTATTCTTTCTTTTTATTTTTGTCACATACATTGATGCTTGGATTGCGCTATACTAGGGCTAATTTATTGCATCCATTTATGCAAAGTTGTGGAAATTGTGTTTCTAGATAGTGATGCTTCATGTATGGGTCATGTATTATGAGTGAATGTTCCTAGAGATGCTTCATCATTGAAATTCATCTTGATAAGCCATTTGTTTTGCAAAACGAAGTATAAAGTCCTTGACGTTGCTTTTGTTGCTACACTAATGCTATGCGAAGTTGTCTTTGAGGCCTCCTTCACATAGAAAATTAAATATCCATGGTCATAATTCTACTCGACTCCAATCTCCCCAAAGGATTAGGCATTGGTCCTCCATAGGTGATCACCTCAAAGATTATTTCTTTCACCTTCCCTTCTTTTCTAGGACTAGCCTACATAGGTCACCTACGGCATCAATTATCTCACAATCTAGCCATCCAAACACTTTGATATTTAGTCCACAACTGTGTTGGTGTATCCTCAAGAAGCTGTCCAAATTTCATGATATTTCAACAATGGGATCTTGATATATCACAGGCCCTAGCTCGAAGATTGATTCTTGCCCTTGGTTTCATTAGGCTAGAAACCTCACTAGGATCATTGCATTACCTTTCATTGAAAATTTCTTCCTTGATCCCCTTCTCCTCCCTAATTAGGTCAATCACATCATTGGTTTCTCAACCCCATTCCCTTCACCTAACCTCAGGTCCACTTGGTCCCATGTAGTCTCACAATTGATTGAAGCCAATTTCACAAAGACCACTTGGAAGCCAAGTTTCCACAAGGCTTTTAGGAGCTAATAATCTTCTTGACAAGTCATATACTCAAACCCTAGCTCTTAGAATTTCCCCAAGCCCTTCCTAGAGAGCCTTTCACCTTGCTTTCAAAGCAAGCAAGCCATATATCTGAGCCTCCCTTGTGAATAGGCTTTTAGGATCACCTCTCATCCTATCACTAATCCATTCAATTGCGTGATCCTTATTATAATGGGTCTCTTCCCATCGGTGAAAGTCCATAAAGAGTAGGGAGCCTTAGTCAAGGTGACAGTGAGCTATTGCTCCATTGTTTCCCTTGACCTAGTGGTAGCCCTTCAAGGATCCCCTTTTAGGAATGCACCACATGCATCTACAAAATGTAACTTTCCATTTTATAATGAAAATTACCATTTTTCCTGCGTGAGATAGACACATAAAACAAAACTCATGATCTCAGATCTCTCTCCCTATGTTATCTAAAAACCTCTTATATCATGTTAAATTTCTAATACCAGCCAGATTTATTTTCTCACTGAAATATAATTGATCCCCAACAATGTATTTCTTTACCTAAATAATTGTTGAATCACCGAAAAATAAAATCACTAGTATTTTTAACTTCTAGAATTAAATATATGCAGTGGAAATAAACCAAAGAGATCAGTCACACATTGCAAAAAAAATCACTCACAATAATTCTCCATCATTTCTTTATCTGGAAAATCTAGTTTTTTCGACCCACGGAGATACAAGGAAAAAATGCAAAACCCTGGAACTTATAACACATCTCCCTCAAAACGAATTCGAACTAAGGTAACTCGACCTCAAGGAAATTAGCCTCCAGATGAAATCAACGTGAAGAACTCAGCCCAAATACTTGTCCAGCAACTCAACCTGTGCCCTCCTTGCATGCCATTGATGTGCACTTGGGAAAACTCAGCCCTCCAACAACTTGGCCTCCTCCAAATAAATTCAATCTCCCTCCAGCGATCTCCTCCTATTCGACCCTCCTGGATTCGCACAAACCACTCACACTTCTTCAATGCACACTGGTCCACTGAGCCACTTGCACTTAGAGAAAATTGCTTTCTCTAAATGATGACTTGTTCACACAACTTGTTCTCTTCGTGCGTCTTCACCTCCTCACTAGGCTTCCTTTATAATCTTCAACGAGTCCAAATCCCAACTCCAATCTCCCTTCTAAAACCATCTTCGAGATCAACGGTTGAGATTATTTCTAAGTCACTTAGATAATTAAATTATTTATCCTTAGAAAATAACTCAATAGTCCACAAAAATTAATTTACTTTAATTATTGTACTTTACCTAAGTTAGATAGAGGAAAGAAGACATAACTAACGAGAAGAGGAAAATAATGTCTTCCACATGCTAAGACATGTAGAAGACCTATGTAGAGGAAAATAAGCCTATGTAGAAGACCTTCCGAAGCAACCACTCACATCAACAAGTTAGTATCATGATCATTGACTTATCTTTATGCAGCATGCTAACTTTTCAATTATTATTTTCAATTTCAACTTTTTAAAATTTCAATATATGATACTTCCACCTCAAACTTATCCTTCCTGCAGATATCAAAAAAGATTTTACCTATAGCAGTGTTGTTTTTCCACGATATTGTAGTCTAGGATAGAATCTTAAATCACTGACGCTATCAATCCAAGTATCACAACAAGTCTACTTTGCACAGCGGAACAATATACCGCAGTAATTATACTAGTGCACAAAATAAATATGACTTTTTACAATTTTACACAACAACCCAACTTTGTTATATTAATCAAACTGATAATACAACAGTCTAGGGCTCCCGTACCAGGGACAATGGCCCTCAAATATCCACTAGTACAAGAATACAAGATACAAGATACATTGACGGTCTAGCTAATGTAGCATGCAATCAATCACAACTGCTTTGTTGTATCCTATACTCAGCGGGTCCTTCGCATCCGTTCTGCAGCACTGCCTCTATCAATGCACCAACTCCTTTAGGCCATTGAACTCGGCCTCTACAATCTACCCTCTAGCTGATCATAAGTCCATCTACAACCAACACATAGGGTCTTCATGCTCACTAGCTGCTCCTTCGTCCTTCAAGGCCACAACACTTTGAGATTGCTTCCCACTGTTGCTACTCTGTTCTTTTGGGACTTTTCTTCCCGCTATAGTCCTCCTACACTGCTCCAATGAAGACTTAACATAGGGCAGGAATGCTGCCACCTATCATCATCGAATGTCGCTTCTCCAACAATGAACACGGGTTATACCAAACTACTCCTGGCTGGCCAAACCTTGAGCTCTTCTTCATTGCATCTCCTAGCAGCCACCTTAGTCCATCAATGTGCTGCACTAGGCTCTACTTGGTCCACGCTCATGCTTCCCTCCAACAGACCATGAGCGTCCAATACACTGTCCAATCTGGACATGACATCCCGTAGTATCAATTCAACATAAATACATCACAAAAATACATACCTCAAGTCATCAAGGGCTGGTGTCTTCTTGCTGCAAGTCTGATCTTTGGTTAGGGCTGTTGGAAAACTGCTCCAGCACCCTTTTCTTGCCTACCAGACCTCCTTAATCACTGCAGCCTCCCTCCAAACATCTCTGCTCTTCTTCGCTGCTATTCTGGGCTAGTAAGCAGCCCCCAAACAGGCCTAACTGTCCTCCTGTACAAAGAATACAAGGCCTGGGCCTATCTGCCAGCTTCATGGCTCCCTGTCCAAGAGAACTAGGCCTGCGGCCCACCTGTGGAAAACAGCAGAAAACCATAAAAAAATAGCCCAAATACCATACCAAATCCCCCTCAATGAATGCGGCAGCCTCTCTGCTATTCTCTGGCCTTGAAAGACACCTAAAGAGACAAAGCAGGTCCTCTTCCATGTCTAGCCTTCTTCTCTAACTCGGCTGCTTAGAGATGTATTGTCTATGAAATGATACACTTGGATCTTTTCAAATGACTGCTCAATCACCTTACTTTATATATTTATCAAGGGCTTCAACAAAGTTACAAACTATCCTAGTGGGCTTGTATAACTGTCACAAAACACAAGCCTACATGACTTGTCACCCACAAAACCCACCAGCCACATAAAAAATTAATATCTCCACTTCTAAAGCTTGGATTTGAGTGATTTTCGTTGCCTATTTTTCCTCTCGAGCTCCTCTATCATCTCAAATCATCACATGTCAAAATACACAAGTGGTTTCACACCCACAAACTTGGGTGCAAAACCCACACCTTGAGTTCCAAGCCCACAAATCCATTTTGTGGTGCTCCAACCTCCAAACTGTGAACCCTAGGGCTTGGAGTACCTCCCAAACTACCAAATCTCAACGCAACAATACCCATGTTTTGGGCATTCCAAGATGCTGCAAACTTGTGTAACGTAGGCTAAACCGACTGTAACCCAATGTTGGATATGTTGATGGAATCATGGAATACAGAGTGACTGATCATATCTAGTGACTTAAATCAAGTAGCAGGTTGTTTTGACAGAATCCTTCTTCCTAAAGAAATAATATTATAATATACACATTAGAGAACTGATAAATAAAACAATTTTGTGGACAAACCAAAATTTAGCAGAAGTTAACTGGCCAAAGTTTATAAGCAATTGCAAATTCCAGTAGACAAAACCCTTAATCCACAAACAAAACCAAAATGAGCAACATCACAATGAACCTTCAAGAATCAAAACAGGGGCACATATAAAGACAAGGTAAGTTTCAGGTTGTGTAAAATAAGAGCAAAGCCAACAGCAATACAAGGGATCAATGAAAAGGGATGCAAACAGCTCTTAGTATTGCACAACAACTAGGAATTGTTTTTCTCCAATGTACCTGAAAGATTCTGAAGATACTATGAAATTTGAAAGTAAAAGGATATCATCTGGATGAAGAGTTGCCTTTTCAGCCCCAGCAATGCTTATAACCTGCACTAAAAGATAACACGAAAATGTTGTCATTAAGTGTCATCTGTACATATGCTCATATGGAGCTTGCTGAAATCTTGAGACCTACTTTAAAATAGAAAGAACGAATACCGTATAATGAAAACAAAAGCAGCATATGTATGTCATTTAGAGAATTTCAGAAAGAGGAAAACTTCCGGTATTTATAGCTTAGTTAGCATGGGAAACAGAGTGCAGTACTAATAATAATTTCAACATCAAGCCTCAAAGAAAGCACTGCTAACAGGGCGCAATAATATTATCAGGTAAATATTTCTGTATACAAACCATCTTACACTGGTTAAAGCCAGACAGCGATGTTTTGACCAATTAAAAAACTTAATAAAAGTCTTATTATCGCATTGGGATGAAAATCTTGAATCCTCCAACTTGACCATAAATAAAGTAAGCAACCATAATACTACGCTTCCTCAAGTATTTGGGTTCATAGAGATTCATTAGAACAAGAAGCCCAGAAATTAAAACGTCATTTAGAACTAATTAGAAGCTTTGAGAAGAATAAATGTCAGTTATTAAAGCTGGTTAGAAATGAATTGATGTTAGATTATGTTACTGCCCACTGAGTAGGGCACCCTTGACAAGTCCAACTACCTCCCAGTCCCATAGGACCGGACAGAGACCTATTCAGAGTTTCTTCTTTTCGATCTCAGATGCTAGGAGTATTCCTCATTCATACATCCCCCCCTGATCACATAGTCTCTCATGTCCCTTTTCGAGTGATCACTATGTTAATTTCCAGTATTCTATGCTACAACAATCACTTATTCCAATTTCTTCAATCAACTAGCAATCACTTTATTCAATGTTCAATCTTTCAATGACAATAAGCAATTGTAGATAGAACAGTACTTCAAATGCAATAGAAGACAGCCAAGAAAATGAAACAAGAGAGACACAAGATTTGGTCAATGACCAGGGAAAAACCCCACAAGGGGGAAAACGTAAGTTGCACAAAACGGGGAAACGGAAACGAGTTTCCGAAACGGGAAGCTATACAAAATGCGACCTCCCCAAATTTTGGAAACGAGAACATGTGATATATATATTAGAATTTCGGACATTTAAGAAATGTTATGTGAAATCATAAAGCATACATGATAAATTATAATTTATTACATCCAAAGCATAAACTATTACAAGTTACAACACATTTACTCATGAATTATAATAGACACATAATGAAAATAGCAATATCGGAATATCCAAAACCAGCCTTTATTATATATAAAAATCAGCATTTATTATATATATGAGGCTGCAAGTACAATAAAGTCAAAAGATTAATACTCATTATCAGAATTCTCATCAAATGTAGTTGCAGAAGCATGCTCAGCAGTGGATGGTGTAGCTGAAGAAGATGTTTCGCCAATTCCACTTCTATGATCCTGCTCCTCAATATTCAAGGCAGCAAGAGAGAGATCCAAATCAGGATTTTATGGATCCACATTCCATTCTTTAGAAGGACCATTGCCATATTCTGGACCCCTACGAGATGCAAGGCGAAGGTTGGAATGCACATAAACAAGATCCTTTGCCTTCTGTAAGCCCAACCTGTTGCGCTTCACAGAATGAATAAAACCATAGGTGCTCCAATTCCTTTCTATTGATGAAGAGCCTGCCACTTGTGAAAGGACGCGAATGGCAAAGTTTTGCAAATGTATACCATTTTCTCCATGACAAATCCACCACCTAACTGGATTCATGGTGCTTCTCTTCTCCAAAGATGATATATCTGAATACTCATCTATACCTGCAACAAAACTGGCAAATTCTTCCTTCACCTCCTTGTGTAGATGAACTGGAATATTTGTCATAAGGGATTTTTTCACCCCATTAGCCACCTCTCTATCCTTATGGGGTGCGTTCCTCTTCCCATTGCTTTATCAATAAGCCTCTCATCATAAAATTTTGGGTTCAAGGCATGTGCTAAAGTGTGCAATGGAGCGTTGAAATTGTTCTACCTATCAACAATGATTTTCATTATTAATTCAGCAAAATGATCATCTACAAACAAAATTTGTGGACACTCTTGTGAAATAATTTCCATATTTTTCTCAACCATGGAATCCATGCCATCATATACCTCTCCTAAGAAAGGTTGGTCAGTGTCAACATTCCAAAGAGGCTCAAATGCAGGGGTTGTGAACATTAGCAAGAAATCTATCTTGCTACACCAATCCTCATCAAGGCACAATCTACGCACTGTATATCCCCACTCTGAATCTGCTTGTCTCCACTCAGCCCAAAGTTGACTCACCACCATAGACACTAATGCTTTCTTAACCTCAAAAAGAAGGCATAACATTATGAAGTTTGAGGCATATCTTGTCTCAGCAACTTTTAATAACTCCAATTTGGAGTACTCTCGAAATATTGTTTGAGACTAGTGGTGGTTGGTGATGAATTTAACAATCTCCCTTGCTTCCCCTATGAGTTCCTTTATCCATGGGACTTTAATGTCGAACTCCTCTAAGATCAGATTCAGATTATGGACAATGCAGGGTGTCCAAAAGATGTGGTCATACCTCCCCTCAATAATCAAACCTGCAGCTCTGCATCCTGGTGCATTATCCATGATAACTTGCACCACCTTGTTAGGACCTACTTGTTCAATAGATTTGATAATAACATCAGCAATGAATTGTGCATCTTTTACCTCTCCCAAGCAGTCTTCCGCCTTTAAAAACATTGCTCCTTTTGGTGAAGTTGCAATGATATTTATCAATGGTCTACACCTTGTATCTGTCCATCCATCTGAGACTATGGTAACCCTAGAGCTAATCCAAGAATAGCGAATTGGTGATAAGACATCCTCCACAAGATCCTTCTCATTTTTGAGAAGTTGAGTTCTAACTTTCTCATAATTGGGCCCCTTGTACCCTTGAGGAGCTTTGTTAACTGCCCTTATCATATCTTTCAAGTAAGGAGGGCGAACGACATTGAATGGGATACCACATGCATAGATGCACCTAGCCACTCTGGAATCCGCTTCTTCTCTTGCTTGCACATTCACCAATTTAGCAATTATGCTATCTTGAACTATACTGGATGCCCCTCTGAATGGTGGTTGTTCTGGTTGTTGAGCGGCTCTCCTCTTCCTTGCTTCAACTACAATCCTTGCCTCAATGATTGTTGGATTTTTAGTACTAGCTTGACTAATATCATCATGCTTTCTTTTAATTTCATCCGCCCGATCTTGCTCTCTTTGATATTCCCTCCTTGCCACAGAGTCTGATGTTTTTGTGCAACCTGCAATCCCCTATACTCCCCCATGCAAAGATGTGCCTTCACTCTTGGGTAAGAGCCCTTATAAGAATAACTGCAAAGATTACATTGACATTCCCATGAGCCACCACCTCCACATCTTTGCAGCTTCTCAACATACCTCCAAAGAGGATAATATCCATCCCTTGGGTTGGCATTGGGGTTTGAACTTGAACCTTGGATGGAAGTCATTGTTGCAAAATAAAAATAAAAAAAACAAATATGTAAATAAAAAACGTTTTTTATAATTTTGGTAGCATAAACCCTCGAAAAATAGAAGAAACATTGGCAAAAAACCAAGAAATTGAATGCTTCTTACCCAAATTAATTTTGTGTAGCTAAAGCTACCCCAAAATGCCAGAAAAAACAAGAGAAATATGGTTGTAGTTGATCCAAAAACCAAGAATGTCGTAGCTGGAAAAATCAAACTCTCCACAAAATTTCAGCTCAAACGGACCATGCATTGACCAAAGTCAACGCTAGTCAAACTTGCCCAGAAACCCTAACTGCAGAAAATTTCGTCCAGAAACCCTAACTGCAGAAATTTCATCCTTTTTCCAGCTGCAGCTACTTCGTCCTTTTCCCACGTGAGAACTACTTCTTAGATGCTCGTATCCAATGAGAATTGTGTGGATGAGATGAGTGAAAAGCTCTCCAACGTTCACTGTATTTATATCCATCATTGAGGTGTGTGACACATCTGTTGGGGGTGTAAAACCTTAAGGTCGACCTACACTTAAATTTATTATAAATAATAAATTCAAATAAATGTTCTGCTCATCAGATTAAAATCAATTTTATATCAATTTTACACCTCTCCGAAAAAGGAATCCAATACAAATATTGGAATCTTCATCTGAGCATCACAAGATGGAGTTTGGACCTAGTTGTCCAAATTTAACAACATTGGTCAAGGCCTCTGTTTCAACCCTAAAAACAGTCTGAAATTTTTTGTCCTTCCTTTCACACATGCGAGGTAGAGAGGAGACTCCAAGATGCCTGTACGAATCAATGAGAGAGAGAGAGATGATGAGATGAGTGATGTCCAAAATGAGGAGTGAGTCTCTCTTATTTATATCCTTCAATGACGGGTGGAGACACGTCTATTAGGGCTTATGAGCCTACATTACATTTCTGGCCGACCTTGACAATTGCACGTGTGAGAAAATAAATTCAAAATCCAACTTCTTCTCATCCAAACAAGATGATCTTTAGATCAATATTGCACCTCGAAAAGAGGAATCCAACAAAAATATCATCTCCATCATATGAGTTGTTCAAAGTGGAGTTTGGCCCTAGTTTCTAATTTTAACACTCCCTCTCAACTAGGGAGAACTCCACCCATCAATCCATCTGTCAACCTGTGCAATCTTGTCATCCTGTACCATCTTGTACCATCCCATCATCCTATGTCATCCTGCCATCCCTGTACTCTGCTCTGATGAACGATTAAGAAATAATGAAGAAGATTTGATTGAGAGTGAGTCACAAGACCTTGCCACTCTCCACTAACCCGAAGTCAGCGTAGAGGTAAAAACCTCAACCAGACTTGATCCCAGGTCAAGTTGTTGGACACAACCCATTCTAGCATAGAGAGTACAGCAATACATGATGTGTCCATCGGTGGTGCTATGGTCTCTATCCTCATTTCCTAACTCATTGGCCAGATGAGAGGTACTTTCCATGAGTCCCGAACTACATGGGTAGGATGTATGTGGGGCATAGATCAAGAGAGTGTGAACTAGCTCAATATCATAATGGTGGGGAATAACACACCAATAAGGAAAGGCGAACCTCACCCTATGGTTTCTTATAGCTCCAAGAAGCTACCCCAAGCCCCCCGGAGCTCAAAGTCCAACTCAAGCGGGACCCTCATAGGAGGGTTTGTCCACGATTCCAAGCTTCTCGCAGAAGGTTAAGAATTTGACCTTCCCTAGGAGCTTCGTAAGAATATTTGCGACCTACTCATCAATCCCAATGTGATGGAGCCTTACAGTGCCTCGTTGTACCATATCCCGGATGAAGTAGTACCTGATATCAATATGCTTGGAACAGTCGTGGAACATGGGATTCTCTGAAAAACTAATCCCACTTTGGTTGTCGCAGAGGATCACGGTGGTATCTAGCACATGCCCAAACAGCTCACTGAAGAGCTTCCTCGACCAAACAGCGTCACAACAAGCCATACCTGCTGCAATGTATTTGGCCTCGTGGTGCTCAAAGAAACCTATTTCTGCTTCCTGCTCATCCAAGAGATTGAAGCAATACCTAGAGTGAAGCTAGCTATGAAAGAGAAATCGATCTATGTCATTCTGCTTAATGAATTCAGCAGCAGCAAATCTGTTTGAGGTCCTTTGCAAGGGACATGACTTACTTTTGCTTGACAAGTTTAGCAATGACTAGGTGTGGATGCAAGGCAAATTTCAATCAAGTAGTAACGATGTCTCCAAATTTATGCTGAATCCTGATTATTCTAAAATGATCATTTAAAAAATTAAAATTAAACTTTTAATTTATATCAGAGATTCAGATTCCAGAAAATAAATATCTCCTTTTTGAATTTTTATTTTTTTTGCCTTCTTATTTTGCAAGAAGTTAGGAACCACAACAATGCCGAGGGAGAAGGATTTTGCTTGGGCTTATTGTGACAAGATTCCCGGAAGCCCCAAGCTCCTTTGTAAATTTTGCAAAACAGAATGTAGTGGAGGCATCTATAGTTTCAAGTACCACCTTCCACAGATACCCGGGCATGATATAGGTCACTGCAACAAGGTTGACGATAATGTCAAACACCAAGCAACCTTGGCCCTTGACATGTTGAGGCAGCATAATGCTAAGAGAGCAAAGCAAAAACAAGAAATAGGAACTCTTGGAGCTGACATTTCTTCTTCCAATACCCCCTTTTCATCTCCTTCTATTGATTCCTCAATGTGATTCCCAAGTTTCTCACACATGCCTCCAAGTCCAAGTCAAACTCAAGCCCAGATGAATCCTCCTGCATTCAACACTGGAGGTGGAAACATAAACACTTGTTTTGCTCCCCACACAAAACCTAGTTCCCAACCTACCTTGGATGCCACTAGTTGGAAAAAAGCTATCCATAGTCAGGCAAGGAAGGCCATTGCTAACTTTTGGTTCTATTCTAACATACCTTTCCACTGTGCCAGAAGTCCTTATTGGCAAGCTATGATTGATGAGTCGTTGTTGCAGGTCCAAGATTCAAAGCCCCTACATCAGAGAGCCTTAGGACAGATTTGTTGTTAGAGAGTGTTGAAGATGTCATGCTTGTGCTAGCTGAGTTTCGTTCATCATGGGTAGAGACAGGGTGCACCATCATGAGTGATGGATGGACTGATCAGAGGAATAGAACTTTAATAAATTTCCTTGTATCTTGTCCAGCAAGCACAATGTTTCTCAAATGAGTGGATGCCTCAGAAAAGGTTAAGACTACCCAACTTATTTGTGAAATGATGGAGGAAGTCGTTTAAGAAGTGGGAGAAGAACATGTTGTACAAATTGTCACCGACAATGCAACTAATTATATGGCTGCTGGTAGACTTTTTGAGATTAGGCATCCCACTATTTTTTGGACCTCTTGTGCTGCCCATTGCATAGATTTAATGCTTGACGACATTGGTAAGCTTCATTGGATACATGAGGTTGTGGAGAAGGCAAAATCCATAACCAAAAACCTGTACAACCACACTATTGTCCTAAACACCATGAGAAAATACACTGAAAGTAAAGAAATTGTTCGACCTGCAGTGACTAGATTTGCAACAAATTTCATATCTTTGCAATCTGCGGTTGAGCAAAAGATAAATTTGAAGAGGATGTTCTTGGGACCTGAGTGGATGGCATCTAAACATTCCAATGCTCTTGAAGGCATTGAAATTGTTGCACTTGTGTTTAATGACGGTTTTTGGAAATATGCCAAAGAGATTATTGTTGTGACAGAGTCCCTTGTCAGAGTTCTCAGGGACTTCAAGTCTTTTAACTTTTTCATTTTTTAAATTTCATTTCAAGCTTCTTTTTATTTTCAAAGTTTCATATTTCATTAAATTTGAAAGCTTGAACTTTCAAGATGGTTGATGGTGACAAACCTGCTATGGGTTACATTTATGAGGCGATGGATCTCGCAAAGGAGGCCATCAAAAGAAGATATGGCGATGAGGAGGCAAAGTATTTGCCTCTTTGGGATATTATTGATGCACGTTGGGATAGGCAATTGCATTCCCCCTTACATGTTGCTGGGTACTTCTTAAACCCACAGTATTTTTATGATAAGAGCAAATTTAATGAAGATAGGGAGGTTGGCAGAGGACTTATGACATGCATTGAAAGGTGCTCCCCTGATCCAGAATTTCAAAGCCGTGTTTTTTCCCAACTATAGGATTATAGGACGCCAGCCAAATTATTTGCCTATACCAGTGCTATACGAGAAAGGACTAAGATGTTGCCAGTTACCCTGAAGGTTTCATCAATTCATTAAATTTGTTTAAAATTTATTTTGTATGTTAAATGTTTTATTAAATTTTGTTTTCTTTTTAAGTTTTTACTATTTAATATTTAGTACTTACTACTCACAAACACTTGGCATTTTCTAGGTCTTTGGTGGCAAAATTTTGGTAGTGATACGCCAAAGTTGAAGAGATTCGCCATTCGAATCTTAAACCAATCATGCAGTGCTTCAGGTTGTGAGCGCAACTGGAGCATGTTTGAGAAAATACATTCTAAAAAGCGCAATCGATTGACACAAAAGCACTTAAATGACCTTGTATTTGTCCATTACAATCTACGACTTCGCAACAAGCAAATACTAGGCGAGAGCCTGAATTTGAAGTTTTTATAATTTGATTTGCACTTTAAAATTTAAACTTTAAAGTTCAAACTTTAATTTACATTTCAGTGTCTCATGATAATTACAGGTTTGGATCATTCACCAATCGACCTTGAGGAGATAGATCTGCAAACTACAAATGCATTAGATTGGGTCCAATTAGAGGAGGAGCCTCCTCTTTTAAGTCTACATGACTCGGAGAACTTAGAGAGTCAAGCAAGCGAAGGAGTGGGAGGAATCGCTTCTAATTCTCACTCTTAGATTCTTAGACTCTCAGTTATTGATTTTTTAGTATTTACTGATTTGCTTGGCGGTATTTTGTAAACTTTTAGAAGCATATGCTTCTGGTTCTATGTAGTCACTGGTTAGGACTCGGTACTTCGGATCATGTTTGGACTCATAACATATATGAGATACTTATTCATTCATGATATTTTGGACATATATTGATATTATGCATTGTTTGGACGTGGCTTTATTGAATATCAATGAAAAATAGTTGTTTTAATTCAATATATGTGTATATCTTTATTTATTGAATTTGCCGATTTTTCCCGATCCGATTCAAACTCTTCGCTCTTTTGGCTTCCCGATTTATTGCCGATTCCGAGTCTGGTAACATTGGTTCTTACTCATTATGTACTCAGATTCCCATTCGTTAATAAAATGGCTCAGTTGTTTAAATCAATTTCTTGTGTATTTTGATGTGCATGTTTGGAATTTGTTTATTGTTGTTGCTTCCTTGTACATGTCTATGTTATTTGCTGTAAATTTCAATTTGGGATATTACAGAAAAGGTACGCTCTCAGCCACTAGCCAAAGGTTCTCTTCTGATTAAGGAAGCAAATAATGTTTGCGTACTTGAATATCCGGCTCTTATCTCAGCCCTTATAGTGCTGAGAAAGATGCCTGCCCTATAATCATTGTATATATTTCTTCGTACATAGCTTGTTCTCTTTATATATTGCTTTCTGTTAATATAAGTATTTATTCAAAAAAAATATTTGCAATTTCATAATTTGGGTCGTAATTCGATCCTTCAACTGGATATTTGCATACATGCACATGTCCAAAATATAACTCATCTCTCTAGCCTTCGAACAACTTTCAAGAATTAATTGTTAAAGTATCTCTCCTATTTTCTATATGTTGATGGAGATGCTCAAGTCACTTTATTTAGTGTTTATTGTAGTTCAATTTTTGGTCATATCTAAACATCAATATAATTTATTTTTACTCGCATTTTGTTACAAGGGAACACATAACATCATATGAAATGTCAGCCATAAGTTTTCTACAAAGACCATAGTTGTCCTTGAATGGAATCATTCAATGGAAAACAACTCCTAGAGATTTAGGAATCATTTATGAGATTCAGTTTGCACCAGGGAAATGATTTTCAAATCTTTGCTAAAAAAGCATGGAATAGAACTCCTGCAGCAGATGTAAAATTGCTATTTTTTATTCACGACATTTGTAGCTATACATATATCAATGCAGAAGGATAAGTTTGACTAGAAGGTAAAATTAAAAATTACTATATTTCTAAGATTCTAACAAGAAAAGGATTTTGGAAGAGACCCTCACAATCACTGTAAAAAACAAATACAAAAAGAGAAGCTTACTTTATGCCTGCACATGAGAATTGCAAATATAACCCGAGAATCAACAACGTCTTGCAGTATACCACTTGCAGCTTGTCTTGTTGCACAAGAAAGAGGAACACATGTATAGGCATGTAAGAATGTTGCAGGATTCCTTCAAAATAATCACAACCAGTAAAATTTGTGAAGATCTTGCATGGTTATTACCAAGAAAGATATATTCATCAAAGACAAGACTACACAATTTCCTGAATCAATCAAATACACAAATCTATGCCTCATTCATTTGTTCTCTTTTTGCTGTTATTTTTTTATAGAGTCTGTCAACACCAATACCAGACTGGAGACACTTCATAACAACTCTGTTGGTTGAGAATCTAGAAGAATGCTTTAGAGTTTGTCTAATTACAATACATGTGTATTCATGTAAATCTCTTTTTTTTTTTATTTTTTCTTTTTTTTTAATGAAAACCTTGTGGGGTTGTGCCTAGTGTAATCCCCGTGGCATTGATTACGACACCTAACCAAATAGGAACATAAAGAGAGGCATCCAACAGAGACAGAGAGCCAGGGGGATCAACCCCAAGACCACCTGCAAAAAGCTCAAAGAACTCAACCACTCAAGCTGGCCCATTAGGCTCATGTAATCAATTGCTTGCATAAGCCTCCAAAGGGATTTAAGTCTATGAGTATTTGATCCTTGTATTTTGAATCATTACCAAGAAAAAAAAAATGTGTTACTACAGCTATACCAAGTAGAAACTTCTACAAAACTAGCAGTAAACCAAAAACAGATTTTAGTATCCATATCCAGTAAGCCAAAATTAGATTTAAGTATCAATATCAAGTAAAGCCCAAATTAGATTCCAAAATCCATATCCAACATTTTAATTGCACATATTTTGAAACTAACTCTAACGACAAGAAAAACTAAACGAACTTAAGTCTTCAAACTTGAGAACAGACAAGGATATATTACAACTTCTCTCTCCATTAGCTAAAATGTTCTTTTTCCAAATAATTTTTCAGGGTCTAAGGATGCTCAATTACAGTCTCAGTAGATGTGCTCATATCTCCAATCAGTTGAATTTCAAGTCAACGTTTCCAAAGTTAGCTTAGGTAGATATCTCTAGAAACCATCGAGGAGGATTTTGAAAACTTGGGAAATTAGCTAAAATTGACTTAGAAATTGTAAATACCTATCAATAGGACATTACATCTAAACGTGAGTTCCTCCAAGAGCAATCAGGATGCATGAAAGAAAAATCTTAAATCAGCTTTTATAGAGTTGAGAATGCCATACCAACTGAAAGAATGTATAAGAGATGAAAAGACCACATCTGTCCCACCAAGTAATGGCCTCATATCAAACTTGGCATTTTTTCCAAAGTACTTCTCTATTGACTTTGTTAAAATAAGCAGCATCTACATAACAAAAAATGAAAAGAAACTTCAGACAAAAGATGATAACCAAAATAGAGATAGAAAAATTTCATGTCCTGCCTATGCAGGGTGTAAAGGAAAGCAAATACCTGGCCATAAAGAAGTTCAAGCTGCATTTTCAAAGCTTGAAATGGTTCTTCGGTGCAACTTATGCATACCAGATAGATTGGACCCTTCATTATAAAAGCAATCTGGAAACCAGACTACAGATGCATTACTCACAAATAAATATCAGATATTATGAAGACTGCAATAACATCTAAAGGGATCCTACAGCTCTCGACGAAAAGAAGACGTGGGGCACAAGCTCCTATGCTTGCTTTTCGGGTGTTTTTAGGGATGCATTTTCCCAGGGCCCCTGTTGTCCATGCAATGTATTTTTTCTGTTCCATGACATACTGATTTGATCTTTGAAGTAACATATACAGCCTTTCAAAAATAAAATTTTGAAGGGATGGGGTCTAGACTGGCAGTTAAAGCACTCCAAGTAGAATATACTGTTGTTAAGGAAGACTACAATAAAATGTGAAGTAAGGGCTACTGATCTGAATGCTAATAGATTCCAAGTAGAGAGTACTATGATACAATTACTCTTCATCCTCAAGTGCCACTTCACAGGTATTTACCAATATAGATGGATGAGATGGAAAAAAATAGAATTTCCCGCAAATGCCAATTAAACAAGACATATCAATTAAAAAAAAAAGAGTGCCACCATTTTGTTCCCGTTATCTGTATTAGAAGTAGTGACCAGTTGGTGCTAGGTGTTTCTAGTTTACACAAGTGATGTGTAGTTGCATTACTGCACTACCAATTAATAAAATCATTCAAGCATTACATTACATTCTTTAATCAGTTTTCTTTCCTCTCGTTAGAATTTCAATAATAGTCATGTTTGAAGACAATAAAGATGAACATGAGGAAAGAAACTAGAATTTCCCGTAAATGCCAATTAAACCAGACATATCAATTAAAAAAAAATTGCTACCATTTTGTTCTTGTCAGACTCAGCAATAGAATAGGCAAGAGTAGAAAAGATAAGTGTGAGTTGTGTTTATTATTCACAATGATACATATAAATAATACATTGGAGTGACCCTCGGTTTCACATTCCAAGTGGCTTCTTGGACTCCTTTTGACTCTTCACCTTCCACACCAACCCTTAGAGGATTAAGTGTCCAACATTCCCCCCCTTAATCCAAAGGGGTATGTGTGAGTCGAAGAAGAGAGCTGTAATACAAAATGGCAGCACTAGGTTGAATGTGCTTTCTGAAATGTTGGCATAAGGAGGTGGTTTAAGGATGACCACTAACACTGGAATGCTTAGTGCAGTCCCCGGAACTCTTCCAAATCTGGTAAGAATCTGAGATCTTCTGCTAGAGGAAGTGCTCCTAATGTTTTGAAGAGGGAGACCTTCAACCTGGAATAAGGGAGGTCTGCAAACTGCGATGATTTAAGGATGACCAACAACTCTGAAATGCTTGATGCATTTGCTGGAACTCTACCAAAATTGGCAAGAAGCTAAAGTCTTCTGCTAGAGGAAGTGTCCCGAATTCTTTGAAGAGGAAGAATATCAACCTCGCATAGATGGTTTAAGGCTGACCACCAACCAAAGGCATGCTCATGTCATTTGTGTCTCTGGCTACAACTTTGAATCTGGAATGACAGGTTGTGGCTCAGGCTCGCTTGATGTGGCTTTCAAGCTTGTAGATGACCATCATTTCCCCCCCTATAAGATACAAGGTGAGATGATGGCGAAAACTCAACCGCAAGACTATTAATACTCTAGAACAAGTTCTAACATATGACTGAAACATCTTCTTGAATATTGATTCCCATTGCCAAGAAGTGATCCATCCAAGATGAATCTTTGTTCTTGCAGGAGACTTGTTTCTGAAGCATCTGTGTAAAGAATGAGTGTGCTGACCACAGTGCTTGCATGGGTGAAGATCGAAACAGTGATCTTTCATATGGCCAACTTGGTCACATTGTTGGCATTTTACAATCTGTTGTGGCTGTTGTGGAAGAGGAGCAGGATCTGGAACAGCTGAAGATGTGTTGTCATGAAGAAATCCAGCACTCTGAAACTAAATGGGCTTGGAATAGTCTGGAATATGAAAGGACACCTCCTTGTCATATCCAAGACCAGTTTTGTTTCTGTTATTGACAATCTCTTCCCAAGGTCTGATAATTGGTTTGGGAAGTGTATGTTGAATTTCTACTTCTGCATTCAAATGTGCTCTTGTACTGGGCTCAGTGACATGAACAATTTTTGGCTTTTGATTACAGTCAACTTTGGACTCAAAAATGGGATTATTCGAAACAAAAACAAGTTCAGAATCATGACTACGTTGTTGTAGCTCCTCTTTCTGTAGCAGAGATTCAAGCTGCAAAAATCAATTTTCTCATGTGGATTTTGCAGACAAGTCTGAATTTCTGAGAGAGATTCTTTGTTGATTTGGATTGTGTCATCAACATTGGATTGTATCAAAGTTTTCAGGAATTCTAATACTTCATAAATTTGAGTCATTTTTCAGACAAATCAAACTTAAAAATTGAAGTGTTTCAAATTCTACTGAAAATACACCAGCAATCAAAGAATCAATGAAGATTGAATGAGTAACAAAGTCAGTGAGACATTTTTATGCAACAGTTGGTCTCCCAATCACAAATGAAATCAAGTTGCAGGACTAACTAAGAAAGGTCGAAGGTCCTCATTAGTTGGAAAAATTGTTCAAAAGCCATCTACAATGGCTCCAATCCTTTTAAACAATCTCGATATGGCCTCCACTACTATCAAAACCTAAACAATGCCAAGATGGTAATATCATATGAATGAGCCTTACAAGCATTGTAGGCTCCAATACTGTTGTACCAAATTCTAATATAGCTCCTTTGGCAATAGATGGCTATGGTCCAGGCGTTTTTAAAAACTAATCGACACAATCTCTAGCACCAACTCTTTATCGTTGGAAATTTGGAACCTTGAATGAGTCAATATCACCATCGACCAAGATACTTCGAGCTTTGGAAAGAGAACATCACCATCAATGAAGTCTCCATCTACAAGCAGATCGAGGGAATGCTCCACGCAACAACAACAAAAGGTGTTCACCAAGCCAATCCAAATCCAACAGAAATTTGCTTCTCAGAGTTCCTTCAACCACAGGAGAGCTAAACCAACCAAGCTATCAAATCAATTGTCATATATATCTATTTGATTTATGAGACACCAAATGCATCAAAATCCTTCAAACACAAACACCCAGATAAATGCAAGAGTCACTGTGCGATCGTCAGCAAAGCGCTTGAATTTTCAGGCAAATTACTCGACGAAATGTCTGCGCTATGATTACACAATTTCCCTATATCTACCGGATTCTGGAGGAGCTTACAAATCCAATTACAGCTCCTCGTCTATCAAACAAAGATCTCTAGGGAGACCCTACATAATATTTCGTTTTGTTGCGCTTTGATCTCGTAACCCATCATCAGTCCCAATGGAGGAAACCTATCACCAAAGGGCTGAGGAGACAAGGTCTCTCATAATTTCTACTTGCGGGTACAACTCAATCCTGACGAAGTTATAATATACATGTTGTATAGAAGTGTGGTGTTTGAGAACCGGTAGTAGTATATATGATTGTGACAGAGGTTATATGAAGGGATTGTTAAGCGGTGTGCAGTGTTATATATGGACCGAGCAGTGTATATACTACTCCAACGAAACACAACCACAGTGGTAATTGTGTGAGGAGTGGGGAGGTGTTATAACTGTCGGCAGGGAGGAGTGATACCGCAACAATTTGGTGGAATAGGGTATACCATTCAACAGTCGGATGGACAATCCCATGAGATACGAATAGAGAGCGATGATGGGTGGGGGAGTTTCCGTATGGCATTGCCAATACGATGGAACATGGAATCCAAGCACAAAACCCTGGAGAGACAGACAGAGATGCAAAGGGATTTCTGGTAGGGCAGAAAAATGACAGAGACAAACAAATATTTCTGGCGGGAAACCGACAAACAGTGTGACAGGTAGAGATATCTAGCAACGGGACAAAGACAATTGTTGAATGAATGCAGGACCGAAGTGACAAATTCGAGAGAGGCAGAATTGATCGATTCCTCAGAGTGATGCAGGTGTAGAATCTCACAAATTTTAAAACGGTTTGGTGCAGGTCTGCAGCTTGACAAACAAGGAAGGTCGAACTGACATTTAGAGAGTCCACAAGACAAGTGGCTCAAATTAGAGCAGGGCCAGAATTCTCCTGCAGCTCTGATACCATGTCAGACTCAGCAATAGAATAGGCAAGAGTAAAAAAGATAAGCATGAGTTGTGTTTATTATTCACAATGATACATATATATAATACATTGGAGTGACCCTTGGTTTCACATTCCAAGTGGTCTCTTCGACTCCTTTTGACTCTTCACCTTCCACACCAATCCTTAGAGGATTAGGTGTCCAACAGTTCTCGTTATTGCTAAAAATTGGTAGCTTCGGTCATTATTTTCATTGGCAAAACAAACAAGAAAATATGAATTTTTATGTTGACCAAGTCAGCCCCACCACATGAAGTGGTTTGACCCTATGGTCAAGACGCAAAAACCACCTCCTAGCACACATATATATTGGGCATTCATTGACCTCATTTAGCATCTCACCATAACTCATCCATTCAATCTGAAACAAGAAGATTTGTTCACACATGCGAGGAGAAGAAGAAGATTTGTCTCTGTGTTGACCAGCTATTTGACCTCTGTTTGACCAGCGTTAACTTGGGAGTATCTGTTGTTGTTTGATAGAGATTTTGAATGATCTTGGAGGCTGAATTTATATGTGGTTCGTTGATTGCGGTTGGCCGAAGATGTGCTCCTGTTCTGGCTCGTTGACCGAGAGTTGACCACATGTCAACTTCTGTGATTTGACCTAGACTTTAACTGTGGAATTGCAGGCCGAATTTTGGCCCCATTGACCAGCTACCTTAGGCCAAAATTTGGTCCTTTGTTGCATACTTTGACTTGGATAGTGTGTTGACTTTTCCCTCTCATTTGACAAGTTTGGCTTGGCATTTATTGAGGTCAGAGATTGGCATTTTGACTGGAATATTATGATGTACATTTTGATGAATTGAACTCTCTCCCATAAGGAAAGATTACTGGGTTTTGACTTAGTCATTGACCAAAATTTTGGTGTCTCTTGTCTCATTATTTAGTATGATCTCTATTGTTTTATTAAAAAAGTTAGTGGTTGAAATTTTCATGTGTAATTGCTTAAAGATTGGAATGCTCTAAAGAAGTCTAATTGTATCGTTGGAAGCAGTTATCAGTTTGAAAATTTGCACTAGTCTTGATTGCACTAGAAAATCGACATGGTATCAGAGCTTTGGTGAAGGGTAAGAGCATCGAGATCACCTTGAAGAGAATTGAGAGCACCTTGAAGAGCATTGAGATCCTACATCTTTTGTTTTGGTTGGTCATCTTCATCATGAGTTCCTCCATGAAGACGAGTTCCTTCATGAAGACATAGAACAAGCTTCAAGGAGCTACAAACTTCAGAAAATGGAAGAAGGAGCCACAGTAGGCCGAAAATGTCTTCGTTGATTTTCAGGGGGAGATCTTTCGATTAGGTCACAAATCTACTTTGTACAAGGAGCCTTACCTTCATAGACCATAGGAAAAGGCTGAAATAACATCAATTCCAAGTCTCAGGAAAATCTAAGAAGATCCGGAAAATCTCAGCCTCTGTCCAAGGTTTGTAACAAGGACTGAGGATCTCAAGTCTCAAATTTATATCACGTTACAGGAGGCTGGAAAAAGGGCTCAGAATCAATCACAGGAAAAAGAATCTTAGAAGGAACCCTGAGTTTGAATGGGCCTTGTTACCCACCACATTGTGGGTGATATCCCTAGGTGAAATTTTCTCCATGATGGACCTTAGTCGACAGCCAGCAGCCCCTTGCAGCCTCCTACTAGCTCGTTGTGCCATTTCTGCGAAACCAGAGCCAGCCATGTGGTCCTTCACCCATCTGTATTAATCATATGTTTGAAGGTGGGCCTCTCGAATGTAAAGGTGTGTCTTGTCATTTGGTAATTGAGTATTGGGTTTACTTATCATGGATACTTTTGGGTATCGATTGATGGGGGGATTTGGCAAAAAGAGCGGGCTTAGTCTGTGCTCTTGTCCACTTGATCTCTTTTAGGTGTTACCCTTGCATCTTAGTCCCGTGGGATCTCCTTTATTGACTATTTGGTTATAGGGTGGTACTAATTGGGAAACCTCGACTTTGGGTGCATGGTACCTCTCCTTTATCCACATGTATTACTCCCCTTCCACTCATTATACTCCCATTCATCATTTCTCCCACATGGGTCCACATAGACCCCATGGGTCCACATAGGGTCAGCCTCCCTATACCCTTGCCCCCACCTAGGGTCACGCGTGGAATGATGCCCCGGAGGTTGAAGCAGCTAAAAGAAAAAGAAAAAGCATAATTGGCCACACTTCACAGGAAATTGTACCACAAACGGCAAAAGATGGTCGAGACAAAAAAAATTAATTAACATGTGGGCAAAATCCAATGCATGAGCTTTGCCCCTTACCCATGGCCATCACCCTAGTTCCATAGGTCGTATATGAGCCTCCTTTTTCATACATTAACCCATGATTCTCCCAACTGCCCTACCTTAAAAGGGGAAATCACTGCTATATATGACACATCATGCTCTTATCCTTGAGCACTGAGCAGTGAATTACAGAAAATTCCTAAAAGGTAAAAGGCATATAAAGTAGGGTGGAAAAATCAAGGTTGGAACACCTCATGTACCATGATTTCTCCCTCCTACCCATTATATACCCTGGTGTGGGCTTCCCCCTTATCTGGCAGCCCCTATGCCTCGATATGTGGCCCAGGATTGCCCCTCTCATTCCCTACTCTGTTTCACTTACTTATCACTTACCACCCCCATTCAAAGGATGTACTTGGACCTACTATCGCCTTTAAAGGTTGAAACTACTTAATAAGGTGCATGGCTAACCCCCTTTGGAGTATGGAGGCACTAGCACATGCCAAAGCCCACTACGGAAGGGCATGCCATTATGAGGTGTCCACTTTGTTATCCATGATTTGTAAGCTCTTTTACACGATTATTGTAATGACTGGTTGTACTGGAAGCCTAGGGGACGCATTGGATCTTATACAGGATTGCAGGTGGTTTCCATTTGGGTCCTAACCCACAGAGAGCTACATTGGCACACATAGAGTATGCATAGAGAGCCATAGGCCTCCACAGCAGCAGACAACACTCCACAGATCCTCATTGATGTTCAGGGACTACTAGTGATCCATTTTTGGGATGATGGTGATGTGCTTGGTAGACGATGCCCAATAGGCCCCACAGAAGCCCCACACTCTTAGCAGGTGTCCCAGGATGTGTACGATGTCATGGAAATGTTCACTCCATCACTCGAGCCCTTGCATAGGATCTACAGGCATCTCCGATTCATATGGAGACCCATGGGGTCATTTGTGTGCCCCCACACACACTAGGAGCACCACAGATCTACTACTTGGAGAACAAAGGGCAAAGGGTCACCCCCTTGTCCATCATATTCCAAGGAATTTATTCCTCATTATGGCACTTCAGGACATTATTAGGCCTTTGGAGGGCCCCAAGACATGTACATATTATTATTTGGCATGTACATATTATTATTTGGCCCCTTGTAAGGCTTTTTTTTTCATTTATGAGCTACTTTGGTGGGCTTGTCACCAATAGGGGTTTTATTTGCACCTTATTTTATCATTAGGGGCTAATGTAGGCCCGTTGGCTATTCAAACTCCTTAGAAGGGTATATATTGATGTTAGCTACATTCATTTGTATCATCACTTCACTTGGGATCTCTCTACTCTTAGAGAATTTCACATTCCTTCTTGGAGGATTATTTTGGATAAATGGATGAATTTTGATGTATACATTTGGGCCATTTTTATCTTGGAGCTTCGTTTTTCGCAAATGTGATGCTGGTTTGATATACTCTCTAACACTGTAAGATTTATTATTGTTTCTGAATATTGTTAAACTTTGCTATAATTAGGGCTAGTTGTTGCATCATTGGAATGTGGACTTGAGTGTCTATTTAACTTGTTTAATGTATGGGCCATTGTTCGATGAATGAAATGTCCTAGAGATTGTTTTATCTCGATAATCTTGCACTATTTGCATGAAGTAAAAATGCTTGATGGTCACTTTTCTTCTTTTTCCCTTAACATTCAACGAAGTTGACTTTTCGAGCCTCCTTGATCAAGAAGTTGAGTTCTCCATCATTATCGTCCATGACTCCATATCCCCAAGGGAAACAGGCACTGGTCCCTCAAAAGGGTGGTCATTTCCCCTTATTTTTCACCTTTTTTCCCTTTTCCCCAGATCTAGCCTTGATAGGTCACCTAGGGCATCATTTTCTCGAGAATCTATCCACAGGAAAAAATTCAACTGTTGAAGGCTACTGCGTTAGTGGGTCCCCTCCCTCCCCTCCAAATTTGTGGCAATTCCCACAGTGGAATCTCCTGGAATCTGAGGCCCTAGCTCTAGGACCAAATTTTTCCTATGCATCCCCAAGACTAGACCCTAGCAGGATTAATTCACCCTTTTGAAAAAATTTATTGTTTGATCCTTTCCCCTCACTTTGTCCAGGGTAGGAGAATCATTGGTTGCTATATTCCATCCCCGAACCTGGGTTGGGTCCACTTGCTCCCATGTGGTCCCATTTCCTACCAAAAACTAACCATCAAGGGTTATTTGGGAAACCAAGTTCATATAGGATTTTAGGGACTAAGAAGTATCTCTTCAAGTTGTACCCCTCTTCCTTATCCACACCCCCTCTCCCTTGGAAGGCAAGCCCCTTGCTTAAAGAGCAAGCAAGTACCATTCTTCACCTCCTCCTTAGGAAAGGGTTATTGGGATCACTTCATACATATCCTTTATAAGTGGCTTCCCAAAAACATCAGAACTCCTCCTATCAATGAAAGTCCGTAAAGAGCAGGGGTCTTAGTCGTGGTGACAGTGGGCTAAGCCTCCATCGTTTTCCTTAGTCTAGCAGTTGTCCTATTAGGATCCCCCTTTAGGCCCCCTTGCTAGTTATTGGCAACTCCATTGGAAGAACAAAGCCCTAGTTCTTCATTGAACCTTAAGGTCGATGCTTGTAGGGGGAAGCAAGCATCTTTCTAGGCATATTTAAATTCACCCTGGCGACTCCTACATACTTTCATGCATATCTCAAATAGGCTGTCTTTCTTTGATAAATTTCCCGCTTTGGACATCGCTAGCATTCCTGGGCACCCTAAGCATGTCGCAGGAAGGATGGTACATGGGGTGTCAATGTTTGATGGTGATACACTCTTTGCAATTGACCATGTAGAAAGATTTAACGCACATGCTTCAAGAGAGAAAGTGGTTCACCAAAATTTCCTTATGTTATTGTTGATGGGATCTCTCGATGGTCATAATTCATGGCTGCAAGATCATGAACCTAAGAGTATCTCATCTATTGAGGAGTTCATTGATGGCTTTCTTAGACATTATCAAGTATACCCTGCATTGAGAATCCAAGAGGAAACCTTCATTGAGCATCATCAAAACATTGGGAATCTAAGTAGTGAGCAGGTATATGAGTCCTCCAGGGGTCCACATGATGAAAAGGATGATTTTGAGAACACGTGTTTGGAGGGAAGAAGCTATGGAAGGTGAAGTTGAGACTAACCTTTACCTTTCTCAAGGAGATTACTTCTAATGATTCTTCTTTTGAGAACCTTGAGGAAGGTGATCCCATTATCCCCTTGGAGGATGACATTGAAGGTTACTTCCACATTGAAAAGGGGAAATGGGAAATTGTTGGTCCTCAATTTGTTGGTGCTCCCATTTACAACAATGATAAGGAGGATGAGGGTGAAATTAGTTTTCCCTTTCTCTCGGGCACTATTTATGATGACATATCCGTTGGTACTCCTGGGAAGGGGAATCCTTATTTTCCCTTGCATAAAGAGGGGCAATTGGAAGTGATCAATTTTCCTTGTAGGAAAGACCCAATCTTTGATGCTAAGGAAATCAATAAGACTCCCACCTCTCCCAAGTATGATTTTATGCTAATATCACTTGAGGCTTTAGATTATGATGTTAGGGAAGAAAAATCCATTGAATGCAATACTTCATCCTCCTTTTTTCCTATTGGTCATCATCTTGAGTCTTCATCAAGTGTTTCCCTCACCTCCTGTCACATGATCTCAGATGGCAGTGAGCCCTTTCCCCCTTCCAAGCATAGTGTCAAGGATGAGCCCCTCATTGATTACACTTTATCTCCTTGGGCACACCCTCACGATCATGATCAATCTATAATCTCCCCTTTCCAGTGTGATCATAATGGGCAACATGTGTGTGTTTATCCATCTTATCAATCTCCCTTTCCTACTAAAAGCATAACTCTGTGGAGGCCATAAAATATGACATAAATGATAAGGACCATCATGGAAATAATATGCCCGATATTGCCATCCATCAAAATTTTATGAGCCTAATCATTGACATCTCTATATTTTGGTTAGAAGAGAGGATCTCATGGACTAGATTACATTCCTTTCTTACCTCTTCTCACATAATCATCCCTGTTTGGGCATCCTATTTCTTTACCTCATGCCGGCCTTATCATCCATGTGATTTTGTCCACCTTCGCTTTGACATTTGCTAAATGAGTAATCATATTTATTTGATGATATGTTGGTTGCATTGGCTTTATGATTACACTTAGTATAAGTTTTGTAACATATATATTTTAGGGTAGGATGCATTGCATGTTGATTTTCTGTATTAGAACTAATCACATATGATATTTCTCATGATAGACTAGATGCATTTAGATTAAAATTTGCATATTTTATTACTTGTTGGTTTTATGGGCTAACATTAAGCATGGGTGATCATAAGATACCGTGGAAAACATGTTGCCCTATGGCTTTGATCTTTGACATGTGCAGATAACAGGTCTATGGTGACCAAGAGATTATTGTTCTCGTGACCTCATGTTCGAGTAGCCCCCTCCACTTCTTTGAGAGATCACGTCCCAATTGGAGCCAGATGTTACCCATGTTGGGTGTGTGTTATATTCTTTGGACCTTATATTAGGTGGGCGGACCTGCCTATGGTTTTGTACATGGGTTTGCACATGGTTTTGGGCATGATGGTTTTTTGCCCATGGTATTTTGTAGATCCAGTCAAGGGAACTACGGTTATATTCTAATCCAGGGTTAATGGATTGGAGTTTATGAATGCTTCGGCATGTATATATATATGTGTGTTGTAACATTGAAAGACACATAATGAAAAATCAAGTTGGTAGTCCCGGTTTTGGGATCCAAGGGAAAATCTCTGTGTATATTTCTTTGATGTTTTATGCTCTCGCTATTGTTTTATTTTCTGTTTTAAGAGTTCGTTTGCAGATACTTTTTGTAAGGGGTTAAAACCTACAACCCACCACTTCGTGGGTGATATACCTAGGAGAAATTTCTCCATGATGGACTTCAGCCAGCAGCCCCTTGCAGCCTCCTACTAGCTTGTTGTGCCATTTCTCCGACACCTGAGCCAACCATGTGGTCCCTCACCCATCTGTATTGATCGTATGTTTGAAGGTGGGCCTCCCAAATCTAAAGGTATGTCTTGTCATTTGGTAATTGAGTATTGGGTTTACTTATCATGGATACTTTAGGGCATGGATTGATGGGGAGCAACGTTGCACAAAGCGGAGACGTTTTTTGGAAAAGGGGACGTCGAAGCGTCATTTTCCAAAAATTTAGGAAGCGAAGCGTTTCGGAAGCGTCTAGTATATATATATTTGCAATTATATTCAAAACAACAATCCCAAATACCATATTAGTTGTAGCAGACATGAAAACATGCATATTTTTACATAAATCAAGATAGATATGGCATCCATGATTCCATTGTACATCAATAATTAATTATTCGAGCATCAGGATTCAGGTATCTAGAATCTAGATTCTAGATCCTAGCAATTACAAACATACATCAAATAATTAAGCATGATAAAACATTTAAGCATACTATAAAACATAAATGATAAACATAAAACATTTCAGCATGATAAAACATTTAAGCATACTATAAATTTTAAAACATAAAACATTTAAAAATTAAGCATACTATAAAACATAAATGATAAACATAAAACATTTAACCATATTATAAAACATAAAGCATATTATAAGTGAGCAACTGTCAACATTAGTCATGTCCAAAATTCAAATAATAATGTTTACAAAATAGGCCACTTGGCCACCACCAAGACAAAAAAGTTTAAATTCACAACAAGCCTACAAGTCTAATGATAATCTATGACAAAAGCAGTAAAGTGTGAATACTGAAAATATCTACTCATCTCTCCTCCTTCCACCACGAAGAGTACGTGACGGTGCGCCTCCATGTGGTGGCAATGAAGAAGATGGTGGTTGTGGCAGCTGTGGCAATGGCACTGTAACTGATGAAGATGAAGCCCCTGCTGTTGGTGTTGAACCATGGAACCTAGGAAGCAAGGGAACAGTGGGAGGTGGCATGTCAAGTCAATAATCATCATCATGGGTAAGAGCATCCTCTAATTGCTCTAATCGCAACACTCCATCCTCCAAATTGGTCTCCTCTGGATACCTATCCCAAACCTTAAGGTCTCTGTTACTCTTTGCATCTTCACAGTAATGTGACAACAATCTCAAGTTGTAATGAACATAAACCAAGCTCTCTACCCGGTCTAAACTCAACCTGTTCCTTTTAACACTGTGGATGAAAGAATAAGAGCTCCAACACCTCTCTACAGAAGAAGTGTTTACCACTTGTGATAGCACCCACAATGCCAGAGTCTGTAGAAGTGAAGTAGCACCTCCATGCATGTTCCACCACTCAATAGAAGAAAAACTCTCTCGATCTCTAATAGCATGCATGCTCCCAAATGGACCAGTGGAAAGTGTATAGCTGCTCAATTGTTTCTGTACCAAGTGTGCCTCCTCCTCATCAGGGACTAATTTATCTAGTGCATCCATATATTTGATTAGGACCTCTAGATATAGGTGCGGTTTTCTCCTGCTCGCCCCCCCAGGCGCTGTTGTAGAAAGCCATGATGGACTATAGTATTTAGGTGTCAATACATATGCTAATGCATGCAATGGAATATTTAGCATATCCCATCGTTTTACCACCTCTGCATGAATATATTTGTACAAGGTGGTATCTCTAGGCTCAACAATGTCTTTAATCTACCCCAAAATGTTATCCATTTTCTCATACACCTCCCCAATTATTGGCTTATCTGAAACCCCAAACTTGATCATGTAATAAATTGGTTTGGTGAATTGCAAAACATATTTAACCTGTGACCAAAATAACATGTCAAGAATAGTGTCCTTTGCTGCATTAGCACCATCTCTATCAGTGTTAATCTCCTCCCATGATTCAGCGACGACCGTATTAGTTAGAGCTTGTCTCACCTTCACTAGCCGCCTAAAGGTGAGTTAATAACTTGCAAATCTGGTTTTTGCAAGTTTAAGCAACTACAACTTGGAGTAAGTGCCATAGAAGTAGTTTACCCTTGTATGCCCTGTGATAAATTTAATGAGCTTCTTCTCTCTCTTGTGAAGCTCATTAATCCACCCACATTCTTTATGCTTCACAATATCATGCATCAAAAGGTTCAATGTGTGCACCAAGCACCCAGACCAAAATATGTGTGGATAAGTACACTCAATAATTTTACCTACTCCTTTACAATTTGCTGCATTATCTGTGATCAGTTGAACCACTTTACTAGGACCAACATCTCTGATTGATTGCAATAGGAGATCTGCAATGTTTTGAGAAGTTGCACTGACAGAGGAGGAATCATGACATGCAATAAACATTGCACCAGTAGCAGAAACACCAAGAACATTTATCAAATGTTAATTTCTGATATTTGTCCACCCATCTGAGACAATGGATACCCCACTATCCACCCACTCATTTGTAAAACGTGTCAAAGCTACTTGAACCTTTCCTTTTTCTCTTTCTAATAACATTGTTCTAGCTTTCTCATAGTTGGGGGACTTACATCCTTTTGGGGCTTCATTGATGCCCTTTACCATTTCATGCCAATTGGGAGAGCAAAGCACATTGAATGGTACACCGCAAGCACAAAGAAATCGGACTATCTTTCCATCCACATCATCCCTCCCAGCAACATTAAGGAAATCTGCTATTGTTTTTTTACCTCCAGAACTTGCAGAAACACCATGAGCAGATGAGATACCAAATCTAGAGGTTGCACTTGATTCAGATTGAGTTTTTTGTTTTTTATTTTTTTTTTTGTGCAACCTCCTCTATTTGGATGTATTTTCTTCTTTGTTCAGCTGGAACCTTTGGGCAAATTGCTATCTCCACAGCACCCTTTTGTTCATCACTGTCCATCACCCCACAAAGATGTGTCCTCACATGGGTATATGAACCGCTATATGGTTTTCCTCCATGACAACCATGAGGGCACAAAAACTTGTAGCTTCCACCACCTTTTCCCCCTTCAAGTTTGGTCACATAGTTCCACAAGGGTGTCAATGCAGCTTTCCCATCTTGTGATTCAATGTTTTCATCATCCCCTTCCTCTTCAAAGCCTTCCTCCTCATCATACATTGGGTGACTCATATGGTGACCACTTTCCTCTTCTTCTTCATGTTCTCCTCTTCTATTTCTACTCCCCCTTACCATCATCAAAACCAAGAGTGGAATGATACAGAGAACCCAAAGAAACATCATCTTTGAGTATGAATATAGATGGTGGACAGCCTGCAAATAAATGTACAAGAAGAAAGAATGGGAAAGTGTAGGAGAGGGAGGAGAGAAAATACAAAAAACAATGACAAAAAAAATGAGAGAGTTTGGGGTTTGCACTTACCTCTTTAGCTCTTGTAGATGGAAGTCCTTCTTTACTCCTCCAAGCTCCTCCTCCTTCACTCCTCCAAACTCTCCTCAACTCTCTCTTCTCCAAGCTCTCTTCTCCTCTCTTTCTCTTCTCTTCTCCAAGCTCTCCAAAAACACAAGTGAGCAAATAATCAGTGAAATAGAGCTTATAACCTTTTCATCATATCCCTAACCCAAGACTAACTCACTAACTAACCTAGATAAAACCGAAAAACCAAAAAAAAAAAATTTAAAAAACGCTTTTTTTAGTGCGCAAGTCGGATCCGTACAACACTGTACGGAACCGCTCGCGAACTGTACGGATCCGTACAGGATCCGCGGCGCTTCCGTACAGCGATCCGTTGTACGAAACACGGATCCACTATACAGAAACGCGGATCCGGCCGTACAGATCCGACTTTCCAGGAACCGCAATTTTTTTTGCGAAATGTGTTTTGCTGTACGAATCCCGTACAGTTCCGTATGGGACGCGTTTCAGGGGTTGGAGCCGAGGGCAGACATTTCCTGCAACATTGATGGGGAGATATGGCGAAAAGAGCAGGCTTAGTCTGTGCTCCTGTCCCCTTGATCTCTTTTGGGTGTTACCCTTGCATCTTAGTCTCGTGGGATCTCCTTTATTGACCATTTGGTTATAGGGTGGTACTACTTGGGAAACCACGATTTTGGGTGCTTGGTCTTGCTCCTTTATCCGCATGTATTACTCCCCTTCCACTCATTATACTCCCATTCATCATTTCTCCCACCTGGATCCACATAGCTCCCATGGGTCCACATAGGGTCAGCCTCCCTATCCCCTTAACCCCACCTAAGATCAGGCCTGGAATGATGCCCCAAAGTAGTTAAAAGAAAAAGAAAAAGCATAATTGGCCACACTTAACAGGAAATTGTACCACAAACTGCAAAAGATGGTCAGGACAAAAAAATTAATTAGCACGTGGGACAAAATGCATGAGCTATGCCCCTTGCCCATGGCCATCACCCTCGTTCCATAGGCCCTAGATGAGCCTCCTTTGTCATACAGGAACCCATGATTGTCCCAACCCCTTGGAGGTTAATGAACCGCCCTACCCTAAAAGGGGTAATCATTGCTATATCTAACACATCATGCTCTTAACCTTGAGCCCTGAGTAGTTAACTAATGAAAATTCATAAAAAGGAAAAAGGCATATAAAAAATGGCAGACAAATCAAGGTCGGGACACCTCATGTACCATGATTGCTCCCTCCTACACATTACATACCCTAGTGTGGGCTTCCCCCTTATCTGGCAGCCCCTATGCCCCGATATGTGGCTCAAGATTTTGCCCCTATCATACCCTACTCCATTTCACTTATTTATCACTTACCACCCCCATTCAAAGGATGTACCTTAGACCTACTATCCCCTTTAAAGGTTGAAACCACTTAATAAGGTGCATGGCTAATCCCTTTTGGAGTATAGAGACACTAGCACATGCTAAAGCCCACTAAGGAAGGGCATGCCATTGTGAAGTGTCCACTTTGTTATCCATGATTTGTAAGCTCTTTTCACAATTATTCTAATGACCGGTTGTACTGGAAGCCTAAGGGACGCATTGGATCTTATACAGGATTGCAAGTGGTTTACATTTGGGTTTGGTCTTCCCTATACGGGATCCTAACCCCAAAGAGCTACATTGGCACACATAGGGGGGTGCGTAGAGAACCATGGGCCTCCACAGCAGCAAACAGCACTCCACGGATCCTCATTGGTGTTCAGGGACTACTAGCGATCCACTTTTGGGATGATGATGATGTGCTTGGTACATTATGCCCAACAGGCCCCAGAGGAGCCCCACACTCTTAACATGTGTCCCAGGACGTGTTTGATGTCATGGCAGTGTTTATTCCAGCACTCGAGCCATTGCAAAGGATCTACAGGCATCTCTGATTCATATGGAGACCCATGGGGTCATTTGTGTGCCCCCATACCCAGTGGGAGCACCACAGGTCTACTACTTGGAGAACAAAGGGCAAAGGGCCACCCCCTTGTCCATCATATTCCAAGGAATTTATTCCTCATTATGGCACTTCAAGACATTATTAGACCTTTGGAGGGCCCCGCGACATGTACATATTATTATTTGGCCCCCTATGAGGCTTATTTTTTCCATTTATAAGCTAGTTTGGCGGGCTTGTCACCAATAGGGGCTTTATTTGCACCTTATTATATCATTAGGGGCTAATGTCGGCCCATAGGCTAATTCAAACTCCTTAAGAGGGTATATATTGATGTTAGCTACATTCATTTGTATCATCACTTCACTTGGGATCTCTCTACTCTTAGAGAATTTCGGATTTCTTCTTGGAGGATTATTTTGGATAAATAGATGAATTTTGATGTATGGATTTGGGCCATTTTTATCTTGGAGCTTCGTTTTTTGCAAATGTGATGTTGGTTTGATATACTCTCTAACACTGTAAGTAAATTTTAATGATTTGTTGCAAACTGCTGAACTTCGCTATAATTAGGGCTAGTTGTTGCATCATTGGAATGTGGAATTGAGTGTCTATTTAACTTGTTTAATGTATGGGCCATTGTTAGATGAATGAAATGTCCTAGAGATTGTTTTATCTCGATAATCTTGCACTATTTTCATGAAGTATAAATGCTTGATGGTCACTTTTCTTCTTTTTCACTTAACTTTGGACGAAGTTGACTTTCGGAGCCTCCTTGATCAAGAAGCCGAGTTCTCAATCAATATCATCCTTGACTCCATATCCCCAAGGGATATAGGCACTGGTCCCTCAAAAGGGTGGTCATTTTCCCCTCCTTTTTCACCTTTTTTCCCTTTTCCCTAGGTCTAGCCATGATTGGTCACCTAGGGCATCATTTTCTCGAGGATCTATCCATAGGAAAAATTCGATCTCTTGGAGGCTACTACGCTGGTGGGTCCCCTCCATCCCCTCTAAATTTGAGGCAATTCCCACAATGGAATCTTCGGGAATCTCAAGCCCTAGCTCTAGGACCAAATTTTGCCTTAGGATCCCCAAGACTAGACCCTAGCAGGATCAATTCAACCTTTTGAAGCAAAATTTCTTGTCTGATCCTTTCCCCTCAGTTTGTCCAGGGTAGGAGCATCATTGGTTGCTATATTCCATCCCCGAACCTGGGTTGGGTCCACTTGGTCTCGTGTGGTCTTGTTTCCTACCAAAGACTAACCATCAAGGGCTATTTGGGAAACCAAGTTGATATAGGATTTTAGGGACCGGGAAGTACCTCTTCAAGTTGTACCCTTCTCCCTTATCCTCACCCCATCTCCCTTGGAAGGCAAGCCCCTTGCTTAAAGAGCAAGCAAGTACCATTCTTCACCTCCTCCTTGGGAAAGGGTTACTGTGATCACTTCATACATATCTGTTGACATATCCTTTATAAGTGGCTTCCCAAAAACATCGGTACTCCTCGCATCGATGAAAGTCAATAAAGAGCAAGGAGTCTTAGTCGTGGTGACAGTGGACTAAGCCTCCACCGTTGCCCTTAGTCTAGCAGTTGTCCTATTAGGATCCCCCTTTAGGACCCCCTGCTGGTTTGAGTGGTAACAGGTCTATAAAAAGGCATTCTAATCTATGATAATATTAAAGCTATGACAAAGGACAATATATTGAGAAAGGCCAAACTTATTCATCTCACTATGTAGATCAAAAATTTTGTTGATGGGTTACTAAAATTTTGTTGAAAGAGCAAATTCTAGACGAAGTTTGAGATATGTTATTTATAGTCTTTCAAGCTCGTTGGTGATATGATTGTGTATACAGACCTCAAAAAGGAGCATCTCTCTTGATGAATCGAAGTCATATTATTTGACACCTGGTTTATAAAAGGACAATCTTTCTCTTTTGAAACTACAAATTTTGATATCTTGGAAAGACAAGTAAATGCACTACAAGATATGGCAAAGTGTTAAGGATTAAAGGATTAAATATACTTTTGAAAATATGAAATAGGGATGATTTGTCCTGAACTTAGTCGTTGTAATAAAAGGAGATCACTTAAAGAAAGCACATCTTATTGAGCTTATGGTTGAAGAGCAGGAGGAGTCATCCAAATTCTATGAGGAAATATAAAACTATTTTGAGCCCTATATCTCTGTGGAAAAGTGATAAAGTCCGAACCTACAAGAGACAAGCCCGAGCTCAATATCCTTGTGGAAAGATGACAAAGTCTAAACCTATATCTTTGTGAAGTCCAATACTGGTGGTAGAAAGTATGAACATATTCTCTATGGAAATATTAATTCATCTATGGAATCCCACAAGTAGATCTTTGTAACATATACAGGAAGATCAAGTCTCATATCTATGATATAGACCGAGTTGTTAACTCTTCAAATAGACTAGAAGTCTAAGGTTTGAAACTCAGTAAAGGTGATCAGAAGAAGTTAATATCTTTGAGTTATAGTCAAGAAGACCGAATATGATCTGATCATATTCCTCAGCAAGACCGAAGGTCTTAGAATAGAGGATATCCATCATTAAAACATGCCTTGTTTCAATGAAGTCTTGCATATCAAGTTGTAATGTTTGTTAAGTTGTGCCTCAAGTCCGAAATGAAATTGCTTTTGCTTCAGAACCCAAATTCCTTAAGGAGTCGAACTGATGTCATCCAAAATAAGTATGGAAAGATCTTTGTTCAATTCATAAAAGAAAGACGAAACACATTGCTAGGAGCTGACCTGATTGAGTTGAGAGCCGAATCAACTGATATTGGCCAGAGATCCACATTGAAATTTAAGGTATGTATTAAATTCCAAATCTCAGTGATATTTTTGAAAGCATTATCTTGACGTTTCTTATATCTCTTGAAGATTGAAAGGAATAAGTTTATCAGTGAGAAACCCTTAAGGTCAAAAGGAGTTCGAAATATATTTCTTGTAACTAGACGTCTCCTCCTAAAGTTGACTTTGGCCCTGAAACCCCAACAGTTTGGGTTGAATGATGGCTAGTCACCTTTGCTTCGTATTTTCCTTTGAAATTTTGAAATCAAGTGCCTGCAAGATGCATATATAGAACCCAAGACACAAGATCTAGAAATTTCTAAAATAAAACGCCAAAATTATATTTACAAATGAGAAAATAATTTACAAGGGTTAGAAATAAATCTACAAAACTATTTACAAATTATCTACAATAATTTACAAAATAGTATAGGCTCTAATTAGAAATAATTCATTAATAGCCCAAAAATAAATTTTGCAAGATAATTTAATGAAAATAATTTTGATCTTAATGCACAAACCCAAACTCTGCAAAACAGATTTGTTAGATAAGCCAAGAGGTCAAACAAAATGAAATCACCTTGAAGTCCATAGGTAGTAATAAATAGACATGAGCAAAGATGAACATAGATTAGCAGAGATGTACTGAGATATGCAGTGACGACATATGTTGACTAGATATATATGATGATTACAAGAAGCAGTTGGAATTTCTCCCTAGCTAAGAGGGAGTGTTAATTTGGCAACTCAGTGACAAATTCCAATCATGGGACAAGATTCCTCTCTTTGAGAGGACCAATTTTGACTTTTGAATCACTTGATTTGGACAAGGGAAAGCATATTTTCGAATTAAAGCCCTCATGTGCACAAAATGACAAGTCGGCCCAAAAGAAGAATCTAGACACCCTTGGATGACTATAAATACAAGTCAAGTGACCCTCATTTGGACAATCATCATCAAACATCTTCTTCTCTCTTTTTGATTTGGCTCGCACAAGTCTGAGGTGGTTCACAGGGATTGGTGTGAAAAATCCTAGATCCTAGATCTGGAATCCCTACTGCAACGAGCTGAACTACTTCTCCTACTTGCCAATCTGATTTAACAAGTTATTTAAAGATTACTTCTTAAAATATCAAAGCAATTACTGAAGGAGCCTTCACCCATTAAAATATTTGTGAAAACAGAAATCTGAGCAAGAAAAATAACACACATAGAACATCGTTGTTTTTGGACAAACATCCCTGGACAAACCCAATGCAGAAAAACCGGTGCAGCAAATCTGAGGGTTTATATTAAGCAACAGTTAAACTGGACACAACTCTGACTGTCTCACCAGACAAATCAGTGATAGAGAACATTGACAGAGAAAAAAATCAATGAGTATACCTCACTATACAAGTCTTGGTTGATCTAGTAGTTGAGCTGACGAAACCCCACCTCCCTTTGCGCTGCCTCTGCGCAGTAGCTGCGTAGGCCTGCGTGGGGACTGATCTGGAACTGCGTCACCTCTTCTGCGTGATCTTTCATCCCATCCGGAAAATCGATCCAGCCCTCTCGGCTCAGATCTGGATTTCCCCAGCTAAAACGCAGACTTTCTGCTGAACAACTGCGATGCCTCTGTGTGGCCTTGCGTCACTCATGTTGGGCTCTATGCAACCTCCTCTTCGTCTTCCTCTTTCTCTCTACTATTGATCCTTGGCCCCGGAGAAGATTCTCCTACCAAAATTGTCTTTGCCCTTGAACTATAATCGAGAATCACTTAGATAGAAGTTTTCGCCCGAGCACTGCTCCATCAGAAAATTCGATCACTAGATCCTTTCGGTGTGTCTTACAAATGACCCTCAGGCCTCAAGTCTTTCTTTATAACCTTCTCGTTGAGAATTCAACGGCCAAGATTAGATCTCCAATCAACGGGTAAGATTATATTAGACTTGATCTGCTTTATCTAGATGTTTCACCCACAATTTACATTAATATTAATCAATTATTTTAAATTCCTAAGTTAGACTTAGGGTCCTTATCAAAAATATTTATTTTTTCTCATAAAATTGTTTCTGGGAGGAATTTTCCAAAAATATTTATGGGTTATTTGTAATGCATGTGTGTAAGCCTCTCCACAAAGTTTGAGACTTAGAGCACATTCTATGCTACCAAAAACCAACACTCCCTCTTAGCGAGGAATGTGCTCTAACAAATATGCCCTGTTGCACATTGCTCTGACTCTGAAGCATCTCCCTCTGTGCTGCTGGTGTCTGACATGCTGCCCATCAACCATTGTGTTGTTGTTGCATTGTACTATTGTTGACCCTACCACAATCAACACTGCATCCGTACTGCAACTCCCTCTCAAATGTTGCCTTTGCTGCTAGCATTGCCACTGCTAACTCTGCACTGCAACTCAGCTGCTGAGAGAAGCAACTGAAAATCATCCACAAATTCTAAACAACTGTTCAAGATGCATCTCGATGTTGAAACACTGATTGTTGCTAGCCTCTGCGTTGTCCCTCTGAAGCATTGCGTTGCTGCTGCTCTACATTGCATCCCTTTGCGTTGCCGCAACTCTGCTTTGCGTTGCTCAAATGTTTGCGTTGCTAACTACTGCATTTGTCGTTTATGCACTCCTCTGCACCGACTGAAAACTCCTCCAGCCTGCTACTGCTGATCATGGGCACCCGTAGCAAGGTTGTGATCCGAGAGGTGGACTCCTGCATGATCCTGCCCAGCTGAAGTTCTTGCGAACTTACAGCTCAATGACGCTCCATCTCCCTCCTCGAGATGCGTGAGCACTCATAGCATACTCTTCTTCATCAATCTTCGCGGTTGTAGCCTTCAGATGGTGCTTCCCGTCCTTGTCCTTTTGCCTCATTGGACACTGGGAAGCGTAGTGACCAAGTTCACCACACTTGCACTTGATCTTCGAGGCGCCCTTCTTCCATCTTCGCTGCTCCTGTTGCCCTTTGGATGCAAGGGTTGCATCTTCCTCCTCTTGCTTCACCTTCGTTCCACTGCCATTTCTACCGTCAAGTTTGCACTTGACCAAGTCTCTCCTTAGCTCATCTTGCTGAAGAGCAGCGCACATCTCTTCCCAGCCTGGCAAGGTTGCCCTACCCAGGTTACTCTGGACAAATACCTGCCAATCATCAATGACTGCATTCAATGTCAGTCTCACCATCGTTGTAGGAGAAGGGGTAGACCCCACAACTACAAGTTGGTCATGGATTTCCTAAAGTCTAGTCAGGAATGGAATAATGCGCTCTCCTTTCCACATCTGCACCATCCTCATTTGTTGCCCCAAGTACATCTTCTGCTACTCGGAAGATCCCTGATATAGTGTGGCCAAGGCTTCCCACATTTGTTTGGCAGTATCTTTGTTGGCTATACGGGACACTATGTGATCCTTTACTCCATCTAGGAGTAGCCTTTTCACCTTTGCCATATCGGCTTTGTACTTCTTCAACCTATCTAGATCTGCAGGGACAGTTACAGTGTTATCCACGAAAAGCTTGAGATCATACTCATCTAGAAGACAAGATATTCTTTCCTTCCAGATCACGTAGTTGGATGCTCCTCATAGTCCCAATCTAAGCTTGCAGGTAATTTATGCAATGGTGCGTCAGAATGCGTCGAATATGATCTTTAGATCTAAATCTTACCTCTCCGAAGAGGAATCCAACCAAAAATATTAGGATCGTCATCGACAGCTTCTTAGGAGTTTGGACCTAGTTGTCCAAGTGCAACAGCAATGGCAGTTAAACTGTATACAACTTTGATTGTCTCACTAGACAAATCAGTTACATAGAATACTGACAGAGAGAAATCAGTGAGTATACCTCACTCTGCAAGTCCCAATTGATCTGCTCGCTGAACTGACAAAACCCCAACTCCCTCTTCGTTGCCTCTGCGTGGGGTTAGATCTGGAACTGCGTCACCCCTTTTGCGTTATCTTTCAGCCCTTCTAGAAAATTAATCTAGCCCTCCCGACTCAAATCTGGATTTCCCCAGCTGAAACTCGAACTTTCTGCTGAAGGATTGAGTTGCCTCTGCGCCTGCATGGCCCTGCATCACCCACTTTGGGCTTTGCGCAGCCTCCTCTTCATCTTCCTTTGTCTCTCTGATGTTGATCCTTGGCCCCGGAGAATATTCTCCTACCAAAATTGTCTCTACCCCTCAACTGCAATCCAGAATCACTTAGATCGAAGTTTTCGTCCGAGCACTGCTTCGTCAGAAAATTCGATCACTAGATCCTTTCAGTGTGTCTTACAAATGACCCTCAAGTCTTCCTTTATAGCCTTTTCATTGAGAATTCAACGAATGAGATTAGGTCTCCAATCAACAGCTAAGATTATATTAGACTTGATCTTCTTTATCAGAGGTTTCACCAACAGTTTGCATTAATATTAATTAATTATTTTAATTTCCTAAGTTAGACTTAAGGTCCTTATTAAAAATAATTATTTTTTCTCATAAAACTATTTCTAGGTGGAATTTCACAAAACGATTTATGGGTTATCTGTAATGCATGTGTCTAAGCCTCCCCACAAAGTTTGAGACTTAGAGCACATCCGATGCTACCAAAAATCAACAACTAGTTCGTATAAGTCTGAAATCAGAGCATCCAAAGCTTGCACGAGTAATTAGGGTTTTTGGTTCCCAGTCGCAGGCATGCTATAGGGAATTTTCGGTCGCAACAACAGGCACATAGGCTCATGAGTGTGGTTGGAAGGTTTCAACCGCACACACATACACTCTCTCTATGCGGTTAGAAACTAGGGTTAGAATTTGACAGTTGTCCCCAGAGTTTGAAAGTTGACCGCAAGCTTCTGAATCAGGGTTTCGATTATTAGCATTGTTGGGTCCATCTCTTAGATGTTGTTTAGTTGATTTTTACAGTTGTCCCCGGAGTTTGACAGTTGACCGCAAGCTTCTGAATCAGGGTTTTGATTATTAGCATTGTTGGGTCCATCTCTTGGATGTTGCTTAGTTAATTTTTCTGGATAGTTTTGTTGTTGAAGATATGGATCATTGTACTCTCCCTTTGCTGAAACATTCAATGACAATCTAATAAGAAGAAGAATTTTAAAGGGTTTTCCCTGTAGTGGGTTTTGCCATGATCTTCTATTGTTCCTTTATGTTCCGCTGCATTGATGGTGATATTGTTCTTTTTATATAATTGCATATGCTAAATAATGTTGTAAATATGAATAATGTTATGATGTTGTGGGGTGAATTCAATATGTAAATGATGAAATGCAATTATCTAAAGCAGAGAACACCAAGCCCTAAGAAAAATTTAACATGTAATGATATCATGAATACAGACCTATATTGCACGATTAAAGTTGAGTATATAGTTGGTTGTTCAGCCTATTCTTGTTTGCTAGATTGTTTGATCAAGTGCTAGAATCGACCATGATATATTGTGACAACCATAGTTATGTGAGTTTTTCTGAGAATCTTGTTTTTCATGACAAGTTGAAGCACATTGAGATCAAGTATCACTATATCCAGGATGTTGTCCTATGAGGATTTGTGAGGCTTGAATACATTTTTATTGATGAGCAAGTTGTTGATGTTTTTGACTAAGCCACTGTCCCGGATGAAGCTTGCTTACTTCTGTGAGAAGCTCGGAGTGGCTGAGAATTCCTCTTGAAGAGAGAGAGCTTTGTTTGTATGACTAAGCCATTGTCCCGGATGAAGCTTGCTTACTTCTATGAGAAGCCTAGAGTAGCTAAGAATTCCTCTTGTAGAGAGAGAGAGATTTGCTTGTATAGCATCATGAATCTTCCTTGGCCTTGGCTAAGAAACCATGGTTTATGGTTGGGAAGATTGTTTTGGTTACTCCCTTAGGTCATTGAATTTGACCGAGAAACCTTATGGTTGGGGAGGTCGGTTCTGAGGCTTGGACTGATCCCTTAGGTCATTGTGTTTGACCAGGAGATAAGTAGGTTTGGTCAAGGACATTGATTTTGAGTACTCTACCTTGAGTCATTGCATTTCACTAAGACCATATGGTCGGGGAAACTGGCCCTTTAGAAATCGAGATCAAGATTCCTCCCTTGGGTCGTGGACCGAGAGACTATATAGTCAAGGAGTTCAATATTGAGACAGGGATTCCTCCCTTAGGTTATTGAGCTTGACCGAGAGAGCCTTGTTTATGGTCGGAAAGATGGACTCTATGTACTCTCTTAGGTCATTGGGTTTGACTGGGAGACAATTAGTATGGTCAAAGAGTTTGATCCTGATTACTCCCTTGAGTCACTGTGTTGCACTAAAAGACCAGTAGGGTGGTCAGGGAGATTGATGTCGAGTTCTCTTTCTTAGGTCATTGGTTTTGACTAAGAGACCAATGGGATGGTCAGAGAGATTGACTTTGATTGCTCTCTTGGGTCATTGTGCTTGACTGAGAAACCATTGCATATGGATGGAGAGTTTGGCCTCATTGATTGATCCCATGGTTAGTTGGGTGTTGACCTTAATGCCATTGGGTTTTGTCTTATGGGATGAGTTTGATGCTATGTATCTTTCCTTATGATGAGACTTGTAAATCTAATCTCTCCCTTGGGTTATACTATGAGACCAAAGGATTGGTTGAGGAAATTGATCTTAAGAGAGAGAGAGATTTGTCTCTATGTTGACCAACTATTTGACTTTTGTTTGACCAACGTTGACTTGGATTAGCTGTTGTTGTTTGCCGAGCTTTTGATTGATCTTGGAGGCCAAAATTATTTGTTCTTTGATTGTGGCTGACCGAAGATTTGCTCCTATACTAGCTTGTTGACTGAGGGTTGACCACGGGTCAACTTCTATGATTTGACCGAGACTTTAACAGTGGAATTGCAGGCTGAATTTCGACCCCCTTGACCAACTACCTCAGGCCGAAATTCGATCCTTGTTACAGACTTTGACTTGGACAGTGCATTGGTTTTTCTCTCTCATTTCACTAATTTGACTTGGCATTTATTAAGGTCAGAGATTGGCATTTTGACTGGAATATTCTGATGTACATTTTGATGAACTGAACTCGCTCTCATAAGGAAAGATTACTGTGTTTTCCCCTTTGGGGTTTTTCCCTGATCATTGACCAAAATTTTAATGCCTCTTGTCTCATTATTTACTCTAATCTCTATTGCTCTATTAAAGAAGTTAATGGTTGAATTTTTCCATGTGTAACTGCTTAATGATTGGAGTGCTCTAAAGAACTCTAACTGTATCATTGGAATTTGGAAGTAGTTATCAGTTTGAAAAATTGTACTAGTCTTGATTGCACTAGAAAATCAACAATTATATGTATTAGTAGTGACCAGTTGGTGCGAGGTGTTTCTAGTGTACATAAAGTGATGTGATGTAGTCGCATTACTGCCTAATGATAATATGATTAATAAAATCATTCAAGCATTACATTACATTCTATAATCAATTTTCTTTCCTCTTGTTAGAATTTCTATTAAATTTAGATAGCCATGGTGTTCTATGCTTGATACAATTTTACTTCAATCTTTCTTAGGCCCGATACAAAATAGCAGTGACATAAACATGAAAGTAAAATGTTGATAGAACACAATAATAGATCAATAGAAGACAAGCCAAATATAGATCAGATTCAGAATTCCTTTTGTCAAGCAAAGATATGAGATATTGTTGCGTTACGGCAGTCAACAGGATGCTTCAACCAGCAAAGTCTTTCACGATCAGCCAATCCTCCAAGTGTCCCACCCACAGCCCTCAAAGACAGCTCATCACAAGTCAACGTTGGTCAACACAAGACAGCAACAGAAAGTCAACGCTGCAGATTAGGGCTTCGTTCAAACTACTCGAATTTCCTCGATTTCAATGCTCAACAGTACGGCCTCTCAAAATCGGATTTTTGGCATAGTTTTGAGGTCAAACGACCAAGGGTTGACCACGGTCAACACTGGTCAACGTTGCAGCAAAAAGCCCTAAACAAATCCGCAAAAAACAACAGCTTAGCTCCACACGTGTGAGGGGAAAAAAGCCTCCAAAGGCTATCGAACCAATCAGATCACAATGAGAGAATGTGTGATGAGTTGATGAGCAAATGACCTCCAAGTCTCTCCAATTTATATCCATCAGTGAGGGTGTGTGACACATCTATTAGGCATGTGAGCCTACATTACAAATCTGGTCGACCTTGCACATGTGGAAAATAAATTCAAAATATATGTTCTGCTCATCCAAACAAGATGATCTTTAGATCAATCTTGCACCTCTCCGAAAGAGGAATCCAACAAAAATACAACCATCGTCATATGAGTAGTGAAACCTGGAGTTTGGACCTAGTTGCCCAAAATTAATAATTTCACATGGTAGTCATGTTTGAAGCCATGCACAATGGACGAAGATGAAGAACTTTCTGTAACCAGCATTTGTGGCACGAGATTCATCACTGAAAAAATCAAGCTACTGGTTTAAAAACTTTATGTAGTGTTTGTGGCACGAGAGTCATCACTGAAAAAAACAAGTTGCTAGAGAAAAAATTTGCATGTATTATGCAATTGCACCAAAAAAAGGTCAGATTGAAAGGATACAAATTTTGTAAAGGTGAAAATTGAAATTTATAACTGAGACAGAATACTAAAAAATGGAGCGGTTTAACAATTAGACATTTTTGACTTTTTCACCGAAATATGGCATTCGAATTTTTGCCGAGATCATGAATTTTAGTGGTTTAAAATGTGATTTTTAAATGTATAAATGGATTCAGCGCCCTGAAAAACACCTGGGACACTAGAATTCTTGCAAATTACAAAGATGAAACTTAAGATTCCAAGAAATCAATGGCAGATTTCAACCAAAATTGACCATAAACAATGCCTGGAAAAGGGAAAAAACGCCTAACAGTTAGACTACTTCCTAAACAATAGTTTTGGTGAGATTTACACAGTTATAATTACAAATCTTACAAAATTCTGAGTGAAAAAATTGAAGTGTCTATCATTGCAGAGTTTACTTAGGGATCACCACAAACCACGGTGGTAGTGACATTGATTAAACTTAATAGCTTGTTGAGCAATGTAACCCATTGTCAATGATTGAATTGCAAGATATTTTAGCAATGTTCCATCAAGATTTCGGGACGGGGAAATGCGGGAGCAGGGATATGCACAAGTGGGGCGTATATAAGCAAACTCAAAATTTATGGAAATTTCAAGGAAACGGAGGGACGTCAGAGTCATAAAAATAATAAAATTATTAAAAATTAATATATTAAAATAAAAAATAAAATCCCAACAATATGTGAATAACTAAATTAGTAAATAATAAATCTTAATAATTATGAAATGTACATCTAAATATGATCATCATTTCATATTAGACTATTATGAATCGGAATTATCATTTGACATTTTTGCAATCATCAATGTAAAATTGTAAATATAAAAGTAAATTACTAAATCAAATCCATCATTTGATATTATGTAATGTTCCATCTAAATTCATCATTTGGCAATGGGCATTAATATTATGCAACGTACCTCTAAATTAATTAATCATTTGACAATTGAAATTACACAAGGCACATTGAAAATAAATTCATTATATAAAAATGACATTATGCTGAAGTCTAAAATAGCCATAGAATATTAAATAAAAATAAAAATAGAGAGTAGTGAAATACTAGGGAATTTCTCAAAAATTACTAAATAATAAATTGCAACTCCAATATGGTGGCTCCAAGTCACAAAATGAAAATGGCAGTTCCAATCTGGCAGCTCCAAGTCACAATATGAAAATCGTAGCTCCAAATGTCTCAAACCCTCGCTCGATGGTAAATCTAAATCATAGCAAATTGCAAATGGAAAATGTCGAACAGTGACAGCAGGAAAATATTATGTGGCAAGGTAAATGTCGAGCGACAATAGAAGCAAAATATCAGGCCACAAGGTAAAATCGTAGGGTTAATTAGAAATATGAAAGATTATATTTTAAAGTTTTAACTTATCCTTTATTTTTATATTAGATTTTTTTTAATTATATTAAAATTTGTAATTTTTTATGTTTTTAATTGTTATTAGCAAAAAAAAATTGGGGGGACAATTTTCGTCACTAGAAAAAAGTCCCCGCAAAGTTTCCCCGAGTTTCCCCAAAAAAAGCGATGTGGGGAAACGTTTCCCTAGGAGTTTCCCTGTCCCGAGAGGGTGGGGGAGCGAGGAAGTGCGTCCACCACCCAAGGGGGCGCATCCCCGTGGAACACTGTATTTTAGGCAGTGAGATGTTGGGCAGGATGGTGTTGAGAAATGTAGCTCAGGCATGAGCTTCCGCATAGGTTCAGGGTGAACAAGCAAGAAGTAGTTCAAGATATTTCGAAAAGTAATTCTATTTTTGAAAAGTCATCCTATTTTCAAAGAGCAATTCTATTTTGTATTCACTTTACTAAAAAAGTAAGAAGTCCCATATTTAGTTTTTATGTCTAAAATAAGATTATTTCATGCATGCACAACTTAGACTAGAATTAATCTCAAAAATAGATTAGGGTTTGGCTTTACCAGTACAAAGATAGGTTAAGATCAGTGTTGCAGGAAATGTTCCACCCCCAGCTCCAACCCCCGATCCGCGTCCCGTACGAAAGCGCGGGCGATCCGTCATACGAAACGTGTTTCCGAAAAACGGAAACGTTGATCGGGTCGAGTAGGATGATTCCTGCCCAGTCGGAAACGTCTGGCCCGATCCGTGTTTCCGTACACCGAAAACACGTTTCTTACGGCAGATCGACGTACGGAAATGCAGCGTTTCTAGGTTTGATCCTTACGGATCACGACCATTTCGGTGGGCCCGCCAGCTAGTTCCGCCGTGTAGCCCACTAAAAACGATTTTTTTAATTATGGATTTATGTAAAGTAGAAGACAAAGATAATAAAATGTATTTTGTACTTGCTTCATGGGTTTCATAAGAAAGAGTTTATTATAGGTTAACAGACTTCTTCTTGATGTCTATCTAGGGTTTTGTCTTCTAGGAATGAATGTAATTAAGTGTCATATATGTATGGAGGATCTAGTCTCGTGAAATGCTCCATGACCTTGTCATAGAAACCATGGAAAAATGCCTCTTTCAGCCCTCACTCAAACACTGAAAGATAAGATTAAATGATGTATTAGAAGTTGGCCTCATAACAGTCACGTCAGCGCCCAAATAGTCACACCAATTCACCAAGTCAGGTCGGCTTATAACAAGGGAAAAAAACTATATATACCCATGTAGTCGTCGCAGAAAACACAGAATTTTGGTCAACTCTGCAACTAAAGTGCAGGCTATCACTGGAGTTAAGTGTGGATGCATGAAGTGTTTCAGTGAGAATTTTGTTGGAAATGTTGACATTGATGGCAAAGGAGATGACAAAGGAGGAGCACCTGAAACATCAGCCAAGGAGCAGAGGAAGCAAAAAGAGAGGTAGCAGAGACAGCAAAAAGAGAAGTAAGGGAGCAGCATCAGTCAAAGAAGTAGCAGAGGCAGCAGAGAGAGCATAAGACAAGTAGCAGAGGCAGCAAAGAGAGCAGCAGAGATAGCAAAGAGGCAGAGACAGGCACAGCGAAGGCAGAGGCAGAGATGAAATGGTCGGGAAGCAGAGGCAGAGGCAGTAATCATTTGTATATAACGAAGGCGGAAGAGAATGTCGAAATGCAATAGTCAAACAGCAGAACGGAAGTAGAGGCAAAGACAGAGAAAGGAGACAGAGCATCAGAAGAGGCAGAGCAGCAGAGGCAGAGCTATTATCACAGCAGAGGCAGAGGCAGAGCCGTTATCACAGCAGAGGTAGAGCCATTTTTTAATTCTGAGAATCACTACCCCAGCTGGTAGATACACTAAACATAAATTCCAGGAATCATAACCCAGGCTGGAGAATACATAAACACAATTCCGAGAATCGTATAACCCAAGCGGCAAGTATATATAAATATATATAAACCTTATTCCGAGAATCATTACCCAGCCGGGCGTTACATATAACATAAACACAATTCCAGGAATCGTATAACCCAAGCAGCAAAATATATATATATATATATATAAATCTCTCATTCCGGTAATCGTTACCCACGCTGGAGTATATATGCAGCGCATTACATATATTGCGTCTTATGCACAAAGGTCCAAAGCATATATATTAAACTATATGGAGCGCTTAATGATCGAAAGAACCAAAGTACCATAAGGTGGGACCCTTTCCCAATCGCATCGGAGAAAAACTATGCAGCGGAACAGGTAAACAAAGAGTTGCGATTGCGATGAAAGCTTGGACCCGATGGGCGTATATATATTATAGTTATGGATGCGAAATTAAAAATACAAAAGGTTTGTTCAGATTTAAGTCAAACAAAAGTCTTATGTTGTGGGACCCTCACCCAATCGCATCGGAGAAAGGATTGGCAGCGGAACATATCGACAAGAGTTCCGATTGAGTTTCGGACCCGATGGGTATATGAATTATGATTCAAACGTATTTGAAATCCGGCCTAATCGCATCGGATCAAAGTAATCGCATCGGAGAAGGAGCAGGGCATCGGAGCATGACAATAAAGGATTGCGATTGCAATTGAGTTCCGGACCCGATGGGTCTATAAATTATAATTTTATTGGTTTGAGTTCTAGCTCTAATCGCATCGACACATTTAAGTGAATAGTGACTGATCGCATCGGAAAAAGGGCGGAATATCGGAACATGTAACTGGAAGTTGCGATTGCAATTAATCGCGATCGGAGTAATCGCATCGCATTGGATCAGGGTAATCGCAATCGGAGCAAGAGCGGATCAATCGCAATCGGAAAACTCTGGAGAAGGCTGACCGCAATCGAAGGATAATGCAAGCTCGGATGGTGGGCCCGAAAAGGGGATTTTATATGTTTAAACAGTTTTTTATTATTACGCCGAGAGTTGATTTAAGTCGTATTAAAAAGGCAGTTTGTATGTTAAACTTATTAAAATCATGCCGAGAGCTGAAGTTGTGTTATATATAAAAGGCGCTTCGTACAGATACACCACGGCAGAGCACATATTAAAACGCCTTATTATTACTGTGCCGAGAATTAATTAGCATAATATAAAAGGCGTTGTTATATATATATATAAAACGTTGTTGCGATTGTATTGAAATGTGTCGCGTGGTCTGTGGACCCACGGGCCTCGGCTTAAGGTGGAGGGCGATTGTTAATGTAAAACGATTGCAATGTATGCAATCGCATCGGGCTATAAAACAAAAGCCGGTGTGTATGTATGTTCCGCTTGCGGAACTCACCACATCAACAAGACACTTGTTGTGTGTAAGTTAAAATTATTAGATTTAAAATCATGATTATATATATATATATATATATATATATATATATATATATATATATATATATATATATATATATAAGTAGTGATATACTTCTGATTACAAATGTATGGCATATGGCCGTTACCCTGCGACAGTGAATAAGGAAACAAACAGAGCTGAAAGGGACAAAGACACAGTCAAAGAAAAGACAAATGCGCAGCTAGCCAAGAGGCTGAATGAGTGAACTGGAGTTCTCATTGAAATTTAATGTAAATAATTTTAATTTATAGTGTTGTGATGCATTGGCAAGTCTCTGGAAGAGAGCAAATATCCCACTGTAACATTAAAATAAGCACCTACAGTTACATTTTTCTGAGTGAGCTGAAAAGAGATGAGAAGGAAGAAGGAAAAGAGACATGGCTATCCATTTCAAATTCCCAGTAGAATACAAACAACCATGAAGCTATTTTTGTATAAAACAGGGTAATATCCAAGGGGAGAAGGTTACAAAAATAAAGTGAGAGAAGAAGAGAGTGTGCAGAAAAATTGAAGAGAGTTGAAGAAAATAAGAAAGCTGCAAGAGGTTAGAGAGAGTGAGTATAGAGAATGCAGAGTATGGAATTGAGGCAGAAAAGATAAGAATAAGGAGGACGAACGAGATGCGGTGGTTAGAATGCGGAGATGAGCGGTGAGACAAGGGGAGGAGGGCGGCGGGGGAATGATGGGGTGATATGAGGGCGATGGGTGTGGTCTCTGAGCGAGAGATGATGTCAGGTGGAGATCGGCCAAGTGTTTTCTTTTTGAAGAGTAAGGAAGTTGGAGCTTCCCTATCAAGTTGTAGCTTGATAGATGTCAGTAGTAGCTGACTGAGGTTGGAGCCTCCTGTAGGTTGGTGCCTGCAGAAAATAGATGGGAGTTGGTGCTTCCACATCAAGTTGTAGCTTGATAGCTATCAGTTGTAGCTGATTGAAGTTGGAGCCTCCTGTAGGTTGGTGCCTGCAGAAAATTAATGGGAGTTGGAGCTACCTTGCAAGTTGTAGCTTGCATAATTGAGGTAGGAGCCTCCTGTAGGTTGGTGCCTGCAGAAAAACAATGGTGAGAGGGAGTTGGAGCTTGCCCTTGCATCACAATAATAATAAGATGTGGTTTTCTCCCTTTATGGGTTTCCACTTATATCTGGTGTCTCTGTGCATGATGATTATGTGTTGATGTGGTTTATCTCATCTGCTTAATACTTGCTGCTCTCATATTAAGTCTATTGTTACATTATACTAATGCTTGCTGCTCACATTCTAAGATTACTCACAAGTTAAGCTAAACATGAAATGAAGGTGTAAACAAGTGTTAATGAAAAAGTTTTAAAAGTCCATGAATGTGTTAAACTAACTCACCCCCCCCCTCTCAGTTTAACTAAGGGTCCAACAAATTTAAGTGCAGATGCATGAAGGATTTCAGTGTGGATTTAAGTGCCGATGCATGAAGTGTTTCAGTGTGGATTTAACTGCAGTTGCATGAAGTTTTACAGTGCGGATTTAAGTGCAGATGCATGAAGTGTTTCAATGCGGATTTAAGTGTAGATGCATGAAGGATTTCAGTGCGGACTATACTAATGAAATTACAGCGAGAAAGGGTCAGATCAGGGACAGCGTTTATATATTAAAGTACGGATCTGTTTCTATGTTGAAGTACAGATCTGTTCCAGTGCAACAACAGTGTTGAAGTGTGGATCTATCAAGTGCATGAGTATGAGCATGATATTATCTTGAAGTATGTATCTATCCAAAGATAGTTTGCAGGCTAATATAAACTGAAGTTGTTGGGACAGTGGTCTACAAAGAAGAAGCAGTCGTAAAGTGAAAGAAAGGAGGAAAGTAAATATGAGATTTACTTTCCTAACTACAGCCTATATATATCTCAAGCAACTAAAGATTCAACTGAACGTTCAAAGGAACTACTGGTGCAAAACAGTGCAACTTGGTGAAGAGAAGAAGGATCAGCAATGTCGGACATTAAAGAAGTAAGGACAAGGTCTTGGATGCATAAATAGGTCAAGGATCTAATTCTGGGTCATGGTACTTGTCATCTGAAATCTATAAGAAGAATTTCTCGTGGGTTTTCCTCTCCAAGAGGGAGAGGTTTTGCCCTGGCTCTAGGAGCCTGTTTCTTGTTTCTCGTGTCTTTTGATAATTGACTTGATGAAAGATTTAATAAGCTAATGAAGGGAAGACATAAGTAATTCAAGTAACCTCACAAGTAATTATCAAGAAGAGAATTTGAATTAATCTCCAACCCTCCAAATTCTCAACATGGTATCGGAGCTAAGGTGCTGAACTCAAGGGCTACTTGACAAAGAGACACTCCAAGATGCAAAAATCAAAGTTTGGGTGAAAAATCAAATCAAGCTTGCCAAAAAGACTCTCAAGCTATTTTCGAGAAATATCTTCATCTAATTCAAAGGATCGACTTTTCAAGAAAATAATCTTTGCCATCAAAGATTTACATTCAAGATAGTGGTAGAATAAGACATCATCTTTTGAAGATATCCTTTGCCATCAAGGATTCAAGAACACGTAGATTGAATATTTCTATCTTAGAAGAAGCTCCTAACTCCTTCGTTATCATCAAGGAAGCTACAAGCCACTCTACTCAAGTAAGTACCTATGACCTTACTTAAATCTGTCAAGATGACTTATTGTAAAGAGAGCAACAAGTTGGTTGGGTCATCAAACTTTAGCGCATGGAAGAAGAGGACAGATTTGAATTTATTTGAAGACGAAGTTATGGACTACATCAATGGATCGACAATTCAACCACCAAAAGAAGATGCTCCAGCTCATACGAAGTAAATGAAGGGAGAAATCAGAGCCCGGAGAATTCTCATAGAATCCATTAAGGACTCACTCATCCCCTATGTATCAAAACTAAAGTCTGCTAAAGAAATATATGAGAAACTAGTGGAGCTATTCTCTATGAGTACTACAGGAGAAGCAATCTCTTTGAGACAAGAACTGTATAAAATGAAATTGTCAAGGGAAGGAGGAATCACTCCATAATTTATGACGATTTCTGAAATAAGAGATCAACTCCAGGGACTGGGAGAAGTAATGTCTGACACTGAGATGATTACAGTGGTGTTGAATGCTCTACCAGAGGAATGGGAAAACTTCACTTCAAGTTTATATGGGAAGAAAGAAGCCACACCATTCCATGATTTATAGTCTCTATGTAAAATAGAGAAAACAAGACTGAAAGCCAAAGCTGATACAAGACCAAGTGAAGAGAATCAAGCCTTTGCAGCCACATACAGGAAGAAAGGAAGATTCGGAAAATTTGGTCCTTGGAATAAAAGAAGGAATATGGACAAAGTACGATGCTTTGGATGTAATGAACTTGGGCATTATAAAAGAGATTTTCCTTAATCTGACAAGGACAAGAGGAAAAGGGAAGAAGCCCATGTCTCAGATATAAGAGAAGAACCTGTGCAAAAAAATTTAAGAAAGAACAAGCAAGGGATCTCCACTATGATTGAGATCATCTTCTCCTTTCAGTGATTTCTGTTGGCTGTAAAATAGTATGTTAGGAAGCAATGTATATTATAGCATCATGATAAAAACATGGTAGGAGCTCTTGGTGAAACAACTCCGGGAAAACCTCTCTGATAACATTACTGATGGAAGGCAGTCATCAAGATCAAGGGTCATCATGAAAAACTGGTACTGACATTTTTCTAATGGAACTCTCTGTGAATTCACTGATTAGAAAGAAAGCAGAATGGTTTCATCAAGAATTCCATGCTAAAGAATTTCGGGATGTGATGACATATTGATGGAGCAGACCAAGGGAATGAAGCTCTTAATTCTAGTGAAACTGCTACAGAATGACTTAAATGATGAAGGTATGAAGTATGTATATATTTATATGTTGGCGTTGGATGTTGTGAAGTCATGTCATATGATTGCAAGTAATAAACTTCCATATTTAGAAGTATGATCTATGAAGGAGGATCTCTCGATGCACTAACAGATGAAATCAACATAATATATCCTCATGGAATATGAGGTGGTTGTATATGAACGAGAAACTAGAAATTTGTAAGTTCCTAGGAATGAAGAATGTGGAAAAAGGAAGAGATCATGAAATGCAACCATGTCAAGAGGCAGTTATCATCCGGAAGCCAAGAAGATATGACTAGGAGATCTCCTGGGAGGATATGTAGACTCTAACAGAAGTCTGGTAAAGAAGAAGACCCTTGAAAAAACATATCATTAGGAGATGTGTCAATTTGAATAAAGGATGTCGATGCCTACAGGAAGATGTCATGGTGAAAGATCATCACTAAGGTAACTTTTGTTTTAAAAGTTCATATGTATATGTTTATCTAGATGAATTTGTGCAGGGCTACTAATCATGAGAAAGGATGTATGATCCTTGGAGATGATTCGAAGGAAAGCAGCATGGCATAACAGTGGACCAGATGAGAAAGACTGATGAATCACTTTCTGATAGTGGACATGACTTGTGACTGAAAGTGATGGATGATCTATGCCCGATGAAGCCAAAAGTTGAAGATTCCTCAATATCAAAATCATGACATCGAGGGGAGGAATTCTTCATGAGTAGCTGGATTGTTGATGCAGGACTCCAGTTGAGAGGGAGCCTGGTGGTAAGCTTCTTACTCGGAAGAAACTTGAAGTATGTCCTTCCTGAGTTGAGAGGGAGTGACATATGTGATTCTCTAATACATGTGTCATACACTAGACCAGGACTAACAGCCGTAAGTCTTAGTGAAGGCCATGTGGAAAGAATGGATAGACACATCATTCTAGTCTTCACCTGGAAGACAGAATGGAGGGTTGGGTAATCATCTAGCATTCGATACCCAAGAGAAGAATAGTCCAAGAAGGTCATACTCTGGGAACACATGGGTGGAGTATGTACCTTGGAGAGACAATGACTATGGTGTTTATAAGACATGTGTCTCGCCAGCATTGTAGCCCATTGTCTCGTTGAGAGATGGGGTTAGTCAAGACCTTGCACTAGGACAATGCTGGTTGATATGATGCTATACAAATGTGATTACCAATCCGATTCTTCTTATGAGATTCTTCAGTTTGAAAGTGACATTGTTCCTGTATGAATACCTCCCTAGTAAAGAGGGCGTGTTGAAAAGTGTAACTAGGATCAATCTTCATATTGACTATGTAATTATGGATTTATGTAAAGTAGAAGAAAAAGATAATAAAATGTATTTTGCGCTTGCTTCATGGGTTTCATGTGCAAGAGTTTATTATAGGTTAATACACTTAAAGAAGAAATAACAAGGTCTTGGAAGCATCCATAAGTCAAGGGTCTAATTTTGGGTCATGGTACTTGTCATCTGAAATCTATAAGAAGAATTTCTCATGGTTTTCCTCTCCAAGAGGGAGAGGTTTTGCCCTAGCTCTAGGAGCCTAATTCTTGTGTCTTGTGTCTTTTGATAATTGACTTGATGAAAGATTTAATAAGCTAACGAAGGGAAGACATAAGTAACTCAAGTAACCTCACAAGTAATTATCAAGAAGAGAATTTGAATTAATCTCCAGCCCTCCAAATTCTCAACAAAGAGAATAGTGGTCCCCATATGAGTGACCCAATGTATGATGAGGAGGAAGGGTTTGAAGAGGAAGGGGATGAACCTAATGATAACATTGAAACACTAAAGGGGAAAGCTGCATTGACACTCTTGTGGAACTATGTGACCAAACTTTAAGGGGGAAAATGTGGTGGAAGCTACAAGTTTTTGTGCCCTCATGGTTGTCATGCAGGAAAACCATATAGTGGTTCATATACCCATGTGAGGACGCATCTTTGTGAGGTCATGGACAATGATAACAAAAGGGGTGTTGTGGGGATAGCAAATTTTCCAAAGGTTTCAACTGACCAAAGAAGAAAATACATCCAAATAGAGGAGGTTGCACAACAACAAAAAACAAAAAACTCAATCTGAATCAAGTACAACCTCTAGATTTGGTAGCTCATCTCCTCATGGTACTTCTACAAGCTCTCGAGGTAAAAGAGCAATAGGGGATTTCCTGAATGTTGCTGGAAGGGATGATCTGGATGGAAATATAGTCTGATTTCTTTGTGCTTGTGGTGTACCACTCAATGTGCTTCGCTCTCCCTATTGGCATGAAATGGTAAAGGCCATCAATGAAGCCCCAAAAGCATACAAGGCCCCCAACTATGAGAAAGCTAGAAAAGTGTTATTAGAAAGAGAAAAATGAAAGGTTCAAAGAGCTTTGACACGTTTTACAAATGAGTGGGTGGATTGTGGGGTATCCGTTGTATCAGATGGGTGGACAAATATCAGAAACCAACATTTGATAAATGTTCTTTGTGATTCTGCTAGTGGTGCAGTATTTATTACATGTCATAACTCCTCCTCCGACAGTGCAACTTCCCAAAACATTGCAGATCTCCTATTGCAATCAATCAAAGATGTTGGTCCTAGAAATGTGGTTCAAGTGATCAAAGATAATGCAACAAATTGTAAAGCAGCAGGAAAAATTATTGAGCATACTCATCCACACATCTTTTGGTCTAAGTGCTTGGTGCACACATTGAACCTTTTGATGCATGATATTGTGAAGCATAAATAATGTGGGTGGATTAATGAGATTTACAAGAGAGGGAAGCAACTCATTAAATTTATCACATGCAATACAAGGGTAAACTACTTCTATGGCACTTACTCCAAGTTGTAGTTGCTTAAACTTGCAAAAACAAGATTTGCGAGTTATGACCTCAACTTTAGGCGGCTAGTGAAGGTGAGACAAGCTTTAACTAATATGGTGATCGTTGAATCATGGGAGGAAATTAACACTGAAAGAGATGGTGATAATGTAGCCAAGGACACCATTCTTGACATGTTCTTTTGGTCATAGGTTAAATATGTTTTGCAATTCACCAAACCAATTTATTACATGATCAAGTTTGCAGATTCAGATCGACCAATAATTGGGGAGGTGTATGAGCAAATGGATAGCATGTTGGGGCAAATTAAAGACATTGTTGAGCCTAGAGTTATCACCTTGTACAATTATATTCGTGCAAAGATGGAAAAACGATGGGATATGCTAAATGTTCCATTGCATGCATTAGCATATGTTTTGACACCTAAATAATCATCCATCATGGCTTTCAACACCAGTACCCAGGGGGCAGCAAGAGAAAACCACACTTAGATCAAGAGGTTCTAGAAGAATATATGATTGCATTGGCTAAATTGGCCTTGGTACGGAAACAGTTGAGCAACTATACGCTTTCCACTGGTCCATTTGGGAGCATGCATGCAATTAGAGATCGAGAGACCTTTTCTTCTCTTGAGTGGTGGAACATGCATGGAGGTGCTACTCCAATTCTACAAACTTAGGCATTGCGGGTGCTATCACAGGTGGTAAATACTTCTTCTGCGGAGAGGTGTTGGAGCTCTTATTCTTTCATCCACAGTGTTAAAAGGAACAGGTTAAGTTTAGACCGGGCAGAGAGCTTGGTTCATGTTCATTACAACTTGCAATTGTTGTCCCATTACTGTGATGATGCAAAGAATAATAAAGACCTTAAGGTTTGAGACAGAAATCCAGAGGAGCCCAATTTGGAAGATGGAGTGTTGCGATTAGAGAAATTAGAGGATGCTCTTATCCAGGATGATGATGATCGAGTTGAGATGCCACCCCCATCTGGTCCCTTGGTTACCAGGTTCCATTGTTCAACACCAACAGCAGGGGCTTCGTCTTCATCAGTTTCAGTGCCACAACTTCCACAGCCACCATCTTCTTCATTGCCACCACGTGGAGACCCACCGCCACATACTCTTCGTGGTGGAAGGAAGAGATATTAGTAGATATACTCACAATTTACTACTTTTGTCATGGATTAGACTTGTTGTGAATTTGAACATTTTTATCTTGGTGGTGGCCAAGTGACCTATTTTCAATTTTGTAAACATTATTATTTAAGTTTGGACATGACTAATGTTGACAGTTTCTCACTTGCTAGATAATATGCTTTGTGTTTTATGTTTTATAATATGGTTAAATGTTTTATGTTTTATATTTTGCAGCATGCTTAAATGTTTTATGCTTTCTAATATGCTTAAATGTTTTATGTTTTATAATATGCTTAAAAATTAGATGTATGTTTGTAATTGCTAGAATCTAGATGGTTGATGCTCGAATAATTAATCATTGATATACAATGAAAACATGGATGTCATATATATTTTGATTTATGTAAAAATATGCATGTTTTCATGTCTTCTACCACTAATTTGGTATTTGGGATGTTTGTTTTGAATATAAATGCAAAATATATATATATATAGTAGACGCTTCCGAGACGCTTCGCTTCCTATATTTTTGGAAAATGATGCTTCCACGTCACCGCTTTGTGCAACGTTGGTTAAGATAGAGGGTTCACACAGAGTTGGACAAGAGGGCAGATTGAGAGAGAGAGACAGAGCAGAGATTCAACAGAGTCAAATCCGGACAGCAGGCAGAGGCCGTAGAGGCCAGAACCGTGCATATGTACGAATCTATATAGCTCCATACAGCCATACATGCAGTGCTGTGTAGTCGTATGACAGGTGCCGACAGTCATATGACATGCCATACTTTCTCAGCAGGCTGTACAGCTCAAGCAGAGTGATTTGTTGACCCTGCAACTGCTGGTTTTAGCAGACTAGTTTCCTTGCAAGTGTTTCAAAGGAATGAAAAGCTGATTTGAAAGAGATTACCTATGTATGTGTGAAACTGTTTCTATGCTTCTGCTATTTAATTTCCAGCTATTGTGTGATTGATGCTATTGTCTGAAATTTAATTTCTCCATTAATTAAATTCAGCAATTTACTTGTTTAATTGAGATCATAAGGACACCAATTTTCTAGGCTTTGAGTTTTTCTACACATGGGAGCAATGGCCCACATTTTCAAACTTGTTACCAGAAACCTGACCAGGATACCAATTTCTCATTCCATTCCCATTCTTGCCTTGACACAACATCAGTAAATTACTAATTAATTTTATAAACATAATAATAAATATGCACAGATTTTGGAGGGTTCGCATTTCTTATCTTTGAAACCCTCTAGCCACATTTCTCATTATTTTCCTGTTTCCTGTTTCTGGTAACATAACTTTGAATCATTTTTCCTACAGCTGAAAATGTCTTTCACACGACTGCTATGTATAAAAGTACTTTCCTATTATCTATTATTACATACTAGACAGACTCCTTCCACTGTATATGCCATAATTGTAATTTACCAATCGCATTAATAATCTTCTGGCTACTTATGAACATCATTGTAATTTCTTTCTTTCATTGCCAACACAAGTGTTGATGAGTGCTGAATTCAATGCATGACTGTTTCAAAACGACTCCCAGGAGGGATAGCCAATCCACCAAGAGGTAGGCTGGTAGCAAAAGCTCCACAACAAATCAAGAAGCTAGACCTTAAGACCTTTCCAATGCATTTAATTGCCTTGTATACAAGTTTCAGGCAAAGCAAACCCAGTTATTATTCTAAGTTCTCTGCCATCAGAAATTAAATTAATTTGAAAGAATTTATTGAATAATTATAATTAACTAACTCAGGGATTCGTTCTAACCAAAGAAAATCAGAATGCTATTATTTAATTCTAGGACTTGTTCATGGCCATATCTGTTAATGGTAGAATAAAAATGTGCTCTAATGTTTCTAAACATTCAGCAAAAGATATCCCAGTAAGGCTCAACAAAATACAGATGCCATCTAAAACCAAAGCAAATATACTGTCTAGATATACAGTGTTTTACTTAAACTTACATACCTGATGGTTACCTGCTTGTACCAATCTTACACTGTCCCCACTTTGTTAATCAGTCAAAACAGAATGAAGAGAACAGTGTCAGGATCTCAATATTACTCAGCTCGCCCAAGTTCTAACATATTACAAATATGGATGAGACAAAAATTAGGCAGCAAACATGCCACGATTGCCATATACCTGTTCTCTACATAAGATATGATTGCTTGCAAGGTTGCTGAGAATCCTGCCAGCTTATTCTCATCACCATATCTGTGAGAAATCCAAACACATCTCATGTTTTGATTCAAGCAATATTAACTGGCCATAATCAAGACTAAAGAGTCCAACAGCAAACCTGGAATAAATTGGCTTCCCAGCATGACTGATTATAAAAAAATGCTTCTTCCTCTTTCTCCATTTTATCGACATATCATCCTGCATTTGCCCGCGAAGACTTAGTTGCATATGGGTTTTACCATGAAGACTATGTGTGCATCTGGAACTGACAGACCCAACAAAGAAAGTGACTCAATACTGGGTTATGTGAGAAGAATGTATGACATCCAGAAATATCCATCTCAGCCTGTGGTAAAATAATAGCCTAAGAGGCTATAGTAGGTATGAGCATACTCAAACGACATTGTTGCTAGAGAAACAATCAAACAAAAAAAGAAAATCCTCACAAAAATGAAGTGTTCAACCAATATTTAGAAAGGAAAAATTAATTTCCAGTCCAAAAGTTAAGATGCATTTGAGTAATATGAAAATATTTAAGGATTCTTGAGAATCATGCATTGACTTTTCTACAGAACTAGAAGAAAGCTACTGTGCTAGCATCATAGATCTGACTTTCCTAGTATGAATAAATGACCCTTTGTTTTTAAGTAGCGCTTAACTTAAGCTTGCTAGATAGCAAAAACAATAGCTAGTCTTGCTTCAAACAGGAAATAATCTTCCTCTCACTAGATGAGACATTGGAATGAAATTTGGAAAGAGAGGTCTCACAAGGGCCAAGGCGAATAAATAATTTCTCTACAACCATAATAACCAACACCATTCAGTTAATTCATAGCAGCTTGCACATCATTACTACTGGAAAACCAAATGCAGCAAGGCATTCTTTAATTCATCAACCCACATGAGCCAATATAACTGAAAAGGATAGCCTGAGCATCTGGGAATCTTAATTTCAATGTATTCACTAAATTAGAGGGCAACTTGATCAATTCAAAAGTATGCTGTCTCGTAATTTCAGTGAAAATGAAGACTGCAGGTAAATAAATTAAGTGAAGAAAGGCTATGATATTTACAAACTGCTGCAAACCACATTTATAGTAGAATATACTGATGGAAGATAACCAAAATGCATCAAGAAGACCCAGATGAAAAGACCTTCCCCAGCAACCCCACTGTTGTTGAAGTGAACAAAGTTCGTACTTCTCATTAAATACTCCAGAAGACTTTGAATATGAAAATATCCATTGAGGATATAAATATTACATGTTAAAATGTATGAAGAATGAATGATTGATGATTGTTACAAATGAGGCCTGCTTATATACCTAAGCAGGTGCCTCTTCATGGAAAGTCATGTCCCCTTAGACATGCCTCTTCAACCTAATTACTAATTAACTAATCATTATTTATTGTTTACATTATTTATATCATTTTATTCATAACTGTTAATTTTAGAAAACAATGGTATGTTCTATGCTTAATGCAGTTTTACTTCAGTCTTTCTTATAGGCCCAATTCAATTTAGCAATCAAATAAACATGAAAGTAAAATGCTGATAGAACATAATAATAGATCAACAGAAGACAAGCCAAATAATGTATCAGAATTCTTCTTGTCCAGCAAATGGATAGATAAATGTTTGTTACAGCAGTCAATAGGATGCCCCAGCCAACAAAGCCTTGAGTTGGTCAAACCAACTTCTCCAACAGCCAAATCAACCTTCCAAAAGTGTCACACACACACACCTCAAACTTCAAAGACAGCTCCAAAATTCAATGCAAGTCAACAAAAGAATCCCTCATCCAGATTTCCAGCATCATCCATATTTCCGGCATCCATATTCACATGTGGGAGAGAGAGAAGCCTCTTCTAGGTTGTACGAACCAATCAGATCATGAGGAATGTGTGTGATGAGATGATGATAAAATAGAAATCATCTCTCTCCAATTTATATACATCAATGAGGGAGTGTGACACATTTGTAGGGCTTGTGAGTCTACATTACAAATCTAGCCGACCTTGCACATGTGTGGAAAATAAAATCAAAATACATGTTCTGCTCATCCAAACAAGATGATCTTTAGATCAATCTTGCACCTCTCCGAAAGAGGAATCCAACAAAAATATGATCATCATCAAATGAGCAGCGCAACATGGAGTTTGGACCTAATTGCCCAAAATTAACACTCCCTCTCAACTAGGGAGAACTCCATCTATCCACCTGTGTCATCCAGTGATCAGTACCATCGTGTACTATCATCATGTGTTCCTGCGTCATCCTGATGTACATGCTTTGTCGTCTCAAGGGCAAACAAACGAGAGTGAGTCACAAAGACATCACACTTCGCTAACCCGAAGTCAACCTAGAGGGTGAAACCTCAATAGACTCAATAAGACACACATACTAACCCGAAGTTAGTTTACTAACCTGAATTCAGTTTAGAGGGTAAAACCTAAATAGACTCAAAAGAGTCACATACTAACCCGAAGTTAGCTTACTGACCCGAAGTCAGTTTAGAGGTGGGAACCTCATCAGACTTGATCCTAGATCAAGGTGTTGGACATGTGCCATCGTAGACATAGAGAGTACGACAATCTCCGAGGCATCCATTACTCTTGTTATTGGTCTCTATCCACATTTCCCACCTCATTGGCCAAATGAGAGGTACTTCCCATGAGTCTGAAACTCCATGGGTAGGATGCATGCGGAGCATAGATAAAAGAGAAGGTTAACCAACTCAAACATCATAACGGTGGAAATCGGAAATAGTGCATCAGTCCGAGGTCCTTCATCTCGAACTCAGCAGCGAGCTCCCTCTTGCAAATGAGAGGGTCAGCACTTATCAGGAAGAGTTCGTCCACATACAGCACCAGAATGAGAGGCTTCTCTATATCAACCTTGAAGTAAAGGTTCGGATCAGCATTACTACGAGTGAAGCCCAGCTTCATCGGGTAGTTATCTATCCTCTCGTACCAAGCTCTGGGTGCTTGCTTCAGCCCATAGAGGGTTTTCTTCAACCTGCAAAAATGGGTCTCCCGATCCTGGACTTCGAACCCTAAAGGTTGCTCTACATACACTTCTTCCTTTATTGCACCATGCAGAAATGCGGTCTTCACATCCATCTGATGAAGACTCCATCCTTGCGTAGCAGCAAGGGCTATGATAGATCGAATGGTGGTATATCAAGCCACAGGTGCAAATATGTCATCATAGTCTATGCCTTCCTTTTGAGAGAAGCCACACGCAACGAATCTTGCCTTGAAATTTTCAGCACTTCCATCAGATCCATGCTCGAATTGTACAATAGTACTCATGGCTGTTAGATACCCTTGGTATCTACTCAACTTCTTGCTTTCACGAAATGTCCCCCTTGGGGCCGCATGTCCCTCAGCATCCTCGAGAGTGTCCCGAAGCCATGATGGTCACTTTTCCAATGAAGGAAGTGGATCAATCAGGTCCATTGTTCCTTTAACATCAGGCATCGTGTCATCCTTTAGTTCCTCTTGATTCCCAGGCCTTGCTTCATGATCTTCCTCACATCTCAGAAGATTGACAACTTTCCTCAGGGAAGTATCTTCTTCAAAGGTGACATCGTGGCATATCTCCACTTCCCTTTGACCAGGCACATAGACTCTATAGGCCTTCAAAGTTTCACTATAGCCCACAAACATTCCTTTCTTCCCAGAAGCATCCAACTTGCTCCTCTTTTCTTTCAGCACATGAAAGTAAACAGGACATCCAAAAACTCTAAAATGTGAGACGTCAGGTTTCTTACTAGAGAAAACCTCTTCGGGAATTTTGGATTCTAGAGCAGAATGCGAGCATCAATTTTGTATGTACACAGCAGTGTTCGCAGCTTCTCCCCACAAAAACTTCAGCAGACCTTAGTCACATAGCATGGCACAGTGAGCTTCCACAACGGTCCTGTTCTTTCATTCGGCAACACCATTTTGCTCGGGAGTATAGACAGTTGTGGTCTCCCTCTTAATGCTAGCTTCTCTGCAAAAGTCCTTGAACTCGTTTGTCTCATATTCAGTGCCATTATCAGTTCTCAAAATCTTGATCTTCTTCCCTGTCATATTTTCCACCAAGGCTTTGAAGGTACGGAACCACATGAAAGCCTCATCCTTCTTCTTTAAGAAGTATATCTAGGTTTTGCAAGAGAAGTCATCTATGAACGTCATATAATAAGAGCATCCTCCCAAGGATGTCACGGGCAGCATACCAGACAAATCAAAATGTACTAATTGCAAGACATCAAATGTCTTTGTGACGCTTGAGGGGAAAGGTCCCCCTGTATGCTTTCCTTCAACACAACCCTGACATACACCTTCATGATTATTTGGGAACCCGGGCATCACCGTCACCACCTTCCTTGCTTCGGGAAGGGCCTTGTAGTGAAGGTGTCCAAACCTCCAGTGCCATGGGTATGTCGGATAGTATCACATGTCATTGCTCCCAGCAGACTTCCTCCAACCTAGTAGAGTGTATCGACTCTAAACCCAATCGAGATAGCTTCCTTGAAGCTCTTCTTCCACATGAGCACCTTTCCATCAATGAATGCCACATTGAAACCTTTGTCTTCCATGGTCGATATAGACACAAGGTTCTTCTTCAAATTTGGTACATAGAGTATATCGTTCAAGTGGAAGACTTGACCTTGAAACAAGTGGAGGGTCACAATCCCTGTCCCTTTCACAGGATATGTGGCATTATCTAAGGATAATTTCCAGATTAGTATCCTTCTCAACCATATCAGATAGTGCTTCCTTGAACCCAGTAATGTGCCTTGAGGCACCACTATCTATCAACCAGACATCCATAGTGTCAGGTGGGGATGCAACAAAGAGGGCAGATACAAGAATGTATTCATTTCTTTTATCAACAACATGTGATTCCTCATACCTGGAGTTTCTTGACCTTTTGAAAAGTTGATCATTTCCGCCGGAGGGAACCTTCCTCTTTCCCTAGAACCTATTGTTCCTCTGATTGTCATCCCTTCGGTTATTGTTGTTGTCATCATCATCAGGAGAATCCTTCTTGAAAGGGCATTCTCTAGCATAATGACCTGGCCTATGACAAGTGAAACACTTGCCCTTCTTTCCTTGGGTCCCTGCTTTTCCTTTGTACTTTGGACCACCAAAGTTCTTCTTTCTAGAATGAACAGCGTATGCAACATTTCCTTCATTTCCATACTCCTTCATTCTTGATTCTTCTTGAACGCATCTTGACAAAACTTCGTCAAAGTCAGGTATCACATTATTATTTAGAATGGTAGTGTTGAACGCATGCCATTCGGATGAGAGCCCTCCAAGTGCGGTGAGTACCATCTCTTGATCAGCTATTGTCTCCCCAATAGCTAGCAGATTGTTCCTAATTTCAATCAACTTCAGAAAGTATGATTGATCATTGGACAGACTCATCCCTGCCTTTCTTCAGATTCTTCAATTGATTCTTGAAGAATAGTACTTGATTCACATTGTTGGCCTTGAACATGAGGATCAATTTTATCATACATCTCTTTGGATGTGCCCAACTCAGAGATGTAGGCCACCAGGCTTTTATGAATGGATTCCTTGATCATCAGCTTTGCTTTGATCTCCCCCTTCTTGTACTTTGTTTTGGCAACAACAGTGACAGTGAATGGAGGTTCCTGGATTTTACCCTGCACATAGTCCATGACATCTTGGTCTTCCAATTTGAGATCCAATATCACCTTCCAAGCATGGAAGTCATCCTTCCTAGTCAATTTGTCATCCTCCTTGAAGCCATAGTTTGTGGAACCCATTATCCTCTTTGGTGATTGCTACAAATAGGGCTTGTCTTCACCTCAGCTCTAATACCATGTAAATTTATATAGATGTTCTATGCTTGATGCAACTTTACTTTTCACTACAGCAATCACATAAACAATCAAGTAAAATGTTGATAGAACATACCAAAGGATCTACAGAAGACAAACCAGAAACAGAAAAATGTGGTGGTGCGTTACGACGGTCAACAGGATGCTTCAACCAGCAAAGTCTCCTTGGTCAGCCAACCTAGCATGTGTCACAACAGCCCTCAATACAGCCACATGGTCAACTCAAAGTCAATCCCAGAAAAGTCAACACAAGACAGCAGTAAGAAAGTCAACGCTCGGTCTTTGGTCAACCTTTTGACCTCGATTCTTGTGCCATTATGTATGGCCTTCCAAAATCGAAGTCTCCACCAATTTTCAGCCTCTTTGGACCATGCGTTGACCAAAGTCAACATTGGTCAAACTTGCATGGAAACCCTAGCTGCAGTAAATTCATCCAAACCCTAGCTACAGAAAATTCGTCCTCCTTCCCACGTGTGAACCGAAACTGCTTCCAAGGAGCTCATACTAAATCAGAAGAGGAGATGATGTGTGAGGATGAGATGAGTGAAAAAGTCCTCCAATGTTGACTCTATTTATATCAATCACTGAGGGGTGTGACACATCTGCTGGGGGTGTAAAACCTTAAGGCCGACCTACACATATTTGAGATTATTAAAAATAAATTCAAAATAAATGTTCTTCTCATCAGATTAAGATCAATTTTAGATCGATCTTACACCTCTCAAAGAGGAACCCAATACAAATATTGGTATCTTCATCTAAGCATCACAACATGGAGTTTGGACCTAGTTGTCCAATTTTAATAGTGGTCATATAGCAGGACGCGGCTTCCAATGGTGAACGTTTTTTTCGTTATGCGGCGATCATACCAGGCCTTCTGGCGCTGCTTCTCAACTGAGTTGATGGAAATCTACAAGGAATCTCGATTCTTCCAGTTCTTGAAGCTCATGTAACTGCCTACGTTGCACGGGTTCCCGCACCCGAGGGTGGGGTTCTCAAACCCGCACCGAGTTCCCACACCCAAGTACCGGATTCGGGTATGGGTTCTTCTCAGAAGAACCCAAACGAACCGGGTTCTTCGAAAAAAAATTCGGGTTCTTTGGGTACGAAGAACCCATGGTTTGGGCACTTGGAACCCGAATTTCGGGTTCTTCGGGTTCTTCATGAATAATTTCCTCAAATATTTTTTTTTTAAATGATAAAAATTTAAAAAATTTAATTAAATTTTAATAAATATTAAAATTAAATAAAAAATAATTTAATAAATTAGAAATCTAACTATTTTTTAAAACATACAAATTACAATTAAATTTTAAAACTTAAGAGTTAAAACTTAAAACTTAAAAAAAAAATTAAACCTTAAAACATACCTACCTATCCATGAATCATAAGTTCATAACTTACCCAGCGAAAGTGTAGACTTATCACAAGCATCCATCCTCAAATTGCTATGGATGAGCCAGAGCCTCAAGATGAGAGTGATTCCTACTTGGAGAGCATGCTAACTGAAGATCTAAGTGATGCTGATGACATGGATGCTGATGATATGGCTTGAGGAAGCCATTGCTCACTATTAGGCTTTAGCTATTTTTATTTTAGTATATCAAAATTTCCTAGTTCATGTTTATAGTTTGCCATTTGGAGATGCCTTGAGGCAAATTTTGAATTTAGTATGACAATGGACATATATTTTGAAATTTTGAATCATGATTCTAATTTCTTATAAGTTATTAATATGTAAAATGAGCTCCAATTTGCACTTGATATCATATATGAATCATGATATTATCAAACTAGAAATTTTGAAATTTCAATGACAAATGTCACATGTGAATGTTGAATGATGTGCATGTTTAAATCTTTAAAGTTTAAAGTTTATAAATTATTAGTAATTTACAAATTACTATATTAGTGTCATTAAATTTATAATTTAGAAAATATAGTATTATATATGATATATAAATTATAATATATATATAAAAATACCCAGACGAACCCACGCACCCTATTTCAAAAAATGTCATCCCTCGTCCCCGTCCCCGAACCCACGTTTCCTGGCAACATAGGTAACTGCTTTACTACAGACTCTTCTCAGACATTTGGATTGCTGTTGTGATATAGAGATTGGGAACAATAAATTCTGCTGGTACAACTGCTTCTTTTCCGTACACCAACTGGAATGGTATCTGATTATGCAATCTCTTTACAGTGGTTCTATAAGCCCGTAAGATAGCCGGAATCCTTTCATCCCAGTCGTCTCGATTTGCAAAGCATACCTTTTTCAGGCCCTTATCTAAGATTTTATTAAAGGCTTCTATGGTCCCATTCGCTTGTGGGTGGTATGGGTTGCTCTTGTGAAGTTGCATCATAAAGTTTTGCAGCAACGACTGGATTGTTGCATTCATGAAGTGCGTCCCGTGATCGCTTGTCAAGCTCCTCAGGCAGCCGAATTTGGTGATGATGTTTTCAAAGATAAATCTCGCTGCAGTGTCGGTGGTACAATCTTTCACTGGCGCGGCTTCAGCCCATCTAGTTAGGTACTCTGTTGCAGTTATGATGTATCTTGCTTGTGAGTGTCGTGCATCAAGGGTTATGGGTCCAATGAAGTCAACTGCCCATTTCTCGAAGGCTTGTATTGTTCCTACAGGTTGCAATGGTAGTTCGTCCCTATGCAATGGTTTGCCAACTCTCTAACATACATCACACTTCGCATATTCTTTTGCATCTCTATGTATGGTGGGCCACCATAATCCTGCCTGTCAAATTTTCCTTGTGGTGCACTTTCCACCCACATGTCCTCCCACAACTCCATTATGGCATTCCCATAGGATCTCTGGCCGCTCGTGATCCAATATGCACCTTCTTAGTACTTGGTCTAATCCCAACTTGTATAATTGGCCCGCAATGAGCTGATAATCTGCTGCTTTGACCACTAAGTGTTTTCTTTGGACTGTTGTATAGTCTTCTGGACCTTTCCCCGTAGCCAAGAATATTGCTATTTGCTCTAGATAGCCAGGTTGCGCTAGACCAATCTCTGCATCATTCTAAGACAATGGAACAAAATTACATTCCTGTAAAGGATCCATGTTGGTGAGAATATGGGTTATAAATTCCACAATTACAGATCATGAAGTATTGCTGCTATAAATTAATATTTTAGATTCAGCCATAAGGCTGACAGTTCGCAGTAACTGGATGAACTGTATACAGTCCTGTCGAAATATATTTCTGTCTCCTATACTGGATGATGCTTTGCGGCTTAGAAAATCATTTGTTTCTTTTTCATATCACCACCTATACAGGGAACACAATCAGGATTCAGACAGATTATCCAAATCAACCATAGATTTGGAACGGGGTCTTTGGCAGATTTCAGAGGCTTGCGGGGGTTCCAACTTCTCTTATTCATGCAGGCCATTTCTGGAGACTCCTGGCCAGCTGCCCGGGGTTACTTCATAGTCCGATCTGCGCTGTTTTTGGCATGTCACTCACACACTGTTATTTTTGTTTTCATTTTGCTTATCATCCGAGATATCCTGTGTATATTTTTTATCATGGCCTCTACACTTAACAGATGATTTATATATAGACCTTTGCTATGTGGTTCTAAGACGATAATAGAATCCTTTCAGCTTGATGTATACTTTTGCTCAGACATGCTCTTGATATGATCTGCATACACACTATGTTTATTAAATGTAATTTTTATTCCCTTAATAAAAATTACGGTTTTTTTCCTAAGGAAAAAAAAAAGGCTGACGGTTCGCAGGACATATAATGAGGAAACCTCAAGGTTGAGATGAAATTTCTGAATTTGCAATAATACCAGATTCTAGAAATTTCTACACAGCTCTGAAATAATTCACCCACAGCAGCCTGTTTCGTGTGCTTGCCACTTTAAAGTAGTGTGCTCACATATAATAATTCAAGTTAATGGGAGCTTTATCGCCAAAACCAAGTCCATTCCGTGGAATGACTGAATCCACAATCCAGTTAATATTTCTCCATTGCATCTTCATCCAAGAGGGGACCTGATTGTTTCTTCTTGGATACATATGAACCCAAATATCTAATGATCAGTTTTGAAATTTCAGCGTTTACTTTTAAGTGTGATGTCAACTAACTCTTTGCTGCCAGAGGGGAATCTGCTTGCAAGCTCATGCCACACTCCCCACCAAAACTTTTCTTGAGGTCAATTTGATCAGTAGAAATACAGCAATCTCTGTGAATGACGAACCTGGGATCAAAAAGACTTGCTACAATCCCCAAACCATCCTATGTAATATTCTAAGGAAATATTTGCCCTAGTTTTTATTTTTCCTTCAATAACTAGGGTTTTTAAAATTTTTTGTTTTATACAAACAGTCCAATTCAACCACAAACAACAGGATTCTCAATAAGCAGTACTGACTTTTAATATGAAGAAATCCAACAGTATAATTCCAATGGTTCTACCGACTAGTGCAATAAATGTAATCCCAAACAGATTGTAATGTCCTCTACAAATTGAGGATGGATGAAGGACGAAATAGCCTATCAATCTCCGTAGGCTACAGTCCTCAATAAAGGGGAAAACCTCAAAATTTCCAATTCTGGGCAAGTTTTGGGGCAGCTGGGCAAAGAAACCCAAAATTGGGGTTTGGAGTAATATTTACTCAATCAATTAATAAGAGACCCCACAAGGAAATCTATAAATATAAGAAAGTTGAATTCATTTTGGATCATCTTATTTGTTTCTTGAGCATTGGCTCTGGGGGTTTTAAGACCCATATTTTTTTGTCAATTTCAGTAGTGAAAGATTCCACCCTAGTTGACACATTTTCCATTTTCTCTCATTCTGTTCTGGTACAGGAAAAGCATCTGGAAGGCAGCAAAACTCTTGTTGGTTCTGTGTCTGGCACAAGAGTACTATAAGGACAGCGAAATTCTATGTTGATTTTGATCCTTGTTCTGGGCACAGTGATTTCATTGGATAAAGCAGCGAGGTCTCTGTTTGCATCTTAACGTGTGTTATGGGCACAGGTATTAAGAAGGGAGTTATGGACGGGATCAACATGCAAGATACTTCCTCAAGCATTTGCATTCTGCTGACAGAGTGATAGCGAAATCTAGAGCCCTAATTATTGAACAAACCAAGCGCTATTTCCTGAAGCAAACAGATCCTGGGGTTCTGAAGATCAGCAAGGAAGATATCCGGAGCCTGTAGCATCTTATCAAATTTCTGGGAAATCAAGTCTCTTGAGGGTTAACGTTTGAATCCCCAGCTTCTGCAGAGGCAATAGTGACAGCAAATCCAAAGTCTAAGGAGCCATCCGAAGTGGAAAAGATGTATTCTGTAGGATCGGATATCGTTCTGTGGATCAGACATATAGTCTCTGAGTCAAATGCGAGGTCAAAAGGAGGTCCATCAGAAGTGAAGTTCAGCTCTCTACACAGGTCAGTGGAACGACTTCTGGTGCGAGTTTGGAGCCTATGCGAGAGTCCCTCTATGACTCTGTAGCTCGGTCCTGCCACAGGAAAGGTCCCAAAACCCTCTCAACAGGACCATAATCATCACAGAAGTGAATCAGGTCCTTCTAATGGTAGCATCCAGGGCAGTCTATTTCATGCAGACAGTGCAGAAGAACTCTAAACTGTGATCAATATTCTGTGTCTCGAATTAACTTTGGTTTCCATTGCTGCATACAAACTGTATTGCTTGTATATCTGTGGATGTTCACAATACTGTGTTTACTGCTTTTTTGAGGACTGAACTTGTTATATGATCGAATTGGAGTTTGTTGGACATATTCATTCCATTGTTTATTATATGAATTTCTGGTTATTTACTGCATTATTGATAAAATTGTGCTGTGAAATAGAGAATACTTTTATGATAGTAGAACAGGGAAAAAGGTCTGTAAACCTTAGTGACCAGAGAAACCCTAGGGCAGAATTAACCTAGGTCATTACAGTGGTATCAAAGCGCTGGAATCCTGCCAGCCTGTGAGCTTTGTATGTTTCCGGGAGATACAAGTAACATTACAGTCAGAAAGAATAAGGTTAATCACAGGGCAGCCATGGAGGGTAAGGAAGAACAAGGAGCTCCAGACACCAAGGAACTCTTACATGTACTGATACATCGACAAACAGAAATATCAAACTTGATATTACAAGGACAACAGTTAATGCAAACATTGGCCCTAGGACAGCAACAACTTGCTCAGCTACTGACTCATCTTATAGGAAATGAAAATGTTGCTTTCAACAACAAAACTAACACAGGAGGTAGTGGGAATCATAACCCTGGTCCCCCTAACACCAGGGAAACCAACAGAAGGAATCACCAACCGTTACTTCCTCAATTTACAAATAATCAAGCTGCAGTAAACCAAGAAGTTGTTGAACCAAACAGACTACTATTACTTTTGGGATTATGCAGTGCTAGAAAAAAACATGTTAGTAGCCATGACCTTCAATGAATACAGTAATTTCAGATTCCGAAACAGACCCAAGGTTAGCTCCGATCTAATATGCAAGGTGAGTAAACTTTCCCTTCGCTCATTTGATGGATTATCTAAATGTACAACAAGAGCCTGGGTGCAGAAATTGGACAGCTATTTCAAGCTCAACCCTATGGTGGAAGTAGATGCGATCCAATTTGCCACATCACATCTAGAAGGAGAAGTGCATGAATGGTGGTATCATGGTATAGTAACATTGGGGCATGCCAACATCACTTTTACAAATATTTTACGCAAAGGCTGATAGAAAGATTTGATCGAAAGAACCCAGACATCCACTTCAGAGAATTGGCTCTACTCAAGCAAACGGGGTCACATGAAGAGTTTATTGCAAAATTTGAACGAACCGTAGTCATGGTGACAGATATATCTGAACAGCGATTAGTCATGCTTTTCACTGAGGCATTAGCCGATACAAGGTTAGATCAAGGCATTCAACCCTGCCACCCTTCAGGAGGCTATCAAGAAGACTCGAGATATGGGAAATGCAACCACTAAGTCAAAGGCTCCATCCAAGCCTTTCATTCCTCCCAAAGATAAGGAGAAGAAGCTCCTTCAATATGATTGGCCCAGAAAAGACAGGCTAGATGAAGAAACATGAAGTGAACTCAGACGAAAGAAGCTATGCTTCAATTGCAAGGAGCCATGGGAACCAAGACATCATTGCTTAGGTAAGGGAAAAATTCACTACATCAAAGTAGTCTCTAATGACGAAGAAGAAGGAGAGGAGCCCACTTCAAATGTTGAAGAAAAATCGCCACAAAAGGAAGCAAATGAATAAGAAAAGTATAGCAGCCCCAAGGAGGAAGCGAAAGGACATGAAAGGCCCAACGGTGAGAAGAAGACATGACCACAAGTTAAAATTGCAACCCTTTCAGGCACGCCCAAGTATTACACTTTCAGGATCAAGGGAGTTGTCAAAGGACAACGCATCACAACATTAATTGATGGAGGAGCTACACACAACTTCATTGATGCATCATTAGTAGCAAGGAGAGGACTTCCCACCGAAGAATTTGAGGGCCTTGACGTGATAGCAGTGGATAGATACAACTTGGATTACACACGGATGATTCCAAGTTTGAGTGTAACACTTGTTTATTATACTTTCACTAGGGACTTCTATGTAATAGATCTTGCAAATATTAATATGGTATTGGGAGTTAAATGGTTATATTCGTTGAGGAAGCACACTATGGACTACAAAGCATTGGAAATGGAATTTAAAGCCCCTAATGGTAGTAAGGTAGTTTTGAGGGGCATGACTAATGGGGGCCCACAAGTCGTTTCTGCCAGAAGAATGGAGGCCATATTTAGGCACGGAGATATAGCATATGCAGTAGAATGCAAGATTACAAACCAAAAGACTCCCAGTAGTGATAAACCACAGTACAGAGCAGACATTCAATGAGTGTTGGACAAGCATGGCCAAGAATTTAGTGATATTGCCCAAGGGTTACCTCCTAAAAGAGGATTTGAGCATATTATAGAATTGGAAGAAGGGGCCAAGCTATAAATTCAAAGACAAGATATAGAAGACCATTCAAGAATTACAAGCAATGGGCCATATCAGACATAGCTCGAGTTCATTCGCCTCAACCGTGGTTTTGGTGAAGAAGAAAGATGGCACGTGGAGAATGTGTATCGATTACCAAGCTCTCAACAAGAAAATCATCAAAAACAGGTATCTTATTCCCAAGATCGTTGAATTACTAGACGAGCTTCATGGGCCAATGTATTGTTCGAAGATTGACTTTCGATCAAATCCAAGTTCGAGACCAAGACATGCTAAAAATAGCATTCTGATGCCACTACAGACACTTAGAATTTTTGGTCATGCCCTTTGGGTTAACCAATGCTCCCGACACTTTCCAATCTTGCATGAATACCATCTTTAATAAGCAACTAAAGAAGTTTTTATTAGTATTTTTTGACGGCCTTCTCATTTACAACAAGACAAGGGATGATCACTTGGAACATTTAAATAAAATCTTGAGCATCATGCAATAACAGTCACTTTATGCCAAGGCATCAAAGTGTGAGTTTGGATTGACAGAGATTCTTTACTTGGGACATATAATCAATGCAAAGGGAGTATAGGTTAATCAAGAGAAGATTCAAGCAATATTTGATTGGCCCACACCTACGAATTTGACTGAGTTGCAAGGATTTTCGGGATTTGCAGCTATTACTGGCGATTTGCCAAGGGGTTCTCTCAATTAAGTGCACCATTAACAAATTTGATGAAGAAAGGAGCAATTAGGTGGATGAAAGAATCAAACAAGACATTCAACAAGCTCAAAGAATGTGATGAGCTCAAGTCCAGTCTTAGCACTCTCCGACTTTAGTCAACCCTTTGTATTAGGATGTGATGCATCAAGAGAGGAAATAGGGGTTGTCTTAATGCAAAAAGGGCCACCCCATTGCATTCGAAAGATGGAAGCTCCAGGATACAGAGAAACTTTACTCCATATACGGTAAAGAGATGCTTTCGATCATGCCCACCTTGGCAAAGTTAAGAGTCCAGACAATATTTGGTGGGAAACAGGTTCGTAGTCAGGACAGACCGCAACATCGTACGTCATTTCTTGGAGCAAAAGGACCTGAACGAACGACACCAGAAGTGGCTAAGTAAAGTACAAGCCTATGATTTTGATATTGAGTAAAGGGGAAAGGAATGTTGTGGTTGATGCACTTTCTAGGAAACCAGCGGCATGTTCCCTCATAGAACTCGCAGAAGATTGAAAGGCTCATCCCTGAGCAGAATATGCCAAGAACCAACTTGCATGTGCACTAACCGACAAACTCATTCAAGATGACAGGTACAAAATAGTCGATGATATTATTTACTACAAAGACAAGATGTACTTGGTTCATGAATTTGTGCTCAAGGAGAACATTTTGAAGGTTATGCATGACACTCCATCAGTTGGACATCATGAGTTCTTCAAAACCTACCGACATATTAGGGAATGATTTTTATGGAAAGGTCTCAAGGAAGATGTGATAAAATACGTCAAGGAATGCATGACATGTGAACAGAATAAGGTCGAGCACACAGATCCTGCAGAGCTCTCCAACCTCTCCCAATTCCAGAACAAAAAAGGGAGAGCATCTCAATGTACTTCATCATAGGGCTACACAAGATGCAAGGCAAAGATTGTGTCTATATCGTGGTGGACAGATTAATGAAATTCGCACACTTCTTTGCAATCTCAGCTGACTATTCGACCCAACAAGTAGCAGAACTCTTCTTCAAAGAAGTCTTCAAGCTCCATGGACTACCTAAAAATATAGTCAGCAATCGGGTCAGCAAGTTTATGGGTGCATTCTGGCAGGAGCTCTTCAGGCTAGAGTGAACAGAATTAAACCCTAGCACTAGTTATCACCCACAAACAGATGGGCAGACAGAAAACGTGAATAAGTGGATTGAGGGATACTTACGTAATTATGTGATGTGTCAACAAAAAGCATGGATCAAATGGTTGTACCTAGGGAGAATTGCTACAATACAACCTACCATTTATCAATTGGGATCACACCCTTCAAAGCACTATATGGATCTGATGCACCGTCCTTTATCAATAGGATCTTTGGAGACAGCAAAACACCCATTGCTAAAAACAGGATACAAGAGAGTCGGGACATCCTCCGGTACTTAAGGAAAACATGCAGGATGCTCAATTAGAAAAGGATGTACGCAGACCAGCCTCAAATAGAATGCAGCTTTGAGGTAGGAGACTTCGTTTTTTGAAGCTTGCAGCCCTACAAACAATCCACACTCAAGAAAAGCAGCACATAAAAATTGAAGCCCAGGTTTTATGGACCTTATAAATCTCTCTGAAGGATTGGCGAAGTGGCGTATGAATTAGAACTACCGAGAGACAACGGAGTCCATAATGTATTTCATGTATCATGCCTCAAGAAGGTTGTGGGATAGTAGGTCACCACCTCTATTGAATTTCCACCATTAGACGAATAAGGACAACTAGAACCGATTTTGGAGACGATCATGGTCGTTTAAGAAAAGAAGTTAAGAGGGAGAGTCATTCCAGAATACCTTATCAGATGGAAGAATCTACCAGAGGAGGACGCAACATGGAAAGGAGAACGAAATTTGCAGCACCTAAATCTGCAATTGCTTGAGGGCAAGCAAATTCGAGCAGGGGGAATGAAATGTCCTCTACAAATTGAGGATGGATGAAGGATGATATAGCCCATCAATGACCGTAGGATATAGTCCTCAATAAAAGGGAAAACCCCAAAATTTCCAATTCTGGGCAAGTTTTGGGGCAGTTGGGCAAAGAAAGCCAAAATTGGGGTTTGGAGTAAAATTTACTCGATCAATTCAGAAAAGACCCCTCTAGGAAATCTATAAATATAAGAAGGTTGAATTCATTTTGGATCATCCTATTTGTTTCTTGAGCATTAGCTCTGAGGGTTTTAAGACCCCTTTTTTTGTCAATTTCAATGGTGCAGGGTGAGGAACCGGCAATTGTGGCTTCTTCAGGATTTTTTATAGTTTGGATCCGTTATTTGGGGGTCAATCTGAAAGATTCCACCCTAGCTGACACATTTTCCATTTTCTCTCATTCTGTTCTAGTATAGGAAAAACATCTGGAAGGCAGCAAAATTCTTGTTGGTTTTGTGTTTAGCACAAGAGTACTATAAGGCCAACAAAATCCTATGTTGACTTTGATCCTCGTTCTGGGCACAGGAATTTCATTGCAGAAGGCAGTGAGGTCTCAGTTTGCATCTTAATGTTTGTTCTGGGCACAAGTATTAAGAAGGGAGTTCTGGACGGGATCAACAAGCAAAATACTTTCTAAAGCATTCGCATATTGCTGACAGTGTGATAGCGAAATCTACAACCCTAATTATTGAACAGACCAAGCCCTATTTCCCGAAGCAAACGGATTATGGGGTTCTCAAGACCAGCAAGGAAGATATTTGAAGCCTATCGCATCCTATCAAATTCCTAGGAAGTCAAGTCTCTTGAGGGTTAACATTTGAATCCACAGCTTTTGCAGAGGCAATAGTTACAGCAAATCCAAAGTCTGAGGAACTATCCGAAGTGGAGAAGAAAAATTTTGTAGGATCAGATTGTTTTCTGTGGATCAGACAGACATATAGTATCTGGGTCAAATGAGAGGTCAAAAGGAGGTCCATCCGAAGTGAAGTATAGCTCTCTACACAGGTCAATGATACGACTTCTGGTGCAAGTTTAGAGCATATGCAAGAGTACCTCTGTGACTCTATAGCTCAATCCTGCCACAGGAAAGTTCCCAAAACCCTCTCAACAAGACCATAATCATCACAGAAGTGAATCATCCTTGTTAGGGTAGCATCCAGGGCAATCTATTTCATACAGACATTGCAGAAGAACTCCAAACTGTGATCAATTGTCTGGTTAGAATATTTTGTGTGTCGAATTAACTTTGGTTTCCATTGTTGCGTACAAACTTTATTGCTTGTATATCTGTGGATGTGGATGTTCACAATACTAAGGGTTTACTGCTTTTTGAGGACTGAACTTGTTATGTGATCGAATTGGAGTTTGTTAGACATCTTTATTACATTGTTTATTATATGAAGTTATGATTACTTACTGCATTACTGAGAAAATTGTACTGTCAAATAGAGAATACTTTTATGATAGTAGATGTGGGAAAAAGGTGTGTAAACCCTAGTGCTAGAGAAACCCTAGAGCAAAATTAACCTAGGTTATTACACAGATCTTTGAGAATTCAACAATATACAGAGATCTAATTTTTAGTAGATTGATACTACAAAATTCAAATACCCTAGCTTGCCTCAGGTTTGTGCCTTTTCCTAATCACTGCAACAGTTCGGGTTTGTTCAAATCAGGACCACTTCCCCAGGAAATCTTTCTATCTCATTACAGGGCTCGCACTTAATTTCCAGACTTCGGATCTGTGGAGTAACATAGGATAGCAAATAATTGCATTCTTCTAAATACTCGCTCAACTAACAACTCCAAGGATCTCACTCTTCTGAATGAATGAATTCGGATCACAGCTTTAATGAGTCGGACCCTGCCTCAGATATAAATATTCGATTACTCAGATTCCAAGTGAGCTCGACTCCTGCAAGAGGGATTCAGCCTTCTGATCAAAGTCTGGTCTTGCACAAAAATCGGCCTCAAGAAATGTCACTGTCTGTCAACTAACTTGGCCACAAGAAGTTCGTCTTGCTCAGGGTTCTTCGCTCTTCTCAAACTCTGAAATTTCGGCAAGTTTTAGATGAGTTTCCACGGAGATTAGGCCACCAGTAGTACGATTTGACCAGAGATTATCTTCTAGGAATTCGTCCAATCTCCAAATTTCCCTTAAGATACCTTGTCATACTAGGATGATGAATTTTTCCTATGCCAGAACAAATACAAGAAAAATAAATTTCTGACCCAGCCATGAGCAAGCACAGGAAGCAACGACATTGCTGACCTCAGTGCCCTCCTCCTAGGCCTCAGAATGATAAATTTCCTGGGCTGGTATTTGCGATCTCCGAAACAGAAGAACCCCTGAAGGAGAAGAACGATTTCGTAATGTAACTGCACCAGACACCAAACTGCCATTTCAGGACTGGGGAGGGCAGCGGAACAGAGACATGGATGATCCTCTTGATACAGGTATGATCCCTGCAACTGCTTGACAATACGCCTTTCAAGATTTTGATGATTATAATCTTGATATTTGTAATTGCCAAGATGGTAGTTTTAATTTTCTGAAAACAATCGCTCGCACCAAGCGGTAGGTATTATCAAAATTTTGGTTGAAGGTAGTTTTGTTAGATAAATATTGAGGCAGTTAATTTGGGCGATGCCAGTGCTCGTGGTTGTTGCCCTAGCAGCCCACTTTTTTATTTTTAATGTCATTGTATGTATTGTGATATATCTATAGAACCATCTTCTAAAAAAGGGGGGGAAAGATGAACATTCAGATAGAAAACCTCATTTGCATGCCGCTTCCCCGCCACCCATTCAGCTCCATTGCCACGTTCGCCAAATTGCTCCACGATCCCATCCCCAACTGCACAGCTGAAATTGGATGCACTGCTGCCACTGCTACCAGTCCCACCGTCATATCCACTGCTGCTAGGACTGCCTCCATTGCCAATTTCCAAAATCTCATTCTCCTCGCCCTTAATTTCCAAGATTTTGATGATTATAATCTTGATATTTGTAATTGCCAAGATGGTAGTTTTAATTTTCTGAAAACAATCGCTCGCACCAAGCGGTAGGTATTATCAAAATTTTGGTTGAAGGTAGTTTTGTTAGATAAATATTGAGGCAGTTAATTTGGGCGATGCCAGTGCTCGTGGTTGTTGCCCTAGCAGCCCACTTTTTTATTTTTAATGTCATTGTATGTATTGTGATATATCTATAGAACCATCTTCTAAAAAAGGGGGGGAAAGATGAACATTCAGATAGAAAACCTCATTTGCATGCCGCTTCCCCGCCACCCATTCAGCTCCATTGCCACGTTCGCCAAATTGCTCCACGATCCCATCCCCAACTGCACAGCTGAAATTGGATGCACTGCTGCCACTGCTACCAGTCCCACCGTCATATCCACTGCTGCTAGGACTGCCTCCATTGCCAATTTCCAAAATCTCATTCTCCTCGCCCTTAATTACGCCATCCTCTGATCCTCCCCCGATTCTAAGGGCACCCCGCCCGTCATTAAGGGAAATTTCATTTTCATCAGGTGGTGTTCCAGGGTTACAGTCCCCATTCTTCTCTGCAGAAATGGTCAATCCCCTGATCTGACTAACACCTTGCTCAATTAAAGCAGCAGCATCATCATTATCACTGCCCTTCTTACTATTAGTATTCTCTTTTTCGGGAAGATAACAAGGCCCGGAATCCAAGTCCTCGTCCTCGAATAAATCCTCGTAAGACTCGTAAAATTCTTCGGGGTTTACAGATTCCTTTTGATTCAGATCACTTTCTCGAGCCATGGAATTCATGGCAGGGAATGTTGAAATTATTCATAAGGTCATTGCAGTTTCCGGAAGCTGGCAAAGACTCGATCCATCCAATTATTCAGAGCTTTTGTACCCGGTACTTCCAAACCAGCGCAGAGCCCTGTGAGCCTGCCAAAACCGCCCAATTCGATCGGACGAAACCTCTGGATCGCGTGAGTTATGGAAATCAGTATTGGATTTGGAGAGCAAATATTGTCCAGTGTCGGGAAATTTAGGAAAATCTCTTGGCCTCATAAATTGGACTTGGGGGCCGGGTCGGCGACAAGGAGAAAATTCGTAGATCCGAACGGACTTTCTGCGTCAATGCGATATCTGTCACGTCACCCCAGAGTCATTTTCATACTTGCGTTAAATTTTTCGTTTTCTGTCGTGTAATTGGTTTAGAGAGTGGTCACATGAGGACAGTGGAGCTATGTTTTAAATATTAAAATGGTTACAAACTTTGAGTGGGCTTAATGAAACTATAATTTTCAGCCCCTGATTTAGACGTATTTTTTCGTCAATTTGGTCCTTTTTCTTAAGATATTGCTACCTTTGAAAATCCGTGATTGTTTTGTATTCCTCCACCTTATAATTATGGTATTTGTAATAATTTTTTTCAAATTATTTGTAATATTTTTTTTCAAATTTTAGAAACTTATTTTTTTATTATATGATTTCGTTATCAGCTAAAAGTTTATAGATTTTAATTTTTTAATAAATGTCTTTTTAAATTTATAATTTTTGGTTCTCTTTATAATCTATAATAAAGGTAATAGATTATAGAGGTTTTAAAATATATAATAAAGGTTATATGTAGGTATAATGTAAAAAATAAATGATTTGTAAACCTGTATGGGTTAGTTTAATTAAATAATAATAAATGGTTTAAAATATATAAAGTCTAATATAAAAAAATTGTAGTATTTATAATAATAATATTCAATTTGTTATAAGATAAGATGGATTTTATTTTATAAATTAAAACTAGTATATCTGGAAGTCAAGGGAATACTCGAGAGAAAAAAGTTAAATTTTGATTATATTTAAATGTATTGAATGCATAATTAACAATCGTCTTGCAACTTATTGCTTACCACTCAAGTTTCAACTTTGAAGTTATACTCTAAAAAAAATTAATAAAAAAGTATAACTATAAATTGAGATGTCTAAGTAATTACAATTCTACTCTCTTTTTTTTAAGCTTAGGTGGTACCTTCGATTTTCTATTAATAAATTTGGGCAAAAGATGCAAAACTAAACCTCAACCTGCCCGCAGGAAACCAAGTATTTTGGCCATCTAAGTTCGAAATAAGTCAACCAAAACATAAAAAGTCTTAATAACTGATACCAAATCTGTCTATACTGGATATCGTGCAGAAACCATATCATGTACAAAAGGAAAGCGACATTAGAACCGAAAACACAAAATGCAACAAAAAACTAGAGAATTTTAGTCTTCCTCAAAGTCAACAGGTGTTGGAGCTTTGGCAGAAGCTCCAGGTAGTTCAACAGGGACCTGTTGCAACGCTTTAAGCTCCTTCTCCAATCTACCAAGTCTTGTATACTGATGCAACTGGCGTAAATTGATTTCCTAGACATTCCTATTAATATCCGCCAGGGTCGACTCCAGCTTTGTCTCCAATTTTGTCTCCGCTATAGACATAACAGCTTTGGCAAGAAGACATTTAATTATCCAGTAAGTGCGAACAGATCGCTGAAACAAAGAAGTGTGTCCTCAAGTATGCCCAGGATCCGGAGTCACAGTCTGCATATCCTCAAAAGCCATATCATCCTCCAAATCAATATTATCCAGAATCTTAGAGTCCCAGCCATAGATGCGACCACGAACAGAATTAGGAATTTCATTCATAAAGGTTTCAACCAGTGGCTCAAGGTGCTGTTGAATTGTCTTTCTACCCTGTTTCCGATGCGTTTCAGAAGAGGACTGCTTGCCCTTTCCCCCATTGGGCTTTCGATCGCGCTTTACCATTATAGAAAAAACTGAAAAAAAATAAAAAATAAATAAATAAATAAAATAAATAACAAAAAAATAAATAAATAAATAAATAAAAATTAAAAAAAATATATATATATATATATATATATATGTGTGTGTGTGTGTGTGTGTGTGTGTGTGTGTGTGTGTGTGTTAAGACTTCCACCCATAGAACAAGAGAAGTCAGCCGCATAGATACTATATAGAGAACACCATAATGAATATCACCGTCTTCTAGGTCCGCTACCGAAAAAAAGCGCAGAGAGAAACGCCCCGCACGGACAGAAAAGCAGCGGAGCGAAACCAAACAAAGCTGGGAAATAGGCCGCAGAGAAGAATTGCTAGCAGAACGCAGCAAGAGATAGGGGGAGATAAGCAGCCATATCAGAATCCCGAAACCAAAGGTAGGCTAATTACAGGGGCTGAGACAACCCAAACAAAGAGGCATGCAAGTACCTAAGGTAACCCAGAAGAGAGCGAGGTGAAAAGGTGGAGCCCAAGTGAAAAACTGAGAGAAGGAAGGATGAAAAAGACGACCATTCTCCCAAAAACCCGAAAACCAAACCAGGGCATGGTAATCCTGACTAGTAGCAAAGCAATTACCATAACCCAAATTGCGAACACTGCGCATGCAACTGAACAAGAATCCCTAAAAGCAAACCAGGCTCATAATAGCCGAACCATGCCAAATGCGAAACACCTCTTCAACGATAGAGCGACAGAGAAGAAACTCGGAAGAGTAGTGCAACTAGCCCGCCCATAGGTAGAGAGCGTACCGCAAAATACGAGAGATACCCGGGTCAGGGGAGAAACACAGGAACAAACTAAGACTAGCAAGTTGAAACATACAAGACAGAGTATAAACGAAATGAATAAACTGGATGCAACAACGAACGTCATAACCATGCCGCATGAATTCAAACCAGAAGCGGCCATACCGCCATTCCCACAAATCTTGTAAAAAAACCATGAGATAAATTCACAGACGAGAGGAGAGCAGATACGAGAACTGAAAGGTTAGAAACGGAGATACATACCACGGCTGAGAGAGCTTCGTCACCCTGAAACCATGGCGATCAACACCGATGCATGCACGAGCAACCTCAGGAATGAAAAGCCACACGGAACAAGTAACAATGAAAAGGCAAACATCCTTGTAAACCTTAACCCCGCACACACGGCACAGTTTCCAAAATATGACTGACAACTGAGCTAGCCAATCCATCTGGAGGCTCCGGGAAACGCAAATCATTTAAGAGCGGGGGTGTCGGTTGTCCCTTTGGTGAACTCCTCGCATCAGTTGCATGCACCCACCACGTGGTAGGCGTACATATTCCGCATACCCTCCACCACGTCAGCGTACAGTGGCCACATTAACACGATCGGACGGAGTTCCCGTGTGAGGCCTCGTGCATTGTAAGTCGCGCTCTATTCAAGGTACATCACATCCCAAGTGGGAAGTACTCTAATCTGGAGTATTACAACCCAAATCCATTGTAAGAATGGTATGAAGATCAGGCATCGTTTGCAACAACTCCCGGTGCCATGGTCGATCCAAATGACCATCAACGTTGCGGCAAGCCCAATTTGCAAGATAATCAGCCGCCTGGTTGCCTTATCGTCGCACATGCATAGGTATGACATAATCGACTTGCATGATTTGTTGTTGAATTTCTTGTATCAATATGGTTGTTCGCCAACTCTTGGTAATCGCCTCCCAATTCATGTCGTGAAGGAGTTTTTGAAGAATGCCAGTAACCATGGCAGAATCACCTTCAATTTCTATCTTATTATCATGTTCACGCTTAGCAATAGCAAGTCCAAATTTTACAGTGGCAAGTTCCGCTTCATTATTTGTAGAATGCCCTAGGTCAATAGCAAAAATCTGGAGAGTTATTCCTGAACAATCTCGAAACAGTCTGCCGGTGCCTGCCTGTCAAGGATTCCCCTTGGATGCGCCATCATAATTCAATTTAAGAAATCCTGATTGTGGTCGAACGAAAGTAGTTCTAACATGGTATGGTAACGGCACTTGTTTCCAGCAAGAGGGTGCAACCATCTCTTCTGCCAGATTTAACTGGTGAAGGATACGACGTTCCTGAGCAGGAACCACCCAATCGCCATGATCCCATTTTTCAACCAAAATGGTTTCATGGATTCCTTGCTTAGTAAGGGTCCATATATCTTCAAGATTAAGTTTGAAATCCTGAAAAATCCTGCGATTATGTTCTTTCCATTGAGACCAGAGGAGAAAACCGACCACAAGCACCCATGCTTTGTTCACTACAGGGCTTTTGTATCTCCCTTTCCTCCAGTTTGCAATGGTTTGGGGCAAACTATTTGCATGTCAATCAGTTTGTTGGAATAAGCGATGAAGGTTAAGCCACAACCGTTCCATCTCAGGACAAGTATTCAACAGATGCTCCATTGTTTCTGTAGATGCTTCACACATAACATACTTAGATGGTCCATGCATTCCCCTCTTCTGGAGTTGATCCCATGTCAGAATCCGCCCATTCCCCACCAACCATAAGAAATGCTCAATTTTCGGCCAATGCTTAGTAGCCCAGATCTTGGTCCACAACCGATCAGCTAGGATATCCAATTGCTGCGCTTGCAGTTGATAGGCTTCCTAAATCAAAAACATTCCCCGCGGTCGATAACCCCATCGCAAAATATCATAACCCTCCTGTATAGGGATCTTTCTTGTCTGGAGTTCGTTGGAAAAAATTTCCCACTGTTGTGTGTATGGAGCCTGTGGCCAATGACCCTTGTGTTTCCATCACCGCCAGAAGGAGTCAGCCTGGTCGTCCCAATAATGGTGAACTGCCACACAACGAGGGTTTCGAGTAAACAAAAATATTCCGCCAAATCCAGTCGAGTGAACAAATTCTCCCATTGCTGCCATGAGTCCTCCCAAAAGCCTGCGTGAGTACCATCTCGAACTTCCTAGAAACTATGTTGCCTGATCAGATGTCTATTGGCAAAGGCAAGGTTCCAAATCCCCGAGCCTTTTTCAATAGTAAGGCAATTAAGCCGCTCCTTAACCATTGGGGGCATATGGTAATTCCTAGCCCAAATAGTCTGCCATAATGCCACTCCTCCTTGTAGCCACCTCCACCATAACTTAGCACCCATGACCTGATTAAGAACAGAAGGGTCCCGTAGACTGAGCCCCCCTCTTGGTTTAGGTAAAGTAAGCTTATCCCAGGATAACAAGGCCCATTTCCTCTTTTCCTGGGCACCTTGCCATAAAAATTTCTTATACAAACTAACTAGATCTTCACAGGTTTTTTTAGGGAAAGCCATGCCCGACAACTGGTAGATAGGGAGGGCTTGGAGAACAGCGTGAAGGAGAATAACCCGACTTGGCAAGTTTAAGGCTCAAAAGGACCAGTCGAGCATACGGTTTTGAATTCTAGTCAAAAGAGATTTCCAACAACTAGTTCTGACCACATTTTCAGACAAAGGCATTTCAAGATATTTGGAAGGGAATACTCCCAAAGTAAAACCAAGTGTTCGGGTAAGAAAGCGCTGAGATTGAGGGGCCGTATTAAAAAAGAAAACATTTGATTTTCCTTTGTTCACCATCATTCCTGAAGCCTGCATAAAGGTGTTTAAAATATCCAAAATCGCTTTGCATTATCGAAGAGTGGCTTGGAAAAATAGCATAATATCGTCAACAAATTGTTGATGCGACAAAGTCAAATGAGGGTCCCATAAGTTAAGCCCTTTAACCTTGCCAACTAGAACTTTCTATTTAATAAGTCTGCCTAAACCCTCCGCTGCTAAGATGAAAAGGAAGGGTGATAGGGGATCACCCTGTTGCAGACCTCTAGAAGCAGTAAAGGAGCACGAAGGAGATCTATTTAATAAAATAAAGAAGTGAGCAGAGGTAATTGTGGACATCACCCACTGAACCCACCGAACATCAAAGCCAAAAGACAATTAGACATGCTTAAGATAATTCCAGTTAAGACTATCATAAGCTTTGGCCAAGTCCAACTTAATCATCATACCTTTAGCTTTAAGTTGCCAGAGAGAATGGATAGCCTCTTGAGAAGTGATAATACCATCAAGAATTTGTCGGCCTTTGACAAACCCTGTTTGTTCGGGTGAGATCAGAGCTGGCAGAATAGGCTTCAAACGATTCACCATAATCGTGGACATGATTTTATAGATGACGTTACATAATGCAATTGGGTGGAAACCCGGAGGGGTATCACAATTCTCTGTTTTCGGAATCAAAGTGAGGAAGGTAGGATTTAAGCCTTTGAATACCTAACAGAGGTGGCGGGATTCCTTAGCTATATCAACAATCTCCTAACCCAAGAAGTGCCAAGACGCTTGATAAAATTCAATAGTAAAGCCATCGGGTCCTAGCGCTTTATTTCGAGGCATGTCCTTAACAATATCCTCGACTTCAGCCATAGTAATTTCCTGGAGCAGAGCTAAGTTTTGATCACGAGTCACCAACTGAGGAATGATAGCAGAAACCCTAGCAATAGCATCTGTCCTATGTTGATTAGGTTCCGAAAGGATAGCTGAAAAATGATTAACAAGTTCGTGTTCCATATCCTCATGCTCAACTATCTGATTCCCTTCCACTGTTTTGAGAGAAAAAATCATATTATGTTGCCTTCGCTGAATCATAGCGTTATGGAAAAAACTCATATTTTTTTATCCTTCTCGGAGCCAACGGATCCGAGATTTCTATTTCCATAACAGCTCCTCTTGCGTTCTCCGTTCTTCCAGTTGACTGAGGACCCGCCCCTCTTCTCTAATAAGGTCTGCTGTCCGTCCTGTTAAAATCATTTGATGTTGAATTTGGTGCATATGCCCTTCAAGTTTATGCTTCTCTTTATGAATGTTGCCAAATTCCGTTTGATTCCATTTTTTGATTTTTTGCTTTAAGCCTTTTAGCTTCAATTGAAATGTGTGCATGCGATTGCGGCCAGTTAGCCAACTCCCCTCCCACCAGCCACAAACTTTATGTAGGAAAGAGGCATCACGAAGCCAAAACCCTTCAAAGCGGAAAGGTCGTTTCTTCTGTTGTTTTTTGATGTCCACCTCCAAACGAATAAGCCAATGATCCGAACCAAGGCAGGGCACAATAGAGGCTTCATAAAAAATATCCAAACTCACAAAATCTTCAGACAGTAAAAAGCGATTGAGACGGGAAGCAATTTGATGTATTCCTCCTCGTCGATTATTCCAAGTAAATTTGCCATTAATAGTCGGAACATCCACAAGATTCATATCCGTGATGAGGTCAGTAAAATCCTGCATCTCTTGAAGATATCTACCAGTACCACCTTTTCGTTCATCAAAACTAGCTATCATATTATAATCTCCTCCTGCGATCAAATACTTATCAGGGTTAATAATTTTAAGAGTTCTGAAGTCTCTAAAGAAATCAGGCTTATCTCCTGGAACAGTAGGTCCATACACTGAAGACACAGAAAACCACTCTTTAGTACTGATCTGCCTAAACCTACTAGTGATAAGTCAAGGCAATCCAAACCAGCCATTAGCCTCCAACTCTGAGGGGTTCCATAAGATGACAATTCCCCCTACAGTGTTATTAGCATCAATAGCCATAACTTCATAACACGATTTTAACTTGTCAGCAATTTGCGTTGATCGCTCCCCAGATAACTTGGTCTCCTGAAGGAGTATTATGTGGGGTTTGTCCTTTACAATCTGATTCTGAAGATGTCTCCGTTTTCCTTTACTGTGAAGGCCTCGAATATTCCAGGAGAGTATAATCATTAGGAAGGTTTATTTAATCTCTAGAACATCATGGAGATTGGCACAATATGTCCAGAGTTGACCAACATTCCCCCCACCAGTTGAATAGATTCTTGTAAAGTTTTGTGTCCTCATTTCTTTCCAGTTTTAGTCTTCTGAGGATTTTCTTGGCTCGGCTTGGGCCCTTGCTGTGATAACAGCAAAGTAGTTACTTCCACTAATTGCTGAGATGACTGTTGATTTGTAGCTTCCACTTCTCTACGTGCCTGAATCGTAAGATATTGTTCAAATGTCTCTTTATATAGTTCTTTTTTATCTTCAGGGATGAATCAATCATCCGGGTTTTTCTATTCGTTTAGTAATTGTTTCATAAGTAACTCTTCTTTTGTGAGGTCATCCTTCGAAATGTCTATTTCCATCTCAGCCTGTTCTGGTTGATCTGGTTGTTCCACCTGGTCTGGGCTCTCCAAAGGGGCTTTCCTTTTAGTCGTCATCATAGGGGTATGTTAGGGAGGCCGGATTTCTTAAGCCGACATATCCATATCTTTTTCCTCCTGATCCTGTTCCTGTAATATCTCATACCGATTTTTCGGCTGTCGAGGCAGCCACTCTTGCACCAGAGGACTGCCCTGGGCACATCCCTTTTTTCTTCTTTTTTTGTAACTGTCCGAAAGCCTTCCTCCTTGGTCTCCACGGACTTGGTCATTGTCTGTTTAGGACTCATATCCATCTCATTAAGAGGGCATGTTTCATATAAATTCCCATATTCATGGCAGCGCCGACAGCGGAAAGGAATATGTTCGTAATCCAGCGGTTGCAGCCAGAGTGCCCCAGCATATTCAAGTTCAATGGATTCCGGAAGAGGTTCAGAAATATTCATATATACACAAATTCGAGCAAAAGAAGTATAACGACCCCCTCCGGTTCATTTCAGCAATCTTGACAAACCTTCCGAGCGAGTTGCCTATGCCTTCTAAAATTTCTGGATCCCAGAAGTCCATAGGAAGAGAAAACAGCCGCACCCACATTGGGGATGAGAGAAACTGTTCCTTGTCAGGGTTATAACATTCTTCCCAGTGACACAAGAAAAGACCCGCATTCTGATAGAAATAGGGTGCCCCTTCAAAAACCTGTTCTTTATCGAATAAGTTTGTAGAAATAACGGTAAATAAACCCTTGGCACCAAATTTGATATCGAGATGCCCTTTTGGTTGCCATTTGAGATGAATCCATTTAAAAAGATCCTTCTCTGTAGGCCAAATTCCTATAAACTTACAAAATCAATGCATGCTCTTTCATATAACCCCTATACCTATCTAGTTTATTCGGGGGAATGATAAAACGGGGTTTTTTTTGCAAATTAGGCAAACACGGACCAGCACCATTTGCTTGATGTTGACCACTACTCTCCCCTGTCATGATGTTTCTGTAGGAAGGAGTCTCCCCCCCCAAAGGCCGCCGCCATAGTTGTGCTTAGAATCTGCAAAACCAGCGTTTGTTATTGCTACAGAACAAAACCCTACTGTAAAATTCAGAATCAAAACCCTACCATTTTCTTGCTCCTCCTTAGGATTTTCGCCACTCAGAATCCAGTTACAATTATACTCTTACATAAATAATGGTGGGAAGTATATTTATTTATAGCTTAATGCAAAGACTTACTTAACTTATGGTGGAAAGTAAGTGACCGTAAATGTGTTGTTTACTTAAGTATGAACTATTTTTAAAGATTTTAATTTTGGATGGTTTTCTTGCCAAGATTAAGAATAAACAAGCAGTACACAAACATTGAAAATGAATTTTCCTTTTTTGGGCATGTGTTGTTGATAAAGCATGGTATTGGTCCATAGTCTTATAATAAAGCCTATTTATAAGTTAAGAATCTTCATAGTAAAATGAGGATAAATCTTCATGGTAGAAAATCTTGTTGCATAAAATATATTAATCTATATAAATTCTATTTATAGTTAATAATAATAATAATATTTTAAAATGAAACTATTATTTTTTCTTTTCTTTTCTTTTCTTTTTTGAATGTTGGTAGTATGTATCATGAGCTAAATGTTTTGATGTCTATCATAAATTGATGACTATTGGCATCCACCCACAATTTCCAGAAATGTAAAGACATGCTACAATAAATTTATTTATTGTAATTGTGATTTATTATTATTTTTATCCAATTTTAAGGTGGCCAAGCAAGACACCAAATTGGTGTAAGAGACCCCCTTGTTTGTGGGACAACGGACCCAACCAGACACCAAATTGGTGTATAAGACCCCCTCATTTGTGGGACAAGGGACCCAGCTCCGTGCATCTATTTGACTGCTAAGTTTACGAAGACACATTTGACTGCTAAGTCTACGAAGACACAAAGGCATACATACTCTACCCCCCTCTGGTTTTGAGTCTGTGACCTCTTAGGAGGAAACACATGCTCTTAACCATTAGGCCCACTCAAGAAACATAAAACATATATAATATTATATGTTTTTTAGTTAAACAAATATTTAAGTTAAATTATAATAGTAATATTAGCAGTTATATACTTATGTTGCAAAGGAAACGCTGTAAAGCAATAATATAGAAAAGAAAATACATGGCAAAGTCCACACACATAGTGGTAGCCATTATTTTCCATGCTAATTTCTTAGTTGAAGTTACTACTTGTAACTTTGATGGTAAACATGACTCTATCCATTCTCTATGACATTCAAACACATTAAACAATAAAAAATACATATTGTTTTTTTACACTCTAAAGATAAAATTCAAATTTGCAAAAGTAGATTATCTTTTCCATCAACATTGACATTTCTGAAACAATAATTTGTAGGACTCAAAGAATTTTATATTGTTTTTTGTGTGTAAGAAATTAGAGGAATCGACAACTTGACATCGATTATGATAGCTACCACTATAACCTCTATTTGAGAGTAATATATAATATTTCATTTATTAATAACCAAAACTTTTAAACTCCTTCTGAAATTGGGGATGCCCCAGGGGATGCATGCTTTCGTGCATCTATTTTACTTGAAAAAGATTTCGTGCTAATTGATAAAAGGAAACTCAGAAAATGTGAACGTTGTGCCCTCTAGTAAGCCTGCTCGCTCCTAATCTCAATGGTGGTTCCAAAAATAAATGTGCGCTCTCATAAACCAAACATTTGCATATCGTATTAAAATTCTCGTATTATTATCTGAAGCGAACCGTACAGGCGAATTTCCGAATTTTTTCCACCAGTACGGCCGAACTTGGTAGCTATGAAGGTAACACAGAGTACATGATAGAAAGATCTAAGATGTTTTGAAATTTAGCTCATAAATGAAAAACCCTATCGGATTGTTGAAACAATGGGAACATCAACAACGAACTGATCAATTCTTTGGATCCATGGGTTCTTCTCACAACTCGGATTGATAGTCCTCAGAGCCCTCCAAACAGCACTGTTGCACTTGAATCCGAACCCAAAGGCAATTTTCCAAGTCCTGTCTCCCTTTCTGATCCCTCCCTTCGCCTCGCTATAAGCAAGCTCGTACCACAATGAGCGGCTGGATGTATTCCCAAACCAATAGAGGGTCATCCTAGATGGCTCCATGTGTCATTCCGAAAGCTGCAAATTCTTCTCCAACTCGTCCAAGACAGCCCTCCCTCTAGCATGTATACAGAAATGCTCAAATGCAAGCTTGAAATCAGGAATGTACATTAAAAAAAGACGCTGGCATACCGCGTGCGGCCGGTGGTATTGTGCGACGGATGTATTTTGCGTTTATGGTTGCTGCAATTAAAAAAATTCATTGACTTTAGCATAACTGCGTCATCTGAATATGTGTAGTGGATACCACATATTCCATTGCTGACAACAGACAACTTTGCCTGGTTTTGAAAAGTTGTTTGATTTATGATATGTGGTCTGCCGCTGATTAGGATTTCACTCAGAAAACAGAAATTCAATGTTTCTGCACATTGCATTATTTTATAGGGATTTTGAAGTAATTTATTCGTTTAATTTAAAAGATTTGGCATCTGGTTGCAACTTGGGAATGAATGCAGGATTTGTCGGGATATATTGCAAAAAATTATTTTTCCTCCTTTAAAAGATGGAAAGAAAGTTTTCTACAGTGTACTCTAGCATAAGCCTTTTCAGGTATCAGATAGTGTGTCAATTTAAAGGTCAGAAAAGCTATGAGAGAATTTGTGTCAAAATGTGCCAAATAACCTCACGGCTGTTCCTAGACGGACCAATCCGCGCCAAAAGGGGGAAAAATGGCTCAACATGAAATTATTCTGCATGAAATTGAATGCTTCTGGATTTAGCAAAAACCTACAGGTACCTGAATCTTTAACCCTGCATTTCTTACCGCGCAGCAATGCTGTGGCTTTGGAGATCAACGAGCACCGCTTCCATCTGTCTTCTAGCACATTTCTCACGCTCCAGTGGAACCGAGTCGAAGAAAAATCAAAAGGCGAAATCATATATATCAGCACAAACACTATTCAGACGAGCGACAGCCTCTGTTTTGAAGTGTACTTGAGGGACGAGCCTCTTATCTTTGGAACACTGGAGAAAACACAAGAATTTGGCGAAGATATCATGCTTGAAACAACATGGACCGTGGAGTGCAGCAGCCGGCTGGAGTATTCGTCAAAATTATCGTAGACCAGTGTAGTTGGAGAGGTTGTCTGGTATTGTACCGCTCAGTTGATTGTGGTCGAGATACAAAGGCTGGTAAGCTGAGTAAATCCACAAAGAAATAACTATTAGATTTGCCTTCACAAACGCAGGTTTGAATTAAACTGAAATAACTACCGAGTATAAAGGCAGTGAAGATTGAATCCACAGGCACGAGAAGCCATAGCCTCATGGAGTCACAGAGCGCGGCATGGAGATACTGCATGTCTTTCAGTTCATCAAAATGGAAAACCACTCATTAAGAGAAAGAGAAAGACTCGGTAACTATTTTTGTAACTGATTATTTAATCGTAAGGTAGAGATTATCTGAATCGTCTAACATTGAAATCAAGGTTGCATAATGATACACGTAGTAATTTAGGAAAGTTGTTTTCAAATAAGTACGCTTTACAACGTAATAAATGCTTAATAATATTATAATGGCTTAATTTTTTGGGTAGACATAATATTAATTAAATAAATAAAATAAAATAAAAAATCTTAATATATGTGTGAAAGCGTTTTTCCCAAAAGAAAAAATAGTTTATGATTAGACTATTCTAATATTTAGAAAATTATTCGGTAAAAATCACATCAGAATAATTTAGGTCGACGCGTTTCGAACCACCCAGTGTGATTCATCATCAAGACTAGATGAAAAAATATGATCAGGAAACCCAATTAAATAGATAGGAAAAGCTCCAACTAGTGGACAGCTAATAGATCAAACTAGAAAATGAAAACAAAAATATAAAATAATGATTTCTTATTTATTTAATATTAAATGCTTAATGTTTAAAATTGAAATCTTATTTATTTAAATAAAATAAAAATTATTAACCAATATATTCTTTAAAGAATAGAGCAAAAGATTTTTAATTTTTTTATTCTTAATAATAATTATTATTTATTTTGTTCTATTTTTATTTTTATTTTTTTATAAAATATTAAAAGATAAAATATCAACCAAAATAATAAAACTAAATAAAATTAAAAATAAAAACAAAATTACATCAAAATAAAACTAAATAAAATATACAAATAAAAACAAGTAAATAAATAAATATTAATAATTTTAGTTTAAAAATTATATTTTATTTAATAATATGTTATACAATAAAAATCATAAAAATAAAAATAAATAGATGAATGCATAAAATACATAAAAATATTTTTTTTTATTAAAATATAAAACTATAAAAATATCTCCAATTATTCTGATGTGATTTTTACTGAAAGATTTTCTCACAATTTATGGATCACAGAAGCCAAATTCTTAATATTCTAATATATATTTATCAACACATACAAAATCTACCCTTATTTGGTTTTGAATCATTAAACTCCTATAAATAAGCAAATGCTCTTAATTATTAAGTCCATTCAAGTTATAGAAATATATAAACATACTTTAATATTAAGAATGACTATGTAAATGGAGATTTCTTATTCTAAAAAAAAAATTTATACACCATTGGATTGACCATAATTTTTATGAATAATTAGATTTTATTACAATTTAATTTCATATTTAATATATTTATATAAATATTTGATTATATAATTTAACTTTCAAAATTATAAATTTAACAATATAATTTAAAAAATTGTCTATTAAAATTGTAATACAAATTTGTGGGAAAGTATAAAAAAATATCTATTATTAATATATAGATATATTGTCCAAAGAAAAAACTATTATTGACCAAGAATGATTTATCCAAAGAAGAAACTAATTTTTTTTTTCTAAATAAAACTAATTCTATTAAGTATAAGGGTTACTGTTACAAAACTGCCGCAGTGTCATCTGAGGGAGCCTGAGCACCGGGCTTGAAGAACATGCTAAACAGAGAGAGTCTGGACTGCCTGTTATGGGAAACCAGTCCTTTAGAAATCATATTGGCTGCCCTGGGATGGGAAACCGGCCTACAACTTATACATGATGTTTTGACAGAAATAAATAAACTAAGAGTAACACACAGCTTTTCCAGCTGCACGTTGGGACAAAGAGACAAAAAATTCCAACGGAAATTGAACAAAAATACCTGATAGAGCTGTGAGCTAAGCATATCACTGATCCTGAGTCGGTGACGGAGGTTCTTCCACCACCCTGCAAGCGTATTCATCTTCAGAATCATTCATGACGCCTTTGAGGGCGCCTTCCTGGTCCGAGACTTCAGCTATCTTGCGCGAAGCTTCTTCTGCATGGAGGGCAGTGTTTACTGTCTGAGCTGTGCTTTTGGGAGGACTGGAGGTAGAAGGAGGCATCGGGGAAGCTTCAGGGGAGGGACAGGGGAAAGGAGCCTCTTCTTTAAGCGTCACCGTAATGTAAGCAGTGACAATTGGATTGTCATGAAGACATTCAAAATGAAATTCAGCACGCTGGGACGATTGGTGGATGGGCAAGCGGGCAGACCTGTGGGAGGCGGGAGGAATTGGAGCATTACGGGGGTCAGTAGGTGGGAGGGGGAAAGGTTGAACCTGAGGAACAGAGACCCCATGACGCCTTTGTCTGCCACCATGATACATTTCCTGAGTCTCTTCAGCAGAAGAGGATCCTGAGACGGAACTGGAGGGAGGTCGATGTTGTGAGACTCGCCCTCGACTTGAGCCATGCCTGCTCCGCATTCTATGTCGTATGCGCGGCATGGAGGCTGAGCCTTGCGAAAAGAAAATACAATGCAAGGGGTAAGTAGGTGGTCCAAAAACACAGTGATGGGAAATTCCACAGGAGCAGTCAGTCGTCTGAGCGTCAACAAGGGAGGTGTTGCCCCAAAAATCCACTGTTCGAGCCTGGTGAGCTAGATTGGATCGACAGAAGCTGCTCTGAGAGAAGTGAATCCCAGGCAGCGATTCAAAACAAGCGAGGAGAGTAAAGCGACGCCCGGTATGGGTTCGAATGCTGGTCTCTGCATAGCCTTGAGGGCATGCACTGTTTAAAGGAGGCAGAGAGGCTGCGCTGCTATCACCATTAACCGAACAATCTGGAATGAAAGCCATGACCGATTGAATACCCATAGCGAGATGAGAGAGCTCCTGCACAGGTTTAATTGCTCCGCGAGCTGGCCGATTAATGAGTGCATAAATGCGCGTACAGGAGACCATATGGCCCTCCCACGCGAACTCCTTCGGGAGACGTGTAGGTGCCAAGGTCCCATCATTCATCGCTGGCACCCGCATTCGGGCTATCCAAAGAAGAAACTATTATTGATCAAATGATTTTTTTTTTTTTTTTAAATTTCGAACAATATCGGTTGTATTATATTTCTAAAAGGAAGGTGAGGAGAAGTGTTCTCCATTACAAAATTCCTCAAGTCTGATGCAGAGGGAGGTCTGCTTGGAGGCTATTTCTTGAGATATGCTACTTGATTTCCATTTTTTTGTCCTTACAGAAAAATATAAATACACTTGACTTTGGAACTATATTGTTTGACAAACTGAAGTAAAAGCAGAATACACTTGACTTTCATAATAAACTATATTTACTACTAGAATTAAAGCTAGATCCATGGGTGTCCAGAGATTTGATGAGCTATTTGTTGACAGTATTCTCACTTCCACGATATCTGCTTCCCTGATCCATTGATGTAGAGCCTTGCTCACTTTTTGCTCATTGCTTCTTTGATGAAGTTCAGTGATTCCTGCACATGGCTGCAACTATACGTTAATGTTCTTATTTCTTCATTGCATGTCTTCCACTGTGATCTCATATGGGCCATCTCTGCGTTGGATTTTTCTTTATCTTTTTGGAACTGATTCTTGAGATTTTCTATCACTATTCGGTGGGATTTGCAAAATGCACAAGGGTGCGATCTGTCCTCCAGAGAATCCTTCTGTGTCTTTTTGTTGTTGGTGCTGCGATTTGTATTTGCCCCTTCTTCCGTTGGTGATGTTCTCTTATGCGCTGCTACTTTGCTACTTGCAGTTCTTTTTAATGTAAACGTTGCTACCAACGAAATCTTTTATTGAGGTTGACTGAATGTCGCTGCCAACGTTGAAGGGAGAGGCCAGCTCATGCAGGAGCAAAGCAAGGGGGCCTAGAGGCGCGTTAGCAGGGAGATGAGGTTAGAAACTTGGAATAAAGCAGGGTTGAGGTGGCTTGGAGAGCAAATGATTTATCACAGTAGTTTTATTTCAAAATTTATAAATAATGTTTAATAAATTTAATTTACTTTTAAAATACATAAATACTATATTATGTATTTAAGTTTATTTTAAATTTTGATTTAATATATATTAAAGGAAGTCATTTATGCTACTTAGATAAAGAAAATGCACAAATATAAATTAATATCAAATTTACCATTTTCAAACTCAAACATGGTGAACCCACACCAGAGACCAGCCAAATTAACGTCATTAAAACCATCCTCTCAAATTAACGCCATTAAAACCATCCCTGTCAAAATCACTGGCGAGCTTAAGTGTAAAAACTTTCTGACCGTATTTAAATTAAAGATACCCTAATCGTTTCAAAATATTTATATTAAAGTTTTGTTTCAAAAGCTTGATCATGGAACTCCACTTGCAATGGTGGTTTCACTCTTGTTGTATCCTTATATCATAGGGAAAAAAAATCATTACAACTAAATTTGAATTCATAAATAAATGTTTTTATGCCATTCGATCTTAACAACTTTGATACCACGGATGATATTTAATCGTTAAATCTCGTGATCAATTGGGTGACCAACAAATGCCAGAGTGTGTTTTGTCGATAAAATGCAAGCAAGTCCTGCTCAACTGGGATGCCTCGAAGTAAGAAATATATAAACCCAAATGCCTCAAAGTAATAAATATATAAACTCAACTCGAATACCTCGAAGTAGAAAATATGTAAACATAATCCATTTAGAATGACTTTTATTACTGATATGTGTTAGAATGATTTTTGTAACTGATAATAATGGTTACTTTAAAAATATAACATGGTTACTTTAAAAATATAACATGGGATTAAAGTTAATTTGAGAACAAGGTTTATTAATCAAATATTGCGCTCTCTACGTTGTCCCTACATTCCACAGTTAGTAAAGAGCCAATAGCTCTATCAACAACGTGTTTGGATAATTGGTCGTTCTTCCTGTTATAGTTGTTATAATGATGAATGATATTTGACATCCGTCTTTGGTAAAAAAACTATTTGAACCATTTATAATATCTTTTCACACTATATTTGAAAGATAAAAGTTAACTGAAATAATTAGTATAAAATTGTTGTAAATCTAGAAACACGATCTCAACGGAGGATTAGTAAAAAAATTGTAATATCTACATGCAGTGGCCACCGAAAATTCCATATCCATACTATAAAAAAATAAATAAATAAAAACAAATAGACGTTGTACATGTCAAAAAGAAATATAACTTATCTTAAACAATCATTGAAGTTAAAGGAAGCGGAAAGCATGAGTTGCTTCTATGTAAAGGTTGAATTTACTGTTCTAATGGGGAGTGGTTTGATATATAAAATTGATTGGGAAGTTGTTTAAGTATAATTATGGAAAATATTTTTGGTTTGTTATATGCATGTCCTTTTAGTGCTATAAAATATTTTTAAAGGCGTTATTGCATGCATTGTATTGGAGTCACTGTTATGACGTAAGTGTACTATTTTTTTAAATGTTTTTCCCACTATTGATGAAATCTATATAATACATGGTGAAGAAAAATCAAGTATTTATTTATGTGTTTGTGTGGCTCAACGGTGTCTATTTTCCATCTATTAGGTTTCTATAATACTAGTGCATCCCCTTATTGTTGTTAGTGTAACCCCTTATTGTTATTGTTGTACCCCTGTAACCCACATACTGTTATTATTATGCCCTTACATTATTATTGTTAGGTCGGCTAGGATTATATTGTGGCCCCATGGACTCATATATATAGAAGGAGGTTTTGTCATTTGTATCACCGAAGAATTGTTCATTTATGTAATGTAAAGGAGGTTGCCCCCTCGAAGTGGCTTATTTCTAAGGCATTGATCACTCTTTTCTTCTATTTTTGGAGCTGGTTTCATAACATTTGGTATCAGATCTTTGGATGGGTTTCACTGCTCCAAACATGTCATCATGGAATTTTCACTATAACTTTTTTTCTATGAAGGTTCCGAAGATGAAATTTTTACAGAGTGAAGCACATCGAAGGCAACAGTGGTGTGAGAGATCGAAGAAGATTTGAGGCTAAAGCTCTATACATGGACAATTCCAATGAAATTTGAATGTTGCCCCTGGCTCTGTATGTTGGAACTGTGAATTAGCAATTCAAGGTAGACACAACTCTGTTATTGGGTTAGTCAATCTGAAGGTCTTTCTCATCTGGTCATTTATTCTTAATTGGCTTTGATATGCGCATTTCTGAATGGGACCTGGCTCCTTAAGAAAAATACAGTTGTTGAGGCTTCTAGAGGATCTATCTTCCCTTACAACACGCAAGAGATTCTCGCATTTAAGCCATCCGGGATAATGATGATGGTGAAAATGATGTGAAGGCCTGAGAGCATTGGTTCTATGGTTTTCATGGTGATAGTTACGTGCCTCTACTTGATAGCATATTGACAGACGATTTAGAGTTCTTGATCGTAATCAAACCACGTCACACGGCATCATGGACTGTCTCATTGACATGGTCACGTGGCATGATGGAATGTAGCAATGACATGGCTAACGATGCACTGACAATAAAGTATGAACATGTGGCATGTTTCTACAAGCTTTGGACAGATGACGAAAATCCTCAGAACAACTCCCCCTTATAAAACACCTTCGGTGTAATAATGATTTTGTAATCATATTTAAATTTAATTAATAAACATATGAAAACAATATTTTTAACATGGATATTCTCCCCAATTTACCATAGATATTATTAATTTGTAAATAGGCTTTGTTACAATACCATGGCTCATTAATACCACATGTTTAAAAACCATCTCTCATTTCACAATCAAAATATTTTAGAAATATTTTTAAATTTAATTTTATTACATTTTTGTGTTGAACATTCTATGGAAGAGATGTTGTAATGTCATGTTATGTTTTGTTGGTAAAGTCTAACTTGTAGAAGAAATAGACTTTTTGAGGGTATTTTTTTTGTTAATTATAACTAGATCCGTAAAGAAAATTCTAGGCTGAATCCATTCATGCACTCAAAAGAGTATTTTAAACAACAACAAAAATATCAAGCTTGCTTGAAATTGTATCACTAGATTTCCGTGAAAAAAATTATTTGGTCTATAAGTTAGACTACCCTAAATTCCCTTTATGTTATCTAAACATTTTAACTAGATCAAATTAAATAAAAAATACAAAAATAAAAATAAAAAATAAAAAATACTAATTAAAACATTTTGACTCAATGAAACTAAATAAAAATAGAAATTAAATTTAAAAAATAATAATAATAATTATTATTATTAATTATTAATTATTATATTGGGTGAGATTTTGACAACGATCCTTCTTGGGATTTGCCCGATGGAAGAGGTGACGGTAGGAAGGGTTGTTGGGCGGCCACAAGTCACTATGCGTGTGTGTGAATGGAGGAGGGTTAAGGCAATGGGCATGCGTGAGATTTATGGCGAAGGTGCTCGAAACAATGTGCATAATAACCAGGTGGAATTGTAGGTGAGTGTCTTGTCTGCGAGTATTTTGTTATTGTGTTGGGTGATCTGGAGAAGCTAGCGTCGTTGGGTCATCTCAGCTAGATCGGGGCACATGAGGTGGAGACTTTGTTTTCAGACAGCGTTCAAGCCTTCCTGGTTGATGGAGCTCGTAGACGGGTATGTATCTCTCCTTATCCTTGTTTGTGGCATGCTTTCTATAGCTTGGTTTGTAGCTAGGATGTTGGTTGGAAAGGAATTGATAGCTCTAAAGGAAGAACATATGTATTTTTTTCGAAGGTTGAATTCTTTATGATGTGTGTTGTTTCTATTCCGGTGTTTGTTGTCTATGGAATTTTCCTATCCCACATGGGAATGATTTTCCATTTCCAGTGTAAGCGCAGTAGTAAAAGAGTCTGTAAGCCCAACAAGGGAAGTATGTTTTATTTGTTGCTTGTCCTGATCAAGGATATGTACATAAAACCTCTAATTTTGCTTTATTATGTTTATGGTGTGGTCTGTATGGGGCCTCAGCCTGGAGAGTTGGTATTTGGTGTAATTGATGTAATGAGGTTGTACAATCTCAAAAATTTGTGGTCTTTCGACCCTTTTGAGCATAGGGTGCTTCACAGGGGATATGAATTGTGGTGTGGGCCGCCTAGCTCAAATTTGCTTCTTGTTCTCAGGCTCAAGCCTAACTTTGTATGTCTCTTTCTCCTTAATGTACACATGTAGCAGGTTCTCATAATTTGTGTTTATGTTGTGAACGTGTGAACAACATTGGGTATTTTTCTGTGGCTGATAATTTTAGTCGAAACATTAGTAGACTTTTCGACAGAAAACGAATTATGATGGCTTAGGGTGCTAGCTCGTCACGATATGGTGGTCGGGGCAATCGTGTTGAAATTTGCAACAAGAAACTGTGAAATTGGCATCCAGAAACAACATGACAGCACACACACTAGTGTGGGACCACAGGTCATGTAGTGGTGGGTCCTAGCGATACATTTGTGTGCAATTCAATCTATTTAATAAATTAGAAATGTGTCTAAATTATCTATCCCTTAATTAAATTGGACAATAAAATGTAATCTTATCTCATAATCACTTGTAATAGTTAACTATGTGTGATAAACTCAGTTAGCTCATGAATTTCGAGCTGAGGGTGGTTGGTGAGGCATGCAGAGTGATTATATTAGTTATGGAGTTTGAATTGTAGTTGGTGCATTATTTTAATGCATGAGTAATTACTCAAGTCAGTTAGGTGAGTTAAAGTCAGTTGAACTAGTTGTAACTGTTTGTTGCGACCATCGAGAGATCGATGCAGGGGCATTAAACACTAGCCACCAATGTAGGAGTTTTTGTCCACATGTTGTGCTAGGAGGGTTTGAAAACGTTGAATTATCAACAGAAATAATACCAGCAGATTTAACATAGATCGTGCTAGAGTCGTAGTTGAATAGCCTGGGCTAGTCTAGTTGTCATATTCCGGCTTAGTTGAATTGTTTTAATTAGACTGTTGATTTCCTGAAACGGTCCTCTCAAAGGAACCGAAGAGTCATAGGTTTATGAATATAATTGTAAACCCTCGGATGTATGAGGAGGACAAGAAGAAGATAGGAGATTCTGCAATAACTCTGTGTGTTACAATTGCTTCCAATTAAATAGTTTCTGTGCGCATTTACCCTAGAATCGTGTTGAATCATTGATTGTCAAGAGGTTGTTTAATTGCGAAGTGATGAACTCTCTGCGTATGTATCTACTGGAACAAACCGTTGTATAGGTTCTGCATGTCTCTGTCTATTGTTTCCCTCAATTTGCTCGAGTAGAGAAGCCTGTGAAACCATGGTCATTTAAATCTGGTTAATGGTAATAGAATCCTGCTTAACACAGTAAGTTACAATCGTTTGTCAACCGGAGTCTGAACTTGAGTTAACAACCAGAGCATACAAAGGCGAACGCAAACCTTGACGCAAACCCTGGTTAGCCACTATTCAAAACCGCTAGCGGATTTGGGAAAGTGGATTGCCCATATCGCACCGCTTTTGGTGCGAAGGCGGTATTTCTGGGTCAAGGAGCGATTCCATAGAGAGTTTGATGCGTGGCAAGGTGGACCCCCGGAAAACCACCGTCCAGGCGCGCCATCGCGCGTTAAAATTCGACGTTGGATGCCGAGCGATATGCGTATGAGCCGTCGATCTGGGCAAAGGCCATCGGATGGTCTTCATTTGACGGAGATGCACGAAGTTTAAGCAAGGTACGACGCGCGCATTTGATTGGGCCATTGACATATATGTGGGGCCGGCCGAAGGCCTATTGTAACGCCGATTAGTTATAAGGTGTCGAGATATTATATAAGGCGCGGAGATTTATTTAAATTACAAAGGTTCGTTATAAAGCCAATATTAATATATAAGGCGCGAAGGTATAAACTTTGATTATAAAGTTGGAAATAAGATATAAGCCGGGAGATACCATTTGATATTCAAAGCTATTGAATATAGTTGTTTATCAATTTTCTCCAAAATTGATAAATAAAATTGCCAAGGAATTGTAAGTAGACCACGTGGAGCCAAAGAACGAGGGTTTTGAGAAAGGGAGCTGACTTTCAGCTGTGTGATCGCGTCGTAGATCAAGTGAGATAAATCATATTTAATTCACAATCAGTGATATGCCATGCAACTGATGATTTACTATTAATATTTGCATGCATGTCAGTTCCAGTGGAGACCCAGTTGAGACAAAGGTTAAAGAGAAGTTAACTATCAGTTGTGATATTAGCAGATTGCCCGGATGCAGTTAAAACATCATAGGATGCCCATGATACTATGCGCAGTCAAGGAAGGTTAATTATGTTATTTTATATGGATTAATTGCCTATGGATTGTGTGAGCAAGGCAGGTTGAGAAGAGGTTGAAAATTGGCTAAGTACTAGCCCAATTTTGTCCAGATTAGTGTGAGACAGTCACGAGAGTGCAGGAGACTCTTGTGAGAAGAGTGCATTGTAATTGTTTCATGATTCCATGGTGAATATACAATAGAAGATAGAGGGGTTTTGAGCAATAATATTTCCCCAAGAAATTATTTGTGTTGTGGTTTGATTTGCTTCTTTCTTTACTTGTTGTGATTGGCGATCATGTTTATTTTCCACAATTTATTTGTAGAAGGATTCAATATCTAGCTTTAGTAAATTGCTTGATTGGATTGAATCCATTGATATACATATGATTGTAGAATTTCTACATGGTATCAGAGCACAGGAAAACACTATAGTGGAGGAGAAGCTCAGTTTGTGACTGAATATAATTCGAATTTGCAAAAGTATTCTTGGTGCGACATGCAGATCAAGATCGAAATGGCTTTCAATGGCTTGAGATTGGAGTATGCACTTGAGGGAAGTTACAATTATATTGTGTGGAAAGACAGGATGGAGGTAGTACTAGAGGACAATGGGTTGAAAGAATTCACTGACAATATGTTCCCAAACCCGCTATAGCAGATGCCGCAAATATTGATGCTTGGAAAAATAAGGTTGCAAGGGTGAGGAGGATCTTACTGGAGGGAGTATGAGACCACATTATCTCAAGTCTCCATTGAAAAGTGACTCCATATGCAATGTGGAAGGATTTGACAGATCTGTTTCATAGCAGTAGTGATCATAGAAAATTGGCACTGAAGGGCAAGCTCAGGAAAATAAAAATGGAGAAAGGCGACACTATTCCGGTATGGTTGACCAAGTTTGTCCAATGTCGAGATGAGCTTGGGAGTGTAGGAATTACTGTCATGGATGATGACTTGGTGAGCCTGGCTCTTATAGGACTTCCCAAGAGTTGGCATGGTTATCAGGACTCTGTCAATGGGAGGGAAAAGCTGCCAGATTGGGAACGACTTTGGTCGGATTTGTTGCAAGAAGAATTTAGGCAGAATACCAGGGATGGATCTTCATCTAAGGAAGATGATGAATAAAATTGAGCCTTGGCTGGTGTTGGGCGCAACTATTGTCATCAAATAATTTCCCTAACATAAATTATCAATTCGAGGGTTTCGTAGACTTACGAAGCACATGCACTGGAAATGCAGGACTGAAGTAAAACTAGCCTAGTCTAATGCTTTCATCTCTGATTCAAGATGCAGTAAACGACGAAAGAGGCTCCTAACTTAGGATACCCTGGTCGTCCTTCTGCAAATTATTGTCCTTAAGAAGAGAGACTAAAGAGCAACAGTTTGTGATGTGTACAAAGCGAGAGAAGGGGCTCCTAACTTAGGAGAACCTGATCGTCCTTCCTCAACAATTCTACTCCAACAACATTACCACTGCATCATATCAAAAACTGGAAATGTGCAATCATATAAGATAAAAATAGCATGTGAAGAATAACCCGTTGTCAACATATATTAATGATGAAGAAAAACAATGAAAGATTACAAAACCAAAACTTATTCTAGACTCTAATTCTCTTCTCTATCATATCTATCATATCCTTCTTATCTCCTATAATACATTCTCTATATATTCCATTACATTACATATTTATTCCATTCCCTCTATCTGTTCCATTACATATCCAAATGAAGAGAGAGCACTCTCTTTTATACATGAGTGTTTTAAAACAAGATAAGCAACTCATAATTACAAATCCACTTTTCTCTCAACCAATATCCCTATAATTTCAAAATATGATCCCTTCAAATCCTCACTCATATCTCACAAATCTTGGATGATCAGATATGTTATCCAAATCTCCATGATTTCCTGCTTGGAATTTCCATGATCTTGTCCTTGAAATCTCCATTATCTTCTCCTTGGAATAAGCTTGAACAATTATCCTTTGAATTCTTGAAATGGTGGAGGAAATATTTAAGAAGCTTTGTGAAGAATCCTTCCAAATAATCCTACACATTACAAAGCTCAACCACATTTGAGATATTAATGAAATATGTTAATTTTCCAACAATTAATCATAAATTATCTTATAATATTAAAAATAAATAAATTGGAAAATAGTAAGGTGAACCCATGGAAATGGTATGATGAATGGGTAAATGAGGTGATAGAATGTGAGGAATGGCGAGGATAAACATGATGAAAATGTGACAATTACGAGACCCAACAATTGGTAAGGCGAAGAAGGGGAAGGGAAAAAAATCCTATTCCAAATCTAAGACCGGCGAAGAAGGCAAGGAGCGTGACATGTCCAGAGTGATTTTTTTTCACTGTCACGAGCATGGACATTATGCCACTAATTATCCACAAAAGAAGAACAAGAAGGCTTTAGGATCTGCAGTTGGTGAGGCTTTGGCCTCGCAATTTGAGTTGGACTTCTCGTTGATCGCATGCATGTTGTCAAGTGTGATGGGATTAGGGTGGTACTTGGATAGTGGTGCATCTTTTCACATGACAGGAAATAAATAACTTTTCGGTAGCTTGGAAGAGAAGGACCTCCAGATGCATATCGAAATGGGAGACGACGGAAGGTATAGCGCTACCGGTATTGGTACAATTACTCTCCAGAGACAGTCAGGTAAACCATTTTTATTAAAATATGTAATGCATGTACCAGGCTTGATGAAAAATTTAGTTTTAGTTATAATGTTAGAGGATAGAGGCTATGATGTTGTTTTCAGTGAAGGAAAAGCTTTCCTTCGACACAAAGCAACAAGGCAAGCCAAGAAGATTGGGATTCGTATGAAGAATCTCTATAAACTTGATGTAGAGCACTGCGCAGCATTGATGGGTAAAGCAGACAAAGTGGTGAGTCGGGATGAGGGTGAGTTATGGCACAAGAGATTGGGCCATCCACACCATGAAGCTTCGAAGGTCATGCAACAATATTCTACGGTGCTTCCAAAAGGTTATGTTGCGCAGATAGACACATGCAAGGAATGTATAATGGGGAAGTGTGAGAAAGCCATGTGATTTTCCCTTGAGAGGGAGCTTGATTTGCATGTAGATGAGGAAATATTGGTTCCTAAGGATGAACCTCAAGATTTGGAGCAACCACAAGATGAGGATCATGGAGTGGCAAAAACCACTCAAGAAGAGACCTCCAGGAGGGGGAAATTTCGAGCGAGAAGGGCAGAGGGAGTACATGCAGCTATACCTCCAGGTGTGAGGTGGGGCGATGTACAAAATTAATCCCAACAAGAAATTGGGCATGGTCCTAGGGATGGTGTGTCTCATGGATCAAACATGGCTACGAGGATCCCACAACACAGCAGTAGCAGGATCAGTTAGATTGATGCAGCCATATGTCAGGAGGACAAAAATCAGAGTGACAGGCGTCGGATACTGGAGCGCAGATCAAAGTTAGCAGCAGTTCAAAGTGCATGGATGTAGTTGTCAACAACGCAGAGAGTCTAGTAGACATGTGCAATAGCTAGCAGCAGTCAAAAGACTCTGATGACAAATGCATTATACTAATTTAGTTGTTTGGAGGCTATTCAGTTTCATAAGTGTCGCATGTGCGAGAAACGCTAGAGAAATGATGCATGCAAGAGTTGCATGTGCGAGAAACACTAGAGAAGTGTTGCATGCAAGAGTTACATGTGCGAACAACACTAGAGAAGTGTCACGTGCAAGAGTTGCATGTCGGATGCAAGAGGTGCATGTGTGCATGCAAGGAGAAAAGTCATCGATACCATACAAATGTATTTTGTTCTAAATGTAAAGTTGCAATGCGTACCTTTTGTGTGTTTTGCACATTATTGAGATCAAAATATTGCTCCATCTGTAATATCCATGTTACGGGATCCTTGCTATCAAACTTCCTCATATCCATCTTTGGAATGTGGTGGTTCTTCAATCCAAAATTAGAGTCTATGAAATCACGATTAACATTTATTTGTTCTCATCATGATTTTCCTATACTATCTTTCCGCCATTAGGAATCATTTCTTGCATTAACCTTGTCATCAAACCTTCCATGTCTGCTTTTAGATCATTCTTCATGTCTTCCATGTTGTCTTTCATTTTTTCATCGATCTTAGCTTCCATCTAATCCATCTTAGTTTCCATGCCATTATTCAAACCATCCATCTTAGCTTCCACGTCTTTCTTCAAACCATCCATCTTAGCTTCCACGCATTTCTTCAAAACTTCTATTTCATTTTTTGTTGCTCTTTGCGAGAGTAAAATTTGGTGCACTTGCTCTTGTAATTTTTATATGTCATGTAGCGCTTCTTCCTCTTCATGAGTCATATAAGAGCCTTATGAAGGGTTAATGGGTGTTGAATTCTTTTTAGGTGCCATCATAGAACCCAATACTGATATCTATGCTTCAATATGCCCTTGGAATCACTTCAAACTGATTTTTCACACAAGACTTATGCAATTCGGATTTAAAAAAAAAAGAAAAACACCTTTTTCTTGCTTTTGAGGAGCTCGATATTGAAACTAAATTATCTCTGCGATTTCGGATCTCAAATATCTGAAATTTGGCCTTGAAGTAGCCCTCTGAATCTTCTTTCGAATACCACAGGTCTGACCTGATTTGGATTCTTCAAGACAAAGTAATGCCCAATCTCCCACGGTGACCTAATTATGGACTGGTTCAGTAGAGCGAACTTGTATGACTTGCCACGTGTCACTGTTTCCTCATTCGGCTCTGAAATTGATAAACATTAAACTAAAGTCCGTGTACTTGCGGCCACTTTTTACAAATTTCCAATCTGACGCTCAGAGAGAGAGTTATGACAATTTTCCCATGGTCACCTCTTTGAGATGAAATTTGGGAGTATGAAACAATACTAACTTCCACAAATCATACCTCCAAAAATATTGCGAACCAAGATCTGAATTTTTTACAGGAGGTCCCTCAGGATTTTGGCTTTGCTTTGTAAAAATTTCAGCTTTTGAAACTACTTATACGAAACTTTATAGCACAAATTCCACGATGAACTGCTTTAGTTGAAATTCGGGAGCCTGAAAAAACCTAACTTCCATAAATCATATCTTCGAAAATATTGTGAACCAAAATCTAAAATATTTACACGATGTTCCTTAGAATTTCAGCTTCGCGCTGTAAAATTTTTAGCTACTGAAACTTCGTAGAAAAAATGTTATAGTGAAAATTCCACGATGACCTGTTTGGAGCAGCGAAACCCTAGAACCCAAAGCTCTGATACAAAATGTTATGAAACCAGCTCCAAAAATAGAAGAAAAGAGAGATCAACGCCTTAAAAATAGCCACTTCGAGGGGGAAACCTCCAATACATTACATAAATGAACAATTGTTGGATGATACAAATGAAAAAACCCCTTTCTATATATAGGAGTCCATGGGGTCACAATATAATCCTAGCCAACCTAACAATAATAATGTAAGGGCACAATAATAACAATAAGGGGTTACACTAACAATAATAAGGGACTATAATAGTAATATAGGGACCTAACAACAGGTCATGTAGTGATGGGTCCTAACGATACATTAGTGTGCAATTCAATTTATTTAATAAATTGGAAATGTGTCTAAATTAATTATCCCTTAATTAAATTGGACAATAAAATGTAATCTTATCTCATAATCACTTGTAATAATTAACTATGTGTGATAAACTCAGTTAGCTCATGAATTTCGAGTTAAGGGTGGTTGGTGAGGCATGAAAAGTGGTTCTATTATTTGTGGAGTTTGAGTTGCAGTTGGTGCATTAGTTTAATGCATGATTAATCAGTTAACTCAATTAGGTGAGTTAAAGTCAATTGAACTAGTTGTAATTGTTTCTTGCACTAGTGAGAGATCGAGTGAATTAAATCATATTTAATTCAAAATCAGTGATCTTCCATGCAACTGATGATTGATTATTAATAGCTGCATGCATGTCAGTTCCAGTGGAGACCCAGTTGAGACAAAGGTTAAAGGGAAGTTAACTATCAGTTGTGATATTATCAAAATCCCCAGATGCAGTTAAAACACCACAGGATGCCTATGATACTCTGCGCAATCAAGGAAGGTTAATTATCATATTTTATAGGGATTAATTTCCTAGGGATTGCGTGAGCAAGGCAGGCTGAGAAAAGGCTAAAAATTGGCTAACTACTAGCCCAATTTTGTCCAGATCAGTGTGAGATAGTCAAGAGAGTGCAAGAGACTCTTGTGAGAAGAGTGCATTGTAATTGTTTCATGATTCCATGGTGAATATACTACAGAAGATAGAGGGGTTTTGAGCAGTAAGCTTTCCCTGGGAAATTATCTGTGTTGTGGTTTGATTTTCTTCTTTCTTTACTTGTTGTGATTGGCGATTGTGTTTATTTTCCGCAATTGATTTATAGAAGGATTCAATATCTAGCTTTAGCACATTGTTTGATCGGATTGAATCCATTGATATACATATGATTTTATAATTTATAAAAATTGCCATAGACTGGGGGAAAACTTTAGTAGAGCTTCGTCCTCTGCCCGACCCCCGAAGAGGCGTGGTTGTCGAATACATGCCCAGATCCTCTAGGAGGCAGGTCAGGCTTATAATGTAGGAACTCTAATCAATATAAAGTAAATTATTTCATCTTGGGAGGTAGAGCTCAACCAATGAGCAACAACACAACTATAGGTGGAAGATTGGTGGGGTCTTGTTCCAGATCCCGGGCATACTCGTGGTCGCACCATCTAGTATAAACAACCAGTTCACCTGTATTGGATAATGAAATTTTAGTGCCCAAAGTTATTATGACCCCTTATATTTATGCTGGTAAACCTGATCGGGGTTTCTAGGAAATTCAGAAGGAGATTCAGTTGATCCAAGTCCATATTCAACAAAAGAATAGGCACCTTCGTCCCATTGAGAAACATATACTGTGCCTTCCTAAGTCAGAACTTCTCAGTTCCAGTGCAAAGGACCCAACTCATGTGGAGTCCTCTGATGATTAGATGTTTTTTCATTATAGTTATGGTTGTTTTTTTTGTTTACTTTCTTGTTGTATATGTTGGTTAGTACTAAATATTATAGCTTCATATATAGAAACTGGTGGATAGACATTCATGCCTGTAAGGCCTTGCTTGACAGAATTAAAATTTCCAAATTTTGGATGGCTTACAATGTATTTTGGTGGCCAACAGACCTAGTTTCCCATTGGGCAAGTTGAGGCCACTGAATGTCTTTTATGGATGTAACCTGCTTTTAAAATGAATGAATGAAAAATGACCTACCAAGCTTACAATTTTTTTTTAATAATAATTATATTTTTTTATTTCTAATAATTAAAAGAACCTAGATTCATCTTAACTTCGGATATATCAAACTCCGAGAACGATCAAATCTCTAGAGGTGCATGCATTTTCTCAAGTTTTTCACTCCAAAAAGAGGTTTGCATCTCGAGAGATTTTATCCCTCTCGACACTTGATAGATTCAGAGGTAAGATGGATCAAGACTGGTTTAGTTAATATTACTGTGATATAAATACATATCTTAATATAAAAAAATTGATTTATATTTTATATTTTTATTGTATAATTATACAAAAATTATTAAATAATTTTAATATTTTTTATAAAAAATATAAATATTTATTGTGATAAGTTCCATATGATATCAAATTTTTTTAGGTTATAGTGGTGGTAAGATCAACAAGTGTGTATGTCTTAATACAATCATAAATAGTATGCAAACCTTAGGGATATTTTTTGTGAAGGCACAAGATGGAGGAAGCTCAATAACTCCAAGTGAGGAGTGCATCATGAAGAATTATTAGCAACATTGTGAAAGTTATAAGCAAAGCAGAAATAAGGAAATCCGAGCACCTACAGTTGGAAGATCAAGTAAGGGATCTAGAAAGTGTTGACACCTACACCCGTGTGATTCTTTAAAATTTACAAATCACTGCAAATTCTCTTCATTCGCTATGCAAAAAATGATAATTAATGTAAATAGGTTGGGTCCATTTGAAATAAAATTAGTTAAAGTTTGAATCATCGTTATGATTACTTAGCTAAAGTTTGAATTATCGTTATGTCCCAGGCTTGCGCCCCCTGGCACATCAATCTACAACCTGTCTTTTTCAATTCAACCTCATTTTTTGTTCTGGTCTAGTACGATAGACCCTCCTCCTTTAACCCTGTAAGCTACTAAACCAATATCAACCTACAAAAATGCACCTACAACTCCCTAACCAAGTCCACAACGTTATTCCTATGGCCTATTTCAAACCTATGGCTTTCCTACTATGACATGTTTCAGACTTACGACCCTCCTTAGATAAGTCTATGGCCAACCCTAGTTATCCTTGTGGGTAGCTTACCATAGGTCTGTGACCTTCCTCCTAGTCCCATTTTAGGTGTGACTTATTCCTTGGATAATGTTTCAAACTAATCTCTAGCATCATACCTATTCCAGCCCTACTCGACCTCCTTTAACCACATAAATTTGTTGTCCTACACAAGAAGAAATTGTCCTTCACCTTTTTGTCCACAAGACTCTCCATTAACTTGCTATATACAATTTTCCTTCGATCACCTTAAGAGGCCCTTGTGTCCATAATGGAACTTCCAACTCAACCTTTACATTAATTCCTCTTTCTTGGATTCCAAGCCCACTCCTTTAGGTCCAGATCTCCAAACTCGAGTGCAAATCCCACACAGTCACTATGTGGGAGGTACTTCCATTCCTTGGAATAATTTATTCTTCCCATACTGGAACATAATACTCTTATTGCTACTAGAAGCCTCTTGCATTTTCTATTCTTCATAGGCCTTTAAGGCAGTCCATGGGTCCTTATTTTCAACTATGGAAGTATCATTTCTTCTCTCAGATAATGCACTCTTTTGGGGTTGCTAACTCTCCCTCTAAATCTGCGAACTCCCTATGGAACTTGACTCCCTATGAGTCTTTATAAATTTCTTCTTTCCTTGGTTAATAGGCTTTCCCTTTAACTTGTACAAACCATTATCTCTAATTCCAAGAACCACTCTTGAACTAGAGTTAGATCCATTAGGCTTGAGGATCACCTTTTCATTCCAGAAAATAACATCAAGCCTATTTTTTTCAATTGATGAAACTGAAAGCACACTATATATAATCTCTGATACCTAAAATACATCTTAGACTCACAACAATCCACCTAACTCCATCCCGAATTATGCAGTCAGTATTCGTTTGACTGCATGTTGACTCTTGTCACCAATGTTCACATGTACCTCAAAGTCCCACTCAGTCAGGCTCTCAAACACTTCTCGTGATCTTGTCATATGCTTTGATGCCGCGCTATCTATGAACGAAACCCTCACAAATCATGTTCTCGGAGAAACGAGAGACCAGATAAAATTCCTCGTCGAATCTCCTAGCGAACTCATCCTCATCAATTGTAGCTAGAGCAACCATTGCCATATCGAGCTTCTTCTCTTTTTCTCCTTTCTTCTTCTTGTGTGGACACTTTCTCACATAATGACCATACTCTTCACATGCAAAGAGTTTCACATTACTTAAGTAATTTTTTATGATGAACTTCTCTTGGCGAGGGCCACGATCACTGCATTAGTATTTTGTTGAAGATCCTTGCCTCAAAGTTCCTCTTGGATGAAATCATCCCATATCCTGTTCCAATTTGGAGGATTTTCCCATGAGACTACTCCTTTGATGAATGGCTTCCATTTAAATAAGAAGCTCTTTATTGTAGTCCTCACCAATTCTGATTCTTCCACATTGTCCCCTATAGCTACAAGCTCATCATTAACTTTGCAAAATCCTTGTGAGATACGAAGGAAAATCTCTAAACTTCCCATCTTGATGTCCATCAGCTTCTCTCTCAATACCATCTTCCAATTCTTTTTCTTGTTCTTGTTTGAAACAATGATTTTAGAGCTTTCCACATGTTCCATGCAGTGTCTTCGTTGGTAAGGTGAGGTATCAAGTGATCCTTGAATCCATGAAGAATGATCAACTTGGCCTTCTGCTAATTTCCCAAAATATTAAGTTCACAAACAGATATTGAGGTTGTCCCACTTATGAAGGGGCCTCCTTTTCCGCTTGGTGTAGTGGGTCTGACTGGGGATAATGGGCCCAGTTTCCCAATTTGTGTGTGTGTGTTGAGAATAGATATTTCCTTTCTAAAAAGGTTCCTAAGTGAAATGCTTTTATTCTATTTCTAATCTAATCATATGCAAATTGTATTCTAATTTAAACAGAAATATCTAATTCTAAACTAAACCCGGGATAAAATCTTGTTTATGCGATCTAAAATAATTTCAAATAACAACTGATAATAAAGATTATGCAATTTCTATAAGAAAATAATTCAATAAAGATAAACCACTTCATATAAAAAGTTAGATGAAATAGTTGTGGAAAACATATCGCATAATAAGATATTCATACATTAAGCATAAACAAATAGTCATCATCATACAAAAGTGCCAAATGATAACTGAAGCATTCAAGCATCAATATATAAATAACTGAACATAAATATCACTTTTAACACAGAAGCAGAAAAAGTTAAGAGATAAAAGTACCATTTATAACTAGTTCTACTCATGAGCTAGAAGCAATAATGATTTATCTCCTCCTAATCCAACATCTACTAAGAGTACAGAAATGCAACATCAATAGCAGATATTAGACACAAATATCAATAAATCTCGTTCCATTCATTCATCAAAACCTCCTCTGAGGGTGCAGAAGTGCATGTTCTGAGGATAAGTTTTTGACAAATTTCTGGACCCTTCTCTAAATGCATGAAAAGGGTTTAAATATTTCTAACTAAATCTAATTATAGTTTATTACAAAAATTTAGGATTCGGTTTAAATGACCGTCCTTTTTCCAGGCAAAAATAAAGTAAAACTAACACTAAATCTAAAACTAAAATTAAAAACTAACTACTTGTGAATTTGGTCTTTGAATTTGCAAGCATCCAGCATTGACTTGAGAAGAGGGGGTTGGCCGACTTCAGATTTCAATTGTCCCGAAAAGACGGAATCAGCAAGTGTGGGCGCGATCTTCTCAACAGAATTAATGATGCAATTAAGAGTACTGCATTGACTGTGTGGTTTTACTAGACAGGTCCAGTAAGAATCCCAGTTTAATTTTGTCAATTCTTGAATTGATTTTGCCTTCTCTTCCGCTTTCTGTTTCCACTATGTTTGCAATTGCTGTGCTTGTGGTAGATATCCCGGAATGGTTTATGAAATTAAATTAACCTTGTGCAAATTCTCATTTACACAATCAGTGATGTTGCTTGCCACTGTATCTGCTTCCTCTGCCGCTTTTTCTGCCTCTCTGATATGTGCATCCCAAATGCTAAAGAGCATTTCTTTATGACTATCATTGATAATTGGTGCTGCTGCTCTTCTTCCTTCCTCTGTCTTTTGCCATGCCAAATAATTAGTAACTCTTTCATTTGTTAAATCATAATCATGTCGTAATTCTACGACATGATTAGTGATTTTATCACTTTCTTGACAAAAAGAGTTCCACTGTGAGATTTTCTGGCATAATATATCTTGTTGTTGCAGCAGTTGATTATTCAAAGAAATAGACTCTGAGATAAATTCTGTAAGCTTGGGGTCGTCTTTATGCATTTCTTGCATAATCTGTATTTGTTTTTCTTTTTCGGCCAAGCTTTTCTGATACCCGATCTTCATTTGTTGAAACTCTTGCTGTAAATTTTCAAATCGTATATGCGCTTCACTGTTGGCATGTGCTTGTTGCAATTGTTGTTGCAGAACTTGTATTTGATCCTCTTTTTCATTTAATAACAACCTTACCTCAGATGCTTTGTCAATAGTCGCGGAGGCATAAGCTCCTGTTATCTGAGATAATTTAGTAAGATTTTCAGTGGGATCTGTAGTAGGATCTTTCCATAAAACATCCAATTGTTTTGCATCGGTAGAGAGCGCACTTTCTAATTTTCTCTTCTTTATTTGCTTCCTTACTACTGCTTTATGTTGCGGGCTGTAGAAAATATCCAGAGGAGGAATTTCCTCTATTTTAAGTACAAGCTCGGCAGAGGGAGTAATGGGTATATGTTCTTTTTCTGTGACATTGCCACTTATTTCTGTAACCAAAACTTTTGCTGTTTGTACAAGAGTTTGTATGTTCTATCCCTCAACATTAATCAAATCATTAAATGATTCTCATTCTTTATCTAACTGAGTGTTGATGGATGGTTGTTGTACATTAAGAGGTGGAAGAATAAACTGTGGGGTAGTTGAAGTCTATTGTTGTGAAAGCTCTTTTGATTGAGCTGTATCCTTGACTGAGCCTTCACTTTTATCCTGATCAGATTTTTTAGAATGTTTAGAAATTTCTTTGTCAGACTTCGACTTAGACCTTTCTGAATCTGAGCTGCCACTAATACTGACACTAGGATTTGGTTCCCTTACGGGTTCCAAGCACAAATTATCCAAAGGAATAGTGGTCAATCTTCTTTCTCTGTATACTTTAAACTCTTGAAATTCTTCTGGGGAGAACTGTGCTTGAGCTAAATTCAAAATGTCTTTAAATGAACATTTTTCTTGAAACATATCATCAAAAAGATCTTCTTCTCCAGAAAATACTCTTACTTTGACAACAGTGGTGAAATCCTTGACAATACCATATGGATCAAATAGCCTTCTCGGAAACTTAAAAAATTTTAAACATGTAACATTGCTTACTTCCTTAAATGCGTGACCAACATCAAACAATGAAAATGATCTACAGGAAATAGGAAATTGTGGCCAGATGACCTTCTTTTTATCCTTTAATTCTTTTGTCAAACCTCCGTCTCCACAAGTTTGATATGCGATTTCTCGAGCTATAAGTTTGTCTGGAACATACAAGGGTAGAACATGGGGAGAAGAAAAGCTTCCAAAAACCCTCACATAAGTAAATAACTCTTCTCCAAACCATATTGCGACAGGGAGAATGTCTACTTCTGATTCTGGGGAAAACCTTGGAGCATCCTTATTATACAACACTCTGTACAGAGGCAACATTATGCCATGGAAAATTTTATAAAAATGAGGAATGAATTTTGATTCCCACAACTCTTTGTGATAGACATGAATGGGCAAGGGATCTTGAATTGTCCATTGCCAACCCATTAAAGGGAACTTAGAAACAAAGCAGATTGAATCCATAACATAGGCAGATAGATAAAAAGGAGGATAAATCCTCTGAGACACAGTCCATTTAGACCGGTAATTGAAAATAGCTGTGGCTAAATTATCAGACAATATTTTGGTCCAGTCTACAATGGTGGCGTTAACAGTAGCATTCAATAAGGGAAGCCATTCAGGCAAAATCTTATTAATGTCAGGCTTTCCAAAAAGCCTGCATAACATAGCAGCAACAAAACAATATGGAGAGGTGAGTGAACCGGTACTGTACATACCGTGTTTATCTTTCTTCAGTGGTTCATCTCTTCTGGTCCATTCTTTAGTGCATTCTACCAAATTGGCATTTTCCTTGGCAAATTTCTCCATAAATTGTTTGTTGTAAGTTGACTAAGGCTCCGGCAAATGATACATAAGCCTCAAATCTTCTGGAGTAAACGACCCGATGAGCTCTTGACCTGGAGTTTTGAACTGTCTGTCTATGATATCAGTGCTATCCAGCACCCATTTGACCATATCTGTATATGGAAGAATTCTTGGTCTTGCTGCTATCCGGTGCAAAAATGAACAAGCCAGTTCTGTAAAAGATGCTTGAGAAGAATTACTTGAGCCAGCGGTAGCTGAAACATCCATTACCCTTGGGTTTTCTTCTTCAAGCAGATTAAACATACCTTCCTAGGTGGTGATACCAGCGTCCTTGTTGCAAGTAGTGTCTGCGTATAAGGAATCCATCTCTTTATTTTCAAAACTCGCAGCTTTCTCTTTCTTTCCAGAACTCGGAGTTTTCTCTTTCTTTCCCATAATGCTCTGAAAATTGCTTTGTATAGTCTCCTGTTCTTCGCGCCTGCAGTTTTACGAATTAAGTGAGAATAATGATATGAGAAAGGTGACGGGATAGTTTTAAATGCCGAAGGCGTATGAAATACATTATTTAATCGTGAAATCACCTTTCAATAAAAAAAAAATCCTTTTCATTAATAATTGATGATTCATTCATTAATTTGACATCAAAGCGCATAACGGATATCGCTTTATGAAAAGATTTTCTTCGTACAACGAGCTTTCAGAATGTACAATCTTGCGATCTGCGATTTTCTTTCCAATATCGCAAATCGCAGCTTTCGTAAATCATAAGATCCGCATCATCGCCATATCACAAATCGCAACTTTCTGAAATCGCAATCTCTTAACATCGTGAAATCGCAAAATAAAATATATGAATAATATCCGTTAATACGTTTTCTGCGATATGCGATAATTATTTTAGTGCGATTGTCATTGGATCGCGTTATCGCAATTCGAAGATTCTGCTTTGCTTAAGATATATTCTACTTTTTGCGATGAATGCGATGTTTCCTTCAAAGAGAGATTTTATTCTAGTCTATCATAAGCTTAAGTTTAGTTTAAAGATTTTCCAAAGAAATTTCTTTAAGTTCATGATAGTAAGTCTTATTGAAAATGAAAACAAACACCAATAAATTTTTTTGGATTTTTAAACTAAGGGTCCCCACTTATTTAGTATTATTACTAATAATAAATAAGAAGGGGGGTTGTCACGCCACAACGCCTTCACATAAGCTTTGTTATGCAAATCAATTTTTTTTTCATCCATCGGTGCCTTGATATCAGTGTTGGCATAGTCCCTTAGATAATTCACTAACAACACTAGCTTGATTCTTTTCTTCCATGAATTGTAGTTGTATATCCCTTCCAACCGACCCTCAAACCTTAAGCCATAAACCATTTTGACTAGTTTTCCTTCCTTCAACAACAAGACAACTCAACTCCCTCTTAGAGATGCCACCTGTGCCGACACTTATGACCCAAATACTCTTCAAAGTAGCTTTGATAGCATGTTAGAATTCCATGCAATCCAGGTCTAGTCTATGCTCTTAGCTAGAAAACATAAACACACTGACAATGCCTAACTTTAAAACTTTTACACGACGAAAATTACACTAGAAATTAAATCAATGTATAATACACAAAGTTTAATGCCCAATATTGTTTCTTGTTAGTCCATTAACAAGAAAAAATAGAGGGCTATCATGCTAGGGATAATGGGCCTTTATATCCCAGTACAATTCCAAAACACAATTCTATGTTTGAATATTTAGCAATACTGAGGGGGGGGGGGGTGTGCATGACAAATCAATATTAACAATTTTTAACTTCAAAAACTTGTAAATGCATCCACATATATAAAACTAAGCTAATAAATATACATAACATAGATATTTTTACGTGGAAGACCAAAGTAGGAGAAAATCACAATTATTTTCTTATATATATAAAAAGTACATTCAAATTTATCAACACCAACTGAAAGGAAGCGCCATCTCCTTGGTTTATCAACGTCAATTAAAAGGAAGCACCAATTGTTGGATAATGTTGTCATTGATGTCAAGCCCTAGTATTGTTGGTGTAATTGAAGCATACCCTACTATGTCCTAGGTGTATGTATGGAGAATGTATATGTTGATGGTGATGAAACCCTAGGTGCATGGAATAAGAACTAAGCATGATAAATGAAGCCTTAACAAATTAGTGGCATGACCCAGGGGACTTAAGACCTGTTTTCAAAGAAGAGATTTTTTATGCTTAAGTTCAATACCTTGATTAGAGCATTTCCTTGAATACACCAAATAGAATCTGCTAAGACAACTCAAATGACCATTCATGTAAGAGAAGATATACAATTGAAAATAAAACCATAAATTTCTATTTAAATTGAAAATAACTATTCACAAGCCAACCTACATGTTCATGTCGTCCCTCCATCCCAAAAGACACATATTTTCAACATGATCAAACAAGTATAAAAGGAAAATAGACTCCCCAATTCATCTACCAACTCGATCAAGCAAGGAAAAGGAAGAACTAAGGTCTCAAAGAATTTGAAGGATAATTCTATGATTTTTTATCTTTGTTTTGGGTAAAGGATATTGGTGGATTTCATGCTAGATACATTGCTCCATTGTGAAGTAGATTTCGGCCACTTAAATAGTCTCTTTTTGCACATAAATTTGGCTTACTCAAACCTGTGACAAAGTACAATTTCAGCCTCGTGGAGGAGGTTATTATAGACTTGAAATAAATTGAATTTTGACGTTGCAATTTCATAATTTTTGGCTTTTGGTGGAGATTGTAACTTCATCCTGAAATATAACTTACAACAAACCTCAGACTTATGTAACTCTCAACCTTTTGAAGTGTTTTGACTTTGACAAAATTAAGGGTTTCTTGTAGCTAGAATCCAAGTCCTATTTTGGGTGCAAATTTAGGTTGGATACAATACACGAGAAAAATTGGAGCATATTCATGATCACTATTGGAGCTTCCATTTGGGTACCTCATTAAATATTTGAAGAAGACTCCGTGTCAAGCTTATACTCACTTTTTGGAACAATCTTTCTTATATTCCTTGGAGTATATTTTAGTCGCTTGACTTATTGTGCAGACTTGAAAACCTTCACTTTGTACAATTTGGAGACCTTGTTGTAAGACAAGCTTGAGATTCATCTTTTGGAGCAATTATAACCTTGGATTAGATTTTAACTTTGTGTGATAGTGCAAAAAAATTCTTAAGGACACTTGAGACCTTGAAGTCACAAGTTAAGAAACTCAAGACTCATGCTGATCTTGGATTAGTTAACACATTTTTGGAGCCAGTACTATAGAAAACACTGAAGAATTTTGAAGTATTCCTTGTAAAGTCATGAAGAGCATTGGATACTCCTTCTATTGATATTAAAGCCTTGCTAAAATAAACCAAACCCTCTTGAATACTATTGAAGCAGACTTGTTGAGTTAATCATCCTTGTCTACACTTAGAGCAACATTGAGGACATTCTTGGAGACACTCTTTGAATAATTTGTGGGAGATATCATTCAGGACATGTTGAAGAAGATACTGGAAATATTGAAGCAACATTGAGACCACATTGAAGTACTAAATTAGACCAAGTCAAAGCTTGGATTTGTAGTGAGGGTTGGGGTCCTCACCCAAGGTTGGAGCCTTGGAAAGGTTTGAAGAGGTTATTAAGCAGGTTGGATCTTGGTTGTTTGTAAGAGGATTGGAGTCCTCATCATTCTTATTAATAATATTTTTTGCTTGGTGTACATTTTGTGCTTATTTATCAACACCAACTGAAAGGAAGCACCAACTCCTTGATGTATCAACACCAAATATTGTATAAGAGTCAATATTATTCAAATAAAGTCTATCCTCTGTAGCTACTTCTCTATCCTTCACACAACACAAAGTTCCCCAAACACAACCTTCCTAGAAACAAAACATCCATCAACAAATTATCCTTGAAATTGGCCTCCTTATCAAAAAAACGCGGCCTCTAAAATGACCCAAACTAGGATTGAAACTTGAAATTTAATGCAACTAAAGTCAACCCTCAAGCAATAAAAAATCAACTTCAAGAACTCCGCCTTCTCCACAGTGTTCGACCTCCTCAACAAAGAACAATATTGAAACTCACCTTCAATCACAAAAATATTTTCACCTCAAAACAAACCTGAGTTTGACCTTCCTTGTACCAAAACTTCAATCTTCAAATTCACCCTTAATAGGGATAGGTCACTACTCTCAGGATAGGCCTAAAACTCAACCTTCCACATTGGAATTTGGCCCAATACACAAATCTCAAATTTTGCCTTCAAAATGGACAAAATTTGTGTTAGAAACCAAGATAATACTAAGGGGGAGTGGGGTGAATAAGTATTGTAGGAATTTTAAAACTTTTCTTCACTTTAAATAAAACTTAAGACACCAAGATCACTTCAACAAATAATTCATATGATCATGGTAAGAGATAACATAAGTATCACAATGAGAACACACAATTTTTTCAAATCTTTCTTTCAATTTCTTTGCAAGGAAAACTACAACTTGTTGTTACAAAGTTCTTTGGCTACAACCAACATGAAGAAACTACTCCCTGATTTATGAGCTACAACTGAAAGGGGCTACAACCTCTAGCTTTATCAACTACTACTATTGAAAGGAGCTTCAAGCCCTAAATATTTACTAGTAACTACTGAAAGGAGCTATAACCCTTGACTTGCAAACCATAACTTGCATGACCTCAATGATTCATCTTTCATACAATTTTCATACTCAAATCATGAAGTCATTCCCTTTTGCAACAAAAATCAATTTGTATCTCAAACATTCACCAAAACCACCATTATAAAACTTTAATAAATTTCACCATACTCACCACAATTCCACACCTTTGTTCTCTATTCTATCACTTTGCAAATTTGAATTTGCTGATAAAGAAATTTGGACTGATATTTTTGGAATTTAACATAGTTATATTGCACTTTAATCTTTGCACTAATCTCTTATTTTTTCCCTTTTTCTGTTCAAATTAGTCATCTGCATCTGATCTTCAAGTCTTCTAACTCTCCTTGCCTATTTTTGTGAGAAAAAATGAGTTAATCTATTGTTTTTATCAATTCTGGTAAGTTACAAGTTTTAGCAAAGGTCTTCTAATTCTAACGAATCTCCAAGTTTGGATTAACAGTCAAATATACCTCTTAAACTGCTTGTTCTTATAAATTATCCCACTGGCTTCGTTCATGCCTACTTTGGCAATTTATTTTGGCATATACACCAAAATTAAAAGTTGTCGAATCAAGACTGTAAATCTGCATTTACCAAATATGCCATAACATCGAATTTGGTTTTTTAATCATCCACCACAAAATCTATTTCATGTAGCCCCAAGGGCTTATTTTACATTTAAAATCTCTATTGTGCTCTTGATCACAATACATAGAAAACTGCAGCAAAACCGTGACCTGCTGCGCTCTCTGTCAACTGACAGAACATTACTTGTCGAAAAATTTCTATCTCCTGGGCCTATCTTCCCAATTGATATCCCTTTTTGTGTTGTTATATTTCCTCCAGGGTCAAGCATTCCTGGATTTTCCTTCTTTCGAGCCTTCCTTCTGGTATCCTACTAGGATTTCCTTTCAGGTGATTTCTTCTGGGTTGTTCGAGACTTTTTCTTCCGGAAAATTCTCTCTTACCTGTACGACTCCTCGACTCTCCGACTTCCTGGCTCTAATCATCCATGTGCACTCGCGAAATATTTCGGGGAAGTTTCGTCTAGTTGTCATCATGCTAATGCCACAAACGTTACGTGGAACCATTTGAGTGGTGACACATGTCACTCATATTTGGCCCATTAGGGTAACCAAAAACAATGAAAATTCCTATCGGGCGTCCTCCATATACGTCATGTTGATGTTATCAACAATCACTCACCAATCAATCAGATGCTAGCATGCGTTTGGTCAAAGAGGAGAGAGAAAGAGTCTCGAGCTTTTATGTTTTGCAACGAATTTCTTTTATAAGAAAAACCACCGAGTTCAAGCTCTTTTATATCTTTGTGCGCTGACTCTCCAACTTTATCACCCACACACACCTACTATTTCATCCGATATAGGATTCCTGACTCTAAAGTTAAAACACCTATGCACTTTTTCTTCTTCTTCCAGAGTCTGACCTCCTGTGCTACTCTTCTTCGTTCGTGCCATTAAAAGGTTCGCCACTTATAGCTTTCTCCAATGGGTCCTCCAATCACTTTAGCTCTGCAATCTTTGAATTTTTGGGTTCTGCCTTTGACTGGATCTAACTTTCAATCCATGAGGCCATTTTTTATCTTCCACATACCACTGGAAACCTCTTAAGAAATATATCCATATGAGTGGATCCCAACTGTGTTTGAATAGATCTTATGAGCTAGAAATGACTTCCAATTCTTTGCATCATCAACAACTTTTCCTTTACCACTATTTGAGTCGTTCTTCATTCTTTTAGCATTCTTCTCTATTTCTTCCTTTATCCTAATCACCTTTTCCATTGATGAAAACAAATTTCTATCATTCTCCCTCTTTGGGATTGATAAAAACACCTTTATCAAACAACTGTGCCAAACAAAAATCAACACCATAAAGAAACAAAGTGTGCATCATCTTTTCCTCCTTTGGAAACCTTTTGTGTGGCTCCCCATGAAATGCACTTCTAACCTGATATGGAGTACTATTACTTTCCTTTCTGTTCACCAAGACATCTCCCCTTAGTCTGAAGTTATTCTCCATCTTATGTGTGATCACCAATACTGCTCCATATTTTGTTTGATCATCAATACTACTGCCCCTTTGGCATCAATGGAAAAGACACTAGCATGCTTCCCCTGTCATCAATCTCCCCTTGTAATGTGGAACGGGTAGCGCCATCTTGATATGCTAAATGTTTGATAGCTTCCTTTATTCCTTTATAAGGAACATCGAGTGGAGAGAGGAAAGACGAACTACTCGTAGTCTCTACCTTAAATTCTCAGATCTATCTCTAGGGAGAGGTTTGGTGAAGATATAGTCAACCTATTATTTTGCAGATACATACTCCTTCTTGACTTTCTGATTTTCAACCTGCTCTCTCAAGAAGTGGTACTTGATTGGAATATGCTTTGTATTTGAGTTAAAACCATGATTCTTTTACATGTTGATGGAAATTGCATTTTCACAAATAATAGGAATAGGCTAATCATAAAACACTTGTATATCTTGCAATTTTTTTCATCCATAAGAGTTGAGTGCAACAAGAAGCTATTGTTATATATTTTGCTTCTGCAATATATAGTGAAATTGAAGCCTGCTTCTTGCTCAACCATGAAACTAGACATTCTCAAAGAACAAATACACCACCACTAGTGCTCTTTCGATCATCTACATCACATGAACAATCAACATCAATATAAACCATTAGTGAAAAATATTTACCTCTTGGGTAACAAAGTCCATACTCCATCGTGACTTTGAGATATCTGAGAATTCTCTTGGCTGCTAGAAGATGGCTCTATCTGGGGGCTGCTTGAAATCTTCCAACAATACGAAATGCCTGCACAATGCCTGATCTTGAAGGTGTAAAATATAGGACACTACCAATAAGAGACCTATATGCACGACGAATCAATATTAACAATTTTTAACTTCAAAAAATTGTAAATGCATCCATATATATAAAACTAAGCACATAAATATACATAGCAGACATATTTTTACATGGAATCCCAAAGCAGGAGAAAATCACAATTTTTATCTTAATATATATACAAAGTACAATCAAATTTATCAACACCAACTGAACAGAAGCGCCATCTCCCTGGTTTATCAGCATCAATTGAAAGGAAGCACCAATTGTTGGATAAGGTTGTCATTGATGTCAAGCCCTAGTATTTTTGGTGTAATTGAAGAAAACCCTAATATGTCATAGGTGTATGGATTTAGAATGTATATGTTGATGGTGATGAAACCCTAGGTGCATGGAAGAAGACCTAAGCATGATAAATGAAACTGTAACAAATTAGCAACATGACTATAAGACAAATATGACTTAAGAGATGTTTTCAAAGGAGAGATATTTTATGCTTAAGATCAATATCTTGATTGGAGTATTTCATTGAATACACCAAAGAGAATTTGCTAAGACAACTTGAAGGGCCATTCATGTAAGAGAATATATACAATTGAAAACAAAATCATAGATTGTTATTTAAACTGAAAATAATTGTGCACAAGTCAACCTACATGCTCATGTTGGACCTCCATCCCAAAAGTCACATCTTTTCAACATGATAAAAAAAGTATACATAGAAAATAGACTGCCCAATTCATCTACCAAATTGATCAAGCAAGGAAAAGTAAGAACTCAGGTCTGAGACAATTTGAAGGATAATTTTATGGTTTTTTATCTTTGTTTTGGGTAAAGGATATTGGTGGATTTCATTCTAGATACATTGCTCTGTTGTGAAGTAGATTTAGACCACTTAAATATTCCATTTTTGCACATAAATTTGGCCTACTCAAACCTATGACAAAGTACAATTTTGGCCTCGTGGAGGAGGTGATTACAAACTTGAAATAAATTGAATTTTTACACTGGAATTTGACAATTTTCGTCTTGTGGTGGAGACTGTAATTTTGGCATGAAATAGACCTTAGAGAAAAACTCAGACTTATGTAACTCTCAACCTTCTGAAGTTTTTTGACTATGACAAAATTAATGGTTTCTTGTAGCTAGAATCCAAGTTCTATTTTGGGTGCAGATTCAGGTTGGATACAATACACAAGAGAAAAATTGGAGCAGATTCATGATCACTATTGGAGCTTCCATTTGGGTACCTGTTGAGGCCTTGGAATTCCGCTGCCAAAACATGGGGGAAAACCACCCGATCCGGACCTTAAAGCAGCTCCTTTTCCGTTTGGTGTAGTGGCTCCGACTGGGGATAATGGGACCAGTTTCCCAATAAGGATGATTTTGAGGGTGTTGTGAATATAACATGCAAATGGATAATGATTTTTAATCTATATGTATCTATCTAAACTATTTAATCTAATATATACCTGGGGTGTTTTTTCTTTATGCGATCTAAAATGATATCTTTCAATTGTCAGTAATATAGATCATTTAACAGTTGAAAGAGATGAAAATTATGTAAAATAATTATTCTATAAAAGTAGTTTACATAGAATAATTGTGAAAGAAATATCGCATATATCAGTGTGATTACATATTCAATAAGAAACCATAGCTAAATATTAGAACATAAGTGCATGTAATATTTATATATGATGATGTTTCAAATATATAATGAAATAAAAATATGACTGTCAATTTATGAAGTAAGACTTAATACAAACGAATAGAAGTACCATATGTATGAAGTTATACTCATGTAAATTGACAGCAATGAATCTTCTCCTTCTCACTTTCAAGCAATTTAAAGAGTACAATAGTGCAACATCAGTTAAACAACTTTAATTGTCAAAAGATAACAGATGTGTTCCATTAATTCAGCAAAGCACTCACAAACTTACAATAGTGTATTCTTTGCAAATGTTTTTGACAAATTTCTGGACCCTTATCTAAATGCATGAGAAGGGTTTAAATACTAAACTAACTATAAAATAAAATATATTATTACAAAAATATAGAGGAGGTTTCAAACAACCTTCCTCGTAAAGCTAACTTAAACTACGATCTAGGAAGCTAAACTAACAATTTTGATTTATGGGTCCTGCCCTTATTTCTAAATGTGGTCAGGAAGTTAAAAAATATTTAACATTGCTTTGAGCTGAGATGGATGTGATATCCTTGATCGGATCTGTCCCTTGAAAATAACATTTGAGAGTGCTGACTGGGATCTCTTTGTTTAATCTGTAAGAGGTTGCAAAGTTTGATGCTGATGATAAGGTTTGATCAGAAAATTCCAGTAATTTTATTGATCAAACTTATTTACCTTTTTAATAATTTCTTCCTGTGTATCTGCTCTCTGCTTCCACTGTGTTTGCACCTGTCTTGTTTCTGTGAACACATCAGATGTGTTTTCCTTGAGAAGTTATTCTCTAGACAGTTGTTCACACATAGATTCAATAATTTCACTTAATATCTTGGATGTCTTTGCTGCTGCTTTATCTGCTTGTTTTATTTGCACTTCCCATTCTCTGAATATAATTTCTTTGTGAAGCTTATCTACTTGAGGTATATTAGCTTCCTTTCTTGAATCTGATACTTTCCATTGGATGTGCTCTTCAATTTTCTTTCAAGTCTTTCACATTCAAGTTTCTGGATTGCTATCTGCTCGATCAATATTTTGTTTGTATCACAATAAGAGTCAATTATAGAAGCTTGATGACAAAAAAATTCTTGTTCTTTCTTTAACTTAGTGTTTAAATCCAACGCTTATTTGATAAATTGCTCTAATTGCAGTTGGATTTGTAACTTGGTCATTGCTACTTCCAGTTGTGCTTGTTTTTCATTAATCTCTATCTGATGCTGCAATTTGACGCTTGGTAATATCTTTATGAAATTGGGCTGTGTTTACTTTGATTTTCTCACTAGAATTAGATTTCTTTTCATTCAACAACTTCTCTAATTCTTGTACTCTGGCTTCCTTTTGTTTTAGCAACACTCTAACCTTAGTAGCTTTATCAACATTAGCAGTAACATATGCCCCTGCATACTGTGATAATTTGGTTAGATGTTCAGTAGGATCATCTAAGGAATCTTTCCATAATATATCAACTGATTCATCTGTAGGCTTTGAAGTTGTTTCATCAATTCTCCTTTTGTTTCTTTTAACTACAACCTTATAACTAGGACTGTAGAAAATATCTAACGAAGGAATATCTTCAATTTGTAGAACTATCTCATCTGTAGGGTAGGCCGGTATGATTTGTTTATCATGCATTGCTAGAACTCTTTGTAGTGGATTATCAGTTTCCACTATATTCTGGGAGTGTTCAAGTGTCTAGAAACTCATTGCCTGATCAGTATTAGGATTTTATTTAGGAGTTTTTATTGCTTCAGAAAACTCCTCCCATTCATTTATAAGATCTTTTGCTTGTGGTGAACTCGACCGATCTAACATGTTATGAATGTGATGAACTGCTTGAGAATCTGATTATGGTCCATTATTTCTTCTTTCCTCTAGCATCTCTATCTCATGGATTACTTGGTCAATTATCTTTTCTGAGCTTTCCTTTTTGATTTGGATTCATTATTAGAGTGATCTGAATTATGAGATTGATGCTGTGACTGACCTGATTCATCTTCAGACATATCTTTTACTTCATCACCCAAGCTAATACTTGGAGTGTGTTTGTTGTCATGTTCGATAGTTAACAAATTGAGATGGAATTTCTCTAGTCTCTTGTTTCTGTACACTTGGAAAGCTTCAAAATCATCTTGACGTAGTTGGCTGGATGCGTACTTGATAATGTCTGAAAACTTTTCCACGCCCTGGAAGAGATCATCAAATCCATCTTTCTCCTTTACAAAAGGCTTTAACTTAAGCTTTGTGATGTAATTTTTAATTACATCATTTAGATCATATAACCTTTTTGGCATTAATGCCAATTTCAATAAATTAATTTTGGGAACTTCCTTGTAAGTATGGTCGATGTTAGATAGAGCAAAAGTGCCACAATGTACAGGAAAATTAGGCCAAATAGCCTTTTTAGCATCTTTCAGCTGTTTTGTGACACCATTAACAAGATGATAGGCTATTTCTTTTGCAAGTAACTTATCGGGAACGTAATAGGGAAAAACGCGGGGAGAAGCATAACTCCTGAATACTCTAATATATGTAAAATTCTCCTCTAGAAACCATCTAGCTACAGGAAGAATGACTACATTGGCTTCTTCAGAAACCCTAGGGGCCCTTTTATTGAAAATCATCTGGTGCATAGGCAATATGACTCTGTAACAGATTTTATAGAAGTGTAGGTGGAAGTCTAAATCCCAGAGTTCTCTGTGGTAAATGTGAATTGGGGTAGGGTCTTGGGTAGTTAATTTCCATCCCATGGTAGGAAAACTAGAAGTAAAACAGATAACATCCATGACATATGCAGACATATAAAAGGGAGGTATTTCTCTGAATGAAATATTCCATTTATTCCTATATTCGGTAATGTGTTTGGCTAGGTTATCAGATAAGATGTTTACCCAATTCAAGATTGATGAATTGACGATTGCGTCAATCAGGGGAATCCATTCTATTGAGAATCTAGTGCTATCAAGATTGGAAAATAATGTACATAACATACTGATAACATAACAATAAGGATTAGGAATTTGGGTAATTGGGCATGTACCAAGCTTATCTCGCTTCAACTTCCCCTGATCCTCCTTCCATTCTTGGATGACTTTAATAAGATCTGAATGTTCTCCTCTAAGATTTTGTAAAAAGTTTGTATCATATTTCTGCTGTGGGGGTGGTAGATGATACATTGCTGTTGAATCTTCTTCCCTAAAAGAACCAATAGTTTCTCCCTTCGAATTCTTGATCATTATATCTTCAATGTTTAAATGATCAATTACCCACTGAACCATGTATGTGTAAGGGAGAATCTTTGGTCTTGTAGCTATCCTGTGGATGTATGAACATGCAACATCAAAAAGGGTTGCGTCGGAGGTAGATGCAGTGCCTGTCGAAGAAACTTTGGTTATCACCCTTGGTACTTCGATTTCAAAAAGATTATACATTTCCTCCCATGTCAAACTGCCGCAATCTTTGTTGCAGGTGGTATCTGAAAATAAGGGAGACATCTCTATATCTTCAATAGACGACGTCTAAGAAATTTCTTTTCCCTTTTTTCTCATTTTTCTCTTCCTCAATCCATTAACTGGTTTCCTGAAAACAGAGCGAATTTTACAAGTATAGAGTATCAAAGAGAAAAATCTATGATTTATTTCAAAAACGCGCAAGAAGATATAAATCTATCAAGATATGACATCAATCATCAATCATAATTTCTGAATTAATATTTCATACGCCTTCACACGTAAAATATATCAATCACTTTAAAGCTGTTAAGACATTGAATTTAACATTGATATGACACAAGTTAATTCACATTCTTGATCCATTAAATTCCGTCGGTGCGCGTATCACAAGTTATAATGTATAACCATTCGTAATACTTACCCTTAAAGACCGCGAATAACAATTTAATGTATGTTATAAGTTGTGCGAAATGCGAATTGCGCTTACTTGCGAATCTTAAGTTACTGCGATTGTTGAAAGTTTTATATTCATTCCTTTATATGCTTGTCGGGTCCGCGGAGTCACAACTTATATTGATTTGATTTTAATGTTTTTGATTGATTAAGTGAGGTGCGATGCGATAAAGTAAATATAACGATGATTGAAGTTTTTGCAAAGTCTAAACATATCTTCGGAAAAGTATGAGCGCATATCGCAACTTTCACTTTTTAAAGTTTATGAGTCTTTGAAATTCATAAGATATGCGATTTGCGATGCGCTCAAGAGAAATAAAGTGGAAAAATTCAAAAGAAAATATTTATTTCCCAAGTTTTCAATTTTAGAAAATTTAAAAGAATTTTCTATTTATTTTTAAAGGGTCCTTATTTATAAAAATAAATGGGGGGTGTTGTATAGTACAACAATTGGCAATTCACTTGGGCGAACCAGATATCTCTGATTTTTTTTTTTGAAATTTCTAAGCTTTTTAGAAAAATAAAAATAGTTGTAGAAATGAAATTTTAAATAAATAATATCTTACTAAGAAATGAAAGTTTCTCTTATTCACTATTCATAAGAATTCCTCTATTAAAGATATAAGTATGAAAATCTATATCAGTCTTTACTTAGTTTAAAATGATAAAGTAGGTGGGCTTTACAAATCAGCTTTATAAAAATTTACTCTTTTATCACAGATAGAGCCTCTATTCCAATAAGAAATTTAAACTTTTGGCAGGGTTATCTTTTGCCCAGCAATGATTCATTGTCCCATCCAGTATCTCTTATAATTTTTAGAAGTAAATTCTAGCCTTTGAGAATTTTCTTTTATATATTATTTTATTTACTTAAAAGCCATTGTCTTGGCTTGGTAACCAAATAATGACAATTCCATTCACTAGTAGTAATTAAACTGATCAAGGTGGCTCTTGATGAGGTCCTTTGTCCTTTTGATGTAATCTCAAGTCATTACCCTGTTTTGGTAGACAATATTGGTAATGTCAGTTTAACTATTTCCTTATGAACATGGTAAACAAGCTCGTAATGAGACTTATTATCTTTTAAGTCTTTCTTCTAATCATAATTTTTTTTTTTTTGAATTCTTTTAAAAAATTTATAAGTTTTCCCGGATGGGATGAATCATTGGTATTTTTAAGATTCTGGATGATAATGTTGAGTTTCAGATTGCTTTTCTGTGAACAGGTCTTCACTATGTTAAAATTTCTTTTCTTGACTGATAACAGAATATTCATGCTATATAAATATGAGAGTTCATCAAAGAATAAATGATATCAGTGAAATTCCATTTTTCAGAAAAATAAAATCAATTTGTCTTTCTAAACTTTCGATTATTTCCTTAACACTTTTTTATTTTGATAAGCGAAAAATAATAAAAGAAAATCATCTGAGATTATATTTGAAAAGCCAAATATTAATACTAAGAAACCTTTTATTTTCCTATAAAGAAAAGAAAAAGACACTAATATACAAGGATAGAAGGGGTTACCTTATATGAGAAATATTTTTTTTAAATATGCCCATTAACAGGCAAAGAATAATTTTTGCCTGGTAGATCTTGCAATAAAAATGTTGATGGGCCTATTTCTTCAATTATTTGAAATGGACCTAGCCAAAGTTTTTGAAACTTCATGTGTTTACCTTTTTCCTCATGCACTTCATCCCATTTCAATACCAAATCACCAATTTGAAAATTCTTTGGAGTGACAGAAGTTGAATCAAACAAGGCTTTTATTATCTGTTGATGATGAACATGAGTTTGTTTTGCTTTTTATCTTTATTCTTATAACTTAAGAATTTGACCTTGTCTAAGTTGTAAAGAAGAAGTAGGAGTTTCATCAATGAATTGAACCAAGGAAAGAGAGGGAATAACTACGTTGGTGGGAAGTACCGCTTCTTTTCCATAGAAAAGATTGAATGGAGAAGTACCAATAGAAGCTTTTTGAGTTATTCGATCTGCCCAAAGAGCAAAAATTAATGACTTATGCCAATTTATTTGATTTTGATCAAAAATTCTTTTGATTATTCTTATCAGATTTTTGTTTGTAGATTCTACCAAACCATTTCCTTGTGGATAATAATTTGCAGAATATTTTAGTTTAAAACCTCTTTTAATTACAAAATCTATCATAGCAATTCCAGAGAAATAAGATGCATTATCAAGCATCAAAGCAGTAGGTAAGCCAAACTTGGTTATGATATTCTGGTCAATGGAATCGATGATATTTTATGAATTAGCTACTTCTAGTGGAATTTCTTCCACCCATTTGGTAAAGTAATCTGTAGTTGTGAGAATATATCTATGTTGTTTGGAAGAATTAGGAACAATCTCACTAATTATATCTAATCCCCATTGCTCAAATGGTTGTTTAATATTGACCGGCTGTAAAGGGAATGCTGGCTTTCTTTGTCTTCCAGATGTACTTTGGCATACTTTACATCTTCTTGTATATTCATGGGAATCTTTGAAAAGTGTAGGCCAATAGTAACCTGAATGTAGGATCTTATGTGCTGTTGTATTTCCTCCAAAATGTCCTCCAGCTTGTCCATCATGGAGTTCTTGTAAGACCTTTTCTACTTCAGATTTTTCTAAGCATCTTAGAAGTACAAAATCGAAATTTCTTCTAAATAACACATCATTGAATTACTCATATTGTTTAGCTTTTATTCTAAGAGCTCTTTTTGTCTTGTAATTGAGACGATTTATAGCATATCCATTCTTCAGATAAAATATACGATCAACATATCGTGACTCTGAATCATTCAGGCTTACCTCTGATATTCGCACATGGTTACCTGAATCTTCTTTTTTTGGAAAATGTGATGCTCCTGTAAGAATTATGCAAAAACCTTGACCTCTAATGATTTTAGAGGGTTTAATTTCTACATCATATTCTTGTAATGCAATCACCCATTAGCTCTTTGTTCTCCTAATTATTTCTGCATCAAAATTTGTCTTACTAAGGAAAATGGAACTATAATTTTCGTATGAGACTTTAGGAGAAAAGGTCTAAAATGTTTTATGGCCTTAAAAATAGAAAATTCTTGTTTTCAATAGATGTGTAATTCAGTTCTGCACCTTGTAAATTTGAACTAAAGAATGATATCGGTGCTTTTATTTGTTGGTCATTCAACTGTGTTAAAACATCTGCATATGATGTATCCGATGAAAAAGTGTATAATGTAAATGGATTAAGAAAAATGGGGGTGGTCAAGAATGGAGCATTGACAATTGATTGTTTAATCAATTTAAATGCTTCTCTTTCATTATGTCTCCATTTAAAGACATAATTTTTCTTAATCATGTCTGCAATGGTAAAACTATTTGAGAAAAATTAGAGACAAATCTCTTAACAAAATTAATTTGCCCAAGGAAAGATTGCATGGTTTTCTTATTATGAGGGAAAGAAATTCGTTTAATTTCATCAATTATTTCAGGATCAATATAGATACCATTTTTTACACAATAAATCCTAAAAGTTTTCCTTCATCTAATGCAAAAAATGATTTCTTTGGATTTAATGAAATTCCATACCTTTTTCATCGCTCAAAGACTTGCTTTAGGTCATTCACATGATGAGTTACCTTTTTAGAGAAGATAGTAATGTCATCTAAATAAATAACTTCTGTTTTATGTATGAGTCCCCTAAAAGCTGTGTCCATGGCTCTTTGGAAAGTGGCACCTGCATTAATTAATTCAAAAGGCATTTTTTGATAAGCATAAGTTCCCCACTTAGTTCTTATCGTAGTTTTCAATTTGTCATCTAGATGAACGAGAATCTGATTGTAACCTGAAAATCCATCTAGAAAATACATAAGCTCAGAACCAGCTACTTTCTGCAATACTTGTTCCATGGTTGGTAATGAAAAATTGTCCTTCTGACAAGCTTTGTTTAAATTTCTAAAATCAATGCAAATTCTAATGTCACCATTCTTCTTCCTGACAGGTACCAAATTTTATACCCATTTAGAATGTCTGACTGGAAAGATGATTTTTTCCTTGAGGAGTTTATTCAATTTAGTTTTAATTTTATTTTCCAAGTTTGGATGAATCTTTCTCAATTTCTGCTGTATAAGATTTTCCTCTGAGATCATAGGAATCATGTGTTGAATTACAAAAGTATCGTATGTTTTAAGATCAGTATAATCCCAAGAAAAGACACTTTTTTACATCCTAAATAATCTGATGAATGATAATATTTCTTCGGAAGATAGAACAAGACCTAGATTTATATTTTGAGGTTTTTCTTCACTTCCTAGATTAACTAACTCAAATCATAAGGTAGAACTTTGTGTTTTTGAGTTAGTTACTCTTTTAAACCCATCCTTTAGATCGTATAAGTCTTCTAACTTGACAACAGATTTGGGAATAAGATTTTCATCTTGTTCTTTATTAATCTGAGTGTCATGTTCGTTTTCATCCAAAATTTGATTATCGTAATATATTTCAAATGTTAAAAAATCTATGATATCTGAGTCATTATTGAATATTCTCCAATTAGCGATATTATCAGGAATATATGCTCTAAAAATAAATTCAATAGAAAATCTATCGGGACTAAATTCTTGGGATGGGATTAATTTTGAGGCTACATTAGCGAGTAAATATGCACTAGCATTCTCTATTCTAGGTATAGAAGAAATGTTGAAGGCTAAAAAATGAGTAGTTAATTCTTGGACTAATGATTGATAATGTTTTGAGTGTCGAGAATTGCAATGGATAGTATTTCTCACTTTTCTAACTATAATTTATGAATCTCCTAAAACTTTCAGATGTTTGATATTCAGATCAATAGCTTTTAATAAACCTTGAACTAATGCTTCATACTCAGCAACATTATTAGTACAATCAAATTCTAATCGACAGGCTAACATAGTCTTTTCTCCTTCTGGGTTTATTAAAATGCAACCAGCACCTGCACCTGCACCATCCTCATATTTAGAACCATCAAAATAAGGGGTCCAAAACAAAGAATTAGCTATTTTCTTATCTACAAAATTAATACATCTAGAATTATCTGGCTAGGAAAAATTCTCAATTTGAGATACAACCACGTTATCAAATAAAGGTGGTGTTTGAGCATTAAAGTTTCCTAAAAATGACTCTGCAAAGTCGTTTCCAATAATATTTTTATTGAAGGCTACTGGCTCATTAAGTTCTTCAAGATTAGTCACATTATGTTTCATAAACTTTTCACAGTCAACTCGAATTTGGTTTGGCTTTCAATTATGTGGTAACCACATATGTGACCAATCCGTTGAAGAATAACCATGAAGTTTCTCAAACCATTCATGACTTAAAACTAAACCATAAAATTCAGGAATATCTACCACTAAAATATGAATTATCTGAGTAACTTTGGGATCTGATGACAATTTGATGGAAACAAAATTTATTTCTCCTACCCCTTCTACTTTAGTTCTGTCAAGTTGTACTATATGGACTAGAGAACTCTGAGGAGTTATGTTCAATTTAGCACAAACTGATTTTGGAATTATATTTGAAGAGGCACCTGAGTCTATTAAACAATTATGAACATTTTTGTTATAGATCTCATAAGTTAAGAGAAATGGAGGAGTATGAGAGATGGATCGATCACCTATCATAATTAAGTCTGAAGCATCTATTTTCATTGAAGGAGAAGGTGGTTTACCCATTTCATTAGCAGCTTGAACTATGACTGGAGCAGGTAAGTTTGAAGCAGGGACAAATTTTAAGTCTCTAAGTAAGATTTGTTGTTGTTGCATCAATTTAATAAGCTCATGAATTGAAATATTTTCCCTAGTTTTCTTCATGTCTTCAACTATATTATACTCAAAGGTATCTAAGACAACCATTGTTTTAGATGTAGGTGGAGAGTCTAAGGTAACAAGACTTGTTTGAGTAGCCTTTGAATTAGAATTCTTACTTACTGATTTATATTTAGCAGGAGTAGAATTTTTTGGCTATTGACTAGGCTGTGTTGCTTCAGTAATATTTTTTCTATGTGTGCTTACAAACAAAGCTTCAAGTTGTTCTTCATTTGGTAGGATGAAATCCAACATTTCATTTAGTTCAACTTCTTCTTCTTCTTTATCTTCTCCTTCCTCTGTTTGTTCTTCCTCTTCTTTTTGATCTGATTCAACATTAGATATAATATTTGGAGGTTGAGAATTAGAGGATTGTCATTTCTTAAAATTCTTGAAACTCTTTTTTGAATTTGAATTTTCGGCGACTTGTTTCTTAACATCTACCATCTCGTTGGTCATGGTTTTCAATACTTTTTTAAGACCTTCTACGTCAAATGGATCTTTTGACATATTCTTCTTAGAATCATCTTTGAAAGATATCTTCTTTGATTTTCAATCTTCTTGAGAATTATTTTTCTCAAGAGCAGTTATGCATTTCTCTACAGATAGAGACTTTTTCATATTTTCTGGAAGTGTTGGTAGCTTTGCTCTATCAAAAAAAATAGCTGTATTAGATGGAAGGGATGAAATATACCACTCAATTTGAACTTCTGTGCCAGGAACTGCTGTAACAGGAATTTTATTGAGTAGTTTATTAAATCTTGAATTAAAATCTTTTATCTTCTCACCTAGTTTAGCTTTAATATTTGAAAGATCCTTGATGAGCGTAGCTGTAGTTCTGTCATCCCCAAACTTAGCTAGAAATTGTTCTTCAAACATATTCCAGTTAGTTACAAAGTGAGCAGGTAATGAAAAATACCAGGATCCTGCAGATCCTTTTAAAGTATGTGGAAATAATCGTACAACACAATCCTCTTCAACTACTGCATTCAGATTGACAACCAACATAAAGTTATGAATATATTCTTCTACAGGAAGACCATCATCAAGATTAAATTTGGGTAGGCATCTTTCGGGATTTTTAGGCAAAGCATGAAGAGGGGTGGACATGTTTACAACCCTTGGATTGCTCCATGGATTTACAGGGGGTGGACCTGCCATTGGATTTTTAATGGGTTAGTTGGGTGGATTTTGAATTGATGATGAAGCAGGTCGAGCACTAAGACTAATAGTTTGAGTACTGGAACTAGTGAAAGCGATACCGACTGTTGGAATGAAATTTGTGGAAGTGAGTGGAGGTAATGGGGGTGAATGGGATAAGATCTCGCTGGTGATTGACTCTGATTGAGTCCTCTTTAACTTCTTTCGAGTACTACCGATAGGAAATTCAAAAGGGAGAATCCTTGTTTTTTGACTTTATGATCGGGTTAATATTCCTCGAGGTTGTAAAGAAGACGAAATAATAAGATTCGATAATTGAGAAGATTCAGGTTTTTCAGCAGAAATATATAATTTCTATAACTTTTCTATCAAAGATTGAACTTTTGGAGAATCTCGGTGAAACTTAGGAAATAGTATGGTTTGAGTATCACTAGGAGACTTATGGGAAAGATGATCAACTTTAGATTTTATAGATGAGGATATAGATAATTTTTTGGAAGTTGATGCGGATCTAGAGGGAGAGAGACTTTTTGATTGAACTTTAGATTGATCAGACCTTTTTTCCATTCACTTGGCCCTCCTTCTAGCGCCAAAATGTTGAGGCCTCGAAATTCTATTGCCAAAACACGGGGGAAAACCACCTGGTCCGGACCTTAAAGCAACTCCTTTTCCATTTGGTGTAGTGGCTTCGACTGGGGATAATGGGACCAGTTTCCCAATAAGGATGATTTTGAGGGTGTTGTGAATATAGCATGAAAATGGATAATGATTTTTAATCTATATGCATCTATCTAAACTATTTAATCTAATATATACCCAAGGTGTTTTTTCTTTATGCGATCTAAAATGGTAGCTTTCAATTGTCAGTAATATAGATCATTTAACAGTTGAAAGAGATAAAAATTATGTAAAATTGTTCTTCTAGCAAAGTAGTTTACATAAAATAATTGTGAAAGAAATATCACATATATCAGTGTGATTACATATTCAATAAGAAACCATAGCTAAATATTAGAACAAAAGTGCATGTAATAGTTATATATGATGACGTTTCCAATATATAATGCAATAAAAAGATGACTGTCAATTTATGAAGTAAGACTTAATACAAGTGAATAGGAGTACCATATGTACGAGGTTCTACTCATGTAAACTAACAACAATGAATCTTATCCTTCTCACTTTCAAGCAATTTAAAGAGTACAGTAGTGCAACATCAGTTAAACAACTTTAATTGTCAAAAGGTAATAGATGTGTTCCATTAATTCATCAAAGCACTCACAAACTTACAATAGTGCATTCTTTGCAAATGTTTTTGACAAATTTCTGGACCCTTCTCTAAATGCATGAGTAGGGTTTAAATACTAAACTAACTATAAAATAAAATAGACTATTACAAAGATATAGAGGAGCTTTCAAACAACCTTCCTCGTAAAGCTAACTTAAACTAAAATCTAGGAAGCTAAACTAACAATTCTGATTTATGAGTCATGCCCTTCTTTCTGAATGTGGTCATGAATTTGAAAAATATCTAACATTGCTTTGAGCTGAGCTGGCTGCGATATCCTTGATCGGATATGTCCCTTGAAAATAGCATTTGAGAGTGCTGATTGGGGTCTCTTTGTTGAATCTGTAAGAGACTACAAAGTTTGATGCTGATGATAAGGTTTGGTCAAAAAATTCCAGTAATTTTTTTGATCAAAATTATTTGCTTTTTTAATAATTTCTTCTTGTGTATCTGCTCTCTGCTTCCACTGTGTTTGCACCTATCTTGTTTCTGTGAACACATCAGACGTGTTTTCCTTGAGAAGTTCTGCTCTAGACAGTTGTTCACACATAGATTCAATAATTTCACTTGATATCTTGGATGTCTTTGCTACTGCGTTCTCTGCTTGTTTGATTTACGCTTCCCATTCTTTGAATAGAATTTCTTTGTGAAGCTTATCTACTTGAGGTAGATTAGCTTCATTTCCTGAATCTAATACTTGCCATTGGATCTGCTCTTCAATTTTCTTTTCAATTATTTCAGATTCAAGTTTCTTGATTGCTATCTGCTGGATTGGTATTTTGTTTGTATCACAATAAGAGTCAATTATAGAAGCTTGATGACAAAAAAATTCTTGTTCTTTCTTTAACTTAGAGTTTAAATCTAGTGCTTCTTTGATAAATTGCTCTAATCGCGGTTGGCTTTGTAACTTGGTAATTGCTACTTCCAGCTGTGCTTGTTTTTCATTAATGTTTGTCTGATGCTGCAATCTGAGGCTTTTAATATCTTTACGAAATTGGGCTGTGTTTACTTTGATTTTCTCATTGTAATTAGATTTCTCTTCATTCGACAACTTCTCTAATTCTTGTACTATGGTTTCCTTTTGTTTTAGCAACACTCTACCCTCAGTAGCTTTATCAATAGTAGCAGTAGCATATGCCCCTGCATACTGTGATAATTTGGTTAGATGTTCAGTAGGATCATCTAAGAAATATTTCCATAATACATCAAGTATTTCATCTGTAGGATTTGAAGTTGTTTCATCAATTCTCCTTCTTTTGCTTCTTTTAACTACAACCTTATAACTAGGACTGTAGAAAATATCTAACGAAGGAATATCTTAGAACTATTTGACTTGTAGGGTAGGTCGGTATGATTTATTTATCATGCATTGTTGGAACTCTTTGTAGTGGATTATCAGTTTCCACTATCTTCTGGGAGTGTTTAGATGTCTAGAAACCCGTTGCCTGATCAGTATTGGGATTTTATTTAGGAGTTTTTATTACTTCAAAAAAATCCTCCCATTGATTTTTAAGATCTTTTGCTTGTGGTGAACTGGTTTGATCTAGAATGTTATGACTGTGCTGAACTGCTTGAGAATATGATTCTGTTCCATTATTTCTGCTTTCCTCTAGCATCTCTATCTCATGGATTACTTGGTCAATTATCTTTTTTGAGCTTTCCTTTTTAGATTCAGATTCATTATTAGAGTGATCCGAATTATGAGATTGCTGCTGTGACTGACTTGATTCATCTTCAGACATATCTTTTACTTCATCACCCAAGTTGATTCTTGGAGTGTGCTTGTTGTCATGTTCGATAGTTAACAAATTGAGAGGGACTTTCTCTAGTATCTTTCTTCTATATGCTTGGAAAGCTTCAAAATAATCTTGACGTAGTTGGCTGGATGCATACTTGATAATGTCTAAAAAAATTTACACACCCTGGAAGAGATCAACAAATCCATCTTTCTCCTTTACAAAAGGCTTTGACTTGAGCTCTGTGACGTAATTTTTAATTACATCATATGGATCATATAACCTTTTTTGCATTACTGCTAATTTCAATAAATTAATTTTTGGAACTTCCTTGTAAGTATGGCCGATGTTAGACAGTGCAAAAGTGCCACACTGTGTAGGAAAATTAGGCCAAATAGCCTTTTTAGCATCTTTCAGCTATTTTGTAACACCATTACCAGGCTGACAGGCTATTTCTTTTGCAAGTAACTTATCGGGAACGTAATAGGGTAAAACATGGGGAGAAGCATAACTCCCGAATATTCTAATAAATGTAAAATTATCCTTTGCAAACCATCTAACTATAGAAAGAATGTCTATGTTGGCTTCTTCAAAAACCATAGGTTCCCTTTTATTGAAAATCATCTGGTGCATAGGCAGTATGACTCCATAACAGATTTTATAGAAGTGTAGGTGGAAGTCTGAATCCCAGAGTTCTCTGTGGTAAATGTGAATTGGGGTAGGGTCTTGGGTAGTCCATTTCCATCCCATGGTAGGAAAACTAGAAGTAAAACAGATAACATCCATGACATAGGCAGACATATAAAAGGGAGGTATTTCTCTAAATGAAATACCCTTTTATTCCTATATTTGGTAATGTGTTTGGATAGGTTATCAGATAAGATGTTTTCCCAATTCAATATTGATGAATTGACGATTGTGTCAATCAGGGGAACCCATTCTATTGAGAATCTAGTGCTATCAGGCTTGGAAAATAATCTACATAACATACCGGGAACATAACAGTAAGGATTAGGAATTTGGGTAATTGGGTACGTACCAAGCTTATATCGCTTCAACTTCCCCTGATCCTCCTTCCATTCTTGGATGAATTTAATAAGATCTGGATGTTCTCCTCTAAAATTTTGTAAAAAGTTTGTATCATATTTCTGCTGCGGGGGTGGTAGATGGTACATTGCTGCTGAATCTTCTGCCCTAAAAGTACCCATAGTTTCTCCCATCGAATTCTTCATCATTATATCTTCAGTGTTTAAGTGATCAATTACCCACTTAACCATGTATGTGTAAGGGAGAATATTTGGTATTGTAGCTATCCTGTGGATGTATGAACATGCAATGTCAAAAATATTTGCGTCAGAGGTAGATGCAGTGCTTGTCGAAGAAAATTTCGTTATCACCCTTGGTCCTTCGATTTCAAAAAGCTTATAGATTTCCTCCCATGTCAAACTACAACAACATTTGTTTCAGGTGGTATCTAAAAATAAGGGAGACATCTTTGTATCTTCAGTAGACGACGTCTGAGAAATTTCTTTGCCCTTTTTGCTCAATTTTCTTTTCCTCAATCCGTCAACTGGTTTCCTTAAAACAGAGTGAATTTTACAAGTATATAGTATCAAAGAGATAAATATATGATTTATTTCAAACACACGCAAGCAGACATAAATCTATCAAGATATGACATCAATCATCAATCATAATTTCTGAATTAACATTTCATATGCCTTCACATGTAAAATATGTCAATCACTTTAAAGCTGTTAAGACCTCGAATTTCATATTGATATGACACAAGTTACTTCACATGCTTGATCCATTAAATGCCGTCGGCGCGCGTATCACAAGTTATAATGTATAAACATTCGTAATACTTACCCTTAAAGACTGCAAAATACGATGCATATCACAACTTTTATAGGATAATAATTTAACGTATGTTATAAGTCGTGCGAAATGCGAATTGTGCTTACTTGAGAATATTAAGTGACTACGATTGCCGAAATTTTTATATTCATTCCTTTATATGCTTGTCGGGTCTGTGGAGTCACAACTTATATTGATTTTCTTTTAATGTTTTTGATTGATTAAGTGAGGTGTGATGCGATAAAGTAAATATAATGACGATTGAAGTTTTTGCAAAGTCTAAACATATCTTCGGAAAAGTATGAGCGCGTATCACAAATCGCACTTTTTAAAGTTTATAAGTCTTTGAAATTCATAAGATATGTGATTTGCGATGCACTCAAGAAAAATAAAGCGGAAAATTAAAAAAAAAAATATTTATTTCCCAAGTTTTCGTTTTTAGAAAATTTAAAAGAATTTTATATTTATTTCTAAAGGGTCCCTATTTATAAAAATAAATGGGGAGTGTTGTATAGCACAACAGTACCTCATTAAATATTTGAAGAACACTCTGGGCTAAGCTTATACTAAATTTTTGGAAAAATCTCGCTTAGATTCTTTGGAGTATATTATAGCCACTTGACTTATTATGCAGACTTGAAGACCTTCACTTTGTACAATTTGGAGACCTTGTTGTAAGATAAGATTGAGGATGATATTTTGGAGCAATTATTGCCTTGGATGATATGTTAACTCTGTGATATATTTCTGTGTGATAATGCAACAATATTTTGAAGGAAGCTTGAGACCTTGAAGTCACAAGTTAAGCAACTCAAGACTCATGTTTACCTTGGGTTAGTTGACACATTTTTGGAACTGATACTATAGCAATAACTAAAGACTTTTGATGTATTCCTTGTAAAGTCATGAAGAGAATTAGAGATTCCTTCGATGGATATTGAAGCTGTGTTAAACTGAACTAGAATCTATTGAAGATTATTGAAAAAGAATTGTTGAGTTAATCATCCTTGTCTACACTTGGAGCAACATTGAGGACATTATTGGAGACATTATTTGAAGACTTTGTTCGAGATATCATTGAGGACTTGTTGAAGAAGATATTGGAAATATTGAAGCAACATTGAGACCACCTTGAAGGATTGACGTAGATTATGAGGGTTGGATCCCTAGAGGATTGGATTCCTCACACAATGTTGGAGCCTTGTGTAAAATCATGTTGGAGCTTGGATTGAGATTAGGGGAACATAGTCCTAAAGTAGACCAAGTTGGAACTTGGATTTGTAGTGAGGGTTTGAGTCCTCACCCTAGGTTGGAGCATTGGAAAACTTTGAAAAATTTATTATATAGGTTGGAGCTTGGTTGTTTGTAAGAGGATTAGAGTCCTCATCATTCTTATTAATAAGATTGTTTTCTTATTGTACATCTAGTGTTATAATTTATTAATGATTTTGACTGCCATAATTTAAAAATTGTAAATAAATATTGATTCACCCCCCCCCCCCCCCCACCCTCCTCTCTCAATATTTCCAACACCAACTTCTTGGTTTATCAGCAGCAACTGAAAGGAAGCACCAACTCCTTGATGTATCAATACCAAAGATTGTATAAGAGTCAACATTATTCAAAGAAATTCTTCCCTCCACAGTTGCTTCTTTTTCCTTCACACAACACACATTTCCCCAAACACAACCTTCCCAGAAAAAAAACATCCATCAACAAATGATCCTTGAAATTGGCCTCCTTATCAACAAAACTATGCCTTAAAAGGCCCCAAACGCTGATTGAAACTTGAAATTTAATGCAAATAAGCTCAACCCTCAAGCAATAAAATATCAAATTCAAGAAATGTGCTTTATCCGTTGGGTTCAACCTCCTCAATAGAGAACAAGCATGAAACACACCTTCAAGCACAACAAGATTTGCACATAAAAAAAACCTAAGTTCGACATTCCTTGTACCAAAATTTCGGCCTTGAAATTCATCCTTTATAGGGGAAAGTCACTTCTCTTAGGATAGTACTAAAAATAAACCTTCCACATTGGAATTTGTCCCAATACACAAATCTCAAATTTGGCCTTCAAAAGGGACAAAATTTGTGTTAGAAACAAGGATAATACTGAGGGGGAGGGGAGTGGGATGAATAAGTATTGTCGGAATTTTAAAACTTTTATTCACTTGCAATAAAACTTAAGACACCAAGATAACTTCAAAAACTAATTCATATGCTCATGGCAAGAGATAACATAAGTGTCATAATGAGAACACACAAATTCTTCAAATATTTCTTTCAATTTATTCGCAAGGCAAGCTACAAATTATTGTTACAAATTTCTTTGTCTAGAACCAACCTGAAGCAAGTATTCCCTGATTTATGAGCTACAACTGAAAGGGGCTATAGCCCCTAGCTTTATCAGCTACTACTACTGAAAGGTGATTCAAACGCTAAATATTTACCAGTAATTACTAAATGGAGCTACAACCCCTGACTTGCAAGCCACAACTTTCATGACCTTAATGATTAATATTTTATACAATTTTCATACTCAAATCACGAATCCATTCCTTTATGAAACAAAAATCAAATTTTCTCTCAGACACTCACAAAAACCACCATTATAACATTTCAGCAATTTCACCATACTCACGACAATTCCACACCTCTATTCTCTATTCTAATTTGACTTTTCTTATAAAGAAATTTAGACTTATATTTTTGGAATTTAACATAGTTATATTGCACTTTGATCTTTGCACGAATCTCTTATTTTTTTTCCTTTTTTATGTTCAAAATAGTCATCCACATTTGATCTCCAAGTCTTCTAACTGACCTTCGCTGTTTTTGTGATAAAAACTGAGTTAATCCATTTTTTTTTCTTAATTCTGGTAAGTTACAAGTTTTAGAAGAGGTCGTCTGGGACTTTTTCTTCTGGGAAAGTATCTCTTACCTCTACGACTACCTCGACTCCCACCTTCTCGACTCCCTAGCTTGCTGGATCTAATCATCTGTGTGCACTTGCGAAATCTTTTGGGGAAGTTTATTCTAGTAGCCATCATGCTAATGCCACCAATGTTACATGGCACCATTTGAGTGGTGACATGTGTCAGTCATATTTGGCCCATTAGTGTAACTAAAAACAAAGAAAATGTCTGGCACGTGTCCTCCATATACATCATTTTGATGTTATTAACAATCACTCACTAATCAATCAGATGCTACCATGCATTCGGTCAAAGAGGAGAGAGAAAAAGTCTCGAGCCTTTGTGTTTTGCAACAAATTTATTTTATAAAAAAAACCATAGGGTTCAAGCTATTTTATATCTTTGCTTTTCGACTCCCCAACTTTATCACCCACACACACTTGATATTTAATCCGGTATAGGTTTCTCGACTCTCCAGTTAAAAAGCCTAGGTGCTTCTTTTTGTTTCTTCTAAGGTCTGACCTCCTAGGATACTATGCTTTTCCTGTGCCACTAAAAGCTCCACCACTTATAGCTTTATCCAATGGGTCCTCCAACCACTTTAGCTCTACAATCTTGGAATTTTGGGATCCTTTCTTTGACTGGCTATAACTTTTAATCCAAGAGGCCATTTTTGATCTTCCACATACCACTGGAAACCTCTTTAAGAAATATATCCATCTTAGCGGATCCCAACTGTGTTTGAAGATATCTTATGATCTAGAAACAACTTCAAAATATTTGCATCATCACCAACTTTTCCTTTAGCATTCTTTGAGTTGTTTTTCATTCTTCTTGCATTCTTCTCTTTTGCTTCCTTTATCCTAATCACCTTTTCCATCAATGACAACACATTTCTAACATTCTGCCCCTTTTTCATTGACGATAACACCTTGATCAAAAAATCGTGTCACATAGAATCAACACCATAACGAAACAAAAGTATGCAACATCTTTTCCTCTTTTGGAAACATTTTATGTAGCTCCCCCTAAAATTTAGTTCTAACCTATTGTGGAGTACTATTCCTTTCCTTTCTGTTCACCAAGACATCTCCCCTTAGTATGAATTTCTTCTCCATCTTATGTTTGATCACCAATACTAGATATTTTGTTTGACATCAATACTACTCCCCCTTTGTCATCAATGGAAAAGATAGTAACATGCTCCCCCTATCATGTGGAATTGGTAGCGCCATGTTGATATTCAGAATGATTGCTTGCTTCCTTTATTCCTTTATGAGGAAGATCGAGTGCAGGGCGGCAAGAGGAACTACTCCTAGTCTCTGCCTTAAATGCTCAAATTGATCTCTTTGGAGAGGTTTTATGCATATATCATATACCTATTATTTTGCAGATTCATACTCCTTCTTGACTGCATGATTTTCAACTTCCTCTCTCAAAAAGTGGTACTTGATTGGAATATTCTTTGTCTTTGAGTGAAAAATGTGATTTTTTGACATTTTGATGGCACTTGCACTATCACAAATAATAGGAATAAGTTGATCATAAAACACTTGTTTATCTTGAAATTTTTTTTTTCATCCATAAGAGTTGAGTGCAACAAGAATCTATTGTTATATATTTTGCTTCAGCAATAGATAGTGAAATTGAAGATTGCTTCTTGCTCAACCATGAAACTAGACATTCTCCAAGAAAGAATGCACCACCACTAGTGCTCTTACGATCATCTACATCACCTGCCCAATCAACATCAATACAAAAAGTTAGTGAAAAATATTTACCTCTTGGGTACCAAAGTCCATACTCCTTCGTGGCTTTGGGATATTTTAGAATTCTCTTGGTTGCTAGAAGATGGCTCTTGTTGAAAAGTGTAACTAGGTCGGTCTTCATGTTGACTATGTAATTATGTATCTATGAAAAGAAGAAGACAAATATAATAGTGTATTTTTTATGTACTTACTTCATGGGTTTCATGAGCGAGATTTTATTATGTAGAAAGAATTCTTCTTGATGTATATTACGTTTTTATCTTCTAGGAATAAATAGAATTAAGAGTCTCATACATGAGGGATCTAGTCTAGTTATTTATGCTCCAAGACCTTGTGGAAGAAGCTCACAACAACCCTCAATGCAACAATGAAAGACAAGCCTTAAAATCAGTGAAGAAAAACCTCTCTAACGCTGGAATAAACCCCATATAGTCGGCTGTATGTTCGGCTTATTTAAGGGACTGTGCCCTATATATACACGTGTAATGCAACCATCATTCAAGAAAGTATATTGGAGATCTCTGAGATTGCAGTGCGGATAAAAGGGAGATTACAGTGTGGATAAAAGGGAGTTTACAGTGCGGATAAAGGGAGGATACAGTGAGGATAAAGGAAGGATATAGTGTGGATAAGGTACAATATAAAGTGCGGATATCTCCGAGAAGACATTGTGATAAAAGAAAATATATAAGTGCAGATCAAAGGGCAAGATATAAGTGCAGATAAAGGGTAGAATATAAGTGCGGATAAAAGGACAGTGAATAAGTGTAGATATGAAACAAAAGAGCAGGAAGGAAAATTGCGGAAAGTATAGGAGGTACATGATTGCGGATGACTGAAGCAAAGTTTCAGATAAGTGCAGGAAGGGTACAATGAGTATAAATCTGAGTTGAAGAGTGTTAGTTTAGGTTTGTTGATCTGAAGAAAGAATTTATTGAATTTGATACATTCATCATATGAAGAAGAGGCAACAATAGTGATGAAGGTAAATATTTGATTTACCTTCCTACAGTTTAAGAAAATGAAATACAAGCATATACAAGGTCAAGGTCAAGGTCTCTAGTACTGATGCAGAACTAAGAAAATTGGTGAAAAGAAGAATCAAAGTTGAAGAAGTTGAATCAAGATCTTGGAAGCATATCTAGGTCAAGGGTCTGAGTCTTGGTCATGGTACTTGTCATTTGAATATCTATAAGAATAATTCTTTGCGGGCTTTCCTCTCCAAGAGGGAGAGGTTTTGCCTTGACTCTGGGAGCATAAATTTTGTCTTGTGCATTTTGATAATTGACTTGATGAAAGATTAACTAAGCTAAAAAAAGAGAAGACATAAGTAACTCAAGTAAGCTCACAAGTGATTATCAAGAAGAGAATTTGTATTAATCTCCAGCCCTCCAAATTCTCAACATGATATCAGAGCTAAGGTGTTGAATACAAGGGATGCTTGTCAATAAAGACACTCAAAGAAACAAAGATCAAAGTTTGGGTTGGAAAGTAAAATCAGTTTGCAAGGAAGACTATCTATCTAATTCAAGTAAGATCTACTATCTCATTCAAAAGATCAACTCGTTCAAGAAAATAATCTTTCCCATCAAATATTTTCACTCAAGACATTGTTTGAAGAATAACCTCAACTTATGAAGATATAGTTAATAATAAAGGATCCAAGTACACCTACATTGAAGAAGCTCCTATCTTAAAGGAAAGTCTTGAGTTCATATTCAAACATCCTCAAGGAAGCTGCAAGCCACTCTACTCAAGTAAGTATCTGAAAACATTGTAGTTGACATGCAAGGCAGTGAGAGAATACGCTGGAGAAGGAGTCTCATTCGGAGGCCTACAACCATGATGAGTGATTAGATAATCAAAGAACTGACCTGTTTGCCCCTCAGGCATCTCATACAGGGCCTGGTATCCGGGTGCAGGGTGCCAAATAATTGGAGTGCGAAATCTATATCCTAACCAGGATGACCCTGCCTTCAGAATGCTTTCGCCATAGAGGTTCAAACGGTTGGCAGCTAATTCAAAATTCTCATACTTAAATGGTTCCCTGAGCTGGATGTTTGGATCGGAGATTTGGTACCAAAACTTGGCTGCATTAATGGCCAGATTTTTGATGGAAAGAAAATATTCTAAAATCTATCGAATGAGTGTCTCATGCATGGGTCCTAACGTTTCATTGACACCCAGAGTCTTTATGAGGTTTCTATGAGCTTTCCACAACTGCACTGGGTTCCTAGGCTCAGCCCTTACCCGTAAATCTAGACCATTTTCCTGACTCTGGAAAGTATCATGGGCTTTGAGCCACTTAATATGATTAACCCCGAATGAAATGAATGCTTGTAATTGGATGTCTCCAACGAAAGGGCCAGGGTTCAACTAAGTCTCCTGATCTAACACAAGGTCATGCAAATAAAGTTCACACAACAATCTCTGTACTTTCACCCCATAATGTTTACAGCAGTCTATAAAGTCATTGACAGTGTTGATTTGTATGGGGGCGCCTGCTTTAATAGCTTTTATTTTTAATTGTAAATACCGTTCTAATAAAAACAGAGCATAGTTTTTAGCAGGGGCCCTACATGCTAAAACGTCATTGTATAAAGAACACAAGGTATTCATCTGCTTGATAACAGTATCTAGTCTACGGGTTACCTGTGCAACTTCCTCTTGTTCCTTTCGCCACCCTTCAAAAGCCTGGCTTTTGGATTGATTGACGTCCTTTAGTTGCTGCTGTAACTCTTCATATTTTTCTCGGGAGACTGTTTGTTCTCTAAGTTGTTCGGCTTCTTGCTGGGCTTGCTTCATCATCCTATGCAAATTTTTTGTCTTCGGATCTTTTTTCCATAGGTCAGTGGAGGCCGGGAGTTTTACCTGAACTTTCTTATTATGCTGTTTGGAGTTCAGAACCCTTATTACCCCTGAAGGTGGTGCCTCTGTGTGGATTTTCTTGTCGCTGGTCCTCATATCATCCCTTTCTATTTTAACGCGGATATCAGTCTGTTGCTGTTCCTCAGCATCGTTTGGAACGGCGGTTGGATTTTCAGTAGGGTTTTGAACATCAGGGCGATTGTTGGCCCTCTTTTTCTTCCCTCCGGTCTTCCTTACCTTCTGGTTTGCTTTCAGAACTCTAATTTGCTGTCTGAGCTGGGTTATTGTATTCAATAATTTCTGCCGTTCCATTCGCAATTTCTTAACTTCCACCGTTTCATTAGAAGGAACAGCAGGCTGACTGCTGCGGTTTGGACCATGACTAGTTTCTTGGTGTGCTTCCTCGCTGTTTTGTTCTGGCTGTTCTGGGGTAGGAACCTTGACTGGTTCTGTCTCTTCCTGGGCAACTGCTCTTTCTGCTCCTACTCCCTCTGGAATTTCCTCTGGTGTCTTGGGAACAGATTGTTCCCGTCCAGTATTTCTCATCTCTTCTTCATCATGAACAGGCAGATTCCCTTTTTCTGCCTCTTCTGCATGTGATTTATCAGATGCGTTTTCTTCTGGGGGTTTGTCGTGGAGGTCTACTGAATTAGAAGGTTGGCCATACTTACCCATATTGGCCAGGACTATGGCCAATTCGTCTTCTCCCATTGGGTCTTGTAATGGGCTACCTCCCTGCTGTCCCATTTCCTCCTCCTGTTCAGTTTCTGCTTCTATTTCTGTTTCTGAATGCTCGGCTGCTTCTTCTTCGGATTGCTCGTCCTCAATTACCACTGGTTGGCTGGTGCTTTCCTGGAGTTTTTCTAGCCTTCCACGCATCCGAGCTAACCAGACTGATTTTCTGGGCTTCTCTATCCTTCCTCGCATCCTAGGTAACTAGGCTGATTTTCTGGGCTCATCTGGCTGCTCGGGTGCATTACTGGCATGCTTATGCTTTGCCGATTCCTGGTGTATCTCTGGTCGTTCTGATGCACTAGAAACATGTTTTTGTTTTGCTAATTCTCTACGTTTTGCCGGACGTTCTGGTGTGCTTGTAGAATTCTTACGTTTTGGGGATGGTGCTATCAATCCTCCCTCAATTAGCTCTTCCCAGCTGCTCTGCTGCTGGGTGAGACTATGACTAACTATTAATCGTATTAACCCATGGTGACTGACGACTGACTCTACATGCTGTGCCTTTTTTATGCTTCGTGCAGCATCATGCAGTAATGAATTCAGAAGTGCAGGTAGGTTTACAGAGCATTTCTGCTTTAAAACAACTAAGAGTTTAAGGTGTCGTGGTCTTACCACGTCTTTCCTCCCATCGCAGGTGATGTAGCTCTGCACTGTTCTTTCTAATTCCGTCCAGGGTTCTCCTAGTGTTGCTGGCAGAATGCCCTTCCCCTTAATTATCAAGCTCTGACCTTCGTCCTGGAAAATTTCCATGATCTTCTGTAATCTTTCCTTCTTTAATGTCCATACTGGTCCGGTGGCTGGTAGTCCCGACACCTCTGCAATTATATCGTCGGTGACCGCTATCCGCTTCCCCCTTACTGTGGAGTGATCATCTTGCAGGTTCTGCAAAAATTCCATCGCTACTGTTTCATTGGACTCCTGCAGGCGACTGAGATAATTCAACCATCCTGCTCTTTCCAGGATCTCCCGGGCAGCAGCGGAGATTGTCAATTTCTGAGGTTCGCTTCGAATTGCCCTTCCTCCCATGGTTTTACTGTGGATTCTCAATGGAACAGCAACTACTTGTGCTGTTTGAAACACAGAGAGGGTGATAATCGCAAGAAAGAAAGAAGAAAAAAAAACACAGAGTATGCGACAATGCAACGGAAATGGATTATGAACAGCAACTTGTATAAAAATAGAAATTCCATGCCGTTAAACCATGCCAAACCGTCGTACACTATTTTTCCCGAATGGTGAGCTGACACGTAATTCAGGGATTGATGAGGTTAACTTCCCCCCCCGCAATGTGATAGGCTGTCCCAGCCGGAAAATAAAGGAGCAGCACCCAACCTGCAACCGAGTCAGAAAGGAACAGCATATGGAATTATGCCATGTTTAAGAGGACAACGAATTACCGAAATCGAGGCAGAGAGTTGATCACGTATTATGTAAGAGGCTGCTGTGTTATGATATGAGGCTGGTGGGTAGGAAAGCTATTGTACGTGCCAAATCTCAAGTGGTCATAGTCACTTCCTTTGCCATGATTGGTGATTATAAATGTTCATGCGATGTATAAATCGGGAAATAATATATGATTAGTTCCTAGGATATAAGAAACAAAAGAGTATTAGTATCTTACCCATTGGTGTAACCAAGGTGACTTCAATACCATTAATAGTGCTCTGCTGCCGACAGGTGTCCATAACCTTGGTAGAGTTGTTTTTTACCCTCGGAACCATGATCCTTTGTGTATACTTAGGAATGTTGTTATGTCAAAATGTAGACCATTATGCTGGCTTGGTGACCAGTTAACCATAATGCCATTCACGAGGAAGGAGCGAAACGTGGGTAGGCCGGCTCGTGATGAGACCTCCTGTTCCAAGGTTCGTTTATTTGATATACCTTTTTGACCATATCCCTGGTGTGGTGGCCATAATGGGAATGCCACTTCACTTCCATCCTCATGATCATGGTAGGCTGGCTCTCGATGAGACCCCCTATCCTGCATTTGACATCTCACATATCATGTTCAGATATATATATATATTTTTTATGGTATACTTTTCCTTATTTATACACAAAGGGTGGTTCAACACTCCTTAAGAGTAGGAATGGTGGAAGAAGTCTTATTATCTCAATAGGAAGATATAAGCCTTTTGCTCTTATTCCTAAATAATAATCAAAGAGGGTTAAAGGAATCAGCATGATAAAGATAACCAATCAGGGCAAAATTAGTAAAACAATGACAACAAAAGATAAGAAATAAATATGTCCTTCCTTTTGTCCTCTTACTAATGCAGAGCCTTATAAATATAGCGATTTATGATTTGCAGATTTCGGTATGTCGTGATTTTATATTCATTGCACAAGTACATAGCTGTATTTTAAAGACTCGAAAGAATACAGGCAAGAAGCATCCTCAATTTAGTTCAGCAATAGGAATAAGCTGTTTCACAAGGAGAGCAAAAGTATGCTAGTGGTGTTCCTTTGGAAAAGAAACAACGACGGATGATAGAAAAAGGAACATCAAAAAAATGCAAATGCCGTTCCTTTGGGAAAAGGAACAGCAAAAATAAAAATAATATAAAAACACTCAAAATGCCATTCCTTTGAAACAGGAACAACAACCATAAAAGAACGCTGTTTCTTTGAAAAAAAAGGAACAGTGGTGATCAAAAGGAACAGCAAAAGACGTAACAATGCCGTTCCTTTGGAAAAGGAACAACAGGATGCTGTTCCTTTAGAAAAGGAACAACAAAACAAGCAAAGCCAACAGCATAAAAAAACACGCAGATGCTATTTTTAGAACGGCAAAAATCGAACTTTGTGAAAGAAAAGGAACAGTAAAAATGACAAGAAAATATTTAATTCAAACTTATGTACAAGAACCACTCAAAAACAAGAACTTATGTACAAATTGTAAAAAGAAATGAACCCTTAATGAATTATAGGTGAGGAAGATTTCTCTTCCTCTCCTAAAATCTCCATATCAGTGTCTCAGCGTAGCTGCTGGCAGAAGGATTCCCGAGTGAGTGGTTTGCGATAGAGACGGACTCGGTGGCCATTTACTTTGAATGCATATCCAGAACCGTCAATGGTAATTAGAGTAAGGGTTCCGTTGTCATGCACCTTCTGGATTTCGTATGGTCCCAACCATCGAGTCTGAAGTTTTCCAGGGAAGTCCTGAAACCGAGAGTCATATAACAGAGCCCAGTCTCCCTTGTGGAAGACTTTGTTTTTGATGAGCGCATCATGCCATTTAGCTCGCTATTGTTGAATCAATGCTGTATTTTGTAGTGCAGAGAGCCTAATTTCGTCTAATTCATTGATCTGCTGTAGTCGATTTATTTGTGCCTCGTTTAGATCTAGGCCAACTTCCTGTGCTGTCCGTAATGTTTGGATTTCGAATTCTATGGGAAAAATAGGTTGTTTTCCAAACACTAATTGATAAGGTGAGTAACCGGTGGTGCTCCTCCATGTGTTTCTATAGGCCCAGAGTGCTTCAGGTAGTCGGGTAGCCCAATCACGCCTATGTGACGCAATGGTTTTCGTTAGGATTGATTCTATTATCTTATTGCTATTTTCTACCTGCCCATTCGCCTGTGGGTGATATGGAGTAGTGATTTTATGCTGGACGTGATGATTGTTGAGTGTTGCAGCTAATTTATGTCCAACAAATTGTGGTCCTCCATCTGTAATTATTTCCCTAGGAAGGCCATAACGAACAAATAGATGGAACAGGAACTGTATAACAGAGTCCTCTGTGGCTCTTGGCAATGCTTCTGCCTCAACCCATTTGGTGACATATTCTGTTGCCACCAAGATATATGTTTTCTGATTTGATGAGGGGTTGATGGGTCCAACAAAATCAAGAGCCCATCGCTCGAATGGTTCGATGACTAACTGTGGTTTCAGAGGCATCTCATCAGCTTGACCGGGTCGTCCTGCTCGCTGGCAGCTGTCACAGGCTTGGACAAACTTCTTTGCATCTTTGAAGATCGTAGGCCAGTAATATCCTGTCTGCAATACTTTATGTCCCGTTCTACGCTCAGCGAAGTGCCCCCCACACGGTCCATCGTGACAGGCTTTTAGGATGTCAAAGATTTCATCCTCTCTAACACATCGCCTGATATGCATGTCTGCTCTTGTGTGAAACAAATAGCCCCCAATCCACGAGAATCGAGAACTTTTCTGAATAATCTGCTTGCGCTCATTAGGAGTTAAATGTTTTGGTAGTTTACCTACTGCGAGGTAGTTGGCAACATCAGCATACCAGGGTGTTTGAACGGCAACAGCAAACAAGTGCTCATCCGGAAATTGATCTTCAACTGCTGCTGCATCGCTTGATTTTGGTATTCTCGAAAGAAAATCGGCTACAGGGTTTTCTTTGCCCGGCCGGTCCTTGATTGTGATGTCGAATTCCTGCAATAAAATTAACCATCGAGTTACTCTGGCATTTGTGACAGGCTTATTTGCTAAATATTTTATAGCCGAATGGTCTGTATATAAGATAACAGGATATCCTGTAATATAATGTCTAAATTTATTGACAGCATGTATTACGGCTAGGAATTCTTTTCAGTAACAGTGTAATTTAATTCAGCAGGGGATAAATTCTTACTAATGTAATAGATGGCGTATGGTTTTTTATCCTCTTCCTGCCCAAGGACTACGCCAATGGCTGTATCTGAGGCATCAGATGATATCTGGAATGGTAGGTCCCAATTTGGTCCTCGAAGAACTGGGGCTGTGGATACGAGCTTCTTTAGATCCTCGAAAGCATGGTCACATTTTTCTGTCCAAAGAAAATCAACGTTACCGGTTAGTGCATATAAAGGAGCAGCAATGTGCGAATAATGCTCTATAAATCGTCTATAATAACCAGAAAATCCAAGAAAGCTGTGTACCTCTGTTTGAGTAGTAGGAGTGGGAATGAGCAAAAGTATTTGGATTTTGGCCGGGTCTACCTGAATGCCGGCTGCTGAAACATAATGTCCTAGGATAAGTCCTTCAGTCATCATCAAAAAACATTTTTCGTGGCTTAAGCAAAGCCTGGTAAGAATGCAGCGTTGTAGGACTTTTTCTAGGGTGTCTAGAGCTGGATCAAAATCATCTCCATATGGTGTAAAGTCATCCATGTAAACTTCAAGGCCGTCATTTATTAAATCTGCAAAAATGCTAAGGATAGCCTGTTGAAATGTGGTAGGAGCATTACATAGGCCAAAAGGTAGAACTCGATAGGCAAATGTTCCCCAGGGACAAGTAAAAGTAGTTTTATCCTGGTCTTCAGGGGCAATCTGAATCTGATTGTATCCACTGAAGCCATCCAGGAAAGAAAAGAATTTCTTCCCTGCTAAAGTATCTAATACTTGATCTATGAATGGGAGAGGAAAATGATCTTTCTGTGTTGCCTTATTTAGTTCCCTATAATCCACACAGATTCTCCATTTTCCATTCTTTTTTGGTACCACCACCAGCGGAGAGACCCATTTACTATCAGAAATAGGATAGATAAAGTTGACATCTAACAGTTTCTGAAGTTCATCTTTTACCACATCCTTTAGATGAGGATTAAGTATCCTTTGCGGCTGACGAACAGGTCTGGCGTCTTTTTCTGTATAAATGTGGTGTGTACATAACTGGGGATCAATTCCTTTCATGTCAGGGTAATCCCATGCAAATTCTTCTTGATATTTCGTTAACAAATGGATGAGCTTAGTTTCTTGTTCGGGTGTGAGATTAGCATTGGTGTTTAAAGTTTTTCCCGGTGCAATTTCCACAATTTTACTATTTGCAACAGAAGTAACAGGTATCGTTTGGTCATTCGTATCTTTCAGAGGATCTTCCTCCAATTCATTATCAAATGCTGCTTCTATCATGTGACACTGTGTGCGAGGTTCAGTTTGGCTAATGAAATTATTAATGGCATCATCTTCTGTTTGGTCTTTAAAATCAAGTGCCTCTTGTATAGTTAATGGAGATCTGATGTTATCAGTAAGGTATGATACATGGTGCTTATTAGTTTTGATTATTGTGACACTTGGCTGCGCTGGAGGATATAGAACTAAATTTTTGCTATTCGGTCCTCTGGTTATGGTCATATTTCCCTGCCGGCAACCAATGTAGGCATCGGCAGTGGCAAGCCAAGGTCTACCTAAAATTAGTGGATGTCCATCAAGTCGGGTTTTTGGATTAATTATCAGGAAATCGGTTGGATACTCCCAGGATTCTACAGAGACCATGACATCATGTAGAGTACCCTATGGTCTAACCACAGATCGGTCAGCTAATTCCAACAGAGTAGAGGTGGGTTCTACCGATGTAATGCCGAGCTTTTGGCAAGTAGTGGTTGTTAAAATATTAATTGCAGCCCCTAGATCAACTAAGGCATTAGACAGGGTCTGACCATAAATTTGAATAGTTATAATTGGATTCCCTGGGTCTTCATATTTAGTAGGTGTTTCTCTTCCAGACAATAAGTCAGATAAAGTACCGACTACTTGGACTCTTGGATTATTTGTTATATTCCTCCTTGGTTTCTTTATGCACAATTCTTTGATAGTTTTTGCGTATATGGGAATGTCTTGAATGGCTTGGAGGAATGGAATTTTTATGTACAGATTTTGTAATTCTCCCAGAATGTCAAAGTCAGGATATTGTATGAGTCGAGGTATGGCTAATCGTTCTGGGAACGGAGGAGAGGATGTGGTTGCTTGATTATGAGTTTGTTGCTTATTTACATCCTTCTGTTGTAACTGATGTTCTCTTGGTAACTGATCTTCAATATGAACTGTTTTATCTCCCTCAGTTTCAACTATACGTCCAGATCTTAACTGAAGATCATTGCACTCCCTCAGGTCGGGTCCTATCTCTAGTGATTCTATGATTTGAATAGATTGGACCTGTCTGTTATTTGGATTGGGATCAGGTTGGGCTGGGAGTTGCGGTCTCAGGTTAGACTGGGGATTTTGTTGTAAGGCTGGCAGAGTAGGTTGAGGGAGCGGAATAGTTCCAGCTGAGTGGTACATCGGTCTTTGCCAGCTTGTCTGCCAGGGTGAACTTTGTGAAGTAGAGGGAGTCCATTGTGAAGGATATGGACCATTTTGCCAATATGGTGGAGTGTAAGGGAAATTCGGCCAACTAGATTGGCTTGTTTGATTCAGCCATGGATTTGAAGAAGGAAATGATTGTGGTGACCAGTTTGTAAATGGGGGTTGAGATTGATTTTTCCACATACCATATTGTTGAGCATTATACTGTGGGGGTTGAAAGAAAGAGGTTGAGTCCGGAAACATACCAGGTTGTCTCGGCTGCCACCGGCGGCGCTGGTTGATCGAATTCACCGATTCTGGTTCTTCTTCTGCTTCCTTATATACCGCTTCCAATCCAGGAAGTGAGGGGCAGCTCTCTATAAGGTGATCTTTTGTACAGATGGCGCATGTTTGGACTTTATCTAGTGGACATTCCTTGTGGCTATGTTTTTTTCTGCATCGGGGGCAGAAGATTGCCAAATTCTGTTCTGCCTCCAACTACTTCTGTTTAGCCTGCACAATATCAAGTTGTGTAGTTAGTGTCCCCATAATATCAGTTTTGAAATTTTCTAATAAATTTCCAATTTCTGCACGTGTTAACCTTCTGTTGGTACTTTGTTATCCCTTGCAAACCGATCATATTCTGTCGGTTTAATTCTTGTGCTACCTCTCGAACTCCTGATACACAAATCAATAATGTCAGCAAAATTCTCTTGATAAATATCCCCTTTTCCCATGATGTTTAATGTTTCAATCCATTGTTCCTTCATACCCCTTATTAATGCAGTTTTTAACACATTATCAGGTAACGGTAGCGATGCATAAGGAGATCTTTGTAGATTGTACTGAAAACGTTCCACATACTCCTCCAATGTTTCATTCGGTCTAGCTGTCATTTGGAATATTTCGTCTTTTAATTCTCTAGACCTACAATAATCCTGATATTTTTTTAAGAAGGATTCTTTCATTTGATCCCAATTATTGATAACCCCGCCACCTAGCCCCATAAACCATCTTAAAGCAGCCCCTTTTAATGTAGAGGGAAATAATTTCAATTTTTGGGGATCGGTGGTGTAATCATACCCCCTGCATAACACATCGAATTCGAATAAAAATGCATCCGGATCTTCTGATGTGAGACCATGAAATGTAGGGATATGCTGAAGAGGGATAGCTTTCATGGGTGCATTTGCTGCAGAATCCACTATAGGATATTGTAATGTAGAGGTTTGAGTAGTTGGCTGATTCTGAGCCATGGGATCGAATATATGCCAATAACCTTCTGGGATATCTAGGAGGGTATTCCTAGGTTGAGAGGGAACGGTTTTGACAGGGATAGTTTTAATAGCGCTTCCCTTATCTGGAATAATGAGAATACCAGGTGTTTGAGGAGATTGAATTCCTTCAACAATGATTTTCGCAGCACTCCCCTTATCTGGGTTATCTAATGGCTGATTTGTTCCAATAGGAGATTTTGGTTCCTTGGTTTCCCCTGTTTCTCCTTCTCCTTCACAAAAGTTGCTGGAATTCCCTTCCTGCAATAGTTCTGGAGTAGAATTTTCGATTTCTTGAAAGTCCTACTCTTCAGTTTGACTATGCACCTCAGCAAAGGCTACAGATGGTGATCCTGTGGCCTGAAGGGAACTAGTAGGTTGTTTAGAAATGTTTTTCCTGAGGCCTACTGATGGCTGAGATTATGTTTTTTTATAGATTTCGTCTATGAAGGTCGTTCGGCCAAGGGTCACCGGCCCCTTAGCTTTTTCAGGCTTGGATGGGGGTTTGATATTCTTTTCTGGTCTTTTCTTCTTAGTCATGCACTCAAATGAACTACCAAATTCTATTCAAACAAAGCAAAAACAAATCTGTTAGGAAAGCGGATAGTGGAGCAGGCCTTTTACATGCTCCGCACGTAGGTTCTTACCTTCCGTTTTTAGGATCCAACTCCTCCCTAGCAGGCTCGTACACTACTCCGAAAAAGACAAATGGCTACACTCTTTCCCCGGCAACGGCGCCAAAATGTAGAGCTATAAAAAGGGTCTCTTTCACCTCTAATTACCTCACATTAATATGTCAATCCGGGAGCGTTTTTTTATTACAAAGAGTGACTCAGTCTGAGGCTATCACTTGTCAGAGTAATGCTAGTAGTACAGTGTTTAAGAAATACAAGAGTAAACGGATGCTTATCTATAACTAAATTACTTCAAAGAATAAATCACAAATTCAGAAAACTCAGCAGCTTATCAGTCAAGGGTTTGGCAGTGATAACTCATCCCTTCGGAAACTGATGGAAAAGAAATTAGAGCATAGACCACGGGCCTGGGAGCTAGACAGTGACTGCCAATGCTCACTACAACCTTAGATCATTTCTCATGCCAAAACAACAAATGCAATTAAATGGAACAACAAATAAAGAATTGAACAACAATTATGGAATAGAACAACAAATCTAAAATGGAACAGCAATCGAATAACTAAGTCCCGCGGGTTATAACCAAACTTAATCTATTAACTCAAATGCACTCTTCGCAATCAAATAACAATCTTTTATTCTTAAGGCAAATCACACGAAACACACTAATGGAACATCGTTAACTATTGATAAATTATAGAACAGCATTAATAAATCAGAAACACACACAACACGCTGGAATAATAATCTGATCAACATTAATCAACGGGAATACAACTGTGCTTCCAAATAGATCTGAATCCAACGATTATGAAAAACACTACCTCAAACGAAGGTATGACACGAATGTTCAATATAACAGCTCTGTAACAGAAAAGTAAGAACATGCAATTAACTCTGAAAGGATTAATAACTTGATACGGAGTCAACACACAATTCTATCTATAAAAACCTCAATGATTTAATCTTTGACAGAGCATGTAATATCAACTTAAACGCATAACAGATTACCAAATAACAATGATGAACAAACCACACAGAAATCAAATCGTAGTGGTACAAAAGCAAGTGTCCTCCGGGGGCCGGGCCCTTAGCCTCCAAGGATGCACCGCTTTAAGTTAATCCAGACGCAGAGATGAAATAATCACCAAGCTTTTATTAATGCATCGGTCAAAAATACAATGAACCAGTTCTCAATGAGACTTAATAATCAGAGCTGATGTTTAACAGAGAATTACATAAAAGTGTATCATTTCTTCTTATTAAGCTAACAGTGCTGTCCCTTTATATAAAGGTGACGGCGGAGATGTCCAAGTAACAAGATAAATAAAGCAGCGATCCCTCAGGATCGAAGATCCTGAGGGATTCGCCAAACTATTAATTCTTCATCCTTTCCTTTCTTTTGCGCCGAGCTGGTGTCTTCTCCTTCTTTTCCGGACCGATTTGCTTTAATCTGTTTAGCCTTGTTTGCATTCGGTTCTCCTTCAGAGGGACATCAGTTATCTCGACTTTGTCTTTTCCTTTGGAGCGGAAATTCCTTGTTTTCTCCTTTTCCTGCACAGAAAATAACCATTATCAGTGGTTAAGTCTTGCACATCAATTCTCACATGTTTTGTTATAGTTCCTTATTACTTTCCAAATTCATGATGCAAAAGGTTTACAAATTCTACTAAAAAGCTACTGAAATAGTCATCAAAAGCATACCTTTTTAGTACTCCACAGTATCCATGACCCTATCTATCAAGATGCCTTATTGTAAAGAAAGAAAAAAGCTGGTTGGGTCATCAAAATTTAGTGCATGGAAGAAGAGGACAAATTTGAATTTAATTGAAGACGAAGTAATGGACTATATCGAAGGACTATAGTTCAACCCCCAAAATAATATGCTACAACTCATGCCAAGTACATGAAGGGATAATTTAGAGCCTAGAGGATTCTCATAGAACCCATTAAAGACCCTCTCATTCCCTATGTATAAAAACTAAATACTGCAAAACAAATATATGAGAAACTGGAGGAACTATTCTCTATGAGTACTGCGAGAGAAGCAATATCTCTGAGACAAGAACTATAAAAAATGAAATTATCAAGGGAAGAAGGAATTACTCCATAATTTATGAGGATTTATGAAATAAGAGATCAACTGCAGAAACTAGGAGAAGTAATGTCTGACACTGAGATGACTACATTGGTGTTGAATTCTCTACCAGAGGAATGGGGAAACTTCATTTCTAGTTTATATGGGAAGAAAGAAGCCACCCAATTCAATGTTTTATGGTCTCTATGTAAAATAGAGGAAACAAGACTAAAGGCCAAAGCTGATACAGGACCAAGTGAAGAGAATCATGCCTTTGCAGCCTCATACAGGAAGAAAGGAAGATTTCGAAAATTTGGCCCTCAGAATAAAAGAAGGAATATGTACAACGTGCGGTGCTTTGGATGTAATGAACTTGGGCATTATGAAAGAGATTATCCTAAATCTGGAAAGGACAAGAGGAAAAAGGAAGAAACCTAGGTCACTAATGAAAGATAAGAACTTGATGCTAAGAGATCTAAGAAAAAGGAAGAAAGAGATCTCTATTATGATTAAGATAATATTTCTCTTTAAGTGATTTCTGATTGATTGTAAAATAGTATGTTAGGAAGAAATGTACATTAATAAGCATCACGATATAAGCATGGAAGGAGCTCTCAGTGAAACAAATTCTGGAAAAACCTCTCTAATAACATTACTAAAGTAAAGAAATCATCAAGATCAAGGGTCATCATGGAAACAAAATTTTGGATGTGATGACATATTGATGGAGTAGGCCAAAGGAATGAAGCTCTTCATTCTAGAGAAATTGTTGTTGGTGTTGGAATCAATACTTGGACTGCTTCAAGTGCCTAACCAAACACATCCTAAACTCTAAGGCAATTTAATGATTTGGTTTATGAGATTGGTAGGTGGTTTAAACTCCTATTCACTAAAAAGGGATTTCAGTCAAGTCCACTGTTCTACTAATGAGGGTATTGGGTTTGATGTGGTAGAAAAAGAGCGAGTTTGTATCCTATGAGGGGGAGAGAAGGTGAAATGGTAGAAGAAACAATGGGTATGAAAGGCATAAATCCACTGCTTTTGGTAGAAAATAACACAAGTAGCAATTTGTCAATATTTCAACAAGAGAAAGCTATTTCTAGACTTATAATATTATCCCTATTATAAGTGATTCTCTTTACACTGTCATCATGTATATTTCATCAAGAAAGCTCACTGTGTGAGACTAATAAATTTTTATAAAACACATGAACATGTCAAGAGACTGATAAAAACACATAACAGTATGATGGATTACAAGCTGCCACTGAAGATAATAAGATATGGAAACACAAGAGAAGATTAACAATACAATCACCAGATTGATAATAAGTCCTTAAGTTTCTTCAAATTTATTCACTGAAAAGAGTACTGATCATATGAGGCAAGATTATAAAATCACCAACCAACCCCTTTTACATATCATTTTATCACATATATACAAAAATAAAAAACTGTCATCTCCACAAAAGGAGTAAACCTGTTCCCAAAAGTTATTACGATCTCGTGCAAGATATGAGGCTTATCCTAAAACTTTAATAAAAAGTGCTATGACATAATGAAAATAAACAACATAAAGGCTAACAATTCTTAGTGGTTTTTATGATGTGGAAGTCTATGGGAAGGCTCTTCTTATGTTCTTGTTACACTAAAAATTGTCATCCTGACATTTTGCTATGGGTATGAGCTCATTATAACTCATACTTCCTCCTTTTGCAAGTCTAACATATCAGTTCTTCATATCAAGCCTTGAAAATCAGAGAAAAGTTCCTAGAAATCTCCTAAACTTTGGTATCGCACTTTCTCTATACATTGCCTGCGGGCCCGCACCTAATGTTCAGCTATCCTGCGGACCAACACCGCACTTTCTATGTGTTATAGGTGCAGACTCCTGTAAAACTAAAAAAGGCGAGAAAGTAAAGTTAAAAATTTGATTTGAGATTAATTCTAGAAGATTCTAGACGAGAATTTTCGGGAATAAGTACGCTTTGATAAGGTATATGTATCCCTTACCTTATGGAGCTAACCCCTTGATGTGAGGAGCTTATCCCTTTGAAGGAGGATTCTATCCCTTCATATTTGGAACAGAAAAACCTCCTCTTTTCCATTATAAAAAGAGGCATTGGGTAGCCTCAAAGGGAGTTGGAAGCTTTAGAATATTTGAAGATAAGTGCTGTTGAGATTCAGACTCATTTAAACAAGAATTTTGTGAGGAGAGATCACATACCTCTATTTGTCTTGGTTGAAAGAGTGTAGAGCTTGTCAAAGTAGAGGAGACTCCTGCTTCAGACCCCGGGAAGGCCTTTGCAACATCAAGGCTTAGGTTGTAAGGTTTTCCTTCTTTTGAAATTAATACAAATATACTCATTTTTCTCAATAAGCTGTTTGTTAATGGTTTATTTCATAGATTCCTTGATCACTATGATAAGAATGGTTTATGATGATGTCTATACAGGTGCTATGTAATACTTTTCTTGTTTTTGACTGAAGGTTTACAAAAGAAACTCCTTCAAGCGCGCGAAGGACAACAACAACTTCAAACAAGCACTGGACATAAGGTAGGTCTTTTAACACCTATATAGAGCTTTTCATATATCATATATGCTTAGAGAAAGATTAGTCTATTTGGCTGTTTGTTGCTAGATACTTTTAGTACTAGGGAGATCGGTCTTTTCCGCAAGAACGATTTATCCGCCCAACAAATTGGCGACTCCACTGGGGAAGAACTTGTTGTGTTTTTGGTTCTCTTTTACTTTGATTCGAGGAAACATTTTTCTTGGTTTTTGATTGATAGACATCTGCCAGAGTAGTTTATGTTTTCTCTGTTTTAGAAAATTTTCAAATCTTTAGTGTTTTTCTCTAATTTTTTCTGGGACCGCACTTTGTCTTCTTTTGACAGTGCGGGCAGTTTCGCATCTTCTTTTAGTAAACAGTGCGGTACCGCACCTGGTACTTCTGGAAGCCTGCAGACCCTGTTTAAATTTTAGAAAAGCTCTAGATTTCTTTCTTTAGTTTATCTTTATTTTGATTTAGTATTTTTGATTTCTGCCCAGATTGATTACTCTTTCTGTCAAAAACTTTCTATGAATGAATTCCAACAGTATTGATGTTTTGATGACTTTCTAGAAGATTTTGCATTTTGGATTGTTTTTCACTTGGTCTTTGTAGTGATTCGAAGCATTGACGGTTTGAAGTACCTCAGATTACATTGGTCTTTTGTCTTTTGTTGAATCTGACCTGCTTGTGAAATCATCCTTTATTGAGAAATAAAGCTACTTGTTTCTTTGCAAATCTTCGAAAAAGAACTTTGTTATTGGTTTTTGAATTTCATTTAAAAAAAAAAAAACATATTTGAGTGTTTTTGATCTGTTTGTTATTCTGGATGAATAGATCCTTAGTTTGCTAAACAACTAAGTAAAACATTCTTCAAAAAATCTTAAAGCTTTTATTCGTTTAGATTTTTTTTAAAAAAATTTAGATCTCAAGATTAGTTTTGTAGTTTTGAGTGCGAATTAGTAGGTCTCAAAATTAGTTTGAAGTTTTGAGTGCTTTTTAGAAATTTGTAGATCTCTTTTGAAGGAAAATTGTTTTTGTAGCTACAAGTTTTGAAAGAAAAGGGATTTCATTGTGAGCTTCAAACATTTATTGGAAAAGACAAAAATATTTTCATTCAATCATTCTTTATGTTTAAAGGAAGAATTGTTTATTAAAAAGATTGCATTCTTTAACTCTTTCTTTAGATAGAAGTTCATTGAAAGAAAAAGAATTGATTATCATTCTTAGGTGCATTTTTAGTGTTTTTGGAAGTCGAGTCTTCACACCACCAAAGTTTCATTTCTGCACCCATTGACTTAAGGAACAAATCTTAAAAGTAACGCTTAATTAAAATTCATCTAGCAATCTTTTATTTTCTAGGGCTCTTATCACCAACATAGCTTAGGCTAGTATCTTGGAGTAGGGAGTAATTAACTCTCCAAGGTAGTAAAAACAAACAAGTAGACAAATCTTGCGGTAGGAAGAAATTCCAATTGTTGCATCTATGCTCTGGGAAGCTCCTCCTAAAGGAGTCAAGCACGAGATCATATCTGAACCAGTGAGGTAATCAATCCTTCCTCATTGGGAACGATAGAAGATATACATGTATTAACAACGGTAAACCTCAGATAGACCATTGTCGAGGAGCCTGGGGTCACTTGTTGGCATACCTTGGATTATTTCAAGGAGCCTTCAAGGGGATTGAGTTTTATTACTCTGCCCTTGCGTGTGTGTCGGATCGTAGACTGTTCCCCCAGGTATATTTGTTTCTATTGGTAACCTTAGAGGCCATAATCTTTAGGATTATATCCTAAGGTGATGGTGGAGGGAAGATCCCACTGTACCTGGAGCAGATGTCGGCTAGACTCACTTGGACTCTCCGGAGGGTTATCTTCACTCGAGATGGTATAGTGGAGAAACTTGCACCAGTATGTCTCATTAAGCAGGTTGTCGGGTAACTGTTCCAACCGCCCTTTTCGTATTAAATTTCTACCAAGTTGGATTCCATCACCAACTAGTGTTTTTAGTACGGAAATTTACTGTTTGTGTGTGGTTTTAACTCTTAGATTTTTTAAGCGTATGATTCAACTGTTTGTTTCTTAGATACTTTAGGTGTTTTCATTGAAATTTTCTTTGTTTGCGTGTGGTTAATTAATTTTTTAATCGTGGCGAACTTGCCAAGACAATCCCAGAGACTACAAGGGAAACCCCCTGAATATACACCAAGTCAACTTGAAGGGCTACGTGCTCTAGTATCATCTAGTAGCAGTAGGATTAGATCAATAGAAATTGGAACTTCATCCATTGTAATTCATCCTGATTATCAAACACCTACAACAAAATACATTCAGGAGCCGATTTCAGTTTCTGAAGTTACTGGTTATATTTCTCCTTCCAGTGAACTAGTTGATGAACCTGAAATCTCTGAACCTGAAACTGAACTTTCTATTTTGGAAACATCCTCAGGATTTATTTCACCAACTTCTAGCGATCTTGGTTCACCTAGGGTAAGAAATATCGTCACTGAATATCTTCCAGCTGGTCTTATTTCTATTGAAGAACTTACTAATCCAGACAAAGATATATCTCTTCCCGACTCCCCTCAATCTTTAAATCTTAGGGAGCGTGAATCTATTTTCTACAGCCCTATTCGAACTAGTGCTTGGTATCTATCCTTAACAAATTTTTTAGAAAATCCGGGTCTTTCTTTTCATCCACCTCGAGTTCCATTTCATCCTACACCCAGAGGTTACTATCCGCCATCCATTATGGTAGGAGAGTCATCGATGTTTTCTCAGACTCCAGAATCATTTTACACGGTGGTCCTCCTATTCCTTCGGGATACCAGGCTCTATCTGGTACTTTCTCGGGAGCAGCTCCTCAACCCATTGAAAACATGTTATCATCTGGTCTTAATGGTCTTAAAATTGAAACGTCGAACGTAAAGCAAATTTTTATGATGTCTGGTAATGTTCCCAATCCTCAACCACAAGGCAGTCAGTTACTGCCTGGGGAGAAACCTCAAGGAAATCTGTTACCGCCTGGGGGGAAACCACAGGGTGGTCAGCTACCGCCTGGGGGGCAACCTCAAGGTAGTCAGTTACCACCCGGGGCGCAACCTCAAGGTAGCTTTTTCCCAAAACAAACTGTGGAATCTTATTATTTTGGGGGACAACCCCAAGGACAGTACATACCTCAAGGGTATCAACCTTCAGGATAGTACATACCTCAAGGTCAACCCCAAACTCAATATGCTCCTCAGGGTCCTTATCAACCCCAGCCTCAGTACGCGCCTCAGGGTTATCAACCTCAAGGTCAATACCCAATTCAAGGTTACCAACAGCCTTCTGGTCAACCATCTATTCAAGGAGCCAGAAATTTACCTCTTAATTATCAACCCTACGTTCAACCAGGTTATGGTCCTTATGTTCAACCTTCTACGGGACAATACCTCGGAATGATGGTGTGGGATCCATCCCAATATCAACAACCTATGCAGCCTAATGTGCAGTTGCCTTATCAGCCTGGACAACCTTTAATTTTTGGTCCAACCTATTAGACTCAGTCTTGTCAGTCCTCTGTCATTTCTCGTCATTTGCAGTCATTAAATGCCATTTTGGTCTAAAAAGAGTTATTTTAGTTTCTGAGTCCAGGGTTTTGTTTTCAAAAGTGTGAAATAACGCTTGCAGGCCAGAGGGAAGTTAAGTAAATTTTTATTTCAGGAATTTCATCGTCAATAATGTGAGATTGATTCTTCTTCAAAACCCTATTTTGAAAAAGAAATCATCAGATGTATCTTTTCACCATGTAGTTCCTCAGTTGCAGATGCTGGTTCTCCTCGCCAAAGTTCGATGCTAATTATCCCTGCAAGCAGACAAAGGAGCCATCATTTAAATTCAGGAAATCAGAGAAGCAAATAGAAATAGCAAGGTTATAAATTTCATCACGAAAATTGAAATGGTTCAGAAAAGAAGTATTATGTACTATCAGGAACAGAAATTTCGAACTTTCCTTAAAATTGTTGTTGTTCTTCCTACAATGGTTGATAGCTGTAGAGGTATTCTAGAAAGGAGCATCACAATTGATGGATTGGGTTCAAAGTGCTTCACTACCTATAAAAGCGATGTTTTGTTTGCACTTCGTTTTATGATTGATTGTGATATTGTTGGTAGCAACCGGATTGAACTTCCTCCTTGGTCATACCAAAGATCTCCTAGGAATATGTCGCATTGCCAAATATAAGTTGATATTCTATACTCTAAATTAATTAGTCATTCCCCAATTGGGAAGTATTCAAGAATGGCTCCCTTTAGAATTCTTAGTTTTGATATTGAATGTGCCTGTCGAAAAGGGCATTCTCGAGTCCAAACATTTCAAAATGGGCCTTTGCAAAAAAAAAATCAAAGTCATGTCTTATGTAGATATTTTTATATGTATCGATGCCATTTTGCGTTCAAGGGAGCAAATGAAGTCGACTTAAGTGGGGCGAAAGCAAAGCTCTGTGTGACAGGCCGGACTGTGTGTAATTGTCTTACTTCGTGTTGATGACTGATGTTGTACCTTACCCTTTTCGGCAGGATGCTGATTACTTATATTTCATGGGTTGTCAGCAACCAGGAGCGATAGCTGTTCTTAGTGATGAGTTTGGGTTATGTATGTTTATGCCTGATTCAGATCCAGAGGAAGAGATATTGCGGGGACAAGTTGCTGGTAATTATGCAGCTTTGAATACATTCAAAGTAGATCAAACATTTTCAATCAGTAAATTACATATGCTTCTTCCAGATATGACTGCAAAAGCATGCAAACTGTACCATAATCACAACATTGCTAGCTCAAATTATGCAGATTTACCAGCCTTCAAGAAGGCCCTTAATGAGTCAAATGTCCATTTTCTTTGCAAATATATTCATGAGGCTCGTTGGATAAAATCACCATTTGAATTGAATATTATGAAACAATTGGCAGCAATTACATGCCAGGCACTTTTGCAAACAATGTTGGCTTCTAAAAGATGCCCACATGAGCATATCTTGGAAACCACTATTGAATATGAGTGTAAGATTAGAGGAGCCCAACGTATCGCGTTTCCCCTTATGGTTGGAGGTGGAGCTAATGGGAGTGTCATCCATTACAGTCGAAATGACCAACAGATCAAAGATGGAGAGATGGTTTTGATGGATGTTGGATGTGAAGTAAATGGTTATGTCAGTGACCTGAATCGGACATGGCCTCCTTGTGGTAGCTTTTCTCCTTGTCAAAGAGAGCTGTATGAGCTCATCTTGGACACTGCTAATGAGTGTTTGAAACTTTGTAAACCAGGAGTGAGCCTGTGCCAAATACATTCGTATTCTGTCCAACTATTATCCAAAGGTCTGGCAGAACTTGGAATTCTGAAGAATTCTCCAGGCATGCTCCAATCATATTGGAAGTTGAATCCAACATCAATAGATGTTTTATCAGAGAACTTCATGCGTTGATCTATGGCTTTGAAACAGGCCATTATCTAGGAATGGATGTCTATGATTGCTCTTCAATAAAAAATGACAGTTTGCTTCAGCCAGGCGTTGTTTAATGCTATCAGCAAAGCAGGTGGAAAGATAGACATAATTGCCGAAGATCCTGGTGTTATTACGAATGATGCTGTACAATTGCGCAAAGCTATCGATGCACATGGAATGGAAATTCTTCAGTTTGCATTTGGGAGTGATTCAAAGAATCCGCATCCTCCTCACAATCATGAGCATGATCAAAATATGTTCAACAAGATGAAGTTCTTAAGCGAATTTACCGAGATTGGGGTCAATCTGTTGTTTTTGATGCAGCATATTTTAGTGGGTTCTGTGATACAAGGGCCATGTTAGAACATGTGTGCACTATGCATGCCACTTGTTGCAAAGGTTTAAAGGTCCAGACTCACGACCTGAAGAGTGGATGTAATTTAGATTAGATGTTACAAGAAGAAGTGAAATGCACTAGAGATCTCGAGATGAATGCAGAGCGTCTTTATAAGGGAAAGTTGCCAGCTGGGATCATTCATTTTTCCCGTCATCAAAACAGAATTCAAAACTCTTTTATATAAAGTTAGGGAAGGTGAAAAGTCAGAAGCCAAATCAAAACGCAGATGAGAAATGGCGTTTTTGTTGTTATGAAAATCAACTGATTTTTTAAAATGGAAAGCACGAAAAGCCTATTATATGTGTTCGCTGGTTTTGATGGAGACTCTGTTGAGTTTGGTTGGGATCGTTCAGTTTTGTTGAGTCTGGTATTGACAGCGATTCTTGATATAATTTTTGGCTGGGATGCAAGAAAATCTATGAAATTAGAACAAATTCTGAGGTATAGTTTGAAAGCTGTGGTTGCAACTGTTCAGCAAGTTTCGATCAATTTGGTTATGAAGTTTGCAAATGCTGCTGGAGATGCTATTCGGCCCCATTTACCAGAGTTGGTTTTTTGTATGTTAGAAATTCTTTCAAGTTTTTAGAAGATCAGAGGCTTAATTATACTGAGTTACATGCAGAGAGTGTTGGTATTCAGAAAGAGAAGTTTGAAAACTTGCGTATTGCAGTTGCAAAGGATTCTCCTATGTGGGACACTCTTGATCTATGCCTGAAACATGATTGACCCTCCTACATTAGAACTACTGGTTCCTCGTCTTGTTCAGCTTGTTCGTTCAGGAGTGGGACCGAACACAAGGGTTGGTGTTGCAGGTTTATTAGCTTTCTTGTTCAAAATGTGGGTTCAGATATAAAGCCATTCATAAATTCCCTAGTCAAAGTTTTGTTTCCAGCTGTTGAGAGAGAGAAAAGTTCAGCATCAAAGAAAGCATTTGCAGCAGCTTGTGGAGGTTTGCTGAAATATGCCGGGTCTGCTCAGGCACAGAAAATGATTGAGGATTCTATTGCATTGTACACTTCAGTTGGTGACAAGGGAACTCAGGTGTCAAGTGCTATACTACTTAAAACATTTTCCCAACAGGCTGCTGATATTGTGAAAGGATATCACACAATAGTTCTTCTTGTGGTTTTTATGGCAGTAGTTGCGGAACTCTGTTTGCTATTTTTATTAAAACTGGGTTTTATTTGGTAAGGGGAAGAAAAAAGTCAAAGCACGCCAAAATTAGAATGCAGAATATATAGGAACGAAGTCTTTATTTTGGTCCTCAGTCATGATTTAATGGGATCCGCTCTCCAGTTTTTATCTTTTAGTTGGTCATCAGAGAATTTCAAGGAGATTCACGCTACAATTTGCGCCTTATCATTGGTCATCAGAAATGTTCAGTTGGAATAATGTAACGCTGCTTTAGAAGAGATAATTTCTTTGCTTTTGTTTGTTATTGATGTTAAAACAAATCCCTTGTTTTTGGGTCGATTTGTTTTCTCCTAGATGAGTTTATTTAATGTATTGAAAATCATTTGTAAAGGGTTGAAAAAAGTTCTGAAAAGCTGTGGGAGGAAAAACCCAGTGCTCTCACTGTACAGTTTGACGGAGGAATAATTAAAGGGTACAGCTCTGAGTTATAAGATTCTTGTGGTGTGAAGTTTAACACATGTTTTTCTTCTGTTTCATATGTCTTTTATAATGTTTCATGGCTCATTCATAATCGTTTCCAACTGAATACTTTACAGTAAGAAAGGTAGAATTCAGTCATTGCTCTGCCTTGAGGTGTTCAAATGTTCTATGTTTTCTTCTTTCTGTAAAGGACTCATTGATTAATGCCCTTTTCAGCCTTTTAAACAGTCTTTCACCCCATATTATTCCAAATTTGATTGTTAAACTTCATTCCTATCTCGCCTTATGAAATACCCTGTGCCTTTGATTAAATCTCTGTTTCATGCTGTTTCTTGATCCCACGCTGCCCAGAAAATTCATCCATTTATCAAAAACCCCTTTCTTATCTATTTACTAGCCTAAAATCAATTCCCATTTTAAGTCATCTCGCACCCTATTGCTTATTTTATCGAGATTGACTGGAGAGATCCCTCTCCTGTCCTCATAGGGCTAGCTACGAGGCTGAGCTTGGTTTGATGTTGCCTCGAGTTTTGCCTTCTTCAGCCTGAGGCAGATTCGAGCGCTAAAACAACCCAGCAACCTGTCCAGCCAGCTATTCAAAATCCTGCACCTAGTTCTGTTCAGCAGGCTGGGCCTAGTTCACCTCAGACCCCGCCACAAACTGCTGCAACGACTGTCCAACATGTAACACCTGTTTCTGGAGTATCTGTAACCCCGAGTTCGGCTATCCCTGTATCTATGAAAATCCCTCAAGTCTCTGTACCTCAGTCGGGACCTTCAGTTCAGACTTCGGTTCAGATACCTACAGGACAAACCGGTACAAGTACAGTTGTCACAAGTCAACCACAATTCACGTATCAACCGTACCAGGGACAGTCGCAATTCGGTCCCTATACACAAAATCCAAACTATCAGTATCAACCGTACCCTGGCTATACTTATCAACAGCCTCAACAACCCCAGTTTGGTACGATTAATCCTGGTTTTCCGGGAGGTTACACAATTCCTAATGCAAATCCGATTCCCAGCTATCCTGGGTATCCACCTCCTGGAACTGCTTTGGCTACTCAAGGTTTTTGTGATCCTAACCTTCAATTACCATTTATAGCAACTTTAGATTTACCTGATTTGACACGCCTTACGAATGATCCAATTTTTTATTATCAGTACTAGCTGCCAATGCCACATAAGTTGCCCAGTGATATACCAAAATTCGAAGGTAAGTCAGGAGAGGATCCATCCAATCACGTCATGACTTATCACCTCTGGTGTGCGTCTAATTCAATTATTGATGATTCGATTCGCTTACGTCTTTTCCAAAGAACTCTTATTGGTCTTGCAGCCAAATGGTACATCGAGTTACCACGAGGCTCGTTTCATAACTTCAATCAGTTAGCAACTACCTTCTTGACTCATTTTCAGTTGCCAGTCAGATACGACAATGGCACGAAATTATTAACTTCGCTGAAACAATCCACGTCTACGTATATTTCTGATCATATCCATGAATGGCGACGTAGGAGACGTTTGGTGAAATTTTATATTCCGGATCAAATTTTGGCAGAATGGTTTGTTAAATCATTGTTACCCAAGATTACTGAAGATGTAGCTAAGGCTGGTGTTGTTACTGAAGAGCAAGTAATTTCTCAAGCTCAGTATCTTGACCTCGTTTATACGCAGTCAGGTACTTTACATGAAAAAATCCCAGACCTTCCAAAACAAGGTCAAATAGCTGCTGCTCCTTCAGGGTCTCATGCCGCTGATGGTATGATTGGTAGAGTCAATTCTAAAAGCAAGAATAAATCTTCAAAGAATTCTTCTCCTATTATAACTTTACCTGATTCCCCGAAAGGAGAATCTTCCCCCGAAGTTTCTGCTGATATTCACGTCGTAGAGACATCTACGACCAAATCTAAATCCGGTGGTAAAAAGAAAGGGAAGAATAAAAACAAAAAGAATTCAAAAGAGAAAAATGATAAAGATGAATCCAATGACGAAAAACGTAAACCTCGCTATCCTTGTTTCATTTGTGAACAAGATCATTTCACGAAAGAATGTCCATATCGAGCCGAAGTTACGAAATTCGTTAAAGGATCGCAACAACCTGCTGTCTTGAAGGATCATTTTCCAATTCAAGATAGTAAGATGGTTGGTTCTACCTCGACTACTTTTGAAGAACCTATTATGATGATGTCTCATGTAAGGATTGCGACGCGATTGCAAGATTACGGTAGTAAGAATCCTGTTGATGGTAAAGAAGCAGAATCTTCTAATGCAAATGCATCAACTACACCTCCTCCTGTTTCTGGTCCGCTACAGATCGAGAAACAAAATCTAGACTTAATAATCAAACCGCCTGCTAAAGGTGTTCTTTGTAAATCAACTTTCAATCCACATGCGAGAGCTGCTCAGAATTACAACATTGTTGAAGACTTAGCTATTTCTCCTTCAGCAATGTCGGCTTTGGAAGTGCTGCAATCATGCCCAGCACAACGTAAATTGCTTTTGTCTGCTATAGGAGCTGTTGATATTCAGGATTCCAATCTTATAATCTTCGATTTAGAAAATAGTACACCTCGTCTACCTCACCAAATGGCTTTCCAGATTCCAGTGTTAGTCAAAAACAGACCAATCTTTCGGACTGTGATTAATGAGGGAGCTTCAACGTGTATTATGTCGATTCAGTGTTGGAAATCACTTGGTTCTCCTACACTTAACCAATCTCCGACGATTCTTAAGGCTTTTGATGGTTGAGGTTTTCAACCTTTTGGTATTTTGCAGGATTTACCCATAGGGGTCGAAGGTAAAATAGTAAATCTAGATGTGGAAGTGGTTGATGCCTCTCTAGATTACAACCTTCTCCTAGGTCACAGTTGGTCTTATGCTATGACTGCTGTTGTTTCTTTAGTCTTTCGACTCATAAAATTTCCATATCAAGGAAAGATCGTTACAATAGATCAGTTAACTTATTTCTCTTCCGATCCAGCCTCTACAGAAACAATCCAGCACGTTGGTAAAGCGGTTATCCCTTATAAGGATGTTGGAGTAGGATTAATTAAAGATTCTGGTTTACTAGGAACTTTTTCCTTTCCTCCTCCTAACGTATCACCTGTTATTGCAAATATTCACATGATTTCATCAGACACTGTTATGTTTGATGATCCTTGGATCATACCTTCTGACTCCGAGTTAGATTCAATTGACGGCATGATGCCTTTGAGTCCATTTGAAATTGCATATCAAGCTGTACAATCACTTTCCAACCCCTCTTCAACCAAAATTGATCCAATGAATGGGATCCATGAGGAATCACTTTCTATATCCAGTTCAGCCACAATGACATTTCCTGAACTTGTTCATACTGATGAACAAATTTGTGAGTTTTTGTCTGTTGAAGATTTACCATGGGAAGATCTACATCACCGATCTTCGTTTTTACCTGAGCTAGATCATTTTGAAGATGATTTTGCTTCAATTTTTACTGCTGAATATGTTAAAGAACCACAGAATCCTTTGCAAAATCCTGATTCTGAGTTAAATTTGGAAAATATATCTCGAACGGTTCCCATTAACATTTCAGTAAAACCAAGAATAATTGAAAACATTCATATAGGTGCTTGCTGTACGGAAGATGAAATTGAAATTTATAAAGCCCTATTTCAAGAATTCCGTGATGTGTTTGCCTGGTCCTATGAAGAAATGCCAGGAATTGATCCGTCAATCGTTGTACATGAAATTAAGACTTACCCGGATGCTAAACCTGTTCGTCAACGTTTACGTCAAATTCATCCTAGAAAAGCTGCTGCTATCAAAGCAGAAGTTGAAAAATTACTTCGTGCAGGATTCATTTATCCAATCCCCTTAACGGATTGGGTATCGAATATTGTTCCTGTGACTAAAAAACAAGGAACAATAAGAGTATGTATCGATTATAGGGATATTAATCGAGCCTGTCCCAAGGACAATTATCCAACCCCCTATATCGATCAAATAATTGATGATTGTGCTGGCAGTGAAATGTTTTCTTTTATGGATGGATTTTCGGGCTACAATCAAATAAACATACTACCTTCGGATCAACCGAAAACAACTTTTATTTGTCCATGGGGGACGTTTTCTTATTGCAAACTACCTTTTGGATTAAAGAACGCTGGAGCAACTTTTCAACGGGAAATGTCTTACGCATTTCATGACATTAAACACATTGTGCAGCCTTATCTCGATGATATACCTGCTCATTCGTTACATAGGGCAGACCATCTCACTCATTTACGAGCCATCTTTATGAGATGTCGGCATTATCGAATTAGGCTGAATCCACACAAATGTGTTTTCTGTGTAGAATCGGGTCATTTACTGGGATTTGTTGTTTCAAAAGCAGGCATTCGCGTAGATTCGTCGAAGGTCGAAGCTATTGTTAAATTGCCTCCTCCTTCGACTTTACGCCAACTCCAAAGTTTGCAGGGGAAAGCAAACTTTTTACGTCGATTCATTCCTAACTATGCCGAGCTTACAAAGGGTTTTACCCAATTGTTGAAACAGAACATTCCATTCTTTTGGGATGAGATCGCTGATCGATCTTTTGATGCACTTAAACACGCGTTGACCCATGCACCGTTATTGCATCCTCCCAACTACAATCATGATTACTTTTTGTACCTCGCCGCTTCTCATTCCACCATTGAGATGGTATTAGTTCAAGAAGATGAATCTCACAATGAACATGTGATTTACTATCTTAGTCGAAATCTGCGTCCGACTGAGATCAAATATACACATGTGGACAAATTGGCCTTGGCAGCTGTGCAAGCTGTCCAAAGATTTAGACATTACATTTTGTTACGTAAAACCACAATAATTTCTAACTGTAACCCTATGATGTACATTTTGACCAAACAATTGCTAGGGGGCAAGTATTCCAAATGGATAGTCATCCTACAGGAATTTGACTTGGAATTTGAAAAATCCAAGGCAAAGAAATATTTGGTCTTTGCGGAACTAATGTGTGATTTCCCCTCTATTGATACTGAAATAGTGGCAGAGGAGTCCATTGCGGACGAATCTTTGTTTCTTATCAGTACTCTTGATCCATGGTATGGAGATATTATTGTTTATCTCCAAACCCAATCTTTTCAGCTCGAAATCTCACGATCTCAGAGACGGAAAATACGTTTCCAATCCCAACAGTATAATATTATTGGTGATACACTTTATCGTCGTGGAGCGGATTCTGTTTTTCGACGCTGTCTTACTCATGATGAAGCTGAAAAGGCTTTAAATGATTTCCATTCTGGAGCATGTGGCAGTCATATGTCTGGGTATGCCACTGCCCAAAAGATATTGCGCGCTGGTTATTTCTGGCCATCATTATTCAAAGATTGTATTTATGCGGTCCGAAAATGCCACAATTGTCAGCTTTTTGATCGTAAAATGTGTGCGCCACCCGCTCCTCTTCACCCTATAATTGCTGTTGGTCCTTTCGCGAAATGGGGTATCGATTTTATTACATGTAACCCTCACTCGGCTGGGGGGCATGCGTATATTATCTTAGCAGTAGATTATTTTACTAAGTGGGCCGAGGCGATGCCTACATTTTCGGCTGATGGCAAGACTGCTGCAACTTTCGTATTTAATCACATAATTGCTAGGTTCGGTGTTCCTCAAGCCATTATTATTGATCATGGAAGTCATTTTCGGAATGTCATGATGACTGAACTGACAGATCAACTTGTCCTGCGTCACGATAGTTCCACTCCGTATTATCCACAAGCCAATGGTCTGGTTGAAGCCATCAATAAAGTTTTAGTCACCATGACCAAACGCATTATTGGTATTCACAAGACGAATTGACATTCCATGTTATTTTCAGCACTTTGGGCATATCGAACCTCGGTAAAAACATCAACTGGTTTCACTCCCTTTCAACTCATTTACGGTTTGGAAGCTGTGTTTCCGTTTGAATGCGAAATTTCGTCACTGAAATTAGCCATAGAATTACTCCCAGCTACGTTTGAAGAGGAGAAACATTTCTTGTACTTGGCTCAACTAGATGAGAATCGACGAAATGCTGCAATAGCAAACGAGGCTCATGTTAAACGAATTAAAGCTCAGTATGATAGAAGCGTGACCCCTCGAAATTTTTCAGAAGGAGACCTAGTTTTACTTTATGATCAAGCCAATGATAAACTAGGGGCTGGGAATTTGTGCCTATGTGGCATGGTCCTTTCATTGTCAAATGAAAGTTAGCAAAAGGAGCCTATGAGTTGATAGATTTTGACGGTGTCCCTTTGGATAAACCCAGAAATGGGCTATATCTAAAGCGATATTATGCTTAAAACTTGGTGTGGAGATTTTTTATTAGATTAGATTTCTTTACTGCTGGTGTGTCTTAGATTAGAAGTGTGCCTAGTTTAGAAGTGTGCTTTTATCACTATTCCTGCTTATCTGAGTTTTACTCCTGATATTGTAGATGTCGACATCTCTTCAAACTTACATTGGTTTTGCTGATGGTGCTTGTCGTAGTACACGGAACATTTCTTCCCCAGCTTAGGTTATTTATTCACCCTCTGACGAGTTAATATCCATGCATGGGGTAAGCCTTGGTCAAACAATGAATAACATTGCCGAGTATAGTGCAGTGATTTAGTTATTGTCTGAATCCATATCATTTGGAATTCGGAGTTTGATTGTTAGGTTGGATTCTGAACTTCTTGTATTACAGCTTAACAGGGTCTATACCATTAGGAATCCAGTGTTATTACGGTTATTTTTAAGAGTTCGTCTCTTGGAACGTGAATTTGATTATATCGAATATCAACATATTCCAAGACATTTAAATACATTAGCAGATGCAGTTGCTTCTAGTATGATAAATCAACATTTGCAATAATCAAAACAGTAAATCAAACATCATCTATAACATGCACACATATAGCCGGTAAATAACGATATATCATAATATAGGAGTGTTTTCAAAAAATATACATCGTCTTCGATCATAGGTTGGAAACACCTTATGATCAGTAGAGTGATAACACAAAAAGTCAAAATATGAGTCTACAACACGATCATCCCATCATTGATGGTGATCACGATAAAAGACCACTGCTTGGGCCACCCTACATAGGAACCTCCTAAAAGGTCCTGGAACACCAATCACGTATCTCTGTAATCTGAGAGGAATATCATCTATGTCCGTCTCTGTAATGTCTAGAGTCAGGCGCTCTAGGTGATGCTCTAAGTCAGACAAGATTTCCGCTGATTGGCCTGCTGGGGCTGGGGCTGGTGCAACTGCAGCTGGTTGTCTTTTTTCATAAGGTTGGAGATGGGATGGTTGCCGTGGGCCAACATCTGCATTCAAAACTTTTGGTTATTAGCTTCAAAGATGATAAAAAAATAAAAAAATTAGAACTTAGAAATTGTTGAAAATGATTTTACCTGATTCATCCCACTGTTCCCCGGCTGGGAGAGTCATCTCTCGGTCGCTGCGAAAATCTATCCCGGCATATGGAAAGTCCTCTATGGAATATCATCTATGTCCGTCTCTGTAATGTCTAGAGTCAGGCGCTCTAGGTGATGCTCTAAGTCAGACAAGATTTCCGCTGATTGGCCTGCTGGGGCTGGGGCTGGTGCAACTGCAGCTGGTTGTCTTTTTTCATAAGGTTGGAGATGGGCTGGTCGCCGTGGGCCAACATCTGCATTCAAAACTTTTGGTTATTAGCTTCAAAGATGATAAAAAAATAAAAAAATTAGAACTTAGAAATTGTTGAAAATGATTTTACCTGATTCATCCCACTGTTCCCCGGCTGGGAGAGTCATCTCTCGGTCGCTGCGAAAATCTATCCCGGCATATGGAAAGTCCTCTATGGTAAAAATTTGGCGATCCAGCCAACGAAAATATGAAGGAGGAAATTGAACAATTTCAGAGCCCTCAATACTGTGACGGGCCATCAGTGCGACCCAACAAGTCATCCTAGGTTCTCGAACTCGACCGACATCAACATAAATACTCTGCGGAGCTAGCATGGGGATCCACTCTAGAGAAAAGGTAACGACAATGGATCCATATCCAAATTTTTTTAGTTTACCATTCTTCGCTCTAGTCAATTGGCCTTTTATATTGGCCAACACAGCTTCGCACTAGTTGAAGATGGTGCCGCGAAAACAGTCCACAACAATACACATTTGGGAACCGGTAGCCACATGCAGCGCAGCACTCCCACACAGTCTGGTAACAGTAAATGCAATAACTTTCAGCTCGAGACGGATGATGTTTTTAATGTCAATCCGTTTGTCCCTAGGGTTTTCCTGATCATTACAGAATTCTAGTTGAAGACTAGCGACAGACAGGCCACCTCGCCTAGTGCCAAACAGAGAAACTTGTTCGCCCCTTTTGGACAAACCAGTCAGAAAATAAATATCCTCCAGCTCAATTTCGAGCCGGTAGCCACCAATAATGAAACACTGGTCCTGCACGTTCCACCTATTTACCAGCCATGTCAGGAGGTCTACCTGTGCCCTCATGCCTTGGATGGCCCAGAATTTATATATACCGCATGCTTTTAATGCTTGCATTGTGGGAAAATGAAGCATTGCGGCGTCATCCACGTCCTCATGTTCACGTTCTCTCCAAATCAACATCTTGTTACTCCTACAATGCATAAAAACACAAGTTAGTACAATCTAATTTGGAAATTTTTGGGCGGCAAATGAGAAATTTGAGTTGTAAATTTAAACGCGTGGGGACCGCACTTATCCTTTCTACACAGTGCGTAGAAACGCACGCGCTCTGTGTAATGAGTGCGGACCCACGACTTTTTTCTATATAGAAAAAAGTCGGGGTCCGCAGGTCCCATGTGTCTTACCTGCGGACCCCCGTGGGCGAATTTTTAAACCATATTTTTCCCTAAAAATAAAATCTAAAGCCTAAAACATAATTGTAAATGGATGAAATACAAGATTAAGAGGTCGTGGATTACCTACGATTGACGGTTCTCGATTTCGCCGGACAGATTTTCCAGAATCTTCACAGGAACTTTCTTACCCAAAAGCTTTTACTTTTCACTCTGAAACTGAACAGTAAAAATGAAATTGAAAAAGACCTTTTTATAAGTTTTTTCGAATAGATGAATTTTTAATTTGTTTATTTTTCACTTTAAAAAGGGTATTTTTGAAAGCATTTTTACTTATCTTAAACAGGTATGTGTAATGTTTCAAGTTTTTGTGCAGAAACTGGATTTTTTCAGGAAAACTGATCATTTTTCAACAAAGAGCATACTTTTATCACTTTTTCGGACTCTTTCAAAAATTTACGAAAAAGCGAAACATTGGAGTCCTCTTTTAAGCCCTTTTCAGACTCTCTAAACATGAAAAGATTGCCGAGTACTTGATTATTCGAACTCGTTAAAGTAAATGAATAATCGTCCCTTCAGTATAATTTTACCCCTTTTAGGGACTGAAATGGACTATTTACGAAAAAGGTATACATTGACTAATTACGGTCAATAGAGTTCTCTCCCGCATTATTTTATCCTTTTTCGGGCTTGACAGACTAAATTTACGAAAAAGTACACTCATGGAGTTTTCTTAAGTTTTTTCTTCTGACTCCCTAAAATTGAAAAACACCGAGTTTCTCCTATACTGGACTCGTTAAAATTTAACAGTAAAGGACCTGTTCAATTTTAAAAACAGGAACAGACCACTCCTTCTTAGGGTTCGAATTTTAAACTAAGTTGGAATCATCCGAAGGATGAGCTTATAAGCAAGCAAATGTTATCCTCCTCAAGCTTGTCAAAAATAAAGAGGTACTTGCCAAAAATGGTGGGGGAAAAGAGAGAAAAATGGTCGTGTTTGTTGTATTTTGATTTTTCGAAAATCCAGTCAACCACTCTTGAACACGACACTTTCATTCACCTGGGTTGGGAAATCCTTTGCCTAACAGTTAATCAAACCACTTTGAAAGTCTTCAGCCGGTTTCTGGGTATTAGCTTTGGGTCAATTGTCACCAAGCCATCTGCAGTGTCGTTATGTGTTCAAGAGGACAGTTCAAATAAACCATTCATCTGCAAAATATCTTTCATCCATTTTTTACCATCTCTGAGTCAATCCTTGCCAATATATTTTCAAAACTTGATCTATGATTTCGTGTTGTGGGCTTGCCTACAATAGATCACTTTCTATCGACGACAACTCATTATCTAGGAAGTTGATCCAGAAATCATCAGTACCTTGAAATCTACATGCCTCAATGGCAGGTTTCTTGCCTTCGACGACTGGTTGCATCATTGACCTTCGATCGAATGATTCTGTGAGATGTTCGACTTCAGCTCATTCATTCACATTTCATGGATTGTACTGGGTACTTTGAGAGTCATTGACATTACTGGTGGTTTCTCTCACACTTATTAACAATTTACATCATTGACTGGTAATCAAGTGGTTTCTACCATGTTCGACTTCAACACATTTATTTACATGGATAGAATCGTACTAGTTTGAGAAGCAGAAATCAAGACCCTGGATCTAGTTTCTACCATCTAGGCTGCGAGGAATTTTGTTATCATATAAACAGATGGCTGCGTCCATACTGTGTCTACACATGTCTATACTGTGATGTATTCAAAATCATTCCTGTATCAGAACAATTTAAGTTAGTTCTAGATAATTTTGATTTGAGGATGGGAATGCCTACCTCAGCGATGATATGATTACATATATATATTTTTCATTGAATGTTTTTACAGGTTCTGACTGGGGTGTCCACAGGATGATCCTTGAAATGATAAAGTACTACACTCTTCATATATGACAGACTTCAGTTTCATCTATTCCAGACTTTGCACTTTAGGGGGAAATCTGTTACACTAAAAATTGTCATCCTGACATTCTGCTATGGGTATGAGCTCATTATAACTCATAATTCCTCCTTTTCCAAGTCTAACATATCAGTTCTTCATATCAAGCCTTGAAAATCATAGAAAAGTTCCTAGAAATCTCCTAAACTTTGGTATCGCACTTTCTCTATACATTGCCTGCGGGCCCGCACCTAATGTTCAGCTATCCTGCAGACCAACATCGCACTTTCTATGTGTTATACGTGCGGACTCTTGTAAAACTAAAAAAGGCGAGAAAGTAAAGTTAAAAAGTTGATTTGAGATTAATTATAGAAGATTCTAGACGAGAATTTTCGGGAATAAGTACGATTTGATGAGGTACATGTATCCCTTACCTTATGGAGCTAACCCCTTGATGTGAGGAGCTTATCCCTTTGAAGGAGGATTCTATCCCTTCATATTTGGAACAGAAAAACCTCCTCTTTTCCATTATAAAAAGAGGCATTGGGTAGCCTCAAAGGGAGTTGGAAGCTTTAGGATATTTGAAGATAAGTGCTGTTGAGATTCAGACTCAGTTAAACAAGACTTTTGTGAGGAGAGATCACATACCTCTATTTGTCTTGGTTGAAAGAGTGTAGAGCTTGTCAAAGTAGAGGAGACTCCTGCTTCGGACCCCGGGAAGGCCTGTGCAACATCAAGGCTCAGGTTGTAAGGTTTTCCTTCTTTTGAAATTAATACAAATATACTCATTTTTCTCAATAAGCTGCTTGTTAATGGTTTATTTCATAGATTCCTTGATCACTGTGATAAGCATGGTTTATGATGATGTCTATACAGGTGCTATGTAATACTTTGCTTGTTTGTGACTGAAGGTTTACAAACAAAACTCCTTCAAGCGCGCGAAGGACAACAACAACTTCAAACAAGCACTGGACATAAGGTAGGTCTTTTAACACCTATATAGAGCTTTTCATATATCATATATGCTTAGAGAAAGATTAGTCTATTTGGCTGTTTGTTGCTAGATACTTTTAGTACTAGGGAGATCGGTCTTGTCTGCAAGAATGATTTATCCGCCCAACAGTTCTGGTGCAACCAACTCCACAAAAAGTGTAAACAACATTGAAAATGGCATGCGAATGTTCCTTGAATGCTGTCTGGTGCCTTGTAGAAACGTGTTGGTTATGATATTAGTGGTATAAAACTGTTTCAGAGAAACTCTGCCGCCACTCTGCTTTTCCTTTCCTTCTTTGGTGGAAAACCCTTTGTAATGGCGGAAAACCAAATTTTTTTTGGATAGAATGGCAGAGGTTCATTTTATGAGAAATTACAAAGAAACCATTTGAAAAAGGTTTAATTGATAGGGGAGACTTGGAGTAGAATGAATGATAAGTGGGAGGAGAAAACATTTTAGACATATATCGCAATCACAAATTGGGGTCAGAGCGTTTAAACTTAGACACAAATGAGAGAAAATGTGATTTGCGATGGGCTGATTCTGTGGCAATGAAGTGGGGCCGATCGCAGATTGCACATCAGAATTTTTATTATGAAACACAGGAGTTAAATGTTGGAACTGGCGCAATGCGATGTGCGATGAGCCAAAAGGTGGGGCCCAAACAATATCGTAAATCACACATCGCAAGTTTTGATATGAGACACGAGAGTTAAACGTTGAAACTGGCGAAGTTCAATGTGCGATGTGAACGAAGGGGCATGTCATGACAGACGGTGGGGCGACCCGCAAATCGCAAATCAGAAATTTTGAGGGAGCGGAAGTGAATGTGGTAAGCGAAATTTGCGAAAATGCGATGTGAAAAGGTAGGTGGGGCCCTTTAAATGCCTTTTCAAAGCGGATAGTAAAAAATTCATTAAGTCATGGTAATATGACAAAAAGATGCCTGAATCATAAATAAAAGGTTTTATAACGTATTTGAGGCATATCAAGGGGAAGTATGTCTACCAGTAAATACCACAAGTCACACTTCTGGGGTTTTGTAGGAGATGACAATTGTACATGAATGGAAGTTAAAACTGCGAAGAGATAATTGCGATGAAAGAGAAGAGTTCCCAAATGTTTATTAAGTGCGGTAGGTTATATGATATTACCAAGGTTTTTTGTGGGGGGTGGAGTTGTAGTAAATGACGTAAGTGGACGTTTTAGTATTTTGGCAAAAAATGAGGAAATGATCGAAGAGAAATGGCGAGGATGTACTAAGAAGTGGCAAGAAAAATTGAAGCATAAGGAGCTAGAGGCATTCAAAATCAAATCAGGGCCCACCAGCTTGAGCTAAAAACTATTTTTGGCATTCAAAATCAAATCAGGGCCCACCAGCTTGAAAATGAGTTGCTTACTTTGGACCCAAATAATTTCTCCTCTATTGAAGACTTTTTATCCAAATTCAAGACCCTTAGACTTCTTTTAGAAGGTTGTAAGATAAAAAAGGACGATGGTAGTCTCATCTATTCTATTATTGCTAAGCTTGGTCCTGCATACTCTATATTTTCTTCCACCTTCCATTCCACTAGAGAAGCCATCATTTCTTCAGGAACTGCCTACAATAACCCCTCTTTTTATGCCTTTTATGATTCTTTGATAAGAGAACAAGAAAAACTCTTACACCTTGGTCTTATCACTTTTGGAAATGCTTTGAAGAAAGCCTCAACAGCCCAACAACAACCATATCAAAAGAATTTCAAGAAGCGGTATCCTAAAAAGTATGGTCCTAAATCAAACAAGGGTCCTAAGCAATTTCAGCCGCAAATTGAAAAAGCAACTCACCCAAATGATAAGGCAAATAAAAACAAAGGGAAGAAAATAGATAGACATTGTAACTTTTGTAATCGTGATGGCCATGTAGAGTTAAAATGTTTTAAAAATATGGAAGCCTTGGAAGCAACAATGAAGAAGCACAACATCAATTTGGAGCACTCTTCACCTTCATCTTCAGGAATGGCACTTTATTCTTGTGGTTGTCAAGAATAAAGATCTGGTTATGCATTAAATGTATCTCCTTCTTCTCATTCTCATTAGTGGCTCATTGATTTTGGAGCTTCTTACCACATGGCCAAAAATAAAGCCATGTTTTCTTCTTTAAATGATTGTAACACCAAACATATTTATGTTGGTGATGATAGATCTCTTAGTGTTGTAGGATCTGGCACCATTCATCTAGATAATGGTCAGTTTAATGATGTGCTATGTGTTCCTACATTGTCATGCAATATTCTATCTATTTATCATATAACTCATTAAGGTGAAGGGAAAATAATAGAATTCTCACCTCATGATGTTGTAATCAAGGACCTAAAAGATACTAGACATATTTTAGCTATTGGCATTGTTGATGATTCCACAAGGTTGTATAAGTTTGACAAATTTGGGTCATCATGTCTTCCCTCCATTTTTGTTGCTCATAATGATGATGTGAGCAAACTTTGGCATGAGCGATTTGGTCACTTAAACTATCGCTTTCTTCAAACTCTATGTAAAGAAAATATGGTGACAGGTCTTCCTATGGTATCTTGCCAAGATGGTGTTTTCTACGGGTATGTACTCGAAAAACATCATCGTGATATTTTTGACAAACGTGCCTCTTGGCACGCTTCAACCCCTTTGCAGCTTGTGCACAGTGATTTATGTGGTCCACTTCCTATTGTTTCTTTCTTTGGTTGCAAGTAATTCTTAACTTTCATTGATGATTTTTCCAAACACACTTGGGTATACTTCTTAAAACTCAAGTGTGAAGTTTTTAACATGTTCTTGGCCTTTAAGGCCTTTGTTGAGAAACAATTTGGACATCGAATTCTTAAGTTAAGATCAAACAATGGAGGAGAATATGTTAACAAAAAATGTATCAACTTCTGCACTGAGCATGGCATTCAATTGCAACATACCGTTCCATATAATCCACAAAAAAATGGTGTAGCTGAAAGGAAGAATCACACCTTAAAAGAAATGGCTAATTGTATGCTTCAATCTAAAGGACTCAGTCTCAATTTTTGGGCAGAAGCAATTAATTGTACAAATTACATAGTAAATCATACTCCTACTAAGGTTTTAAAGAATATAACTCCAGAAGAAGCTTGGAGCTCAATCAAACCAGATGTAAGTCACTTTCCTGTTTTTGGAAGTGATGCTTGGGCCCATATTCCAGATGTGAAACATAAATCCTTAGAACCTAAGAGTGAAAAATGAATTTTTGTTGGATATTCTGAAGATGTCAAAGGATATAGACTTCTTCAACCAAAATCCAAAAATATAATCATTAAAAGAGATGTAAAATTTGATGAAAATATATCGTCCTGCGTGCCTAGTTCGGCGGGTGTGCGACCTTTGGCCTGCGAGCCTAATTCAGCATATGTGCCACCTCTCTCTCTCTCTCTTCTATTTTTAATAGCATTCCTTCTAGTTCAGATGATGACAACGAGGATGACAATCCTCATCCACATCTTGAAATTATTCCTTTGACTCAATAGCTTCCAATATGGATCCGCTCTACTCGGGATGCAACAGGTTCTCTTGCAGGTGAGCCTCCAGATCGACGATGTACACGGTCTCAGTTAGAAAGAGCCTCTTCCTTATTGGCTCAAGTTCCAGAAAATCCTGATCCAGAAACCTTTGAAGAAGCTTCCGGTCATCCAAATTGGGATGAAGCTATGAATGAAGAATATCGTTCCTTATTGGAAAACGATACTTGGGATCTTGTTCCTTTTCCAAAAGGAAGAAAACTTGTCAGATGCAGATGGGTTTATGAAACAAAGTTTGGACTAGATGGAAAAGTGGATAGACATAAAGCTTGTCTTGTCGCTAAAATATTTTCACAAGTTGAAGGCGTTGACTATACCGAAACCTTCTCCCCTGTTGCCAAAATTAATTCTATCCGCCTTGTTCTTTCCCTTGCTGCCTCCTTTAAATGGGAAGTCCATCAGATGGATGTTAAATCTGCCTTCTTACATGGATATTTGCATGAAGAAATATACATGGAACAACCCCATGGCTTTATCCAAAATGACTCCAGCCTTGTTTGTCGTCTTAGGAAGTCTCTCTATGGTCTCAAACAAGCTCCTTGAGTCTGGTATGCCAAAATGGATAGATTTCTATTAGATAATGTCTTTTATAGGTGTCATTTTGACAACACTGTCTACACGAAGAAAGTGGGTAAGTCCTTCACCATCCTTGTTCTTTATGTTGATGATCTTATCCTTATAGGTAGTGATCCCAACCATATAAACCATGTGAATTCTAGTCTCAAAAATAAGTTTGAAATGAAAGACTTAGGACACTTGCATTATTTCCTTGGTCTTCAAGTCTTGCAATCCAAAGAAGGTATTACCCTTTCTCAGTCCAAGTATGCCTCTGATCTTCTCCACCACTTTCACATGGAAGATTGTAAGCCAACCCCTTCTCTCGTTCAGTCTGGAGTCAATATTTCAGTCACTTATTCTACCCCTAAAGTTGATGCTACATTATACCGTCAACTTTTTGGTAAACTTCTGTATCTAACCCATACCCATCCTGAAATTTCCTTTTTCGTTGGTCTTGTTGCTCGATTTATGCACCAACGTCATGAAAGTCACTAAAAATAAGCTAAAAGAATACTTCAATATATTCAATGTAAAATTCAGTTTGGGATTCATTACAGTACAGGGGCATCTCCATTGTTGATTTGTTTCACTGATTCTGATTGGGTTGGTGACCTTGATGATTGAAAGTCTAGTGCAGGATATGTATTCACTCTTGGTTCAGGACCTATTACTTGGTCTTGTAAGAAACAAAGTGTCATCTCTCTTTCTTCGGTCGAAGCAGAGTATCGTGGTGCAGTTGAAGCCAACAGGGAAGCCAAGTGGCTTCATCATATCCTGTTTGAATTTGGTCTTCATCAACAACATCCAACTACACTTTGGTGTGATAATCAAAGTGCCATTCAGCTATGTAAATATCTAGTTCAACATCAGTGTATGAAATACATTGAGCTCCTTATACACTTCATCAGAAAGCTCATTTATGATCGTGTTCTTGAAGTGCAGTACTATCCAACCAATGATCAAGTAGCCGATATCTTTACAAAGGCTCTCACAGAAGTGAAGTTTACCAAAATTTTATCCATGCTTGGAGTTTAGGAGAGTTCTTATTAAGGGGGGATAGGCTCTAATGCCTCCTTCCTTCTCCTATTGTGTCACCTTTGTAAATCCTTCAATCCTATCCCAATTTGTTCTTAAGGGGGGATGTTAGGATATTTCGACACATAGGAAATAGGCTCCTTTTGTGTCACCTTTGTAAATCCTTAAATCCTATCCCAAGTTGTTCTTAAGGGGGGATGTTCAGATATTCCAACACATAGGAAATAGTTAAGAATAAATTATTCTAGTGTAGAGTTAGGTAAAGTGTGTTTCTTTACTATGTACATTTGTAACTTATAATCTAATGGTCACGATTTGTAGTGATTCGACGGTTCACTCTCTCCTTGGTATTAAAGACACTTGATATGTGGCTTAACACCCGATTGGTCCATGATCTCTATTTAAAGAGCATGGAGGGTCATTTTTCCGATAACTGTTTATGAGAGAAACATATGTAACTTTTATTTTTATATTAATAAATTGCCTGAAGTGGCTGCGTTGGCTCAGGCCATGGATTGTTTCCCTCTTCGAGGGTTTTAACCACGTGATAATACTGGTGTACTTATTTGTGATCTGTTTGTGAGTGGTTACCTTTGGTCTTTGATATATGGAACTTACCTTGTAAATTCCTACATAACGGAGAGGGAAAATTTGAAAGGAATCAAAACCAGTGCTAACAGTGACTCTAATTGGGGATGATATGCCCCCTGAAGGCTATCAAGAACCGTAGTTCCAGTGCCTTATCCAACCCTTATTTATCCAACCAACAATTCTTCTTATTAACTCAAAAAGACCAACATGCCTAGCCATTGGGTAATGGAGACATAAGCTAGATTTCAATCTTCTACAACTTATTTCAACATGATTAAAATATGGAAATCAAATGACAATCTAAAACTGAAAAGAAATGCTCGAGTGGCGAGCTTATTCATCTTCCTACTTCTAATTAGCTGAAATTCACTTGATCAAGTGTATAAAAACTTCCAAAAGATTTTTTTTAACAAGTGATTTCCTGACATGTCTTCACATCCACTGCTGAAAGGCTGAAAAGTATGAAGCATAATCTCTAAATGTGACTCATACTTGATGCTATGGACGAGAATTAATCCAATACTAATAACAAGAAAGAATTTCAGAAAACTAAACTCCATATAATCAGCAATAGGATCATCAAATCGACAAGGAGACTTACTTAAAACAGCTTTGAGTTCAAGGATAGGCTAACACATACTTTCCTTTGATAGAACAATGTTTTGATGAAGAGATTGTTCTTCATTTTTTTCACAAATGTTCTTCTTCGACACTAGCTCATAATTGTTTTTCAAACATAGGCTCACAACTGTTTTTCTTATCATCAATTCTCAGCAAAGATGATATTTCCTTGGAAATTTGTATGAGCTGAGCATCATCTTCTTCACCAGATTCAGATTCATAACTGTCATAGCTTGGATCGTCACTGTAAAATTTAAAACAAGGTGACATAAAAATATGCTCTTCATCATTAGGATAATTATCAAACAAAGGTTGATTTATGAAGTTTTCACTATGTTCACCTAATATCTCATCATGCTGCTCAATAATCTATTGTTTACCCTATTCTTGAATGATATAAAATTGAATAAAATGATGAGAACAAAAGGGTTGTTGAATAACTTCTTGTATAACCATGTTTTCTTTACATTTATGTTGTTCACCATCACTTTCAACCTGCTTATCAAAATGATAGCAACATTTTGGAGCGAAAAATTTGACCGAATAGCTATCTTTATAAAAGGAATAAAAAGCATCATGAAACTCTTTCAAACAAGTGATGCCATTTTTAGGAATATTTCTGCACAAATCAAGGGCTGCACCCTCCAAAGAATATCTAAACAAATTTATATTTATGTCTTCATGAACAAAATGCAGCCTATGAATCCAGTCATTAAAATCTCATAAAACCTCAGCTGGTACTTCCCAATCATGTCCACTAAACCTTGGAAGAGAAAATTCCCATTCACTTCTATTTGGAAAAGGATTAGGAAAATTCTATTTGGAAAAGGATTAGGAAAACCATCTATCTTTGAAAAATTGCAGAAGGAATATCTTTTAGTGAGGATCGCTTCCATCAGAGTGCTAGATCTAAAAATAGTGGAGTTGCCTCTGGGTTCTTTGTCATGGAGTCACCAGGTGAAAGATCACAATATTCTTTAGTGTCTAGTCTTTGTTCACCATCAAAAACTATATCTACTCTATGTATTCCTTTTGCATCTTTAATTATCTTCTTTGGGTCAGAAACTGGAGTCATAGTAAGTGATCTTGAAACCCCTCTTCCTCTTTGTGGAGTCGCCAGGTGAAATAATTTGCATTCTTCTTCAAGTCACCAATTATTTTTCACCATCAAGAATTGATTGTCAAAAATTCAAAACAAGAGACTCGAGAGAAATTTGTTTCAAGGACTTCATCTCCTGGCAGATGCACCAAAAAATGTTGGTTCTGGAATCAAAACTTGGACTAATTCAAGTGCCTGACTAGACACATCCTAAACTCTAAGGAAATTTAATGATTTGGTTTATGAGATTGGTAGGTGGTTTAAACTCCTATTAATTGAAAATGGATTTCATTCAAGTCCACTATTCTACTAATGAGGGTATTGGGTTTGATGTGGAAGCAACATAGTGAGTTTGTAGCCTATGAGGGAGAGAGAAGGTGAAATGGAAGAAGAAACATTGGGTCTGCAAGGTAGAAATCCACTGCTTTTGGTAGAAAATGTTAGCCACCAATAAAATTTGTCATATCAAATGGTGGCTAAATCATTTTTGAAGCCTTCAAGAAACAAGTTTTATTGCAAAAAATTGTTATCTCTTGAAGTCTTATGAAGACATCATGCCCTCTGTTTAACCTTCACTGCTGTTTCCCTTTCGAAATACTGAAAATCTGCTGTTTTCCATGAAGAAAAGACTGCTGCAAAACTCCATTTTTTCCCTTTCTCCACCCAATACTAACCTTCATTTTATTCCCTTCCCCCCCCATCAAATTCCTCTATTTTTTTTTCATTATTCCCTTTTCCCCTTCATGAAAATCCTTTTACAAGGTTTAAAACTCATTTTTGAACCTTGCCGAAACCCCCAAATCTATCAGAAAACTTTGAAAATTTCATAAAAAATAAGCCTTTTTGACCATAGGCTTAAGCCCCTTTGGGCTAAGTCCAAAAACCACTTCCCCACATATGCCCACACCCTAGAACCAGGCACTAACCCCATCGGGCGCGTATCGCATCGAAAACAATTCATGCTCGTAAGTCTATTTGCTATGTTAAAAGCCTCCGATGCGATTAGCCCTTTGTATACATAACCCCCGACCCCATTGCCACTTCATATAACCACACAGCCCGTAATCGGGTGCTTAAAACTTATGAATAAACCTTCCCGAGCATGTTTGCCCTTTGAAAATTCATAAAACCCATTTTTACTATGTTTTTAACTAAACGTGTCGGTGCAATATTTTTAATAAAAAGGACCGTCGATCTAAAAAACCGAACGACGGTCAAACGGATCTTGCATCGAAGATTTGCTAATGGGTATATTGAAAAGCCCGTTTCTTCCTCCCGATTCTGATTGGCACCCTTTTATAAACCCCGGTCCCTTTCACTTGTTCATATATCCAAAGGCCTCATAGTCGGGCGCCCAAACCTTATATATAACCCGCCCCGAAGCAATAAACCTTTTTTTTTTAATTATTATTAAAATCCGCCTTTTTTATATTATAAAGGGGCCTGCTGTTCATTGGTTCAACCCTTTCCCCCACATTTGATATTGGACCAATCAACGGTCTGCGCGATCTCGCGTCGGAAGTTTTCATTGGGCGCATCTCATATTTTATTCACGACCTCCGATTGGCGATCTCCCGATCAATTATTAGCCGTTGATCTCCTCCCCGCCTTCTCAGATCCGACGGTTTCCATTGCTCCCGCTCAAAGCCCTTTTCCTCCGCCTTTCAATCTTCTGATTCATCCTCCACCGTTGATCTGATCTGCAGATCGACGGCCCAAAGCCAATCGCATCGGCGCCATTTATTTTTTCCCCCCCGTCGATCACAAAGCCCTGATTGCATCTGGCCCATCCACGTGTCAACATCCGATGGTCTAGACCTTTCCTCCCGACCTTGGTTAAAAATAATATACCCCTCTCTGTAATGTTTTTCGGCCAATCACAGCCGTTGATCTCTGTAGATCAAAGACCCATATTAAACCTTTCTCCGCCTTGTATATTATTTCGTTAAATCTAAGATAAATTTGAGCCGTCCATTTCATTCATCCAACGGCCCATATTAACCCCGAAAGGCCCGACCCCTGCGGGTCCTGCCTTCCTCCAGATTTGATCTCTGCCGTCGATCCCCTGATCGGACGACCCATAATAAAACCACCCTGCGTCTTATCTGCTGCACATCTGGTCGATATCGCGCTCACTCCCCATCATTCGATCTGACGACCTAGATCTAACGGCTGGTGCACAGTTTCGTGTAACTTTCAGCATGTTTGTTAATTCTCCAAGAGTCACGCAAAATAGGCATTTTTGAAATGCCACGTGTCGGGAAGGAACGCATATCGCGTTCGAAAAGTTAAAACCACCTCTCTGCCTTTTCGCTGCGCGAAACCCATGGTTTTCTCCTCCGAAACCACTTTTCCCCTTTTCCACAGCTTTTCTTCGCATTCGCTCCCCGCCGTTGATCTCTGCAAATCAACCGCTCAGATTCAATATCGCGTTTGAACCATCGCCCTCCGCCTTCATCGAAGGACTTCTCGTTGAGCTGATCTAATCTAACGACCCACAATCATCTACGAAACCCCAATTTTCCTCCGCTTAAAGGAATTTTCACCATTTCCTTTGTATTTCGTCTATTTCTTTATAAAGCAGCCATTCTCCATTATAATTCCCCTGTCGCTCCCCACCGTCGATCTTCGCAAGATCGATGGATCTGACTTAATTTTCACCACCGCTTGTTCCAAACCACCTCTCCTCTAACTCTATGCAATCTCCACCGTTGGATGATCTCATCCAACGGCCACGCTCTATTCCCATCCTCTGAAGTAGTCTGACCCAAATATACGCAGGATTTTCTAATTTTTATTGTATTGTGCAGGATTTAAAGGGTTTTCCAAATATTTTAAAAAGAAATAAAAGCCGAGGATGACGATCCTCCAGGCTTTTGTTTATTAAGGGTATCCATTCACAAGGTTCGACGCCACGTTTTATTGGTGCCTCATGAGCACTGATAAACATTATAAAGCCCTGTAGCACCTGCACATCAACAAAACACAGTAAAGAATGATTGAAACGAAGAGTATCAGTGTTGAAGACCTAACCATAGTAGAACTGAATATTGAAGATTGTTTTCACAAGTTTTAGTGGATTACGGCTAAGATCGAAAATGAAAAGCCTAATCCACTGAATTAAAACACAATTAAAGACAAATCATAAATATTTATCAGACAGAGGCAGCCTCCACTGCCACATCAGAGGCTAATTGATTCCTCTTAGCTACCAAAGCCACCTGTAGCCTCAAAGAATTCAACAGAGGGCCAAGATATGACCAGAACAGAGGATATTTGCCTCATCACAGCCGAACAATTATTCCAAGACAAACAGAGTTATTGCAAATATGACACAGAGCCTTCAAGTCAACAAAAGCTCCCCACCGAGCTTAAATCTTAATGTAAAACAATCAATACAGAGGAGGTATCTGTAAACTTCTCCATCGAGCCCCTCAAAGGCCGAGAAGTATTAATCTATATTAATTGAACCTTGGAGATATTTTATCCCATTCCACCTCCTCATTTCTTCTATAAATACTTCTGTAGAAGATGAAACAATGTTGGTTGCAGAACTTTGAAATATACTTGTGCTCGAAACTCCTACATGTAAATAGTGTTCAGAGGCTCTTGAAGCTCTGTTTGTGATTAAGTAAGTTAAGCTGAGAAGTGAAGATGATTGTTGAACTGAAACATTGGACTTGAAGATGTAACTGGTTTGAATTCAATATAGAAGCTGTTTCTTGGGATCCTGGTCTATATTACTGGTGAAGTGCTTCTTTCTTTGTCATTTTTTTTCCTATCATGTATGCCATATTGTCCATTATTCTTTGATAAAGAGCAACAAGCATAAAGTTAGGATTTACTGTTTATAGTACCCTTCTCTGACTGATAGGCTTTATCTCAGTGTTTTCCTCGAAATTGTTTATTTAAGAATGATTCAATACAGTTAAGCAATTAGGAATGCTGGCGTTCCCTCATCCTACTGTTTGCTTTAAACATTGTTCTTGAATGTTATTTTCATTATTTTCTTATTAAAGTTAGACTAGAAAAGTGATGGTGAGCCTGTTTTCTAACTTCTTTCTCCAAAGGTAATTCTGAAAGTTTCCCTAAGTGTATGCTGAAAGCAGACTAGATTTAAAAGTATCTTATCTAATCTTAAGTTTCCCTTTGTTTCTCTCATTTGTTTTCATCCTTTCTAAAAGTAATTATGTGGATTACTGGATTGTTTGTCTCTTGAGTTATCTTTAATACGAGCTTGTCTAAATAGGTTTATGGTGAGCCCTACCCTTTGGTTGGTTTTAAATATTTGCTTAAAAGGATTTTCTTGTTTGGACAGACTATAAATCCTAGTTGAAATTGTTATCTGTTTCCACCCCTCCAACACTTTATTGTTTCCATTCCATCATTTAATCTCAATGATATTGTGATGTAGATGACTCGCCCCTTGGATCACTCTTGAATTGTTGCACAATTAAAGCCCTATTATGACTCCATAGCCCAATGGACTAAAAACCGACGTTATATCTATCTTTTTAGCCAAAGCTTGTTCTGATTGCTTGCAACTTCACACCATTGAAACTCTTTCATTTAGGACTTTCACTCAACTAATAATCATGCTCAACCATCCAAAACAAAACAAAACCCTCGTTCTTCATAACTAGCCTAATATCATACCCAAAACCTTAAAAGATAAATCAATCTTTGCACTTATTGGAGAGATCCCTCTCTGGATTTAGGAGGGCTAGATCCTAGAATCCAAAAGTGGTTCAAGTGTTCTCTCTGCAGTTTGACTTTGCCAATCTTGAAAATTACAGGGAGCTAACATTTCTGGCGACTCCACCGGGGTATTCTGAGTCATTTTCATTTTAAGGTAATCATAGGACATCATAAATTTGTTTCAAAGAACATTTTCTATATCAGCCAGTTGAGCCACCAACAACTAACATTTCTGGCGACTCCACTGGGGACTTCTGAGTCATTTTGATTTTAAGGTAATCATAGGATATCAGAAATTTGTTTCATAGAACATTTGGTATATTAACCAGTTGAGCCACCAGCAACTAACATTTTTGGCGACTCCACTGGGGAACTTTGAGTATTTTTCATCCTAGATATACCTTGAAAAATCTCAGATAATCCTAAATCCAAGAACATTGTGTAGTGAGTAAAAGCAACCCTTTCAAGCACTACCAAGCAACGATAATCATGATGAAACTTGTTTGAATCAGTGACAAAATAAGGACACCTTAGGATTCTCATAAGACTTTATCAAACCTTGAAGGATCAGCTAGCTTAGCCATAAGAGTAGACTGTCTTTGTCTCACAATCGTAGCTAAGTTTTGAAACAGGTTTAGGACGCTCTTAGAACCCATAGGACTGAAAAATAACTTAGAAAACCCAAAAATATTTCTTACTGGTATCTAATAAACATGGTGGTGGACCATAAAACTTTTTACCTCAAAAAGAGCTAAAAAATTCCACTTGGCGACTCCACAATCCTAAACAGACCTTAAGACTCCACTGGGAAGAAACATTATCATTATAACATCATTTAAACTAAGTTAGAGGACTGTAGGATTAAAATTTGTGTAAAACAGATTAGTTAAACCTCTTAAAAGACTGTCATATTTGGTTGAACTTTTCCTTTTTAGTTGGGTCCGAAAAATATAGCATAGTGGCTCCTAGAAAGATCCAGAAAAATATAGCATAGTGGCTCCTAGAAAGATCCATACTAGAGCGCACCCTGACCCTAATCCACCTGAGATAGTTGATAACCTTGAAAGTATCCTTAGGAAGTCTCCTAAGATTAAATTTTCAACTATTTTCAGATCATCCTTGAGAGCTAATTCAGTTCCTGAAAATCTTGCAGTTCTATAACAATCACAAGTTGACTTAAGAAATCCATTTAGGACTAGGTCGCTTGATGATTTAGATTAGCTAGATTCAGAGACTTCACTTTCATCTCCTGGAACAAGTGAACATCCTGGTAGTAGAGAAACAACACCACCTGATTTACATTTCCTTTACAATTTAGGTGTTTCTCATTCTAGATCAACTCAAAAATATATTCCTGGTCCATCCACATCAGTTCATCTTACATCCACTGTCCAAACCACTCCATTCCAGCCCACCTTCCTTCTTGTTAATCCACCTCTTGTAAATCCACCTCCACCACATATCATGTCAGCATGGTATGCTCCCTTATTCCTTCCTGTACCCTTGGTCAATATTCCACAGGACTATCAGTCCAAAATACCATTTTATGATGCCAGTAATGCTACAACTGCATCACAACATGTGGATAAGATGAATGACTACTTTGACAGAAATGAAATTGATGATGAATCTGTCAAACTTAGACTATTTGCTCAGACTTTGGGGGGAGAAGTAAGAAAATGGTTTAAAGGCTTAACCCCCCATAGTATAAATGACCTCCAAGCCTTCCATCAAACATTCCTAAAAAAATGGGAAGTAAGGAAAAACCCTCTTCAAATACTTTATAATTATAATAATCTTCACAGAAACGTTGGGGAAAGTGTACAAGCTTACTGCACTAGATTTAACAGTGTGTATAATGCACTTCCCCCAGATCTAAAACCTCCACAAGGCTCAACGTTAAACAAGTTTCCTGAAGGGTTTGACCCTGAGATGGCCTATCAGCTGAGAGAGAGAGATCCCTTAACCCTTGAAGATATGAAAAAATAAGATCTTGTTGTGGAAGTTAACTTAATGGAGAAAAGAGCAAGAATGAGAAATGAGAAGAGAGTGTCCTTCAGAGAGGAATCTACACCTTCCACATCTGGCTCCAAGATGGAAAGAATGATGGAGGAGATGATGACGAAAATGAACATTCTTGAGAGAGCACAAGCAAGTCAAAACCAAACTGCTCCTCAAAACAAAAACCAAAACCAAAATCAGAATTTTGGAAGGAATCAACCCCAAAACAGACCAAGGGAGGATGATCAGCAAATCACCCCTCCTTTTCATCAAAACTGTGTAAGCGAGGTTGAAGAAACAGATGAGAAAATAGAGGAAGATGATATCAACATGTTGGGAGTATATAATGATGACTTTGAGGTTCATTATGATAGAAAACAAGGTCTATACACACCTTATGATGACAAAAGAGATGAGGATGAAAGCTATTATCAAGACATGGATGATGTCATCATAGAGTCTCAAAAAGAGTATGACCTTTGAAGTAAAACCAATCAAGAAACTCCCAAAACCAAAACCTCTGATAAATCTTCACAAAACAACACTGTAAATAAACCCAAAATTGTAAAACAGAGGGAAAAAACAGTGGCTGGAAATTCTGATAAAGGTAAAGAGAAAGGCACTCAAAACAATAAAAAACAGAGTGCAGACCTTAGCAGTACTAATACCTCAGTTGGTACTCCTGAAAAAACAATTTTGTCAAATGTAAATAGAACAAATCAGCAAACAAATTTTGTTGACAGACTGGCAGTTAATAAGGCTGAGACAAGCACTTCAAAGAATCAGATCCCTTTCAGTTTGGAGTAGGAAATTTCAAGAATTAAAATCTCTGTTCCTCTTACTAAGTTAGCTGCCCAGAATGTATATAGATCTCAAATTTTGAAGGCTTTAAACATAGAATAGAACAATGGCACTGTCAATCTTAACGATGACCAACCAGAGCTTATATTCGGTCCTAAGATTGAAGGTAGATATCAAGAGGGACCTGTTCCTTCTTTTTATGTAAGTTTAAATGTTCATGAAAAGATTTTGCACAATGCTATGCATGATTCCGGGGCCTCTCATAATTTAATGCCTAAAGCTGTAATGGAGAGCCTAGGCCTCGAAATCACTTGACCTTAAAAGGACCTTTACTCTGACTCAAGCAGAGTAAAATTTTTAGGTTTAATTAAAGACCTTTGTGTTAACTTAGCACAGATTCCAGCCAAATGTTTAGTCATGGATATTGTTGTGGCTGATGTGCCCCCAAAGTATGGTATGCTATTATCTAGGTCTTGGGGAGCTAAGTTACAAGGGACTATGCAGATGGACATGACCTATGCGACCATCCCTGTTTTCAATCAGACATGAAGACTTTACAGGGAATCTCATATGCAGTATATGGTTACTAGCCAAGACAGACCACAAAACTCTCCTCTGTATTCTGTAAATACATGCCTTGATTCTTTTATCATATTTAACAATGAAACATTTAGTGAACAAGTCACTTTAACTAAATTAATGGCCAATAGAGAGGAGGTGGAGGACAACACAGAACTGTCAAAACAGTTTGCTGAACCTTTAAACAACAGCAAACCAAACACCGGTCTTGAACTACAAATCATGTATCCATTGCTTTTTAACCTTGACAGTAAAAAAAGCATTCCTTCACTAAACGAAAAACCTGAGGAATTAAAACAGATTCAACAGAGTGCTGATTTTCAAGAACAAGCCGAAAGCATTTTAATTGAAGAGGTTAGTAACCAAACTGAAGAAACTGAAACTAGTCCTCTGTGGAGTATGTACTTTGATGGTTCCTGCACTAGGAGCAATGCTAGTACAGGTGTTTGCATACGCAACACTGAGAACAACCACATAGAAAGCCTTTCCTGTAGATTAAACTTTCAGTGTTCAAATAACATAGCAGAATATGAATCCCTTATTTTAGGCTTACATTTGTTGAAAAATTTAGGAGCCAAAAGAATTAAAGTGCATGGGGATTTAGAATTAATTATTAGGCAGGTCAACGAGGAATACAATGCTAATCACCCCAGACTAAGAGCCTATCGAAATGATGTCGTGGATTTGCTGAAAACTTTTGAGGAATCCCAATTGATTTTTGTCCCGAGAAGAAAAAATATCATGGCCCACAGCTTATCTTTTGCTACTAGAACATGCTTAACGCCATATGAAACTAAATAATGCACAACTCAGATTAAATTCAGACCAACCGTCCCTGATAACGAAAAGTATTGGCAAGTATTTGACGGAGACAAACAAATAGAAGTTTTCATGCAGTTCAGAAATGAATTTGAACTACACAGTTCGGATTTAGATTATGAAACAGACTACCCTAGTGAAGAAAATTTTCTTGATGAAGAAGAAAAGTCACCTAAGCTTGCCAATGTAAACCTGTTATCAAGCAAAATTGAAAACACAATAGATATGATTGCAGAGTTAGAAACATAGGATTTAAAAACCCTGCACTCTAAAGATCAGAGTTTGCCAAAGGGGCTGGCCCGTTTAGAAGAGTTGTTTGATTTCAACAATGTGGCTAAGAAGCCAAAACTGGAACCTGTAGAGACTGAAGTTGAGGAGTGCAATATAGGCAGCGAACTAAAACCAATGATGATCAAAATGTCTAAGATTTTACCAGCTCACATTAAACTCAAATACATAGAGCTGTTTAAAGAATTTTCTGATGTTTTTGCGTGGAGTTATGAGGATCTGAAATCCTATGACACTGAAATAATTTAGCACAAATTCCCTCTCAAGGAGAACCAAAAGCCATTTAAACAGAAGCTGCACAGAATAAACCCTGTTCAGTTACCTTTGGTGGAGAAGGAAATCAAGAAGATGTATGAAGCTGGTATTATTGTCCCTATTAGATATTTTGAGTGGGTTTCTAATCTGGTGTCAGTTAGGAAGAAAACAGGAGAGATTAGGCTTTGTATAGACTTTAGAGACTTAAACAAAGCTTCATTGAAGGACAACTACCCTTTACCTAAGATGGACCATATTTTACAAAGGGTCGTTGGTTCAAAAAGAATTTCTTTGCTTGATGGCTACTCAGAATACAATCAGATTTTAGTTCATCCTGATGATCAATTAAAGACAACCTTTACTACACCTTGGGGCACTTTCATGTATGTAAAAATGCCTTTTGGTCTAATGAATGCTGGTGCAACTTTTTAGAGAGCCATGGACATAGCATTCTTGGAAGAACTGGGCTACTTCATCATTATATAACTTGATGATGCCACTGTTTTTTCAAAGATAGATGAAGAGCACTTAGAACATTTGAGAACAGTTTTTGAGAGATGCAGAAAGTTTGGGATATCTTTAAACCCAAAGAAAACACTATTCGGTCTCCGAGAAGGTAAACTTCTTGGACACATTATTTCAAAGGAGGGTATTAAGATAGACCCAAAGAGGATTGAGGCCATATTGCAAATCTCTCATCCTCGAAATATCAAGGAACTACAATCTTTCATTGGAAAGATTAATTTCTTGAGAAGGTTCATACCCAACTTGGCTGAGCTCCTTAGGAACATTACAAACATGCTGAAAAAGGAGCAAGGGGTTAAATGGACCTTGGAAGCAAAGAAGTCCTTTGAGCTGGTGAAACAAGCGTTGACCAAAACACTAGTTCTAATAAGTCTTGATTTTTCAAAAGATTTTTATATTTTTTCATTCGCATCAGAACATACAATAGCTGCTGTCCTTTTATAGAAAAATCTTCAAGGACAAGAGCAGCCTATTGCATTCTTTAGCAAGGCATTGAGGGATGCTCCTTTGAAGTATAACATTATGGAAAATCAAGCTTTTTCTTTGGTTAAAGCTTTAAAAGACTTCAAAGTATACATCCTTCATTCACACATGATCACCTTTGTCCCAAATTCAGTTGTGAAAGACATTCTAACGTAGGACCTAGATGGTAAGAGAGGTAAGTGGATTGCTGTTATACTTGAATACGATTTAGAGATCAAGCCCACTAAACTCATCAAAGGCCAAGGTCTAGCTAGATTAATGGCCGAATCAAATTTTGAATTTCTTGATATTAATATGATTTATGCTTTAGATGAACAAGAGGAACTCTCAACTCCCATTGTTGAAGATAATTCTATGAATTCCTCTTGGTATGTTGATATTATTTATGTTTTTCTTAATTTGAATACACCCCTTGGTTTATCAAAAACAAAGGCAAGGTTTTTGAAGTTAAAAGCTGTAAAATACTACATTATAGATAAATGTCTTTATTGGAAGAATGCAATTGGGATATTGCTTAAAGTTTTGCTTGAGTATGATGCAGAGAAGGTTAAACACAAGTTCCATGAAGGAGAATGTGGAGGCCACCTCTACTGGAAGACAACAGCCAACAAAATCCTAAGGGCTGGTTACTATTGTCCCACTGTCTTTCTTGATGTACACAATATGATCATTGCCTGTCATAAATGCCAACTTTTTGAAGGCAAAAGAAAGTTGCCACCCTTACCTTTGCATCCAATCACTGTTGAAGCCCCTTTTCAACAATGGGGACTTGAATTCATAGGAGAGATCCATCCACCATCCTCTGCCCAACATAGATGGATTCTCACTGCTACAGAGTACTTCACGAAATGGATAGAAGCCATCCCTTCTAGGCAAGCCAATGATTCTGTCATCATAAAATTCATGGAGAATAATATCCTCTCTAGGTTTGGCTGTCCTAGAAAGATCATCACTGATAATGCGACAACATTGGGATCCAAGAAGATGGTCGAATTCTGTCACAAATATCAGATAACATTGGGTCATTCCACGACCTATTACCCTCAAGGTAATGGACTTGCAGAATCCTCAAATAAGAGTTTGGTGAACATAATCAAGAAGTTGTTGGAGGACAACAAGAAGTCTTGGCACACAAAGCTTGTGCATGCACTATGGGCTGACATATTAACATTGAAGAAATATATTAGCATGTCACCCTACCAGCTTGTGTATGGTACAGATGCAATTTTTCCAACCAGCCTTGGCGTGCTAGTTATGAAGTTGATTCAAGAGGTTCAGTCTGAAGACAATGACATGATCAGAAGGATAAATCAAACCATTCACCTTCAGCAAACGAGAGAGGAGGTTTACAACAAAGCATTAAAAAAGCAAGAGAGCATCAAAATTTTTTTTGACAGAAGAACAAAGGCCAACAATTTCAATGTTGGGGACAAAGTTTTAAAGTGGGATTCAAGGAGAGAAGACAAGGGCAAGCATGGGAAATTTGACAACTTATGGCTTGGCCCTTACCTCATTCATTCTGCTGCTGGTAATAATGCCTTTTTCTTGCAGGAGTTGAATGGAGCTGAACTGTTTGGAGGTCCTGTCAATGGCAGGATGCTTAAACATTACTTCTCTTGATCCAATCATGTTCTGAAAGCCTTTTTATCTTTTTTCTCATTATAAATATTTTACCCATCATTGCATTCAAAGTTAGAAAAATCAAAAATATAAAAATAGTGAAAAGAGAAAAGAGGGCAGATTGTAAAAACAATAAAGGTACAACCCCATACAAAAAAAAGAAAAGAAAAGAAAAGCCTGAAAGTGTGCAAGCTCAAATGCCACTCCTGAAAAACACACTTCTAGTTAGTCATATAGTCTAATCGTGACTAATTAGTTTTAAATTGACTGCTGATAGGTTAGTGAATTCGATTTGCCAAACAATTTAATCTTGGCTTATCAGTTAGGAAAATTAGGATAGAAATTAAAGGTTCAAACAAGCTCAAAATCTGAACCTAAGTGTCTAAAACAAGAATGACTCAAATCTGTTTTAATCATGAGTCAAAAACAAAGATAAACTGGTTCTAATCAGCTTAAAATCTAAACCAGTTGATAAAGGAAAAACAACTCAAACAGAAGTAAAAAAACAGAGTTGAAAAAAGAGAAGGCCATGCGTTGAACTTTCAGATCTTAAGCCTTCCATTTTTATTTAATTTTCTGCAAAATAATGTCTATGTGCAGGTTTTTGTTTATGCCATAGATTAGCAACAAGTTAGACTGTTCAATCCTAACTTGTATGCTTTTAAATTTTTGTTTAGAAATTAGTGAATAAAAATCTGTTAGACTATTTAATCCTAACATATTAGTAGATTAGGTAGAGAAGCATATGAACTCAACTGTTTAATCTGAGTTCATGGAGAAATAAGGAGTAGAATTAGATTAGTTTTATGCTTTCAAAAGAATAAAATGTTGGAAGAGAGTTTGCCAATCCAAGTGCACTCTAAAGAAGAAAAAATGTTAGATTAGTAGGATTGGGTAGGTAGAAAGCTTGTGTTGATGAAGATCCATTGTTTTTTCATGGCTGTTAACATTTTTCAGAGCAAAAGAAGATCATCCAAGTAAAGAAGGTTGTAGCCCAATGGATAAGGCACTGATCAGCCTCCCAGAGAATGCAAGTCTGACATTTTTGATGCCTTCAAGAAGGCACCATCCCCAAGTGGAGCCACTGTTAGCCACCAATAAAATTTGTCATATCAAATGGTGGCTAAATAATTTTTGAAGCCTTCAAGAAAAAAGTTTTATTGCAAAAAATTGTTATCTCTTGAAGTCTTATGAAGACATCATGCCCTCTGTTTAACCTTCACTGTTGTTTCCCTTTCGAAATACTGAAAATCTGCTGTTTTCCATGAAGAAAAGACTGCTACAAAACTCCATTTTTTCCCTTTCTCCACTCAAAACTAACCTTCATTTTATTCCCCTTTCCCCCCATCAAATTCCGCTATTTTTTTCATTTATTCCCTTTTCCCCTTCATGAAAATCCTTTTACAAGGTTTAAAACTCATTTTTGAACCTTGCCGAAACCCCCAAATCTATCAGAAAACTTTGAAAATTTCATAAAAAATAACCCTTTTTGACCATAGGCTTAAGCCCCTTTGGGTTAAGTCCAAAAACCACTTCCCCACATATGCCCATGCCCCAGAACCAGGCACTAACCCCATCGGGCACTTATCGCATCGAAAACAATTCATGCTCGTAAGTCTATTTGCTATGTTAAAAGCCTCCGATGCGATTAGCCCTTTGTATACATAACCCCCGACCCCATTGCCACTTAATATAACCACAAAGCCCGTAATCGGGCGCTTAAAACTTATGAATAAACCTTCCTGATCATGTTTTCCCTTTGAAAATTCATAAAACCCATTTTTCCTATGTTTTTAACTAAACGCGCTAGTGCAATATTTTTAATAAAAATGATCGTCGATCTAAAAAACCGATCGACGGTCAAAAGGATATTGCATTGAAGATTTGCTAATGGGTAGATTGAAAAGCCCGTTCCTTCCTCCCGATTCTGATTGGCACCCTTTTATAAACCCCGGTCCCTTTCACTTGTTCATATATCCAAAGGCCCCGCAGTCGGGTGCCCAAACCTTATATATAACCCGCCCCGAAGCAATAAACCTTTTTATTATTATTAAAATCCACCTTTTTTATATTATAAAGGGGCCTGCTGTTCATTGGTTCAACCCTTTCCCCCATCGTTGATCTTGGACCAATCAACGGTCTGCGCGATCTCGCGTTGGAAGTTTTCATTGGGCTCGTTTCATATTTTATTCACGACCTCCGATTGGCGATATCCCGATCAATTATTAGCCGTTGATCTCCTCCCTGCCTTCTCAGATCCGACGGTTGCCATTGCTCCCGCTCAAAGCCCTTTTCCTCCGCCTTTCAATCTTTTGATTCATCCTCCACCGTCGATCTCATCTGCAAATCGATGGCCCAAAGCCAATCGTATCGGTGCCATTTAGTTTTTCCCCCCCGCCGATCGCAAAGCCCCAATTGCATCTCGGCCGTCCACGTGTCAAAATCTGACGGTCTAGATCTTTCCTCCTGACCTTGGTTAAAAATCATATGCCCCTCTCTGTAATGTTTTTCGGCCAATAACAGCCGTTGATCTCTGCAGATCAACGGCCCATATTAAACCTTTCTCTGCCTTGTATATTATTTCGTTAAAATCTAAGATCAATCTGAGCAGTCCATTTTATTCATCCAATAGCCCATATTAACCCTGACAGGCCCGACCCCTGTGGGTCCTACCTTCCTCCAGATTTGATCTCCGCCGTCGATCCCGTGATCGGACGACAAATAATAAAACCACCCTGCCTCTTATCTGCTGCGCATCTGGTCGATATCGCGCTCACTCCCCACCGTTCGATCTGACGACGTAGATCTAACGGCTGTTGCGCAGTTTCGCATAACTTTCAGCACGTTTGTTAATTCTCCAAGAGTCACGCGAAATAGGCAGTTTTGAAATGCCACATGTTGGGTGGGAACGCATATCGCGTTCGAAAAGTTACAACCACCTCTCCGCATTTTCACTGCGCGAAACCCATGGTTTTCTCCTCCGAAACCACTTTTCCCCTTTTCCACATCTTTTCTTCACATTCGCTCCCCGCCGTTGATCTTTACAAATCAACCGCTCAGATTCAATATCGCGTTTGAACCATCGCCCTCCGCCTTCATCGAAGGACTTCTCAGAGCGATCTCCACCGATGATCTCATTGAGCTGATCTAATCTGACGGCCCACGATCATCTGCGAAACCCCAATTTTCCTCAATGCATATTTTTCTCCGCCCAAAGGAATTTTCACCATTTCCTTTGTATTTCGTCTATTTCTTTATAAAGCGGCCATTCTCCATTATAATTCCCTTGTCGCTCCCCACCGTCGATCTTCGCAAGATCGATGGATCTGACTTAATTTTCACCACCGCTTGTTCCAAACCACCTCTCCTCTAACTTTGTGCAATCTCCATCGTTGGATGCTCTCATCCAACCAGGGATAATTTTAAGGATGGAAAATTTTCTTGAAGTTTAAAAAATTGGCGAATCTCACTAGTCCCTAATATGCAAACTATAAAATGTTTATTGATGTATTTGTAAAATTATTCAAATTTATAGTGATATTATATATATTGTCTATATAATGTGGGCGATTTTTAATGTAAAATAATTTTATATTGTAAAATTTGGGCGAATCATTTTTATAAAAAAATGGAAATCGGCGAATCTTTTTTTTGGAAAAACCATGGAAAATTAGCCCACCTGCGAATATTAGCCCCTAAAATTTTCCATGCATCCAACGGCCACGCTCTATTCCCAGCCTCTGAAGCAGTCTGACCCAAATATAAGCAGAATTTTCTAATTTTTATTGTATTGTGCAGGATTTAAAGGGTTTTCCAAATATTTTAAAAATAAATAAAAGCCGAGGATGACGATCCTCCAGGCTTTTGTTTATTAAGAGTATCCATTCACAGGGTTCGATGCCACGTTTTATCGGTGCCTCATGAGTACTGATAAACATTATAAATCCCTGTAGCACCTGCACATCAACAAGACACAATAAAGCATGATTGAAACGAAGAGTATCAGTGTTGTAGACCTAACCATAGCAGAACTGAAGATTGAAGATTGTTTTCACTAGTTTTGGTGGATTACGGCTAAGATCGAAAATGAAAAGCCTAATCCACTGAATTAAAACACAATTAAAGACAAATCATAAATATTTATCAGACAGAGGAAGCCTCCACTGCCACATCAGAGGCTAATTGATTCCTCTCAGCTACCAAATCCACCTGTAGCCTCAAAGCATTCAACAGAGGGCCGAGACATGACCAGAACAGAGGATATTTGCCTCATCACAACTGAACAGTTATTCCAAGCCAAACAGAGTTATTGCAAAGATGACACAGAGACTTAAAGTCAACAAAAGCTCCCCACCGAGCTTAAATCTTAATGTAAAACAATTAATACAAAAAAAGTATCTGTAAACTTCTCCATCGAGCCCCTCAAAGGCCGAGAAGTATTAATCTGTATTAATTGAACCTTGGAGATATTTTATCCCATTCCACCTCCTCATTTCTTCTATAAATACTTTTGTAGAAGATGAAACAATGTTGGTTGCAGAACTTTGAAATATACTTGTGCTCGAAACTCCTACATGTAAATAGTGTTCAGAGGCTCTTGAAGCTCTGTTTGTGATTAAATAAGTTAAGCTGAGAAGTGAAGATGATTGTTGAACTGAAACATTGGACTTGAAGATGTAACTGGTTTGACTTCAATATACAAGCTGTTTCTTGGGATCCTAGTCTATATCACTGGTGAAGTGCTTCTTTCTTTGTTATTGTTTTTCCTATCATGTATGCCATATTTTTTATTATTCTATGATAAAGAACAACAAGCATAGAGTTAGGATTTACTGTTTACAGTACCCTTCTTTGATTGATAAGCTTTATCTCAATTTTTTCCTCCAAATTGTTTATTTAAGAATGATTCAATACAGTTAAGCAGTTAGGAATGCTGACGTTCTCTCGTCCTACTGTTTGCTTTAAACATTGTTCTTGAATGTTATTTTCATTATTTTCTTATTAAAGTTAGACTAGAAAAGTGATGGTGAGCCCTGTTTTCTAGCTTCTTTCTCCAAAGGTAATTCTAAAAGTTTCCCTAAGTGTATGCTGAAAGCAGACTAGATTTAAAAGTATCTTATCTGATCTTAAGTCGCCCTTTGTTTCTCTCATTTGTTTTCGTCCTTTCTAAAAGTAATTATGTGTATTACTGGATTATTTGTCTCTTGATTTATCTTTAATACGAGCTTGTCCAAAGAGGTTTATGGTGAGCCCTGCCCTTTGGTTGGTTTTAAACAGTTGCTTAAAAGGATTTTCTTGTTTGGACAGACTATAAATCCTAGTTGAAATTATTATCTGTTTCCACCCCTCCAACACTTTATTGTTTCCATTCCATCATTTAATCTCAATGATCTTGTGATATAGATGACTTGCCCTTGGATCACTCTTGAATTGTTGCACAATTAAAGCCCTATTATGACTCCATAGCCCAATGGACTAAAAACCAGCGTTATATCTATCTTTTTAGCCAAAGCTTGTTCTGATTACTTGCAACTTCACACCTTTGAAATTCTTTCATTTATGACTTTCCACTCAACTAATAATCATGCTCAACCATCCAAAACAAAACAAAACCCTCGTTCTTCATAACTAGCCTAATATCATACCTAAAACCTTAAAAGATAAATCAATCTTTGCACTTATTGGAGAGATCCCTCTCCGAATTTAGGAGGGCTAGATCCTAGAATCCAAAAGTGGTTCAAGTGTTCTCTCTGTAGTTTGACTTTGCCAATCTTGCAAATTACATGGAGTTAACAGAAAATAACACAAGTAGCAATTTGTCAATATTTCAACAAGAGAAAGCTATTTCTATACTTACAATATTCTCACTGAAATATCAAGTAAGATAACTGTTATAAGTGATGCTATTTACACAATCATCATGTATATTTCATCAAGAAAGCTCACAATGTGAGACTAATAAAATTTGATAAAACACATGAACATTGTAGAAATTTCTTGTTTCCCACCCGGTTTTCAGTTTCACCTTATTTCTCCTATTAGTTAAATGCCCTTTCCTATAACATTACATTCAACAAGCTAGAAAATAAATATTTGCTGAAATCACAAATTCTAGAAATTTTTCAAAATACTGGAAAATGTAAAAATAAAAAATCAGCAGACACAAACAACCATTCAACACATTTTAACACAGTGATTTTTTGTCAAGGTGACCCTGGAAAAACCCCCTACAACTCTTGGGGAAAACCATTTCGAAAGCTCCTTCTTATTTTTGGAAAAATGCTTTTTTACAGTGAGAGAAATATTCAGAAAAAATCAGCAAGTAAACATTACAACTTATCTCGTTTTCCGTGCTTCACAACCACCTCGAAAAATGTGCACACAACAAAAATAGAACAACAATAAATGCTGTAAGACCTCCTTGATTTTTGTGCCCATATTTACAGCATTAAATGCTGCTGTATGGACTGTCTCGATTTCTGTACAAACAACTTTAAATGTTGCTGTACGGATTTCTCGATTTTCGTGCAGAAAACACAGTGAAGTTGTTGTATGGATTTCTATCTCATTTTTCATGCAAAAGGGACAACCACTTGATGTATGACATGCCTCGAAAACAGTGCCAAAAAATCAGAAACTTAGCTCCTAGAAATCTATGCCAAACCCTGATGTACGACCTCCTTGGAATGCGTGCCAAATCTGCTGTACGGTCTACCTTGAAACTCATGCCCAATGCCTTGAAAACTTTGCCTTTCCTTGCTGTACTGACTTGCTAAAATGCTGCCTCGATTTGTGTGCCAAGTTCTGTCCTCCTTCTCCTCACTATCCAGAAATATCCTTTGCTCTCTTTCTCTCCTTCTCCCAATCTGCTCATGAAAGAATGAATGACCTTTTCCTCCTTTTCCTCTTTTAACCTAACCCTAAGTGACTTTTGGGGAATCCCTAAATCCAATGGCCGAAATAGATTTAGATCTTGGGCTGAGATTAAATGCTCATTTAAATCTCACTTTCTATTTTTTAATTCACCCCACTTTAATAAAGACCCACTTAGTCATTTATTTCCAAAGTCACTTTTCCTTTCTAATTTTACATTGACTTTATTAAAGTCACTTTAAAATTAGACTTTAGTAACTTTATCACTTAAAGTCACTTTTAAATTAGATTTGACTTTATAAAATTATATAGTCACTTTAGGAGAAAAATTAAATTCTTTTGGACACTTTTCGCTAGGCCAAAGATCAAAGCCTTAGGGAACCACCTGTCCTCTGGTAACCAAATTTCAACACTCCCTCTTACCGAAGGAGGTGTTCCTCACCACACCCATCTTGTCTCTGAAGTACACATGCTTGCGCTGTGGTAAGGCTTTGGTAAGAATATCTGCAAGCTGCTCATAAGTGGGAATATACTGAAGCTTCACATCTCCCTTCTGAACATAGTCTCTTATGAAGTGATATCTGATGCCAATATGCTTTGAACTGTCATGAAATACTAGATTCTACGTGAGTTAGATGCAACTCTGATTATCACAGTATATCACAGAAGGCCTCAATGGCTAACCAAATAAGCCAAACAACATCTTGCAAAGCTAGATGGCCTCACAACTAGCTAGAATGGTTGCCATATACTCTGCTTCCGCTGAACTCAATGCTACTGACTGCTACTTTCGGCTGAACCATGACACCACTGCCGAACCCAACCCAAAACAACACCCTGAAGTGCTCTTCCTATCAGAAGCAAAACCCACCCAATCAGAATCAGTGTAACCTGCCAATCTCACTCCATCCCCTTGCCTGTAGTCCAGACCATAATCCACTATCCCCTGCAAGTACCGCAAAATGTGCCACCTAGTGAACCTTCCTAGGCTCACACATAAACTAACTCATCGTGTTGACTGCAAAAAAAATATATGGTCTAGTGTTGACCAAATACATCAAGGAACCAATCAGCTGTTTGTACAATGTGGGATCCACCAACTCGGAATCCGAAGCATGAAGCTTCTTCCAATTGGTGATCATCGGTGTCGACATGGGTTTACAATCCTTTATGTGGAATCTTCCAAGGATGTCCACAATATACTTCCCCTACGCCAGGAAGAAATGCCCCTCCTCCTGCCACACCTCCAAACCCAAAAAGTAATGCATCAAGCTGATGTCCTTCATCTCAAACTCCACCGCAAGATCTCTCTTGCAGTGCTTTATGAGTCTTTCTGCACCCGTAATGACCAAGTCATCCACATACAACACTAGAATGAGAGGTTCCTCACCTATCACAATATAGTAAAGGTTCAGATCTACCTCACTCTTTGTGAAACCCATCTCCTGCAAGTATGTATCTATCCTGGAGTACCAAGCTCTGGGAGCTTGCTTCAGGCCATAGAGGGACTTCTTCAGTCTGCACACATGGGACTCCTTCCCATGCACCTCAAAGCCCTGTGGCTGCTCAATGCACACCTCCTCTTGTATGAAGCCATTGAGAAATGTGGTCTTCACATCCATCTGGTGGATCTTCCAACCCATCTCTGCTGCTATCGATATAATGGACAAATCAAAGTATATCGAGCCACGGGAGCGAAGGTGTCCTCATAATCTACTCCCTCTACCTGGGAGAACCCTCTAGCCACAAACCTCGCTTTGAATTTCTCAATGCTTCCATCTGCAAAATACTTTACCTTGTAAAGCCATCTAGAAGTAACCACGGATTTTCCCTCAGGCCTCGGCACCACCTCCCAAACATCATTCTTCATGATAGAAGAATAATCCTCCTGCATGGCCTCTCTCCAGAACTGCTAGCTAGCTGCCTTCTCATAGCTAGAAGGCTCAGAGTCAAGGATGTTGGCAACCATTTCCATATAGCTACAAAACCTCTCAGGTGGTGTGCTCTCTCTGACCGGCCTATTAGGCCCAGCAACAGATGTGGCCTCTCTCAAGGTGTCCTGAAGCCACTTGGGCTTCCTCTTCCCTGAGCACAATTCTCCCACTGGAGAATGAAACTCATTCTTGTTAGGGTCTCATGATTTGCCAGATTGGCAAGCCAAGTGACAGGGTAACATCAAACCAACTTTGGAGCCCTAGGACCTAACCTTCCTAGACTCAGAGAGGGCTCTCTCTATTAGGAAAAGGATGTAAACTTGTTTGCTTTTTTATGTATTTGATTTTAGGCTAGTCCTTAAGTATGTTTTTAGTTTGTTTTAGGTTTTTGAGGGGGAAATGATAAAAGGATAAATAGATAAAAATTTTGTCAGATAAATTGGGCTATGGGGTTTGTTTGGGTGCAAATATGTTTGTTTAATTCTGTTGTAGTATTTACCCAACTATTTAATTTGTCAATCCGAGGTTCGTAGACTTACGAGACACATGCACTATATATGCAGGACTGAAGCGGAACTAATCTAATCTAAATTACTGAAATCAAATTAATCTAGAAAAGCATTGAAACACTAACTAGGAAAGCAGGAAATTTCATAAAGGAAAATAAATACAACATGTGAAGAATTGAATGACAAACAGCATATGTGAGCTCACAACGATAAATCTATCTCAAATTATATTACAAGAATCAAATTACAAATCATGAACTCAAAAACTCAAAAACTCTATCTCTCTATTCTTCCCTTTTCTCTAATTACAAGACTATCTCTCCAAACTCAAAACTCTATCTCTCTATTATCATCAAAATGAAGAGAGAGCACTCTCTTATATACATGAGGAAGATAACCATCTCATAATTACATATCCAATATTCTCTCAAGCACTCTCAACTAATTTCCCATTATTACAAGATATTATCCCTTTGAATCCTCCACACATCTCTCACATATCTTGGATAAGATATGCCAACCAAATCCTCCAAGATCTTCTCCTTAGGAATAGGCTTGAATAATTATCTCCTTAATATGGTGGAGGAGATATTTGAGACGTATCTTGGAATTAATCCTTCACATATTTCCTACACATTACAAAGCTCACATATTCTTGAGATATATATATATATATATATAAATATGTATATTTTCTAATATTTAATCATAAATTCACTTATAATACAAAAATGAATAAAATGGAAAATAAGAAGGTGAAACCCAAATATATTTATGAAAATGATGTAATGAAAGGTTAATGGGATAATGAAATGTAAGGAATAGTGAAGGAAAAGGTGGATAAAAATATGACATTTATGAGTCCCAACATCCTCCCCAACTGAACTTGTTGCATGTCCTCATGCAACCATGCATGGGTCTCTTTTAAGAACATTTGGCATCTTGAACTTTGGCTTTACATGATGATGTCTTTTAATAATGAATGTTTCCAGGATATGTGAAAGACATGAGTAACAACTTACATTTTCTTATGGTTGGTTCTTGTGTGACAACCATGAATACAAAGAATGTTGGTTCTTGTGTTAACAACATTCATTTCATTTTATGTTCTCTTGCTGCAATAATAATGTAAACATTCACTGGAAATCATAATGTGCATAAGAAAGCCTTTTTGTAATATTAATGAAGCATGCCAATATGTATTTTAATGCGTATGAAGCAAAGTGCAACAAAGTATCGTTGGAAAAGAAATGTTGGTGAATGGTAAATGAGATAAAAAAATGGAGTGATAGTGGTGAAGAAATGGAATCATGGTAGTGAATATGTAATGAATATAGTTCCCCCTCCCCAACTGAATTAGTTGCAACTTGACATGGCTCATGAAAGGAAATGTAGCATGGTGAGGGAATTTTCCAAAATATTCAAGTTAGCATATAAGGAATTGCATGATTAAAGATTAGAAAACAACATACCTCTACTTACCCAAGAATGATGAACTATGCAATAGGAATGTAGCTGTTGCTGCTGCTGGATCAGGAAAATGTGACTGATGTTGTTGTAACTGGATCCTAGGAAATGAAGGAATCTGAACTGCTGATGCTGAATCATGGAAAGGATAAGCACTGAAAGTGGAACTGTGGTACTCTCGTCGATCAGAATTCATGCTGCTGTAACTGCTGAGGGAGTCGTGAAAAAGTGTATAGTCTTCACCCGCTACAAAACTGATGGTACAAGTCTAATCATGCGAAAGAATGTGTTGATGTCGAGCATGAAAAGAGATCATTGGATTACCGGCCATTGATGCATGCCGTTAACCAATGCGAGGCAAACTCACCATTGATGTCAATGAGTGCCAAGGTACCCGAGTACATCTTGCGAAATGCGAATAAAGGGGTTGACGTCGAGCCATTTGCAAGATCTGACGATCAAGGGACATTGATGTATTCCCATGATTGTCAGCGAGAGAACTTGCCATTAAGGCATGCAAGTCTCAAGGTACTCAAAAGGAACTCTAGTCTATTTCCCAGATAAAGTGCTGATGTCGATGGGGCAAGACTTGTTGAAAGGTGGGCCTTAAGGAATCCCACATCAGTCAACGCGAGTTTGTACAAAAAGATTTGGTAGGACTATAAATGGAAAGAACTCACGGGTAAGCAGTGTGGATCAACATGGCTAGGAAAACAAGGCAATGTAATCATGGAAAGGGAATGAGTTTTATTCAGAAGGCAAACTAGAAGGCAAAAATAAACTGAAAAGGATAAAGGAATGTATGCGATTCAGAAAAATAGGCGTGCATGAAGTCGTGAAAGATAAGGAAATGGAAGATGGGCTGCAACATAGGAATGATTTAGGCGCTTGGAAGGAAAAATTTGAGTAATCATGTCATGATGCAAAAGGGTTTTTGTGTAATGGTAAATGTCATGACATGATGCATGTGATCTCTAGAGATCTCGCCTTCATGATTGTCTTCAATACCTGCATAAAAATTTTCGCCTTTGTGTGCCATCTCCATCGATCATTCCTGTTTGAAGTGACTCAAAATCAAATTAGCTCATTTTCAAGAATTTATGAAATGTTCATTTTTTTTTTAATTATTTTTCGAAGTTACACTAATTGTGGATGAAAAAGGTGTCGCATCGTAATGTTGAGCTTTCTGCATAAGCTTCCTGTTGACCTACACATAACACCAATCTTATTTCACTTGTTAGTATATGCATCCTAACTTTTGCCCGTAAATTCACTTTAAAATAAATGATAAAATCCAACATACTTTTATTTCCCCCCAACTAGAGATATTGCATGTCCCCATGCAATGTACTCATTGATTGTGCAATACTTTTTCAAAATGTTTTTATTGGTTTGCAGAAAAATTGATTTAAAACATTTGAAAAGGTTTTGTATTTGTTAGGGAATGAGTAGTTGGTTTTTATGAATTTTTATGAAAATGAATGAGGGCAAATTTTATTTATTTATTTATTTATTTTTTTTTAATTTATTATTTATGTTGATTTTTTTTTTTTTTTTAATTTTATTTTAAACCAACAAATAAATCAAAACAATTTTATTATTTATTTATTTATTTTTTAACAAAATTAAAATGAAAAAAAAAAAAATATTTTATCATTTATGTTCGATGTTGAATTAAACAACAAATTAAAAAGAAAAGTTATTTATTTTTTAATAAATAACAAATTAAAAAAACAAAAGTTTTTAATTTATTATTTATGTCGATTTTTTTTTATTTTTTATTTTTTATTTTTTTTTGAATGAAAACATCACTCTAGATATAATAGTAACAAAAGTAACAAATGAGACGTTCCACTCTTGTTCAGCTGTGTTGACTTAAAATCTCAAATCTAGACCTAACTCTGAACACCCATGGCATTGACTAGCACTGAAAAATGAATATAATAAAATTTAACCGAAATTCAACTACTTAACTGCTACCAAACTTCTACGCTTGAGAATCACTCTTCCCTGTTAAATTCTCTCCGTCCCGTTCTTGTCTCTGCTCCATTAACAAACCAGCCTCTTCATCTGCTTGGGCACTCTTCTTTTGCGCCTCCTTCAGTTTCATACCCTGTAATTTTGAATGATTATAGTAACAAACACCCAAAAAGGCAAGCCCATAGTCTAGCAAATTGACTGGTGTCACTGTGTCCTTGATAATCGACCATGAGAATGCAATGAGAAGCCAATCCTTGACAACGCCAGCAACGTTCATCGTCGAAGCTGAAGTTTTTCCGATCAAAAGGAAAACTGCGAGGTTAAGGGCGAAGGCACAGAGGGAGTTTGTGCCAAAGATGAAATAATCCAAATGGAAGGTTGAAGTTTCCTTGAGCACTTTAATTCAACGAACAACCACGGGACAGTCAAGAAGACAAGGCAGCACGGGGAAACATAATACAACGTAGTAATGGATTCAAGGTTATTCCCTTTTACGTGAGCAAGATCTGGATCAGTACCAACCGTGTAGCCTCAAATGCAACTGCGCCCAATTGAAGAAACAAACCCCACGAATCGAACTTGGCCTCTCCGTATGCTGTAATGGCGACCCCAATTGATATACTAATCATGTTCGCCATGGTTTTGGGAATTAATTTCTCTTTATTCAGAGAAACTCCAATGGAATAGACAGCCACGGGCATGAGGGCCTTAAGCATTTGGATGAATGAGACTGATAGGTAAATGTATGCAGAATTGGAAAACCAGAGGCTGAGAGAGTAGAGGGCTCCGATGGGCACAACTGAGGACAGGTAGACCTGCCTTGACATTCCAATTGGCTCAACAAGTTTCAGGACTCTCACCAACATTATGGCGAGGAAAGAACAGAATGCCATCTCTTTCAAGCTTGAATTTTCGCTTGCAAGACTGCAAATCCTTTCCTTTATATATTTTAGTTCGTCAAAGGAGCAGCCACTATTTTGAATTTTGCGCACAGATTTCCACAGCCACTTAGCTCCTATACGACATACATTCATCAAGCTGAACAAAATCAGTGAAATGAAGAGGAGGAAGAAATTAAAATGAAAATCAATTAATTAAATCCACCTGGGACTGTTTTTAATACGATTTCTTTTGATAATTCTCCAGCAATCGACCACCAGGCAGGTCCATCGAATTGTTTAGCCTGGGTGATGGCATTATTTTTCAATCTTTTGCTCAACTCGCCAATTTTGCCAGCTACTCCATGGATGTACTTGTTGAACACGATCACACTGAAGCTCAGGAAGATTCTGATGCTCACATAGGTGTAGCTCAGCACGACCTTTTTCAGGATATTGTCATTCACAGAAGCGCCGAAAAGATGATCCACAAATGCTTTTCACTAATGCAGCAAAAACCCGAAATGGGTATCAGCAAAACACCGATATCTCAACGCCACATAAAACTTCGAGCCCAAATGAGACACCCAACTGCGGATCTGCAGTAACCAGATCGGAGAAAAGGGCTTAAACCCCAGCAGAGACCGATTAGATCAGCGGAATCCTTCCATGTAGCGCTGACTACGGTGGAAACTAAAGTGGTGATGCATCATCTATGTTAACGGTGAAGGGAATCTGGACGCAAAATTATGTATCAAATCTGTTTATGTAGAGAAATCGGGAGTTAGTTGCTGAAATCTGGCTAAACTGCCGCCTCCATTCTTGGATCAGATTGTTATATCCTCCTTACTTCATGGCAGAAAGTGCGTCAATGTTATCGATGACAGAAAATACAAGGCTTGATTCTGAGATTGTTCACCAACAGTTAAAGGTCGAACTGTCCACAGGTCGATTGATTGCACTCACGACTCCTCAAGATCCTCCGCACGGTCAAACCCCCCTCCTGCTTGAAACCATATTCTTCATGGGCCTTATCGAGGAGCAGAAGGAAGATCGGATGCGATAAGTACACAGTGGGAATCACAAATTTTCTGCGTTCATCATCTCTGGAATGGCGGGAACCCTTTGTTGTCAGATACGCGGGATCTCCACTTTATTAACTTTTGTTGTTTTGAAACCCTCGTTTCTCTGCCACACCTGTCAAATAATTAAGGAAGAATTGTTGCGCATTCACAGTTTATTTGCAGGTTGAACCGGATTAAGCTTGGAGCTGGAGTAAAAAGCCATATTTCGAATCAGGTTTCAGCTTTGCTTGGTTCATGCTCGGGCTTCAATAATACGTTGGTGTTTTTCAATGCTCCGTTGTTTTTTTGTTTATTTGATTAAAAATTTAAAAAATGAAATTGAAACCTATCTAAAAAAAATGTTGTTGTTGTTGTTTTTTTTTGTAAATTGTTGTGTTGTTTTTATTTTGATGAATGTTTTTATTCATTTTTTTTAATTTTTATTTTAAATAAAATCTAAAAAAATGAATTTGAATCCTATGTTTTGTTTTATTTTATTTTATTTTTTTATTTTTATTTTATTTTAATTGTTTTATTAAAATTGTTTTTCGTTGTTTTATTTTCATGATTTTTTTTTTTTAATTTAAAAAATAAAATGAAATTGTATCCTATCTTAGAAAAATTGTTAGTTTTCAAAATCAAAATTTTTTATTTTTATTTTTTATTATTAAAAGTCTAAAAAATGAAATTAACCCTATCTTTACAAAAACAAAAATGGTTAGTTTTAAATTTTTTTTTTTTTTTTTAATCAATGAAAAACTAAAATTTAGAAAGAAACTAAACTTTCTCTAGACTTTAATTTTTTTTTTTTTAACAAATGGACACAATGATTTGCATATTGAAAGATGTTTTTGATCAAGCATATTGCAAAACATTTATTTTATTCCTGAAATTAGTCTAAATCATCCCTATTTTCTGATCCTCGCAATTACACTAAGCGCGGAGGAGAGCATACTTATTTTAGGTAAAAGCAAAACTAAAAATGAAAGCCTACCTACTCTATACTAATAAAAAAAAATTAGTTACGTGTAATTAAACTTCCAATGAAGCCATTCACGTAGCAGTAACAACAATATATCCAGTAGCCATTTTTTAAATGATGGATGAAAATATTCGAGAGTGAATGAGTCTAGTTGCTGTAACTGCAAATCAACTAAAAAATAAAAAGATGAATCTAATCTAGTACTTACCTGGAACCATTGTTCGATAAAGCTTTGATAGGCACAGTTTCTCTCACTTAGATCATGTTGTAACTCCTGTTCTTCTTCCCTGATCTCCTGTTCGAATGATTGCTCGCCATCAGATATGCAGGATTCTTCAGATGTTGAATCTTCATTTATTTCTTGGGGAGTAGTTGAACTTTCAATTCTTGTCAAGATCTCCTTTTCCAGGGAAGAGGAGATTCTGACTTCTGCAAGGATCTGAGTGAGTAGTTCCAAGCTGACACTCATTATAAAACCATGTTGAAAGAGATTCTAAAAACAAAGTGCTAATAATTGTCTGAGTTTTTAATCCTTTTACAAGGTTTTAGTTCACAAAAACTCTTTCAAATCAGCACACTAAAAATTGAATTTATTAAAAACAAAGACCACAGAGATAATCTTGAATTCAATACTCAATTAAACCCTCTTACAAGGATTGCTCATTAATTTAGTAATTGAATTCTTCAATTACAACCATGAACCATGAATTCATCAAACACTCTTCACAGTTGCGAAAATCAAACACACTTGCAAAAATTGAAATTCACACTTGCATAAATGTAAACACACCCTACATGCCCTGATCCATAAGAGGTCGAGCCCGTTACGGTATCTCGAATGCGATGCGTAGGCTGTTCCCCACATCTTACCGCCTTAACACCTCAGAGTTAGGAACATGTCTAAACACACTTGCATGAAAAATCAAACTAAACTTCAATCCATCGTGCCTCCCCGGCAACGGCGCCAAAATGTTTGGGCGAAAATATGTTCGTTTAATTCTGTTGTAGTATTTACCCAACTATTTAATTTGTCAATCCGAGGTTCATAGACTTACGAGGCACATGCACTATATATGTAGGACTGAAGTGGAACTAATCTAATCTAATCTAATCTAAATTACTGAAATCAAATTAATCTAGGAAGGCATTGAAACACTAACTAGGAAAGCAGGAAATTGCATAAAGGAAAAGCAATACAACATGTGAAGAATTGAATGACAAACAACATATGTGAGCTCACAACAATAAATCTATCTCAAATTATATTACAAGAATCAAATTAGAAATCATGAACTCAAAAACTCAAAAACTCTATCTCTCTATTCTCTCCCTTTCTATTTTAATTACAAGACTATCTCTCCAAACTAAAACTCTATATCTCCATTATTATCAAAATGAAGAGAGAGCACTCTCTTATATACATGAGGAAGATAACCATCTCATAATTACATATCCAATATTCTCTCAAGCACTCTCAACTACTTTCCCATTATTACAAAATATGATCCCTTTGAATCCTCCACACATCTCTCACATATCTTGGATAAGATATGCCAACCAAATCCTCCATGATCTTCTCCTTAGGAATATGCTTGAATAATTATCTCCTTAATATGGTGGAGGAGATATTTGAGAAGCCTCTTGGATTAATCCTTCACATATGTCCTACACATTACAAAGCTCACATATTCTTGATATATATATATATATATATATATATATATATATAAACATGTATATATATATATATATATATATATATATATATATATATAAATATGTATATTTTCTAATATTAATCATAAATTCACTTATAATACAAAAATGAATAAAATGGAAAATAAGAAGGTGAAACCCAAATATATTTATGAAAATGATGTAATGAAAGGTTAATGGGATGATGAAATGTAAGGAATAGTGAAGGAAAAGGTGGATAAAAATATGACATTTCTTAGTCCCAACACATTTTGAAACAAAATTCTAAGAATCACAGATTAGTGCCTTCACCTCGACATGGAGTCATATTGTAGCAATTGTATGCAATAAAAGGTAAACACATATGGTACTTACAATGGGCACACCGATATGTAAAATTATTATAAAAGAGATGATAAATGATGGAAGCAGTGCTTGAGATACTTCCCATTTACACGCAGCTGCAATAGTACACCATCCAAATTCTGCAATAGTAAGGTGTTATTTCCTTTGACTTCTGCAATTCTAAATGGACCAAACTAGAGAGCATAAATGTTTCCCTTATTGATAAATCACTAGGGTAACCAATGAGGGTTCATTTCTCTTACTCGATAATTGCTTGTGAATATATGTTATATTCTTATTACTTTTATTATATTATTTTCATCAAAAAATTACCAAAACATAAACATGAAGATCGAAAGAAGACAACAAACACAAGATATAGGCTCCAAGCCAGCGTAAAACCCCACAAGGGGAAAAACCCAGTCAACTCTTCTGTTCTTATAAAATCACATTAAAGTGAGAAATACAAGACCCAAACATTAGAAAATTTTTTAGGTATAAAATGAGCCTCCTAAGAAAAATGTACAACCGAAATAAACTTTATAAGAAACAATAGGATTCAAGATGATGATGTCAACCATGGGGGATGATTCACCATTTTTGGGGTAAAAAAGTAAAAAGATAAAAAATAAAATAAAATAATAAAATTGCTTTTTCAACTCGTATTTTCAACTTATCTCCCTATGTTTTACTCAAATTTCGAGAGGGAACACTCTTTGGATGCAAAATTTGATTCCTCATACCCATGTTGCATACTTTTGATGGACCCTGCTACATAAAAAGATGAGAAATACATGAAAAGCATGACTGCAATCACATTTTTCATGCATTTCTCATTTCTCGTGTAGAAGGGTCCACAATATACAACATGGGTACTCCTTGGATGAGGAATCAAATTTTTCATCCAACGAGTGTTCCCGCTCAAAACTTGAGTAAACCCATAGGGAGATAAGTTGAAAATACGAGTTGAAAAAGTAGTTTTTTTATTTTTTCCCTCTAAAATTTGATGATGTAATCTAATTTTTTTATTATTATTTCCACTATTATTTTATAATCTCCTTAGGAGGCCCATTTTAGACCTCAAAATTCCCATAATGATCCAATACCAAGCCCTCCCACAAGACCCAAGTCAACCCTCCTTCAAACCTTCCTCAACCAAGTCAAATCCAACCAAACCAATGATAGTCCAAACTCTTCAAATCTTAGTCAAAATTTGATTTTTGGCGCTTGCAACTCTCTAAAATTTTGCACATGTTGCATATTCTAGGGAAAAAAATTGTGCGTGTGGTAGATTCTTCTTCCTCCTTGACTTTTAATCTCTCCCTTGACTTTAGCTCCTTTTTCCTTGACTTCTTCATTGGATTTATTTCTCTTCTTGGAATAGAAATCAAAGTTTCTTGCTTGTCCTCAAATGAGGTTGAAATGCACTATATGTATACACATCTAGGAGGTCTAATGGGTCCCTTCTAAGGCCGACTTGTCCAGGCAAGGCTGACTTGGTATTGTGGGGACAAAATTGACTATTTTTATTCAAATAAAATTATTATTCCACTTTCTTTCAAAAGTCCAAATGGGAATTAACTCTAGTACAATGAATTGACTCTTGGAAAATATTCTTTTGACTCAATAAACCCTAGAATCATGAAGATCATGTTTGACTAATGAAATAATAATAATAATAATAATAATAATAATATATATATATATATATATATATATATATATTTTTTCTTTTACATGGAAAATACAAGTACAATGATGATTATGAAGACCAAAACTAGTTACATTTTCCAACATTGCTTTGTCTTCATGTCTAACATCCCACTTGAGAATGAGATCTCTTTGTTGGAATGATTCTTCCTTCACTTTTCTGTCAAATATTGATTTCATTTTCTCTTGATATTTTTTATGGCCCTATTTGACTTGTTCTCTATTTTCCTGCAATTCAACCCACTGATTGATTCTTCTAGTTAAAGCATTAGGTTCATCCTCTGCATCTTGAAGTAGTTTAGCTACTGGTAAGGCACACTGAATTGGATGCAAAGTTGATGTTCCATATACTAGTTCAAAAGATGATTTTCTTGTAGACCTCTTAGTCGTTATTCTGTTTTCCCAAAGAACATATTTTTGTTGTGAATCCCAATCTTTCTTATTTTTTTCTATTATCTTCCTGATGAATCTGAACAAATTTTTTTTTGAAGGCTCAACCAAACCATTATGCTATGGAATGAATGAGAATAATATTATGCGTTTGGTAGAAATTTATCATATTAATTGACTGAAATCCTGTGCATTATCGGTAACTAGTTTTCTTAGGCAGCCAAATATTGCTAAAATATTCTCTTCTATGAATTTTATAGCAACCTTATCCATAGCTGATCGAGTTGGTACTGCTTCAATCCACTTTGGAAAATATTCTGTGGAAGTCATAATCCATTTGTATTGTCTACCAGATGCTGGGTGAATTTCTCCAATCAAATCTAGTCGCCACTGCATAAATGGAGCTTCAACAAAAACAAGGATTAACAATAGAGGAGAAAATTATTGTCTTCTAGTGAACATTTGAAATTTCTTACAAACCTTTATTGTAGCGTGAATATCTGAAAATAACTTGCAAATAAAAACCAACTTTGAGCATTTTTGGGGATGTTGTCTTCCAACTATGATGTCCTCCACAAACACCATAATGAATTTATTCCATAATTTTTGCAGTTTGTTCTAGCAGGATCTCTCCAATAAATATTTCCATTTGAAATAAAAAAATTCATTGCTTGCAATCTTAATGATATATACTTGGTTCTATCCAATTTTTATGGAAATTGTAGAAATGAAAAATAGTGAACAATGGGAATTGTGTTTCTTTACTTTGCTCTATTTATATTTTCGAACTAAGCTCAAAATTTCTAGACAGTAGATTAATTCCCATGACCTTACAGTTAGCCTTTGTCAGAATTTTGGCCAAGCCTTGTCCCTTTATCAATTTGGCTTGCTTTATATCCATGTCATATTATAGTATTTTAGCTATCCCCCTGCCTCATTTCCCTTCACTATCTCCCCGTGTTAGGATCTCTTTGACTGCATTGGTAGGAACATAAGCTATGATTTGGGAATGTAGTACATAAGTCCTGAAATCTTTTAATGTTTTAGCTAAGGGATACACTTGATTTTACAAAATATCATACTTTAGTTCAATGTCTCTTAAGACCCTTCCTAAGAATGAAAAATGTTGCTCCTTCCCTTCTAAATTATTTTGTAATAAAACAACTTCTAGTGTAAATTATAATGCAAAAGAAAAAATTAGGAAAGGATTGCTATAATATGGACTTATTAGCATAGGGGATTCACCTAGCACCTTTTTTATTTTTCAAATGAACTTCTTGATTCAACTTTCCACTTAACTTATGTATCCTTTCTCAACATATCAGGTATCTGCTTAACAATCTCTTCGTAATTTGGAATAAACCTTCCTAGGAAATTTATTCTACCAAGGAAAGACTAGATCTCTTTCTTGTTCCTTAGCAGAGGAATGTTGTTCACTGCTTCAACCCTTGTAACAAATTTTGGAAGTTTGTGGAAGAGGAAGCTTCCAAAAATTCTCTCTTTTCTTGAACTTCTATGACCAACACAGGTGCAAAGGGGATCAACCTGTAGGTGATCAATGCTAGCCACAATGGAATAACTTGTGGGTGATCAACGTTGGCCCCAATGGAGAAAATTGTAGGTGAACGTTGTCCAGAGGAATTCCAGGGAGCATTGGTACTAAAATTGGCTCATATGATGTGGTTTCAGGCATAAATTATGGGCAATGAAGGAGGTTCACTTAGGGATTTGTGCAATGATGTTGACAAGAGGGAATAGGATGTTGATTGATGTGACTAATGAATTGATGTGATAAAATGGAGTATAACACTTTAGCTGCAAGATATTGTGACCTGCAATAATATCCATCCATACTAGGTTTTCATCTTCTACTTCCTGTTACTCATTCTCATATTCAAAATCATGATCAATTTTTGATGCTGAAAATTCACCAATTACTTCCATAAATTGCTTAATTTTTTCATCCTCAAAACCTGCGAGTGTTTGATATTTTCAGGTATGGAAGGGCGATGTTTAATTTTTACTTCATATCTCAAACTAGGATTTTGTGGAGGTTTGAAAGTGCTAGCATAAACAACCAAATAATCTGCAAGGCTATTTTTCTCCTTGGGAAGAAAACTTATATTGAAAGTAAGAAAGAAGTTATCCATCAAGTCCCAAACTTAATTTCTATATGATATCAATATGGGATGCTTGGTCAGACAAATACCTTTCACTTGTTTCGCCACTAATTCTGAGTCTCCAAAAAATATCAAACTATCAATCCTCAAATGATTTATAGCTTGTTGGCCCAAAATTAAAGCTTAATTTTTTGTTACATTATTTGTTGTATCAAGTTATAATTGGTAGGACAAAGTTTCATCTCACCTTTGGGTCAAACCAATAATACTCCTACTCCATTTACCTTCTTCAAGTAAGCTCCATCCAAAAACAACTTCCACACTAAATTCCGAATCTCTTCTGGATTTTGTATTGCAGCTGGAATAACTTCCATTTCTTTAACTAATCCCTCATCTACTTATAACAAGAAATAACCAAAATCCCCGTTAATCTAGGTTGTCATTGATGATGTCAGTGACCGGGATGGAAAATATTCTTGAAGATGCTAGAGGATGATTACAAGTGATTACAACTCTTGTTTAAGATTTCAAGACACAAATGAAGTGTCAATCATGTATCTTGATGATCATAATGGAAGACTACCATATATTTGCACTATCTTAAGGACAACTGACCTAATGACCCTATGTTGAAGAAGGCAAGGACATGATGATGGTGACCCTATGTTGAAGAAGGCTAAGGCATGACTATGAAGACAATCAACGAAGAAATCAAACCATGAGGCTCTACACTCAAAGGCATTCTTCCCTGCCTCCATTTCTGCACTCATAAATAATTAGTCAAATTTAAAAATATATTTTGCTACCTTAGAGGCAAAATTCCTTAATGAAACCTACACCATCTTGAAGAGCATAATTCCTTTCCAACGAGCCCTTACTTGCCCCAAAACTCCCAACCGTTTATGAGATATTGAATTTTTAAGTTAAGAAAAATATAATTAATTTTGGGCTGACCTAAGCCTACCTATATATGTCAGCCTCACTACCAAGGGACGTGTCTTTTCATTTATGATCAAAACCAATATATATATATGACGTCTAGACTTGAAATTCCATCATCCAATTTCAGTGAAAAACACAGAATTCAGATTAGAAGCACAAAAGGCCGAGGAGATAAAAGAAGAATTATTGGTTGGGCTATTTTTCTATTGGATTGGTCTTTCAAGCTTGGATTAAGGAAAATTCTGTGATAGATCGATTATAAACCTCAAACAGTGATGAACCTCAGAACCTCAGACCTGTGATCAGACGTAGAACAATCACCTGTATTTTTCTTGTGCCTCGATCTTATGGGAGGATAGCATACCTGGGATTATCAACTTATTTTATAACTGAGATCTGCAAGTTTGTGGATAAAGAGACAAACTTCAAGCCTCAGATTTGTGGAGGACATACCTTAGGCTCATCAGTTGAAGACTCGGATCACTATTTGAAGGGTGTCATTTGGAAGCTGCTCGGACTTGTGTGAAGGCCTGGACAGTGTCATTTCAGACTCAGAATGACAACAACCAGCTCGAACCTGTGACAAAATTGTGAGTTTTGGTACTTAATAATTAAAACCTATGGCACTTGGTTGGGAATTTGGCATCTCTTAGGCATCCTTTGGAATAGTCTAGTGATAGTCTTGAGGATAGTGTTTTATGATCCATTGAAGGAAGACTATTTAATAGCTTGTGACACCTTTGGAGCAGAGTTATAGTAGAAGGGAAGTCTTGGTGAAGTATTGACTAGACCTTACTATAACTGCTATAACAGAATTGCAACATTGTTTGATGAGTTCCATGGAGTAGCTCTAATGAAGTGTCTTGAAGGTTTATTTAAAATATCTTATTGAAGACTTGAATTCTTGTTGAAACAACTTCTTGAAAGAAATCTGATGATTTAAGAATATTGGAGCATCTCTATTATTGTTGGAGGTCTCTTGAAGTCTAGTGTGTAGATTTTGGGAAGACTTCTTGATAGATACAAACTGGAGCAAGCTTGAAGACTTTAGTTGAAGTAGATTTGGAAGGCAGACTTTGAAAACATTGTGGAGCTGCCTGTTGAAGTGCACTTGTTCACCCTTGAAGCACTTTTGGAGCAGCCTTTCATGGGTAGTATTAAAGACATACATGGAACATCATTGAAGCATTGTTGAAGAAATTCTTGGAGCAATCTTGAAGTAGGGATCAATATTTTTGGATCAGTCTTTTATCAGAAATCTTGGGCAGCCTTGGTCAGCACTTTGAAAGCAGTCTTGAAGCAAGTTGTGAAGGAGCGGATTTGATTTGACTTGAAGAAATATTGGAACAGGCTTGATGAAGCTGATCCTTAAGAACCCTAGAAAACATCTTGAAGACTTTTTGAAGCCCTCATGGAGTTATCTTGTAGATATTGAAGAGTAGTTGAATTTGATCTTGAGGATACCTTGGAATGTTATCTAGAAGCTTATTGTAGAGCATGATGCTTGGTGATGTCATCATGAGGTAACTTGGAGAAATTGTTTGGGTATGATGAAGAGCAGCGGTGACACCTTCTACGAAGATAAGGTTGTCATTGATGACGTGATGTGTAGATTACAGTGAGGAGTAAGTTGAAGATTTTCAGGGCTCATTGAAGAAGAGATTGGGAGCCGTAAGTATAACCAAATATATATTGATGAAATGAAGCATGCGTTTGGAGCCTCATAGATACAAGGTTGGTGCCTTGGAAGATAGGGTTAGAGCCCTAGAGGATATGAGTCCTCAAGAGACCAGGTTGGAGCCTGTACCAGAGATAGGGTTGGAGCCCTTGAGGTTGGTTTCTCAGAATTGACAAGGTTGGTGCCTCAAAATTGACAAGGTTGGAGCCTTGAAAGTCCAAGTCGGTGCTTGGAAAAATATAGGTTGGAGCCTGGGAAATTGAATATTGGTGTCTTCATCTAGGGTTTCAGCCCTACATATATTATACTTGATTTATTGTAAAGAAGAAATTAATAAAGGCATTTATTCTTATTTTTCATTTTGTGTTCTAAATATAAGTGATCTAATTGGTAAAATTAACAATTGAAAAGAAATATTGATTCACCCCCCTCTCAGTATTTCCAACAATCCCTATCTCTACTGTATACAAGAGATTTTTTCGAATTATCCTCATTTGTGACTATCTTAATAAACCTGGATTCTATATAGAGTCTTCTTTCTTCACCATTGAACACATGAATAGTAGCATAAGTTAAGTCCAAATTTATTGAACCTCCAAGTTTCTTTACCCATGATCGGGATAACAACATGCCAAATCTCGCAGGAATATATGCAACTACAATATCCATTACAATAATTTTTGCAGAGATTTGAGCAAGAGAAGCAACCATATATTTTATCAAACCAACACACTTAACCCTTTTTGAATCAAACGAGTGTAATTCCTTGTAATGTTTTTTAATTTGCAAGCCCAACTATTCCATAATAGATAATGGCATCAAATTATGTGAAGCACCAGAGTCAATAATACAATCGTGAAGCATTAGCTCATGAATAAGCAGAGTTATATATAAATGAGGAGTTGAGGAGTCCTATTCTTCTACACGGGCCCTGAACATAACCACATGCATGTGTTCTTGGTTCACATTATCCTTATTTGGAGTTATAGGTGATAAATTCATGAACTTGGCTTTTTGTTTTTGATAAGCAAGTTGTTTTTAAAGTTCTGTCAAAGGCACATGTATTTTCACTTTCCCCAACTCCTTTGTAGTATTGAAAATATGACTCACCTTTTCCAAGTTAATTTGTTCTTCTACCTCTTTATTCTCCTACATTTGTTTCTTTGAATATGATGTTTCTCCCACATGCGATGGAACATTATGCATTGGTTCTTTACCTCTATCATTATTATTCTTAGTAGTCTGTTGGTCTTGATGGATGGTCTAATCTTGTGTTCTTAACCTTTTCCTTGATCTTAAATCATATATTTTGTGCAATTTTTCTTACATTAGAGAAAAAAATCTCTTGCAACAAGAATCTATATCTTCTTCAATCATGGGAGGATGAAAACCTGAATCCTTATCTTTAGAATCTTCCTCAAGTGTCGTTGAGTGATTTTGTTTATGATTCAAAGCTTCTTATTGGTTTCCCTCTGGTTCATCCTCAATCATTAGAGGAGGTTGAACTTCGTATTCATAATCTTTTTTTCCCTTTGTAGTATTTGAGGTGGATTATAAGGTCTTCAAAATTGTGGATTAAAATTTCTATTTCCCCCTGGCTGGAGTTGTCTTGGAAGTTTTTTATTTTCTAGTTCCAATTTGACTATCTTATTTGAAAGATTTTTTATAACCCTTGTCATTTCATCTAACTTCTTATCTTGTACGTATTTTGTTTGCCCATATGAACTTGCTTCCTCCTTTACCTTCTTTCTGACAAAATTTATTTTACTTTTGAGTTTCCCAAAGGTAGTGAAATTGGCCTCAATCTCTATAGGATCAATCTACATTTTATCTAGGGTATCCGATCTCATTTCCCTAATATGGATGCAAAATCAGAATCAAAGGTAAAGGATTGATTTGTGTTGGTATCCCATTATAAAGTTTACTGAATATTTTAATAAAATTTGCAACATCCTCAATATGCTTCTTCTTAATATGATTGAATTTAGTGAAATAATACACATGGTCTTTATTTTCACCCCACTTTGTGATAAATTCATTTTCTAATTCCTCCCAAGTGTTTATTGAAGCTTGGGGATAAAGTTTTAAACCACTTACGAGATTCTCCATCCAATAAATGAACAAATAACCTCATAACCACACCCCAATGCTCAAGTTTTATATTTTCAGCGAATGCACACAAAGTTGAAATATGTTTTTATGCTATGATATCATCTTCCCCATTGAACCTAGGCATAAAATTTAGGTAGTCCCGGGCATGGAATTCATTAGCTAAGGTAAATTGAGAGGGATATACCAATTGGATAAAAATTATGGTACTACCATATTGAGAGGTGGAGGTGGAGGAATATTTACTATTTGATATGAAGAAGAAGTTGTTACAAGAATAAATTGTGATACAATTGGAATAGACTAAGATACAACTGTTGAAACTGTTAGGTCCCTATAATACTAGTGTATTCCCCTTATTTTTATTGTTAGTGTAACCCCTCTTTGTTATTGTTGTTCCCATGCATCCCCCATGTTGTTATTGTTATGCCATATAGAAGCCCACTATTGTTATTGTTATATTATTATTTTTATGTTGGCTCAGATTATATTGTGACCCCTTAGACTCCTATACATACCAAGGAGGTCTTATCATTTGTATTATTAAATAATTTTTCATTTATGTGATGTAAATGAGGTTTCCCCCTCGAAAAGGCTAATTTTTATATCATTGATCTATCTCTTTTGTGATATGGTTTATAACAATTGGTATCAGAACTTTGGATTCTAGGGTTTTGCTGTTGCAAACCAGACATCTTGAAATTTTTGCCATAAATATTTTCCTACGAAGGTTCAGAAGTTGAAATTGTGACCACATGGAGCAGAAATCATGATGAACTTCCTGTAAAAAATTCAGATCTTGGTTCGCTATATTTTCGGATATATGGTCCGAAGAAGTTAGGGTTTTTTCATGCTCCAAAATTTTGTCTCAAAGAGGTGAACTTGGGAAAATCATCATAACTTCTTCTATGAGCATCAAATTTGAATTTCATAAAAATTGATTGAAATTAAATGAACTGTAGTATTTCGTATATCATTTTCAAGGCTGAAGGTCAAAACAGTGACACGTGGCACTCCGTACAATTTCTCTATACTGATCCAATCCATAAGTAGGTCATCGTGGGAGATTGGGCATAAATTTATATTTAAGAACCCAAAATTGGTATGACTTGTGGCATTAGAAAGAAGACTCATAGGGCTAGCATAAGACCAAATTTCAGATCTTGGAGATCCAAAATTACAAAGATACAACAATTTTAATATCGATCTCCTAAAAATCAAGAAAAAAGTGTATTTAAAAAAAAAAAAATTTGCATAACTTTTGTTTGAAAAATCAGTTTGAAGTGATTCAAGGGGCATAGTGAAGCAAATATATAATTTTTTGATTATAAAATGTCTCGAAACAAAAAAAATATACACAACTAGTAAGCAACCAGAAAGCTCTTCTATGAAGAAAAGGAATAAAAGGAAGAAATGCAACATCATATATCAAATCTACGAGACCAAGTGCAACAAATTTCGCTCTTGTAAAAAGTAAAGAAAAATGAATTGGAAGCCATGATGAGTGTTAAGATAGATGGTATAAAAAGTGACATGACAGTTAATATAGATGATATAAAAAAGGACATGGGAGTTTTGAATGATGGTTTAAAATTAGACATGGAAGCAAATATGAATGTCAATATAGAGGGGTTAAAGGAAGGTTTGGAAAAGTTGCTAGAAGAAAATATTCCCAGTGGTGACAAGGTAATCGATGAAAATCATGATGAGGAAAAAAGGAATATGAATTATGATTTTAGAGACTCCAATGTTGGGTTTAAGAACCACACCATTCCAAATATTGATATGAGGAAGTTTGATGGCAAGGATCTGGTAACATGCATACTACAAATGTAGCTATATTTTTGATCTCCATGATTTGCAACACACACAAAAGGTACACATTGCAACTTTATATTTAGAATCCAATCGGTTTATATGGTATCAATGACTTTGTTATCGTAAACCACTTATCACTTGGTCAAATTTTACGGAGTAAATAATAACACATTATGAGGATACAAAGAGAAACACCTTCTTTAGCCAATTGATAAATCTCAAACAAAAGGGTTCAATGGAAGAGAAAATTGAGGACTTCCAAAAATTGAATATCAAGATAACTGATATTCTTGAGGAGCATATGATTGATGTCTTCATACGGACTTTGAAGGATAACATCCAACATGAGGTTCACCTTTGTGAACTAGATTCATTGGAGAATGAATTTAGGGTAGAAAGAAAATTTGAAAGAAACATTATGACAACAAGGAAGTATACCACTCACAATTACAAAGAGGGAAGTGTTGCTACCCATAGCCTTCCACAACCTAAAAGGTTGATGCCACAAAAATTGGAGGAAAAAAAAGAAAAAGGGCTTTGTTACAGTTGTGATAAAAAATAAATTAAAGGTCATAAGTGTGCTAAGAATAAATTATTCTACATAGATTATGAAGAGGAGGAATAAAAAGGAACAAGAAACATCAAAAGAGGAGGATATACACTAGGAACCAACCCCTAAGGAAGAAGAAATGAATCAAAGCACATATTGCAATGCATTGACATGAATTACCACTTCTCAAACACTCAAGATAGAAGGATTTATCAAGAAGAAAAAGTTAATAGTGCTGATTGATTCATGTAGTACTCATAATTTTATTCATTGTAAGATAGACAAGGAATTGAATTGCTTCCTATATCCAACACCAAAGTGTCAAGTGATGGTTGCAAATGGAGGAACTATAAATTTCTTTGGAAAGTGGCATAATATCAAGCTAACCATGGGGAAATATGTATAGAATATTCTAATGCTTCCTTTTCTAATGGGTGGTGTTGATGTTGTACTAGGTGTCCAATGATTACAATCTTTGGGGATGATAGCTTTTAATTTTCAAGAATTTTTCTTGAAAATTTTTTGGGAAGGAAAGGAATTTGAATTCAGGGGTATGGCAGGGAAACCAGGAAATATAATCAACTATAATGGCATGAAAAACTCCTGAAAAAAGAAAAACGAGGCATAATTGCACAATTATGCTCAGTAGAGGTTCAAACATAAAAATCATCTATTTCTCCATATATTCAAAAAGTCTTAGACAATAATTCCAAGGTATTTGAGACTCCCAAAGGCCTTCCACCTATTCTTGATCATGATAATGCTATTCATGTGATTCCAGGAATTTTTCCTGCAAACATTAGACATTACATATATCCCTATGCCCAAAAGAGTGAAATTGAATGCATGGTTGCAAAAATGCTAGAGGTTGGTATAATTCAACCTAGTCAAAGTTCTTTCTCTGCTCCAGTAGTATTTGTAGAAATAATCTGCACTAAGCATGCATATGTACAAGATCCACCTGATCTCACACTATTTAACTTTATGCAAGATACTGAATCTATTCCACTTGTTAATCTTTTGCGGAAAAATTAATTGCACACACATGTGAAGCATAAACAAAAATATTCAATCGCACATAACACATTTTTTAACCGGGAAAGCTTGAAGCTGAAAACCCCAAATATATATTATGTAACATGGAGATCATATGAAAATATCATACAAACATACAAAGCTTATCACAAGCTCTCAGTACAGTACAATAGTCATACACTAATCAGGACCAATCTTGCAAATCCATGCACCAATCTTTGCCCCCTGCTAGCCTGCCTCCACTGCGCAATCTCTGTTGAAGAATAGATCTGAATGAATTCGAATTACTCCATCCTTGACTACGCAATCCTCATTGGCAACTCCAATGTGTGTGTGATGCAATCAATGCATCACTATAGTCACACAGATAGTCTATCTTTCCCTTTCACCTATCTCTCCGCTGGTCTCCACTGAAACTGCCATGCACTGTAGTTAACTGATGTATTGTTCAGTTGATTAATGAGTTATTATTTGTGAATTAATTAACTAATTAATTCACTCCACTCTCACTAGTGTATCATTCAATTAGATTAGATACAACTAGCTCAACTGATTCTCACTGGGTTAAACTGAATACAACTCCATAACTACTCTTCCAACTGTGTCATAACTTTGCCACTTGAGTTCTAACTGAGTCCTCCATGAATTAGCTCCTGGGAAACCTTAAGAATTACAGACTCCTTCCTCACACTGATAAATGTATGATTTGTGCACTAACTCATGGCTCTAAGAATTAGGTTATTATAGGAGAGTCTCTGTTTATTACATATTAGACAATAATAGACACAGATCATTTAGATCGACGTATCTATAAATAGGCTTCTGTCAATATTTTAAAAATATAATTTATCTATTTTTCCAACTTCCATCAACCCATCCACAACAGTGATCCGCACTTAAATATGATCATCATGTCTAAAAATAGACATAGTTCAAAAAATATTTGCTGCAAAATAGACTGCGTGTCTACTTCCTAGTGAAGGCGACTCTTTTCACTAAGCTCATCATCTTGTTGAATCTCAACACTCCCTCTCAACAAGATAGGGATTATCTTTCACCCGAGCGCCTTCGTCAGAATATCTGCATCCTGATCCTCCGTAGGAATGTACTGAAGCAACATGATCTTCCACTGCACACAATCTCTGATATGATGATACCAGATATCAATATGTTTAGATATATCATGAAACACCGGATTAACCGAGAGTTTAATGCAACTCTGATTATCACAATGAATCATCGTGGGATGTAAATGTGAACCGAACAAACCAACCAAGATCTTCCTCATCCAGATAGCCTCACATGTAGCTTGACTTACTGCCATGTATTCAGCTTCTGCTGAACTGAGTGCCACGAATCTTTGTTTCCTACTGTACCAAGAAATTGCCATAGGTCCGATACTGAAAATCCCTCCTGATGTGCTCTTTTTGTCTATTGGGCTTCCTGCCCAATCAACATTCGTGAAGCCATGCAACTTCACCTCATCCGTCTGTCTGTACCATAAACCATACTCAGATGTGCCCTTGAGATATCTCAGGACATGCTTGCCTGCCTTCCAAAAGAGCTTGGTAGGCTTAACCATCGCTTGTGAAAGCTGGTTCACCGCATAGCATATGTTCGGTCTATAATACCAGCATGAGAACCAATGGAACTTTTAAACTGTTTATAACCACTGCATCCACTACCTCTCGCCATAGCATCCTCTTCTTCCAGTTCTCCCCAAGAGTAATGATAGGCTTGCCCCCTCAGACAGAACTTATCCAAGATTCTTGTTTGTCTTTTGATAATGAGAAAAATTCACCTTCCCTACGTCATATTTCCAATCCAGAAAATACCTTGAAGGAGGCCCAAATCCTTCATCTCAAACTCCTTTGCAAGATCTGCCTTGCATGAGTGTATCAACTGCTCATCACCTGTTCGTATTAAATCATCAACACAAAGTAAAATTATTAAAAGCTTACCCTCAACCACAATCTGGTACAAGTTTGCATCTGCCTCACTCTTGGTGAAGCCAAGTCCATTGAAATAGCTGTTGATCCAAGTGTACCAAGCATGGGGTGCTTATTTCAGCCCATACAGTGCTCTTTTGAGCCTGCACACATGCGACTCACTACTGAAGATCTCAAATCCTTCAGGCTGCTCAATGTACACCTCTTCCTCAATGATCCCATTAAGGAACGCAGTCTTCACATCCATCTGATGAATGTGCCAACCCATCTGCGCTGAGAGAGCAAGGATGGTCCGTATGGAAGAATACCGTGCGACAGGTGCAAAGGTTTCTTCATAGTCAATCCCCTTAATCTGTGAGAAGCCCCAGGCAAAAAATCTTGCCTTATACTTCTAGACGCTCCCATCAGCAGCTTGCTTTACCTTGTAGATCCATCTTGATCCTACAACTGATTTTCCCACCGTCCTTGGAAAAATCTCCCAAGCACTGTTTATGACAATGGAGTCATACTCCTCCACCATGGAATCTACCCATGTGGGCTCCTGCATTGCTTCTTCAAAAGAAAATGGCTCTGTCACAATACACTTGCTCATAAGAGCCATGTATCCAGTAAAACGGTCAGGCGACTGACTCTGTCTGCACTGTGATGTAGGGACTTCTACATTCTGTGCCGCATCAAGCTTCAGTCTCTTAGCTTCTGTGGTACGCTTTCTGCCTTGTCTAATGTTTGGTTCTACATGAATGGACTCCTCCACTCTGTTAGTATCAGTCTTGGCAGCCTTCCTTCAATGATCAAACATGCTCTTAAAAAGTGATGTTAAGGTGTCAAGGTCAAATTTTGTCATTTCAATGAGTCTTCAAGCAAAATTTGGTCACTAGGCATTAGGTCTAGGGTTTGTTTTTACTCCTGTCAAAGTTGTCCAAATTTCGGTCCATGTCACCATTCAGCTGAGTGTACCATCATTAATAGGGTTGTCATCATCATGTTAGGTTCCAATGGGTCATTTTACACCTTGTTCATGCTTCAGTTGTGCCTAGGTAAGTTTCATTTCCCTCTCCTAGGGTTTTGAAGGTAATTTCTCTTGGATGGTCAAATCATCAGCCAAACTTGTATCCTGATGTTCACACACCTTCCCCTATCCTTAATATACCTTATTAAACACTTACCATCACTGAGATTCCCCAAATTCCTCATTTTTGCACAAACCCTAGTTTCTTGCTACAACTTGGCAATTTTCTAGGCTAGGCTTGTGTTTTTCCCTTTCAGACCCCTTCCCCTCACTCAATCTCTGAAATTACACTTTCCCTTGCTTCCTAACATCCCTCCCTACTTCCCAAATTTTTCCCAAGAATTTAGAAGCCCCTTATCCCCTTCATTTCGTTTCATTTCGACAAATCCCTTGTTCCACACATCGGGAGATGTTTCAATCAAATGATGTTTCTGAGCAAGAAAAGATGAATTTTGGAAACTTGAGAGAGGTTTTTTTCCAAAGAATGCCAAAGAAAAAACACCTCCTTCAATTTTTACACAGGCATCATGGTTTTAGAGAAATGTCAAAAATACTGTTGCCTCAGGAGAATTGAATGCACCTCTGAAGTGACCTTGGGAAAATCAAGATTTATCCTAGCTTGGTTGGCAAAATTACTTGTTTGATGAGTCAAATGATAACTAGACACAAATATATTTCCAATGAACTATTATGAGCTCAATTTGGATTTGAGGAAGACTTTCAAAAGTTGGCTGCAACAGCACTCTGCCTTGAGGCAGCCTCATTCTGCTCATTTTGACCAGTCTTGGGAGATTTAATTTTTGACAGGGTAAATGAACTCCAAATTGAAAATTTTACTTGGGTTGGAAATTAGACTCAAAGAGCTTTCCAACGAGCTATCACACACCAAATTTGGACATTGGGAAGGCCTCCAAAAGCCTCCTGAAAAATGGCGCAGCGCATAGAAAAGTGGGCGTGTCGCATTGGGTTTGTGCGCGGCGCATTGGGTTGGTGCACGACGCACAGGGCCTGAACATTAATTTTTGTCATTTTCTCGACAAAATCTCAAATCAACTCAATCTTTTATGTTTCAATTAGGTTTGTGTGACTTTTTCATTGCTATTAGCCCATGTTTAGTGTGGTTGAAGATTGGTTTGAAGAATTTGAATGCTAAAAGCTTAAACCCTATCCTTTTGTAAAGAAATGCCTCCATAGGGTTTATATGTGAAGTTTAAAAATTGGGTTTTGGTGCTTAACACTCCCACCCCATTTTCATTTATGTTCCCATCATTGTTATCATACTGTTATCATGTTGTTATCATAATCCCCTCTCCTATTCCCGCTATCCCATATCCTTTATACCCTTTGCATCCTCAAATCCTATCACTTGCTATCACTTCCCTTCCTTCATATCATTGATAAAGTCCTAATTTCCAAAACATTCAAGGACTATCTCTATGTATACCTTGTAATTGCACTCCTATCCCTAAAAACTACCCCCATCACCATCTCTCACTCCCATATCACTTATAAAATGTCCAAATCCCGAATTCCCTCAAGCAGTAAGTGATTGTACTTCCACTCCAAATTCACTTGACAGTTTATTGTATTCATTGTGATATTTCTTCACAACACCTTATTTCATATGTGGCACACTTGGTATTGAAAGACAAACTTTTGTTTTCACCACCTACATATCAGCATAAACACCTTGTTTTCAGCACCATGTCAGAGACAAATTCATCATATGAGCAGGGATATGAGCAAGACAGTGACTCAACCACCGAGCTAAACATACACTTGGCATACATTTGCAACATTATGGAGATGGACACCGACGCATCATACAATCGAGACAGTGATTCTGCCACTGAACTGCATGCACCAGGGGGACACTGAAACGGTGAAAAAGGCCTGATCCACTCCAAATCTTGGCTGAAGCTTCCTTGGCTAAGCATGAGATATGATGGGAGACCTTCACTCCAAATTTCAGCAAATTTGGAGAAGATTTTGTCATTTTTGAAAATTTTGGTTGCAAAACAGGTTTTTCCGCCCGACGCGTCGCGCCACCCGACGCGCGCTTACGTTTGGGACATCTTCTAGAGGAAAGATTTACATTTTTGGATTTGTCATGATATATTTTGTATGTTCAAGAATGGCCGAAGCATTTCATCACATTCTGGGCTGCCTAAAGGGCCAAAAACACCATGAAAATCACCTTTCTACCACGTTTTGCACCAGTAGGAAGTAGTCTTGGGCGAATGAAGTTTTGGAGGGGCAAATGAACTCCAAATTGAAAAATTCCACTTGGGTTGGATAGCAGACATCCAGGGATTTCCAACGAGCTATCATGAGCTCAATTTGGACTTCAGGAAGTGCTCCAAAATCAGGTCCAAAGTAGCATGGCGCGTAGAGCTTTGGAGCACGACGCATAGAGGAATTTAGCCTATTTTTCACCTTCCAGCTCAGAAATTCGGCCAGTATTGACTAGTTTCACATCTTGATGTAATTATTGATCTAGCTTGATGTAATTGGGTAACCATGATGTAATTTTGGCATGTATTTACTTGTTCTAGATGATTCATTCACCTAAAAGTGAAAATCAAGTGAATGGATCAGTTTCCTAGCATATAGAGGCAAGTTGTTGGCTGCCTAGATTTTAGCTCCACGTTTAGAATTAGTTCAAACTGCTCCTAGAAGGATGAGCTTGACCCCTAGAGGCATGGGAAGGGGTTAGGATGGTCTATATGATGTATTTTCTCAATCATTTTCAGAGGTTGGACAGGTTGGATACTTGGGAAAAGTTTGACACCTCATTGTACATTCATTTTCAGTTTTTGGCAAAGGAAAGACCAGAGTTTTGCAGCACTTGTTGGGATCCTTGTGGCTTCTGAGTTTTGATGATGTTCTTCTCATGTTATTGTAAGTTTCATTAATGTTAGATGTATGCCATTTCCCTTCTCTATGCTTCTGAATTAAACAAATGAGTAATTGAGGTAGAATTCATTGATTTGCTGGTGCTCTGCCTTAAGCTTTTGTTTAGTTTTTTATGGTCTTCGTTAGTTTGAAGAGGATCCTTGCACTCTCTTGCCCTCTTCAGCTCCTCAGCAGTCTTTTCCATCCATTCATTCGATCTAAGACATCAAAGCCATTGCCTACCCTGCCCCAACTTGATTCATATACCTAGCCTAAAATTAGCATTCATTTTAGTCATCTCAGACCCTATTGGTTATTTTAACTGAGTTTGACCCGGAGAGAGCCTCTCCTGTTCTGGTAGGGCAAGCTACCAGACTGAGCGTGGAATGATGTTACCCTGAACTCTGCCTTCTTTCAGCCTGAGGTAGATTTGGGAACTAACACACTCCATGAATCTCCCACTAGAAAATTTGGCGCAATTTCCGACGTCCAAATCGTCGCTATTCCGACACATAGTCATCGCAAGAGCGACAGTTCGAGGATGGGAAAAACGTTGTTTTTCATGCCGTCGCAATTCCGACGCATTTACAAAGTGTCGCACTACCGACACTTTTTCCATCGCTTCCAAACACGCGTCGCTCTTCAGAAGTTTCCCAAACTGACGTTTGTAAAGTGTCGCCATTCCGACAAAATTTGGTCCGACGTTTTTAACGTCGCTCTTCCGACGTTTGTAAAGTGTTGCCATTCCGACGAAATGTCGTCCGACGTTTTGAACGTCACTCTTCCGACGTCTTTATATTGTCGCTCTTCTGACGTGTCTAAACTGTCGCATTTCCAACGTCGTACAAAAGTGTCAGAAGACCGACGTATTGCAAAAGTGTCACAAGACGGACGCTTTCCAGAAGCGTCGCAATATCGACGCCATGAAGAACTGTCGCAATTCCGACGAAATGTGGTCCGAAATTTTGAACGTCGCCCTTCCGACATCTTTGTGCTGTCGCTCTTCCAACATTTATAGAACTGTCGCAATATCGACGGACGTCACAAGACCGACGAAAATGGAAATCGTTCAAAACTT